>LR990614.1:34172468-35372468 GCA_905147815.2 Phalera bucephala | reverse complement strand
TGGAATTGACGTTCATTTGTTGGTTGAACGAGAAAATTTGTGGATCGTCAGTCATTTCGTTGTCAACCGGCGTCGTGGCAGTATCCTCTAACATCGTCTCTTGAGGGTACGGGATTATGTTACTAGGGGACTCGCTTAGCGATGGCTCTGGTGGCAACTGCATGAACTGAGTCGTGATCAAGTTGTTGAACGTGACTGGACCACCTAACCCGAATCTCTCGTTGTCCTCTAATCTCCTGAATGCCATTTTCTGTTGGGAATGAAACATGTTCACTTGATCTGGGCCTTTGAGTATTAAATTGCTCTTTACCGATATTTTAGGTTTCTTTCGCGGTACTCCTTCGGACTCCGAAGAGATATTGACCGGAGAATTGCTAGATGACGGTACTGGTAAGATTTGCGTTGGTTTTATAATAGGTCCCGTTACTTTAGTGGTCGGTAAAGATATTTTGTCGACTGGTTTTAAAGTGATATTGTTGCGTAAAGAAACTTGGGGTACAGGAGGCAGTCTGATCGGGAAGTTACTCATTATATTATTGCTTATACTACTCGCTATGGAACAGTGATTCGAAGCTAGAGAATTCACATTACTATTCTGGAGTAAACTTTGCTCCATCGACACTGAAGTGTTAAGAAACCCGTGGAGATTAGATTGGTCCGATTCGTAAGTCATTTGCAGAGGAAGTTGTGAAGTGTACTGGTGCCTATCTATCATGGTATCGTTGGAACTTTCGGAAATGAGGCAGTCAGAATTATTATCGTCTTTACTTAAATCGGTAACGATAACTTGACTGCTATAATCTGATTGGGGTGCATCATTATTGATTACCGCGCAGTAATTTTTGGTATAATCCTGTGGGAGGCCTTCAGAGATACTGTCGCAGTCGTAAACCTCTATAGGTATTTCATTAACCGTCTTCAGAGCAGTTTCACTATTTTGTTCATCATTTACTATTGAGTCTTCATTGCTTTTCTCTGCCTCGCTCGGTATTGTCCAGCTGCATTTATTAGATTTACTTTTAGTCATTTCTATGAGAAGCTGTATCCCTTCTTTGTCTGTATGCGTAGTGAGGTGTACGCCGTATTTGTCTTTGTTAACTGATTTGAAGGGACAGAATGGGCATCGGTGGATTTCACTGTCGACATTGGGGTGTTTTGAGATCATGTGGGCAGAGAATACAGTGGACTGGATGGCGGTGTAGGGGCAGTATTTACATTTGTAACCGCTCTCGTGCGAGTGTTGTTTCTTGTGGCGGCGAAATGAGTTGGGGTCGGCAGATCTGAAGGTGCATTGGTTGCAAGCGTAGGGTTTATCACCTGTGGGGGGAAATTAACAAATCATGTTAATTTTTTTATAGACGTCCCTTGTAAGACAAAGATTTCCTTTGGAAAGATCTCAGTCGTCTTTTTTTCCAAAGATTTCCGTCGACCAATACCAGGTCGGTACTATGGTAAAAAAAATAACATCTATCAAATAGCCACCTTACGGCAGTAGACCCTATTATGGAAGGTGTTTGACTTCTTTAATTTTATCATGTAATCATTTGGAGAAATGTGGATATTTGGGATATGAGTGCTTGTAACATCCCTGACAATTTCTACTGGGATAAAGGTAAATCGGTGAAATAAAGAATTAAAATGGAAGCACTTAGTCCATTCGTCTTCAAAACCATTCTTTAAGAGGTTGGCTTATAATACAGTTAATAGAAAGCTAAATAAAAAAATTGCATACCTGTATGTGATCTCATATGCAGTGTCAACTGTTCCTTTCTTGCAGAAGTGTAATCACACTGTACGCATTTGTATGGCTTCAGTTTCTCATGTACTTCGTCGACATGTAGTTTTAGCCGACGTTCATTACTGAACTCACGTGGGCATATGGAGCATTTGACAGGTGCTGATCCACTCATATTGTGAATCAACTTGTGTTTGGAAAGCTGATTGGCGTTTTTGAACGCTTTTGAACATACAGAGCCTGTGGACAAGTATTTTTCGGTTATTTCCCAGTGGGGTCTTATACAGTTCAAACAGAGGGGAGCAGGAAGTTGCCATGCAACTGTGCAGCACAAGAATGGGAATAATTTCAGTGAGCATGTTAAAATTAAAAAGAAAAACTAAGGCTCATTGAATAAAAGCATGGAAATCAAAAGATCTTGTCAAATTGCTAGATCTTATAAGTGGAGGCCACATACCAATTTAATAATGGTTATGTATTTTAGTGCTTTAGTACACAAAAGCATGGAATTATGGCCAGTATAATAGCAGGGAAGACCTAGACTGTCTTACCATCACCAAATACACAGAGTCTTATCTGAAGGGTAAGTCAAGAGTCTCCATAACTGGCGAGCGTGTATGAGACGAACTATGAGAGTGAAGGAAGCCAGTGAGGTATGTAAAGAAAGAACCTGTTGGAACTCTGTACTCTCTGCCTACCCCGCAAGGGATCTGGCGTGATGATATAGACAGATAGATATAATAGCAATAAGTTCGCTCCTTATAACAATGGGACCTGACACTTTCGGGGCAATGTAGTTTGACATTATAAAGCTCTGCAAGAGTGGGTTTGGGAATTGTAAGTGTAATAAAAACAAATAATATCAGCCTATACTGCCCACTGCTGGGCAAAGGCCTTCTCTTAATCGACGTACAAGAGATTAGGTCATACTCCACCACGCAGACCCAGTGCGGATTGATGGAGGCAGGTTTGTGGCCACCTGCTGTTGAAACTTATCAAGCCGCTTTTGAGGCTTCCAACTCGGCTTAACAACCACCACATTAAGTGGTAACCGGGACCAACGGCTTAACATACCTTCTGAAGCGCGGAATTGTAGGTGTGACAGACATACAGAGCCCACCATTTTCACAAGTTAATACTTATTAGACTGCCTCGTTGGTCTAGTTGCAAAGCGCATTGCTTTGGGATCATGAGGTCCTGGGTTAAAATCCTAGGTCGGACAAATGTAGTTTTTCTAACAAAAACTTCACAGTATGTGTTCGGGGTCTGGAATTGTGCCTGATATATGGCAATAGGCTCGCCCCCTATTACATGGGACAAAACATCGTCGGCGAAAAGTGGGTGTACTCAGTACATCTCTGTCACCCCAACTTGGGGAATATAGGCGTGACGGTGTTCAATACTTATTATACAGAGATAAAATGCTGGATACTTACAAACATGGCCTTTAAATTTTTTATGGCATTTCATGTGGATATTAAGTAATCTATATCTGTTGTATGTCTTAAAACCGCACACATCACAAGTCGGCAACTCCAAATCAATGCCATGTATCTTCCACAGATGTGTATGAACATTATCCACTGTGCCAAAAACCTTGGAACATTCCGGACAAACTAGTTTACCATCTTCATGACATCTCCTGTGATAGGTAAGCTTCTTTTCGTCCTTCAGGTACACTCTACAGCCATTTGCATCGCACTTTTTTCCTTTCTTTTCCGCATCAATATCTTTTGTACTTGTTACCTCATTAAGCTTCTCTGGCTTACAAAGTATAGGAATGTGTGAAGTTTCAACCTTTTTTGGTTGCAATGGTGGCAGTTTTGCAGTCAATGATGTCACATGAGGTTGTATTGATGATATTAAGTCTGGCGGTACATTGGACACTTGTATAACATTGCAGGATGTATTTGATGGTCCAGGTTCTGATACCCTCACATATTGAGTAGATATCTCATTTGTATACACAATATTGATGCTAGCTTCTTGAATTATTTCTTTAGGATCTACTTTTTCAAAGTTCGGTGTACTCATCTTGTGGAGTTCATCAACAGAAATGAATGCTACACCTTTTGGTAAGTTACTGTTTGCGTTCACTACATCAGGCACAATTTCTATGACCTGAGGGATTTTTATGTCGGGTAATTCCTGTCTAGGGGCGGGCGGTGGCGTCGCGTCAGTATTTACATCTTCCTTCTTTAACTTGGCATTTTTGAGAGCAATTTGAACGAGACTTTTTATCATCTTCTTTATGTCTTTAATGCCCATTTTGTGATGGTTACGTAAGTGATTTCTGAGGGTCTCTTCAGCGTCGAAAATGCTGGTGCATCCGGGACATGGAATCTGTATGTTGTCGGCCAGACCGTTGGTCTTTGCCAGATCTGGATGAACGGTGAATAGGTGGAATTTTATATCATCCTCGGCTAGTGCCATGTAAGGGCACGCCTCGCATTTGAAAAACGGAGTGGAACCCACCGACTTCTCCTCGTAAGACATGACTTTTTCTTTAGGAATAGGTTTCGCTTCGATAATATTTGGATTCGCCATCCTGTTGACATTTAAGATAAAGCACTGACCTGACATTATTTATTACACGAGATATTACGTTGAATTAAAGCCACATTTTGAAATCACTGAATTTATAAACAAAGTAAAAGCAGCTGTATGCTTCGCGCGCCATGGTTATTTAATGTCAATTTTGACAACTTGTCAAGCATATGTCATTGGACTAAGCACTAGAGCTGTAGCACACCGTATGTATTCGGTACGGAGTAACGGGTATGGAGTACCGAAAGGTTACTAACGAATGCATTTCCTTACTAGCATTTTTCGTATTTTAGTACTGATGTTAGTTTGATTGATTCTTTATACAAACAAATACAACTGTTTTAGTTCGCGCAAGTACCGTTGATGCTCAATTAGGTATTTGCATGCAAACGATATAACTCTTGAAATAAAATAAAATAATTCTTTGATATATATAAAATTTGAGAATAACATTTAAAATCAATTTAAACAAATTCTTTTTAAATAAATGAAAATGGTCTAAAATTGTATAAAAGTCACGTGACTTGAAACGCAATCTGATTGCTATGCCATCATTGTGCATATTTCCAGCGCGTAATTTGAGTCCGTAACAAGTTTAGTTCAAACAACGATAAAGTTAAAAAATGCACCTTACGCAGCTAGGTATGTAACATATAAGTTTGTTTTTTATAAAGTACTAACGATGAAACATCAACGTCATACCGTATGTAATACGACTCGATGCGAACATGCGATGCTCTATGTCATTAGGTATCAAAAGAAACGAGTAACGTAACGATTCGATAGTACCGTGTACTGTTTGTTATAGTAACGAATACATAGGGGTCCGCCATTTTTCGTTACTTTTACACCTCTACTAAGCACAGATAATTGCTTTTTACTAGATTCCTCGTGACTTATTTAAATTTTAGTCGATTAGTAAAACAGAACCGTGTCTATGATATTGTATACTTTTTTAATTCTTTGTCTATGCTTAAGAAAAGACTGACGTATCCCATTGATAGTGGCAGTGTTTGCATCGTGTAATATTTTTATCAAAAAGGCTTGAAATACTACCAAAATGAGCGTAAGTACAGTTTATAATGCGTTAATTAATGGGGTAAGATTTTCCTGTAACTTTAATTTGTCATTTTGCATTGTATTTTCAGTTGGAAATCGAGTCCATGGTGCGCTACACATCACCAATCAACCCGGCGGTTTTTCCACACCTTACGTTACTTCTCTTGGGCATAGGAATCTTTTTCACCGCCTGGTTCTTCGTGTACGAAGTCACAAGTACTAAATTGTCCCGGGATCTCTTCAAGGAACTACTTTTGTCACTGGTCGCGGCATTGTTTTCAGGATTCGGCATACTATTCTTACTTTTATGGGTCGGCATCTATGTGTGATACCAGTTAATATATGATCTTAGTTCGTAAGCGTTGTGTACCATTCCGAATGATTGACTGCCTTTGAGGGTTGGTCAATATATTGGACCTAATGTTTGTATTGAATTTTTTATCTAAGAGAATACAATGATTTATGTTTATCACATTAAATCTTTTATTACACTGTTATTATTGATGTAGTTGTAAAATATATGATAACAATATTACTTGATTTTAAAGTTTTTCCAAAAATGTATATATTTATCAAAGATTTAACATATAAATAATTTATTTTTACACAAGGTTGTTTTATGGCATAGTTGAGCATGCTTAAATCATTATCTGTTAAAGAAAGCTGGCATTGCAAACTATATGTCTATTCCCAGTAAAATTCTTGTTGACACAATATGAACTTTTCTCTCTGCCTACAATTTTACAGACCTCCATAGTAACAATAATACTAGCTGTTACCAGTGACTTTGCACTGACTTTTTTTAAGACTAAGAAGTCCAGGATTGGTTCAGTGGCTTAGGTGTGAAAAGTTACCAAACATTTACTTCTACATTTATAATACCAGTATGGACAAGATAACTAATAATTGATCACTCCATTGGCATAATTTAAATGTATAAAGTTATATAATAAACTGAACACATTAGTTAAAATTGCACTATTAAAACAACAGAGGGTATCCTTAAATCATAGTACAGCAATATTCCAACTAAAACTTAATAGGTACCTACCTATTTATGACTGCAACAAAAGAACAATGTCTAGAAACAAACAATACAATTTGAAAAAAAAAAATTTGACCCTTTGTTATCCCAGTCAAATGTAACTAAAAGTGGGTGCAAAAAAAGTACAACATTATTTGATAAAAACCTGCATTGTACTAACCTAACTACTTACAGCAACTTACGTGGGGTACAGAACATTTGTGTGTATGTGCATGAGTACGCTGCAGGGGAGAACCTTTACAGCGTTACTGGACAAGGGGGCGAGCATGTAACAACTACGCTTGAACCGGAAGGTCAAGGGGCTGGAGCTATTGGGAGGGTGTACTCCATAGATCATAGAAATAACTACATAAAAGAGAGTACATTTTTATCTACTGCCTCCTTATTAACATTAGATCGCGGAGAGTCCACCCACTTGCTGTTTCGCGTCTGCCAGGTCATGTTCGCGCTGGAAGGCCTCATCCAGGAGTACAGTCTCGTGCATCTGCCGCGACGCTAGCCTCGATACGTTCGAACAGCACTTAAGAGGGCACTATGAAACGTCTGTTGAATAAGAAATAGATAATGGTTTGGTCCACGTTCGTAACTGGATTTTCGCAAACAGCTACGAATGATTATTTTATCACTATTATTACATATTCTAAAATTAATTCCCCACGCTACATCTGTCTGTCTGTCTGAACGCGATAAACTCAATAACTACTGAACGGATTTTCACAAATGGACGGTGTGATTCAAGAGGAAGGTTTATGTGAATAATTTACCCGTGCGAAGCCGGGACGGGTCGCTAGTTAAAAAAAGATATTTCTTTCGTACCATTTGCGAAATGATGTCAAAAATTCTTCATTCGTAGATGTTTGTGAAAATCTAGTTATGAACGAGGACCAAACCGTAACAATATAGTGCCATCAACCAAGGCTGTAGATATCGTGTTCTGAGAAAGAGCTACAAGAAGCGGGATACAGGGCAAATATTCCGAATGGAGTTTACTATTATAACGTCGCTTTCCTTTAGATTTCTAAGTGAAAATGCCACAAATGATCAATCTCAGACTGATCGAGTCGAACGGTGCTTATCCTCGGTGATTGCTAGAACACCGTGGTTCAGCTCGACCAGGCTTTAACGCCCCGAGTGGTACAAGAAAAACTTTATTGAGATTGAAATCCAATGCTCGTTGGTCTAGCGGCAAAGAGCACCGCTTTGTGATCGCGAGGCTTCAAGTCCTAGGTCGAACAAATGTAGGTTTTCTGAACTTGCCAGTATGAGTCGGGAGCTCGCCCCTATTACATGGGACCTAACATCGTTCGCGAAAAGTGGGTGTACTCAGTACACCTCTGCCACCCCCGCTTGGGGAATATAGGCGTGACGGTGTGAATTCCAATCAAGGCCTTGCTGATGGTTTCTTTCTTGTTCTGTTTTAAACGTTTCCCCACATTAAGAAATGTTCTTGTGCTATGTGTGCATTTAAGTACATATCATATCGGTTACCTATATTTGTGGGTCACATAAAGATCTGTTTCGTGCGGGGATCAACCCCGCGACTGTTCGTCCAGTGAGCCCAGCCGTATTTATTTATTTTACAATGTTTGTAAGACTATCAGCTATTATGGTATGATTGAGATACAAAATAGAGTTAGAGATAGGCAGCCATTTACAAGTCTCCACTAATAGAGTAGAATTAATCGATCCAACTGAAATTCCATAATGTATCAAAAATAATACCCATATATAGTTACAAAACAAATTATAAAGAAAAATCATTCAATGAATATTAAATGTTTAACTAGTCGAAATCTTTCAGGTTGGTGTTATACTTCTCGTTAAAAAATATCTATACAAGCTTACTCCTGAATATTGATAGACTAGTACCCGTAATATCAAGATCACTAATGTTAGAAATTATTTTATACACCACTCAAGCACGGTACAGAAAACTGTTTTGGCCTGGGCACATAGAAGGTAATTTTACTGAGCAACTCTGGACAGTCTATAGCGGATCCATCAATACGTAAATAAATCAGCGATATCCCGACGCGCATGAAGTGGTAGAAAATGATATGTAGAGTTAAACCACTAAACTATTGCTCGTCAAATGTGTAAGTGCCTCTTTCACCACCTTCAAGTAAAGTGCTGGTTAGTTAACTCTTTATTGCCATTACTCAGCAATTAAAATGGGCTAGAATAGAACTACTGAGAAATGGTGAAATTCGTACTTAGACTTACTTCCAACTTTGTCGATTAATTTACGTCAGACTTCACCCGAGGGTGGTAAAAGAGGCCCTAAGTATATTTAAATATATTTAAAGGTGTATAATGCTAATACCGGAAGTTATCAGCGTTTAGTCGATACAGCTCTGTCAGCTCCACCGCGACCACGGTAGCAACTCGTTTCCGATCTTTGTGACCTCACCGAAGTAGGCGCCATCTTCTCAGTGGCATAGTACCAATAAATACATACATTACCCTACGTTCTGTTATATATATATATATATATATATTCTATGTATCCTATATGACACACCAGACACTATCCCGTCAGCATTTCCTTCTATAGTACAATCGCATCCCACTCAGAAGCCCTCAGTCTCATCCCATCCATTCAACTAGGCGGTTGTGTTTAATAAAATCTGTTCTATTTAAAAATCCTATTTTTTTAGAGATTCATAACATTACGCAAGAGCGCCTTTTCAATGCGCGTTAATCAAGCGCTGGAATGATGTTTCATTGCTTCCAGTATTTTTTTTTTGAGAAGCGGTCCCAGGGCTTCAGCCAAACCGTTTAAAAAAGCGCCCGTGCGAACGAGGGCTTATAAAAGTTGCAAGTCGTATTTCTGACAGGCTCAATGTTTCTGGAACTAGTCTAGTTATAGCGCCAGACTTTTCTTATAAGCAATCAATCAGCCTATCGTAGTCCACTGCTGGACATAGGCCTCTCCTAACACGTGCCATTGCACACGGTCCTCCGCTTTCCGCATCCAGTCTGTCCCAGCGACCTTTTTGAGGTCGTCGGTCCATCTAGCTGGGGCCGTCCAACTTTACGCTTACCAAGTCGCGGTCTCCACTCTAGGACACGCTTGCTCCATCGGCCGTCGGTCCTTCTGCAGATGTGACCAGCCCATTGCCACTTTAGCTTACTGAGTCTGCGAGCTATGTCGGTAACTTTAGTTCTTTGTCGGATTACCTCGTTACGAATTTTATTCTCCAAAGAGACGCCGAGCATAGCTCGCTCCATAGCCCGCTGTGCGACTTTGAATTTGTGGACTAGTCCCACTGTGAGTGTCCACGTCTCGGCCCCGTAAGTCATAACAGGTAGGACGCATTGGTTAAAGTCTTCAGGCATTGCGGTATAGGCGAAGCGAAAACGTGACGTAGTTTGCCATATGCTGCCCAACCCAATTGGATCCTGCGGTTGATTTCTTTCTCGAAGTTGTTTCTACCAAATTGGACAACTTGTCCAAGGTGGACATACTCCCGAACAACTTCGAGCATCGAACCATCGACGTAGATCGGTCCCGGCGTGACATGTTCATTAAACATGATCTTGGTTTTATCCAAGTTCATGCCGAGACCGACACCTCGAGAGGCTTTATTTAGGCTATGCAGCATTTCGCTTAACTGTTCCAGTGACTCTGCCACGATGACGATATCATTGTCAAACCGAAGGTGCTAGATGTATTCGCCGTTGATGTTAATGCCCCGCCCAGTCCAGTCCAGCGTCTTGAAGACGTCTTCGAGTGCATTGGTGAAGAGCTTGGGGGATATTACATCCCCCTGTCTTACCCTTCGATGCAGCTCGATCGGGTTGGTCTTTTGGTCCTGGAGCTGGAAGGTCATTGTGGCGGTATCATACAGACATCTCAACACCTCGATATAGCGCCAATCGATGCCACACCGCTGCAGAGCATCCAATACCGCCCAGGTTTCGATGGAGTCGAAGGCTTTCTCGTAGTTCACGAAAGCCATACACACAGTTGATTCTAGTCTTCGGTCTTCTGTACAATCTGCCGAACAGTATGGATGTGGTCTACGGTGCTGTAGCCTTTTCGAAACCCGGCTTGTTCCGGTGGCTGGTCAAGTCTTCTGGCGAGGCGGTTTGTGAGTACTCTCGAGAACAACTTGTAGTCGTGGCTCAGGAGTGAGATGGGTCTGTAGTTCTTCAGCAAGGTTTTGTCACCTTTTTTGAAGAACAGAACCACCGCACTCCCGCTCCACGCTTGAGGTGTTAAGCCCTGGTGGATGACGGAATTAAAGAGACTCGCTAGCTTTTTCAGGATTGGAGTCCCGCCTGCTTTTAGGAGCTCAGTGGTGATTCCGACATCGCCTGGCGACTTGTTATCTTTGAGCTGCTCGAGAGCCATTTTGACCTCGTCCTGGTTGACATCAGGGATGTCTTCCATGTCGTGGCGTGCGAGTGGGGCTCTGTGGTCGTCAGCGCTGGGTCTCGAGGGTTTAGCCATCCGTGATGCGTACAGGTCTTTGTAGAAACTCTCAATTTCCTCGAGTATCTCGAACTTCGAGGTCACGGTTTTGCCATCCGCTGTATTAAGTTTAAGCGAAGACTTTGGTGCCTCTGTTCTGTTCAATCGCAGCCGCGATGGTGCGGGTGTTGGAACATCGGAGGTCACGTCGCACCAGCTTCCGGATCTTCCGGTTGAGGTTCCTCCCATCCGGCGCAGACGCCTGCGTGGATGACATTTCCCGTCTCTGCCTCATAAGTTCGAGAGTCTCGAGCGAGAGTTTAGACTCTCTGTTACCGCTTTTGCCGGGAAACACCCTTCGAGACACATCTTGTATCGTTTTGACCACTGTGTCGGTTTTCTCGTCAACATTGCCTTCGGTTTCCAGCAGATCGAAACGATTTTGAAGCTCCAGTTGGAACTTTTCGGACCCTAAAGCTATTTGAGCCGCAGTAGGTCTGAGAGTAGTCCCCATCATGCGACGTCTTTCGGCCTTGAAGTTTATATTTAGAGCGCCTCGGACAAGTCGGTGATCGCTGCCGGTATTAAACCTGTTGATCACGGGGACGTCTCTAAATATAGACTTCCTGTCAGTCATGATGAAGTCTATCTCGTTCCTCGTCACAGTGTCGGGGCTTCGCCATGTCCACTTTCTATGAGGCTTCTTCTTAAAGAACGAATTCATCAAGAAGAGCCCCTGCGACTCCAGAAAGTTGACCAGCATCTGCCCCCTGTGGTTTCGGCGCCCCACGCCGTGGGCTCCGATTATCGTTTCGCCGCATTCTTGTACTCCCACTTTGGCATTGAAGTCTCCCATAACAACGTTGTAGTGAGCCTTGGTGGTGCCATGTAATGCCTTAGCTATGTCTTCATACATGGCTTCGGCTATGCAGTATGTCGAGGTCGGCGCATATACCTGTACCACCTTCAGGGTGTACCTGTTGGTGATTTTAATTATGAGGTACGCTACCCGTGTCGACACACTGCTGACTTCCACAATGTTGTTAGTGAGAGCTTTGTTGACCAGGAAACCGACACCGCCCTGAGAGGGCTGATCACCTTCCCGAAAGTAAAACAGGTGGCCTGACTCAAGGGTTATTGTGTCCTCGCCCTGTCTTCGGACTTCGGATAACCCCAAAATGTGCCAGTTTATGCGACCTAGCTCTACCTCGAGTTCAGTGAGGTGTTGGTCCAGCTGTAGAGAGCGTCCATTGTACGTAGCCAGGGTCAGGTGTTTTTGGTAGCCTTGTGTCGTAGCCCGGAGATTCTTCGCACCCCCTGCCCCGCTGTTACCGCGACCGCTACCGTGGCAGCGCACAGCGGGACTACCGGGAACTGGGGGCCTTTGCGTTTGGTGTCTTAACATGTTAAGAGATTTTTGGCCTACTATACCACGCTGGCCAGACAGGGTGGTATAGGGTTTGTTTCAAATTTTCCTTTTCTGGTCGTTGATCGGATGACGTTACTACCTTTGGTACTCTTACCACCAGCCTAACAAAAGTATGGCTACTGGGGTATTCTAAGTTTTTCTTTTGCTTCCAGCCCAGTAAGGAAGAAAAGCAAATAAAACATTATTAATTTATTTAGTATCTATCTATAACTAAATACATGTGTCAGGATATAGCCCCACAAAACCATGTTACTGGTTTGACCGTGGGATCGTTCAACTGAGCCTCTTTGAACATTCATCACTTGAGTTGTATCAATATAAATTTGTTTTATACTAATATATATACTTTATTGCATCACTTGGTCCTGGATGCGATTCCTACGGTGGAGAAAGTGTACTTTTTCTATCGCGAAAGTTATGTGCTAATACTACTCCAGACTCTTAATAATGACAAGAGGGTCGCCCCCTATAATAATGGAATTTAACATCGCCGGTGATGAGGGTGTACACAGTAGGTACCTAAACCTCTGCTTGGGTAATTTGTGTCCATATAGGCGTGACTACCAATGGTAGGCAATAATCGACATAATACGATGCGTGTGACATTATTTTTTATCAATATAAAGAAACAATAAAAAAATATCTAGTATCTCGCGCTACGAAGTTTACTACCCGCTATTTTATTTTATTTTATTTATATATAACAACAATAAACAGTTACATAGTATTGATTTTACAGTATAATTAATGAGTTAATAAACATGTAACCCACACCATTGTTCACAGATTGACTGACATAAAAATCAAAAATTAAAAGTTAGACTATAGTCAAAAAGTTACATTTTAGTAAAAGGTTTCATACAAGAAATTAGGGTCATACTTGTATTACGTCTCAGCACATAGTATTTTACTGACCCGATTCTTGAATTGTCGGTTGGAAAGAGCGAAAATGTCAACGTCGGTGAAGCGTGTGTTATAAGTGTCTACAAGGCGACGAAGAGGTGCGCGGATCCCGGCGTTGGTCTTGCAGGTGCCTGTGTGGAATAGCCGAGTTACGCGCACCCCCCGTCGATAGACAGCTCTAGGTACTGTAAGACATAATTCGTTAGTAATTTCTGTACAATCAAATCTGTTGTTACATATACCATGAAGCAACATTACATCTAGAAGTGAACGTCGTGATTCTAAACTTAGGATATTATATTGTTTTAACAACTGTGCATAAGGAATTTTAGGTTGATTGCTTTTATATTGTATGGTACGTAAAAACTTTTTTTGTACTATCTCTAGTCTATGAGTATACTTGGCATAGAGAGGATTCCAAATTGATATAGCGTATTCCAATTGCGATCTTATTAAGGTTTTATATAACGTTAAGAGTGTAGAGGGTCGCACAAAATCACAAGTGGATCTTATGACAAAGCCATACATCCGGTAGGCTTTGTTAATGATACTATCAATGTGTTTATCGAAATGTAAAGAGGAATCTAACATTACACCCAAGTCGCTAACTTAATTTACATTATTGAGTACTACATTATTGATGGAATAATTAAAGTGAATTTTATTTTTGTTTTTTGTAAAAGAAATTGTATGACATTTAGGAAGGCTTAAGAATAGCTTATTATGCTTACTGTAATTATAGAGTCTATTAAGGTCATCTTGTATAAGTATACAATCTTGAATAGATTTACAGGGCTTGTAAATTTTTACGTCATCAGCATATAATAGAAAGTTCGTGTGTATGAAGCACTATTTTATGTACTTGATAAATATAATAAAAAGAAGAGGACCCAATACTGACCCTGTGGAACGCCGGATTTAACAACTACAGAGTCAGATTTGAAACCATTTATCACAACTCTTTGAGTCCTGTTGAAAATGTATGGTACAAACCAGCGCAACAGATTACCTCTTATTCCATTAAATGCAATCTTGCCTATAAGTAGAGCGTAATCCACCTTGTCGAATGCTTTTTGAAAATCAGTATACACGGCATCTACTTGCACCCGTTGATCCATATTCTTGAACAAGTGATTGACAAAAGTCATTAAATTAGTACTCTTTGATCGTCGCTTGACAAAACCATGTTGTTGGGGTATTATAAGTTGATGGAGCAGAGAATACAGTGCGTCGTGCACAAGTCTCTCAAAAAGCTTCAACAAGGTAGAAAGAATTGATATCGGGCGGTAATTTTCGATGTTATTTTTATCACCACTCTTATAAATAGGTGATATATACGCATGCTTCCAAACCGTGGGAAAGACGCTCTCGTGTAAGCACTTATTAAATATAATATATAATGCTGGATAGATTTTGTCAGATGTTCTTACAAAAAAGTAGGGTGTTAAGCTATCGGGGCCAGCTCCTTTAGATGTATCTAGCGATTCTATGGCTTTATGAATAGAGTGATAAAGATCAGGTATGTAGGTAGAATTATCTGAGTGGTGACTGGTAGGTTGCCAAGTCTCAGGATCCAGGGTAGAAGATTCGTACACTGAGCAGAAGAAAGCAGAAAACAAATTACATATATCTGTAGGATTATCAGACGAAATGTCTTTAAAATACATCGTATTGGGAAAATTGGCTTTACTTTTCTTATTAGATATGTAAGACCATAAATACTTCATATTCTTGGGTATACTCTCTTCGACTGAGTGCACGTAACGGCGAAAACATATAGTCAGTTCTCTATTCAATAACTTACGATAACTAGAAAAGTGCTCATAGTCGGTGAAGTTTCTATTTCTTTATTTTTAAAAATACGAATTAAAGAGGAGGAAAACCAGATGGGAAAACGCGAACTTTTCGAACGAGTTAAAGGTACATGCATCCTTATTACTCCATATAAAGTATTATAAAAGCCATTGACTGCCTGTTCAGCAGAGAGGTGAGAAAGTGTCTTGCACCAGTCCACTTTGCTAAGTTCATCATGGATATTGTCATAATTGGCTTTATGGTAGTTATTAGAGATGAGTCGTATTTATTAGAACAAATCCAAAGAACAGGTATTTTACGAGAATAGGCGGCACCTAATCCAATTCTGGCAATACCTAATCCACCTGATATTCATATTCAATATAATCTAATGTTTAGCCGTTTAGCGCGCTCAGTCACACCTGTTCCCGCACTCTCTCACTCACTCATATGCTTATCGCTTTGCTATCCCGCTTACGTGTAAGGGAGCGAGACAGCGCTATACAACACGTATTGATATAAAACAAATGTAAATATAATGAATTGAAATCTTTTAAATAAGCCATCTTGCAAACGCTAAACTTTTGCGGAATATTTAATATCGCAAGACTCAAAACTTCATACATTCGTAAGTTAACAGTCCTAAGCCTGTAAAAAGTATGAAGGAAAGATACCAATTCATCACTAATATATCATAAAATAGAAAACAAGTATTAGTTTATTAAACCAATTTTGTGCAGAGATATCTAATCTAATCAAAAAAAAAAGTTGATTCCATTTTGAAACTTCCATTTTCTTAAAAGTGTTATTATGACTCAATATAACAAAACAATTTAACATTAAATTAATTCAAATATCGATAATTCGATATCAGGATTTGATATAGAATAGGCGGATTGAGATCACTGAGTAACGGTATGTGTATGAGATCATTGAGATTAGGTGGCTTAGGTGGAATAGGTATTTGGATTAGGTATTTATGCAGATTAGGAACAGCTGTACTTAGTACCATTGATAAAAGATATGAAATTAAGTAAAACTCGACTAACTGGATTAGTGACAGAAGAATTAGAACAGGCTAAAGCATAATTCCCACGGTCCAACCAGTCAATATCAGGTATGTTAGTCATACCAGGCAATAAAAAACGAATCAGTTGTAGGATCGGTGCCAATATTCTGCAAGGTATTTAAATACTGGACATATATTTCAACAGGAGTGCGGGGTGGGATATACGTGGCACAAATGATGTGATGTTTATGAGTTATGCTATCTAGCTCATTGCCGCACAAAGGGCTTAACCTTCCTAAACTACGGATAAAACAAACCTCAACGCCCTTCAGAGAGTACACAGCCACTAGCGATAAAGTACATGCAGTCGCCGCGCTCCTTCGCGCTGACCACCAGGTCGTTGGGCAGGTACACCTCGGGCTCCAAGCACCCCAGAACTGTGCCCACCACGGTAGCCGTAGGCCCGTGAAGAGCTTCACCTTATTGACTAGTTTGTGGGAAGTGTGCATTTTGATTTCATCGTGGAGTTCCCCTGAGAAGGCATTTGTATTTTTTCATACTTTAACGTAGGTACCCACTAGGTATGTACATAAGAACGTTACCAAGGTTCTGATGTACATACCTAGTGGGTACCTACGCATTGTTCCCGATGAATCTTTCAAGGGTCTGCTTTCAACTTTCAAGTATGCATACGTTTATAACTACGTATTAGAATATTTATCCACAAAAATCTAGCTTTCATAAAATGATTTAGCGATCCCTTTACATCGCTACAAAGCTGTGACTACCTACCCACAGATGGCGCTGAATATAGAATAGACAACAATTCTCCATATATGTCTAGAACGCCATATGAGAGTTCGCATGACGCTTAACATATATACATGCCCCCGACAACAAGTCTCGGGAGGAGTGGCAGGCCCCGCCAAACACCCGTCTGGCTGGAAGATCCTTCCTTTGACAAATAATGCCACAATCACGTAGGTTTCTCGGCCATGGGACCTTTGCTCTACAAGTAGGTAGATTAGGGCTGCAATATATAAAATGTTGTCAAATGACCTATAAAATTCGAGTGTATGAGTCTAGGTACCACTTTCATACAAAATAAAGATTCAGGCGCTGGCTTAGCGATCACCGAGCTTAAGCAGCGTTCGGCTCCTTCCGTCTGAGATGGATAGATAATCGTTTGTGACAATGCCATTTTTGAGCGTCTCCTTGCTTAATCCCCGGCGACCACTTACGGCCGGTTCCTATATTCAACTCAGGGATAGATTAGCTTACTGTCAGTAGAATTTTGACAGTTTTCCATACAAAATATTTCAAAATTCTATCCGTAGTAGGCAAATCTATCCATGAGTTGAATATAGGAACCGGCTGTAAATGTGGTAGTCGGTAATCCAGTAATTCCAGACAGCCAATACAATGGAAGAAGCAACGTAACAGTAACAGTGAGCAGTTGGTAGCGTACACTATAAACTTAGAGGATATATTATAATCACATTACATACATATTGCAGCTATAGTATAATTTTATACACATATAAATTTCACACACAACTAAGATATAGTAACAGAGCTCGGAAAGTTTATTAGTGAAGAAAGTGATTGTGAACCATTTTAGAGGACGCTAACAATTGTGCGCGTTTGACTTTTACAAACAATTTTTCATTCCACAAACCAACGGCTTGGTTGGTTGGTGTTTTCAGCGCAGGTAATCTATTTTTCAAATAATTAGATTAGATATCTACTGAAAAACAGAATTAAAGTAACCTTAACTTCATTCATGACTCAGTGAGTTGAGGTAGGATTTCATAAGATACACTGAAAATGAATTAAAACTATTAAGTAGGTGTACTTATGTACAATCTGATTTTTTTAAACCTATGAGCGTTAGCATCGTTGAACGAAAACATCGTGAGGAATCAGAAACCAGAAATCATTTATAGCATAAAACATGGTTGCAGAGATACTTCATGAATGCTTCATAACGGTGAGAAAATCTAGAAATTTGAGAACGACATGTGAAATGAATAGCGACGGCCTCATCCTTGCCATATTGGGAGCAAAACTATTATTTTGATTCCATTTATTTACCAGGGCTTACTTAAGTGCGTGCATTGAGGTAAACAATGAGTGCGTGCGCCAATTTTAAAGCAGGACTAAGAAAGGTCTATAAGGACTTTCGTTCTTGGGTTGAGTTCTTTATTGGCATCCCGATCGATAACTATGCCCTGTTAGATAAGGCGTGATGTATTTGCGTTTGTATATTATAAATTGTACCAAGTAGGTAGATATGCATACCCAAATAATATATTATAAACAGCTGAGCATACAGAATTATAAATGAGTGAATTAAAAAATTCAAATACACCCGAAGCATCGAACATGGAAAAGCTAATACCTGGAAATTAAAACAAAATTAATAAAAGTATAAATCCATCAACAAGGTTATTCAGAAAGAATAGGAAATACGTCGGAAGAGTCGCATCACAGAGTAGTTAGCTTATGCAATATTTCGCACACAGGATCAGACACCGACCTCGCCGGCGAGGTCGAAGAATCCCTTGCCCGCCGGCCGGTGCAGAGCACCACGGCGAGACACCTAGTATACGCCCTAAACCCCAAAAACAGTATTTGCGCAAAAAGTTTAGGTAGGTACTGTTAAGTCAAGAAAAACAAACATTCGAAAGAGACAAAAGAATGTGCTGTAACTATACCATGAGTTTAAATTAATTTTATAGAAATCACGTTACAGATTTTAATTGATCGCTAGGGGCGTAGCTCAATTTTTTCTTACATGGAAAAGCCCTATAAACTGGGCAAACACAGTGAAGGAGATTGAAATTACAGTCATCCGAGACAGACGCTTGTATCTACAGGTGTAACATAATAAACGCAAGACCTGAAAGTAGTTTGTTCTAAATCGGTAACTGAATTGATTCCAATAAATATTAATGTATCTTACATTTTTCTTTAAATTTGCAAAAAATGCTTTTACTCCTTCAGTGCAATATAAAAAATTAAATTTGTTCTTGATTTATAGCAAGAAGAAGATTTCAAATGCATTCCGAAAACGTATTTCTCAAAACGCACACATACACGTACAAGTTTCATTGTTAATTGGGGTATAAAAGTGCTTTAAAGAATTGTAGAAACCTTTAAATTTGAAAATTTGGTTTTCGTTTTGAATTTATGAAGCAATTCTTTAATCGGGGTGTCTGATGTCTTGCGTTTATTATGTTACACCTTGTACTATGTATGTAGCACAAGACCTTGACGACAATTTTTTTTTAGGTATTATTCCTGTATCACAGGTGTGTTTACAAACATAAATTACACTTACACAAATACCCAGACCGATAAAAACATATGTGGGTCACACACACATATGTCCCGTGCGGACGGAACTCGCGACAACTCGATCTAGTGAGTGGAGTGGGTGGAGCGGCTTAAGTTCTTAATCGCTGCTCCAAGGCATCGTCGATATTGGTCATCGATGTCGATGAAGTGTTCAAACAAACCTCAAATCAAGCACTCGACCTAATGCACTGGCTCTCCGCTGTACTCGTTCCGTGTGATCAAATTATAAACCACTAACCGGAAAATATTGGTAGATATGACGGACGATTTAGCGCAGTGGTTAAGAGCTTCAGCCGCTCCGCCTACTGTGTCTAATAGTCGCGGGTTCGATTCCCGCACGGGACAAATCTTTGTATGATCCACAATTATTTGTTCCCGTCTGGGTATTTGTGTATAATTTTCATGTTTGTAAACGCACCCACGACACAGGAATAAACCCTAGTATGGTAGAGGTTTAAAAAAAAATTAACTTACTAAAGAATGCGGAAAATTATACGACTATCCCCTTCGTATACCGTGAAGCGAGGCTTTCCTCCAACAGGTGCTCCATTTCAATATTCAGCACACGATTGAAGTGGGGCGGGATCTTGTTTTTCCCTAGATAGGTAAGTCGCCACTTAATTGTCTACCCGGCCGAATACCAAACGTAGATATCCGTAGATATAGTAAAATTGTAGAGAGTAGGTAAAAGGAGTCACGAGGTTAAAAAAAAGAACGACTGCTGGTGGATGAGGAAAGGATGGATGAGGCGGAAAACGGCATATGTGCAACTGAAATATAATACAAATTACCTACAATATTAAATTCGTCAATTCTATCCTACGGTCTCTCACATAAATCAAGGTTATAATAATATCAGCCTATACTGTCCACTGCTGGGCAAAGGCCTTTTCTTACAAATCGAGGTGAAAGAGATTAGGTCATACTTCACCACGCAGACCCAGTGCGGATTGGTGGAGGCAGGTGGCCACCTGCTGTTGAAACTTATCAAGCCGCCTATAAGGCTTCCAACTCGGCTTAACGACTGTGGTAACCGGGACCAATGGCTTAGCGTGCCTTCCGAAGCACAGAGACGCTCGAATATGTAAATGCCACAACGGTAACCTATCTCAGGCCGACCGAGTCGAACGCTGCTTAATCTAGGTGATCGGTAAGAACACCGCTGTCGCACAGCGTTACGAGAGTTTAGGTCAAGTGATCAGTAGGTCAGTAATCAAGGTCCTAGTGATCGTAAAAGACTAGTAGATCGGAAACGGACGAGAGCCTGGAAGTGGCTCGCCTAAATTGCCTTTATTAATTTTGATTAGCATCTCCGTATTGTATTTTTGTCTGCCAAAGTCATGTTAAGACTAGATTTATCAAAAGTGATAAGTGCTGAGAATTTACCAACAGTAGTGATAAAAGACAGATCGCAAGTACAGGAGCCAGCTGCAGCAGTGAGCAGACACCAGGAACACGACTACATTGCGAATCGCACCGCACCACATGAAAGAAGAGGTGGTGAATAACTGAAAAATCCAAATGCGGTCAAAGTCTCGCATATCCTTTCCCAGTTCTTCTTAACGTTTCGACGGCAAACGTGATACAAATTATATAGATGCGGAAAGCGGCCACATTAACTGCATTTTCGGAAGCAGACATCAAGTCTTCCTGGGTGCAGGAGTTAGGGCACGCAGGATACGATACAAGGTGAGACATAGTTTGGGTTGCACCACACAAACACTCCAGATTCGTGCTGTCAGTGAGGTTCCAGCATGTTTTCCTTGCTCCGACCGACCTGGGTTCGAAGTCTATTTAAAGTCTATATCAGACCGACCATGGTAATTTATGTCCAGGTTCTCAGCAGGTGTGACAAAAGAATTAGGTAGCGATGCTTCTTTCCTCCAAAGATTGTACCTTGCTTTTCTTGGCTCCAGGGTTAATGGTTAATTTCCCACTGAGATCTGAGGATGCTTTTAACCGACTTCAAAAAAAAAGGAGGTTCTGTGTTTGTCTGTATGTATTCCTTTTTTACTTATGTTCTTATGATAACGTAGTACTTGAAAAAAAAAGATTTCGTTTAAATTTATAATAAAGTTCATGAGCTAAAATCTCCTAGTCTGTTATGATGTCCTGGTATATTGAGCAAGATTTTTAATGTCATAAAAATATACAAATATTTATAAATTCCTTCATAGAGAAATCGAAAAGATGGAAAATGTATCCATTGATCCACTTGTAAGGATCCTGATTGAAGATTGTAGTGAACGGACAGTCAATAACGTTGTTGGTTCGGTTCGGTGGCGGTCTTCTTAAGTCATAATCTTCATCCCCATTTAATTTTTATCTATCTATCTATCTATCTATTTATCTATAACCTCACGCCAGATCCCTTGCGGGGTAGGCAGAGAGTACAGAGTTCCAACAGGTTCTTTCCTTACATACCTCTCTGGCTTCCTCGACTCTCATAGTTTGTCTCATACACGCTCGCCGGTTACGGAGGCTCTTTGACTTTTCCATCAGACAAGACTCGGTTTATTTGGTCGTGGTAAGATAGTCTAGGTCTTCTCCGGTACCTGCATCCTTCCACTTTCACATTGTATATCTGTTTTCTCATTCTTTCCTCTGGCATTCTTTCTATATGCCCGAACCAACGGAGCATGCCCTTTCTCATCTTTACACCGATACTATCTATCATACCTACTCGCTGTCTTACTATGCTGTTGCTAATGCGGTCGGTCAGCTTCACTCCGCACATCTTCCGCAGAGCTCGCATTTCTACCGCATTTATCCTACTTTCATTCTCCTTCTTACATACCCAGCTCTCGCTACCATATAACAGCGTTGGGACAAGAACTCCGTTATGTATGGCCAGCTGCGCCTTATGGCTTAAGTGCCGGCTCCCGAGTAGTTTTCCCATCGCACCATTCACTCTGTTCCCTGCACTCACTCTTCTCTCTATGTCAGCGGTGTATATCCCATCCTTACTGAAGGCGCATCCAAGATATACAAACTCATTCACTTGCTCCAGCACATCGTTACCAACCACAATCCTTACATTCGTTCTGGTTTCTTCCCTTTCAAAACCATAATCTTGGTTTTCTTCACATTCAAGTGTAAGCCATTGATCATGCAGTCGTCTTTCATAACTGTGACTAGTGTTTGCAGATCAGTGGCTGTTGGCGCTATTAAAACCCCGTCATCTGCATAAAGTAGATGGTTTACCACTAAGTCACCCATTTGTACACCTTCATTCATCGATTTCAGTCTTTGAAGACTTTTGTCCAGATATATTATAAACAGTCTAGCGGACAACACGCAACCCTGCTTGACGCCGATTTTAACGTCAAACCAGGGTGACCTGTTACCACCCACCCGTACGCATGCCTTGCAGTCCACATAAGTGGACTGGACGGCTCGCAACAGAGTGCCATCTATACCATACTCTGGCAAAATGTTATGTCAAAATGTTTAATTTTTAATAGTAAGATAATCTGGTAAATAGTACCAAGGAAGATTAAATTTACTTTGAAACTTCTGGCTGCTCAGTAATGCTACGGGAGAAGCTGTTTTACCCGTTGTACTACCGGTAGTATCACGGGTATGAAAAAATACCTATGGCACGACTGGTTGTGCCAAGCAGTTGTGTGCATTGTGGTTAAACGCCTTTTCCGACAATTTGTGTACCAAGTCTGTAAAATTGTGTGAGTCCCATCGTTAGGATCTACATAATAAAATTTAGGTGTAAACCGGCGGATTTAAAAGCATTAAATTTTGTGCGAGAGTTCCTAATACAGTAGGTGAGCACTGAGAAAGAATTTTCTGAGTGCTTACCTCATGTAGACATTTTGGAAGACCAATAGCATTCTAAAATTCTCAGACTTCCTCTGACCTTAACAAAAACTGTCAAATCCACGCAGACGTTGTATATCTTAGCGAGCCGGACCATAGATATGGCGTATACGACGAATAAGGCCCGCGGTGTGTGGATCCGCAGGAGCAGCAACAGGTAAGCGAGCGGCAGGCACGTTACCACGTCCAATAAGAACCAACGACACAAGTAGTGCCTATATATTCAAATAAATAAATTAATAGGTACACAAAGAATAAATAAGTCATACTCCATCGTAGTTTTATATTCCTTGGGTACTTATACCAAATTGTGAAGTAACACTTGGACTGGACCGATCGTCTTCTTGTGAGACAATAGAGATAGCTTGTTCTGTCCTTAGTCAAAATACCAGTTTAGTTATCCAGCGTGGCAAAAGCAGCCAGCGTTCTAGCTACCATTTCAAGTGGATTTTTCACAGATACGTAAGTAAAAACGGATTATACTTTATTTCATTAAAAAAAGTAAGTAATCTTACCCAGCAATCATTTTCCTATCCTGTACGGGTATGAAATCCGTGTTCTCAATGTATCCAGAGTTAAAAACAACGACGATGTCCATGTATATCAAACTAGTCAGCACGAAAATCTCAACCGCGGTTGTAAGGAAGTGGACATGAAACTAAAATACGTGCGAGCTTGTTAACCTTAGATTCCCGCGTATGTCCACTTCCCTGCACGCTACTGTGGGAGTATGCTGGATGTACCTATTCCAGGGGTTCTACATACATGATATCTACTGACCGTAATCCAAGAAGTTGTGATTGGAGACGTTTTATAACAAGGCTCACAGTCACCCAAAAGGCGACGGAGAGAACTATACTCAGAGTTTCTGTGCAATATCGAATGAGAAATGAGATGATCCGCAAGAGAATCAAAATCACTAAAATAGCGGTAAGAATTGCTGAAGTAGTATTGGGTGGGGCACATCGCGCTTAAAACGAACGGCTATTGAGGCAGAAAGATTCTCGAGTTGCGACCACGTACCGAAAGACGTGGAGTGGTTAGTCCCCCTAGAAGATGGGCCGATGACTTGATGAGTGTCGTGGGCAAAAGCGTTCTGCACAAAGCCGGTAATCCTGGCGATCTTTGGAGGAGTATTATTGCCTCCAGCAGATGTCTTTTGGATAATGATAATGATGAATAAAATATTACATCACGTCGTCACGCGACGCATCTCTTCAGACAGATAAGCCAAAGCCTAATTGGCAACTCTTTCGGAAATGAAATTGGTCCGAACCTTATCCAACTCATTGGATAGCATGTGCCCCTTCTTCCAGCAGTTGCCACTGTCGCTCGGCCACAACGGCCGGGTAACTTCAGTAATACTGGAAGGTCATGTGGTGGTTCTTGGCCACCTGACCTAGCTTCCTCAGACTGCGCCAGTACTTGTTCCATATCCCAGATGCCTTGGGCAACATGCTGTCGGAACCTGGCGCGCTATTGTGTATTAATGAAAAGGTTAGTCGTCTATGAGAGTAGATTTGCGTTTTTGAATAAAAACAAAAATTGGCGCACAATTAATATGCACAAACACCTAGACAGAATTAATTACATACACATAAAATACTTATATATTTCTCACATGCGGGAATCGATCCCTCATCTAATTGGTGCAGTGAGGTAGCAGTCTAAGCTGAATTGAAACTACTACACTAAGCCGACGTCACAGTCGCCTAGAGTAGGAGTATAGATTTGTGGTAATTGGTATATACCTTACTAGCAATTTCCCGCGACTACGTACCCGGTCGACAACAGCGCCACCTAACGGGTCTATGTTATATAGCCTATGTTACTTCTGGATAGCTTTCCAATAGTGAAAGATTCATTAAAATCGGATCAGTAGTGCCGGAGATTACCACGAACGTCCAAACTCACAAACTTTACCTGTTTATAATATCACTAGTTGTTTCCCGCGGCTTCGCACGCGTTTATTTTGCAATTTGAAATAGATAGGTAGGACATTTTGGAATAATAATTTTCCAAGACTTAAGAGACACCTCCATATTAAGTTTCTTTTCAATCCGTTCAGCCGTGTTAATATAGAGAAATAAAAGCAACTATCCCCTGAAATCTTGCATTTCCCAAGATAAAAAGTAGTCAACAGTCTCTGAGAAATCCTACATTTTTCAATGACAGTATATTTCAAATCGGTTCCATCGTTCTGGATATTAACACGGACAAACTTTTTTTTTATTGTGCCTGTATCTGCATAAAATATCTTCTTTATTTCAAAGTCACAAATCCCAAATCAATATTCCCGTGTGCTGTGCGGGGCTCGTACCTGCGACTATTTGACAAAGTAAGTAAGGCGGTCTACGTTTTATCGCTTAAACCAAGTCGTCTTTGTTTTCCAAAAGTATTTATAAAGTCGACTTAAATATGAGTAAGTTTTCGCTGTAGAACAATTTCAGCAGGTCCCCAGGCTTCCAGTCGCCGATGAAAAGAAAGAGGGAAATCGACGGATTGCCAGGCTTTCCTTTCGACAAAATAAGATTAATATCTTTGGACCTTCATGCAGGTCGGTTAAAACCCACCAAATGCATATAATGCAGGATAATATGTTATAAACAAAGTTACATATTTCATATTATTATTTCACGACTTAAGATACTTTAATACTATCTACCAATCACCACCTCAGATCCCTTGCGGAGTAGGCAGAGTGTTCAGAGTTCCAACAGGTTCTTTCCTTACAGACTTTTCTGGTTTTCTCCACTCTCATAGTTCGTCTTATACACGCTCGCAGGTTACGGAGACTCTTGACTTGCTCTTCGGATAAGACATGGTCTATTGAGTAAGACAGTCTAGGTCTTCCCCGATATCTGCATCCTGTTCTAGGTACACTACCAACTGACAGCGGTGTGGAACCATTTCGGCGTGGTATATTTCTTT
The DNA here is from genome assembly GCA_905147815.2 of Phalera bucephala. Taxonomy (NCBI): domain Eukaryota; kingdom Metazoa; phylum Arthropoda; class Insecta; order Lepidoptera; family Notodontidae; genus Phalera; species Phalera bucephala. The sequence continues at coordinate 35,346,408 of LR990614.1, read as the reverse complement.
TTTTCTACCGTTTTTATTAATATTTCTTAGCTGCTTTTTTTATGTTATTATACATATTGTATATAATTTGCGAAACTATAAATGGTTATTGTTCTACGTCCTTTCACTTTTAAATTTGTATATCCGTGTGGTTTCTTTCATATTAAGTTTCTTAATAATCCGTTAGATATGAAGAAATAATAGATATTCCACAGAAGTCGTGCTATTTTTCGAGATAAAAAGTTTTATTTTACGATGTAAGACACCTTCATATAACGTTTTCGTTAAATTCGTTTAGCCTTTTTAATATGAATAAATACCAATACTATGTCGCAAAAACCGTGATTCTTCCCGAGATAAAAAGTATCTCGATTATTATTTCGAGACCTAAAACACCTTGAAAGTGTTAGTAAGATCCATTCTATCATTATGTATGAAAAAATAACAGCTAGATATCTCGGGAGAACCTTGTAGTGAATATATTGTGTAAGCATTATTCCAAGACAGAAGACATGAAGAGACACCTCCACATTCAGTTTCTTTTAAATCCGTTCAGCCGTGTTAATATGGAGAAATGAAGTCAACTATCCCCCAGAAATATTGCATTTCCCGAGCTAAAAAGTAGTCTTGAATAATCTCTGAAAATTCCTCCATTTTCAAGTGATAGTCTTTTTAAAATCAGTTCATCCGTTCTGGATATTAACACGGACAAACAAACATTTTTTTATCGTGCCCATATGCACTTAAAATATCTTATTTATTTAAAAATCACAAACCCCAAATCAATATTCTTGTACGCTGTGCAGGGATCTATTCGGGAACTATTCCACAAAGTAATTTAAGCAGTCTACGTTTTATCGGTTAAACCAAGTCATCTTTGTTTTGAAAAAGTATTTTAAAGTCAACTTAAAAATTAGTAAATTTTATGTTGTACAATAATTTCAACAGGCCCCCAGGCTTCTAGTCACCTGTAAACAACAAGAGGGAAATCGAAGGATTGCCAGGCTTTTTTAGCCTAAATATGAATATTATCTTTGAGCCTTCATGCAGGCCGGTAAAAATCCACCAAATGCATATTGGAGTGATTTTATATACCATTTACACGGATAGTATCGGCATGGTATAGTGTGTGAATAAAGTTACCTATCACATATTGCTATTTCAAGACTTAAAATACTTTAATACTTTCTATCAATTTATATCATCACGACAGATCCCTTGCAGGGTAGGCAGAGAGTACAGATTTCCAACAGGTTCTTTTCTTACAGACCTTTCTGGCTTTCTCCAGTCTCATAGTTCGTCTTATACAAGCTGTAACATGATAAACGCAAGACCTGAAAGTAGTTTGTTCTATATCGATAACTGAATTGAATCTAACTATTTTTAATGTACCTTACATTTTTTTTTAAATCGCAAAAAATGCTTTTACTCCTTCAGTGCGCAATAAAAAACTAAATTTATTCTTGATTCATAGCAATAAGGAGATTACAAATGCATTCCTAACCCGTATTTCTCAAAATGCACACATACACGTACAAGTTTCATTGTTAATTGGGGTATGAAAGTGCTTAAAAAAGGGGTAAAAACCTTTAAATTTGGAAAGTTGGTTTTCGTTTTGAATTTATGAAGCAATTCTCTAATTCGGGTGTCCGAGGTCTTGCGTTTATTATGTTACACCTTGTATACGCTTGCCGGTTACGGAGACTCTTGACTTGCTCTCCTGATAATACACGTTCTATTAGGTTATGGTAAGATAGTCTAGGTCTTCCCCAATATCAACGTTCTTCCAGTTGCTCATTTTATATCTCTGGGTTTCTTTCATATTAAGTTTCTTTATAATTCGTTCAGCCATTTTAGTATGAAGAAATAATAGATATTCCGCAGAAGTCATGCTTTTGTATATTTTGCTATGTTATACATTTTTCGTAATAAAAAGTGTTTTGTTTTATTTTACAATGTAAGACATATAAAGTTTCAATTAAAATCATTTAGCCAGCTATGTCGTAAGAACCGTGATTCTTTCCAAGATAAAAAGTATCTCGAATTTTATTTCGAGACCTAAAACACCTAGACAGTGTAAATAAGATCCATTCTGCCATGTTAGTATGAAGAAATAAAGGCTAACCCGGAAGAACCGTGTGTGAATATATTGTATGTTTTGACAACTTCCACCAGCCTTATTTCTGTATTACCAGGTTCAGTCTTAGCCCCACTTAGCTCGCACAGGTGGTCTTTGTAAAATATAAACTAAACTATAGCGCGACCTTATTCAATACACTAACGCCGTCTCAAAAAGTGTTAGTCTTCTCGTAAGATATTAATTGTCGTTAAAGTTTCGTATCCAGCCCATTCATCGTTAGAGTTCACTCCGGAAGAAACAATCCTGAATGCATCATGGGTTTATGCACAAAATCATGTTTGAGTGTTTAACTAGTTACTCCCAGAATGTAGCAACAATGTATTTTTTCGATCATAGGGAGCTCAATATAATGCACCAAAACATTGCAGGCTTGTTAAATAAAATTGACATGCTCACGATTGCCCTAGAAGAACTTAAAATTAACGGTTGTGCAATTGATGTTTTATGTTTCACCGAGCATTTTATGGAATCAGGTTATGAGAGTTTTTTAGCTATTCCTAACTTTGAATTAGCGTGCTATTTTTCGAGACAAAATAAAAAACGCGGAGGATGCTGCATTATGGTAAAATCTAATATTAAATATGTAGAACTTGAATATGTGGCTAAGCAGTCTGTACAAGGTGTATGCGAATGTTGTGCAGTTGAATTGTCAGACTACCAAATAATAATAATATGTGTATACAGGGTACCTCAGATGAGTAATTTAGAAATTTTTTACCTAAAATTAGAGAATATATTGAGAAAAATGTGCATAAAACGAACCAAAAATATAATTCTTTGTGGAGATTTTAACATTGACTTACTAAGAAGGAACAAGACTGCTGCAGAATTTGAACAATTTCTTCTAGGTTTTAATTTGACGCTAGAGATTCGACAACCAACTCGGCTGGTAAGCAATTCATGCATTGACAATTTTGCACATAGCTTTACTTGTGGTTGCCAATATAATATACTTGACCTAGGACTTTCTGACCATACAGCGCAGATACTCAAACTCCGTAACTTAAAGGGAAAATCTGATATTACGACATGGAAAATGCGTAAACAAGACATTACAAAAGAAAATTTGAACAAATTTAAGTCATACCTACAAAGTTTGACATTTTCAGAAATGTATACAGTAAATGATGCCGATTTAGCTTATGATAGATTTATTGATATTTTCTTACTTCTTTACAATCTATGCTTTCCGATAAAAATTGTAACAATTAATAACCTAAAAAAGAACATTAAATGTATCTCAAAAGGCATAAAATTGTGTAGCAGGAACCGTAGGAAACTGTTATGGCAACAAAGACTAAAACCGAGCTTAGAAAATAAAATTAAGTTTAATAACTACAACAAAAAATACAAAAAGATAATAAAATTAACTCGAAAAGCACAGAACAATTACTATATAAAGACATCCATAAATAAATCGAAAGCAACATGGAACATTATTAATAGCTGCAAACCAAATCAGATGAAACGACATATAAAAAATATAAAATATAATGACAATACATATACTGAACCAAATGACATCGCTAATATTTTTAATAATTTTTTTGTAGACCAAGTAAAGTTAGATGCACGACCGCGTAATAAAGTTAAACTGACTAATACACAATTACAAACATTTTTCCTGTATCCAATAACACCTGAAGACATTATTAAAATAACAAGAAATCTAAGAAACACAAATAGTGTAGGACTAGATGGTATATCGACTAAAGTTATTAAACATGTAATCGAAACTATCTCACCACATTTAAGCCATATTTTCAACATGTGTATAAGTGCAGGTGTATATCCGACGAAAATGAAGTCCGTGATAGTAAAACCTCTGCATAAAAAAGGAGATAAAGCTTGCGTTAATAACTACAGACCTGTTGCTATTTCATCAGTAATGTCAAAAATATTTGAAAAGGCTATATACGAAAGGCTTTACTCATATCTTGAAAAATATGATATACTCTGTGACGAACAAAAGGGATTCAGAAAAAATAAGACAATAAATCTAGCTATTTATGATTTCTTGTCCATGATAATTAAAAACTTAGACGCAAAAAAAATTGTATGTGCAATTTATGCAGACATGACTAAGGCATTTGACTTTGTAGAACATGACCTGCTACTTGACAAATTATATGCAATAGGTGTAAGAGGTAACGGACTTGAATTGTTAAAATCATACCTATCTAATAGAAAACAAATTACCGAAGTAACGAGAGTATGTCACAATACCAGGAGGGAAAAAACATTTAAATCCTGTGAGCGAATAATTAAATATGGAGTGCCACAAGGGAGTGTGTTGGGTCCATTATTATTTTTAATTTATATTAATGATCTACCCCAAAATGTGATGTGTCCAATGGTTTTGTTCGCAGACGATTGTACAATTTTAGTGAGTAGTGATAACGTCAGTGAATACGAAAAAAGCATTCAGGCATCGGTATTTGACCTAATAAATTGGCTAGATAGAAATAACTTAAAGATTAACCTAACCAAAACAAATTTAATGCAATTCTCAAAAGAAGCACGTAAATCATTTATGACGATTAAATATAAAAAAGCTGAAGTTAAGCAAATAGAAACGTCAATATTCTTAGGCCTACATATTGACAACAAGTTAACATGGAAACCACAAATAGAGCATGTTTGCAAAAGATTGAATAAATGTGCATACGCATTGTATAATTTGTCAAAAATTGTAAATAGAGAAGCAGTACTTGTTGCTTATCATGGTTTAGTTGGCTCTATCTTAAGGTATGGTATTATATTTTGGGGTAATGCAACCAATAGAGAAACCGTGTTTAAAGCACAGAAGCGGTGTGTGAGGGCAATTTGTGGTTTGAAAATGACAGATAGTTGTGTACCTTTCTTTAAACAATTAAAAATTCTAACAATGTCATCACTATATATATTGGAAACGGCAATTTTCGTAAAACAGAACATAAAATTATTTAACTATATAGCAGATGTGAGAAAACTACCAACTAGAAAGCAATATGAATACCAAATCACAAATAAAGCTGGTTGTAAAAGTGCAGCAGCCAGAAAAAGCGTATTAGGTATGGCCGTCCATATATTTAATAAGGTCCCAAATGAATTCAAAACCTTACAAATAAAGGAATTCAAAACTAAATTGTCAATGTTCTTAGTAGAAAAATGTTATTATAGCATAGGCGACTTCTTAAATGACCATGACATTTAAACGGTGTTTGAGTTACATATTAATTTGACATTATACAATGACTTGTTACAGTATGACATGTAGTATAATTTGCTGTTGTTGACATAATATTTTATTATTACATTATTTTTATTTCCTTTTAACCAAGTATTAATTTCATTTTATTATTACAATGCATTTCTGTATACCCTTAGCATGCACTTTGTATACCTGTGTTTCTTTGATTGTTTTTAACCGAATAATGTTTCCGTTTTATTATTAATATGAACCTTTGTATACCCTTAGGGTGAAACATAGTGAGACTGTTCATAGTATTAAGATCTAATTCCATACCTATGTTATGACAAATAAATAATTCATTCATTCATTCATTCATTCATTCATTCATAACTCAAATGTGTATGAACAATTTCCAGTAAGTGCTTTTAAGTACTGCATAGTTTTTCGTGAGGAGACAAACCTGAGTCCAATATCAATTAATGGAGGAATTCATTTGTAGACAAAATCATAATTTACGTCGTAACATTGCAGTTCGGGACAAACAGTAATAAAGTTTTGCGGACTATCCCGCGACAATCTGGTAGCTTTGTTGTTTTGGAACAATGAATGATTTATCAAAATCGACTCTATTTTTCTTTTCTCAGAAACTGTTACATTTCTTGAAAATATAAGTATACAGAGCTGTGATCCTTAGTACAGGTTACAACTATTCCAAATTTCATTAAAATTCATCAAACAGGTATGAAGTAAAATGTCTTTTTAGAATTTCAATGTTTCGCTTATTTTTGTATTTTCTGAAAGAACTTTTTGATTTTTCGGTGTAAATACTATTCAATATGTTATATAACATTTTAAGATTTCCGCGTGTAAAGTTTCATCAAAATCCGCCTGGTAGATTTTGCGTTATGATGGTTTATACCCTTGGACAGATAGACAAATAGAAAAACAGACACAAAAACCAAAAAATGTAGAATTGGCTTCTACATCAATAGAATGATATCCGTCGGTTGTTATTTCCAAGAAATATACACCGACATGACTTCCTTACAGTTTTATTATATGTAGTATGTAGAGATATAGATGCTTTACTTTTCCCAACAAACTGTTAGATTTCCTGAAAACGTAAGTATTAACTATGTTGTCAGTCATATGAAATATCTCCATGCTAAGTTTCACTGACATCTGAAAAGTAGTTTTGGAACGATGAATGATAAATCAAAATCAACCTTTTTGTCTTTCCTCAAAAACTGTTAAGTTTTTCAAAAATAAAAGTACACAAAGTTGTGCCCTTTTGTACAGGTTACAATTACACAAAACTTCATTGAAATCCATCAAACAGGTTTGGAGTAAAGTGTCTTTTTAGAAATACAATATTTCGCTTAGTTTCGTCTTTTCTGGAAAAACCTTTTGATTTTTCGAGATAAATACTATACAATATGTTAGTTAACATTTTAAGGTCCGCATCCGCATGGAAAGTTTTATCAAAATATCGCCTAGTAGTTTATGCGTGATGACGGTTCATACCCTCCGACAGACCGACAGACAGACAGACAAACCGACACGAAAGCCAAAAATTGTGGAATTGGCTTCTACGTCGACAGAGGGATACCCCTGGGTTGTTATTTCCTAAAAATATTCTATGTACAGACACGACTTCCTTGCAGTTTTATTATAAGTATTATTATTATTTTATTTTTATTATATATATATATATATATATATATATATATATATATATATATATATATATATATTATATGTATAGATTATATTAATACGTGAAGCAAAAACTTTGTAAAATTGCGTGGACGGAGGAGTATGAAATTTCCCACACTTATAGTTTATATAGAGAAGGAGTGCAGAATGCTAATATTTCTTTAAAACTATGCATAAAATACATTAAATTAATAAAAAAAACATTACATACACTACATGTATTTGACACACACACGCATATCACACTCACTTACACACTCTTTTGTTTATTGTAAAGGTTGTGGTCAAATTGAGAATAGATTAATATTGTTTGTCTTTAATATTATTTGTCTATAGTCTTACTGAATGTCAAACATAACGAGCAAATGATGAAAGAGTAGGTCGAATTTCGACCAATGGGCGACCACTAGTTAGTATAGATTGGTAATCAGTATGATTCGACATTCGATTCGACGAAGTCCCGAGGCAGAAATAAGCTATACTGGTGGATAAATCATGGCCATTGATATACATAACACTAGATTAGCAGTAACGGCGTAAATGTATGTCGGCTAAGAATAAGCCCGCAGCCAAGTTTCAAGCTTCTGTCATTCATTGGTCTGCCTGACATCTCTCGAGTAACACGTAGTAATAAAAAATCACAAAATAGGTAAATGCGTGGTGTAAGAACGCGATTTCAGGTCACAAAATCACTATACCGCAAGCGGAATGACTTTCCATACATAAGTTTATTGTTATTTCATATATTTACTAGTAAATAAAATAAAAAAAACCGATTTCAAGTTACAAAAATAAATTTGAGACGCATTGTTGTCAATTAAAACACCATTTGGTGTTCCCGTTTTTATGGGAAAATGTTGGATAATTGTGTCACCTATAATTATGTACTATAAGAATATCTATTTTATTAATTTTTTTGGATCCCTCAGGGTGCAATTTCCGCCAGATTCCTTGCGAGGTAAACAGAAAGTATAGAGTTCCAAAAATTTCATTAGAATATTATGAAAATAAATAAGCTAATTACTCAAAGCGAATATTGTACACAATTCTTTGTTACATAATTGCCCAATGGATCCGGTAAAGAATAGCTCCACCCCATTTGTTCTCACATGTGTCGTAGAAAGCAATTGGGGAATTAACCAAGACTTTTTCAAACTTCTTTTTTTAAAAAAGCGCCGCCTGGTAATTATTCATTGTCGTGGGTACTGTACGGGTTAGACTGTACTCGTACAGCGTTTTTTAAAGATAATAAATGATACACTTGATATTATAATAATTAAAAGGTTTATTGATAGTCCAAATTATCACTATTCTATGATTTAATGATAAATAAGAATTAATGTATGATATGTATGTATGTGAGCACGCGCGCGATTCTCTTGCAAACCGATTGCGAACTGATGATCGTAATTAATATAATGTGCATGTGACGTAAAAATGCTGATGATGCAAACGGACGGGCTGGCCCGTACAGGTACGTTTACAAACATGAAAATTACACAAACAAATAGCCAGACCTAAACAAAATGTGTGAGTCACACAAAGATTTGTACTATGTGGGAATCGAACCCGCGACTATTCAGTCTACTAACTGGAGCGGCCTACCACTCTCAACGTCTGGATAAAGAAGTGGAAACAGGAAATAGGCAACAACGTTTTACTGAGTTTGTTGAAGAGATACGTATTTTGTAAATTTGTATTTATTTAACCCGCTCTCAATAGACTGCAACCATCAACCTGCATATTTTGAAAAAATGCAATAGATAACATTAGGTGTGTTTTGTTTATTACTCATTCAATAATATTTTCATAGTTGGAGCACCTACCCAAGTGGACACTATTAACTTATATCCAAATAATCTGTGTAACAATTCTAATTTCATATAGAATAAAATGAATAATGAAATGAATGAATAAATGAATTAGGTACTAAAATAATTTATTTTATTAATTCATGTTTTGGAGTCTATCTGAAATGTAACGAAGCTAATTCAAAAAATATATAATAAAAAATTATATTCATAACATCATTAAAAAATTATATTCATTGTGCATTTAAATTGTGGGAATTAATCATATAGTACGCAACACTGAGCCTCCTATTACTAGTTATATTGCTACCTCTATCGGATCGACGTAATGTCGGTAAGGTGGGGAACAAGAGTAAAAGAGATGGATATATGTTTACTCCAAATTATTTATTGGATACAAAGCTACGTCGGCATACTTTTAAGTTGTTACACGTTTTTCGACGCGCCGAAGTGACGTTTGCTTCTCTATGTATTTACCTCAATGATCATGGCCAATTATAATAGGTAGTTGCTGTTTGTAGCTATTACCGAGATCCAAGTTACAGGCATGTTTCCTTTTTTTCATTGTCGAATAAACGAACATTTATATGATCTGTAAAAACGAAAACTGAAAAACAGGTATGAAAATGTAAAAAAATATGCATTTTTTAACAGCTTTCTTTTTATTGGTGAACATATTTTTTTGATATCTTAGGCAGCTGTACTTTCGGTACTTTGTTACCTGGTCACAAACAATACTTTGATCTAGTAGATAGTCTGGTCGCTGGTTTGATCTCTTCCTCTACATACAATAATTTTAAGAAAAAAAATTGACGCTGGCAAAACATGGCCTACGCATCTCGTTCATGACTGTTCCTCTATTTCTTTGGATCCTCCCCTCCGACTAACTCAACCGATAAACTGTGAGTTGATGAGGCAGTAGGATCAATTATTATACTTATAATTGATTCTAGGTGAGTCAGTCCTCCAGGATCTTTAGACTATAGTCTAACATGTTAGTATTCATGAATACCAAATATATTATTAACCTCTTATCTGCTTTGTTAAGTTATGTTGCGGTTTCGGGTATATCCGCAACTTTGGAGTTAAGCAACATCGAAGAGATAATTTACTTTAATAGATCCTAATTCTATTTGGAAAGGTTAAAACAGGATAAAACTTTCCAACTGGACCTAAGGGACAAAACAATAATAAACAAAAGGAAACAAACTTCGCTTATGTCAACCATGAGTATATTTTCAAATATAAAATACTTGTTATTCTAAACATAGTGATTACATGCTGTTTATGAAAAAAAAATACCGCTGCGACCTCTAATCGAAGCCACGTTATCCGCAACATTTCTATATAGACCCTATTCCTTATTATTTACAAATAATAATTATGTACAATATTTGTAACATTAATTATGCACTAGTTATCACATTAGATGGTAAAGTATAATTTACAAAATATTGTCTATCTCCTGAATTGTGAGTTGGCAAATTCAGGGCTAAAAGGACTCGCGTTGAAGCCGAAGTTGTTGTCGTGGCTGGCGACCGGAGCCTGAAATATGAATTGGAGATTGGGCTTTAAATCATGAAGCTACAATTTAAAATGACTAATCAAAATTAATCGTGTAACAAAATTTCGTGTCTATGCTGTTGGTCGTTAAAGGGTTTAGAAGTCAATCCTGGGCGTAGGATCAAGTCTTGTTTACCATAAAAATGCATTGTCACCAGAACTTAACCAATAACTCCGTTAACCTAGAGAAAGTCGTTCTAATTCAGATTGCCAGATTAGACCTAAATAAACATTGAAAGTTAAATAAAAGTTTGTAATAATTAATATTGAATACGTAAGGCTTATATTAATAAAATAAGGCGGCCTGCACTGACCCATTGTTGGGCAAAGACCTTCACTTACACATTGAGATAAGAGAGATTAGACCATACTCTACCAGCAGACCCAGTGCGGATTAATGAAGGCAATAGGATTGGAGTAGTTAAATTAAATCACTTCCTTGCCACTAATATAGTCGAGAGAGGTGATGGCTGCTCAAGTAGTCGTACTCGTGAACGGGCGCTGCTTGTGGAGACTGGTCCACCCAGAATCCTCTAGCTTTATCTTTAAAAATAGTCTTATATCTCAGTCGTAAGGCATCACACTGGAGCTGGATCGCATTAATGATGTATAATATAAAAATGTATGTATCTATACAAAATGATGAAAAAAAATTAATGGAGAATTAAACAAAAAAAAAAAGCCCGCTGTGTTTCTCGCCGGATCTTCTCAGTGGAGGCCGCGTTCCGATCCGGTGGTAGATTAGGAAGTTAAAAAAAATGTAAATATGACACTTTGTAAACACCCCCGCAAAATAAACGATTTCAATTTGAAAAATTAAAATGCACGTAGGTAATGCCGATTCACGAAGAGGCATCCCATCCTTTTTCCTACAATGTAAGGCTATCTTCAGCCGGGCTAGCTTAGGCGGTGCGATAAGACATGCTGTTTTGTGCTAATATGGTGAGCCTGACTAAAATTTGACATGAGAAACTCCGTTTCAAAAATTGTATTGACGTATAGACAAGATAATTTTGACTTGCGTACAAGACTTAAATTAATGCCGACAAAAGTCTTGCCGTCCTTGGTAGCCCTGCTGTTAGGTTTATTATTACACACTTGTGATGATAGAATTACCAGACTAATGGCGCATGGTGATGGCTGATCCTGTGTTGGAATCTTAGGGCTGATTGTTATTGGAGTTTTTCTATTGACCATTTCCATCACCAAATTTCACAGTAGCAGTTGGGGGTATGAAATTGTAGCAGGTATCATGCTAATAGATCCAACATCGGCGAGTTGTGGGTGTACACGCACAAAAGTGCTTCTGCCACCTCTGCTTGGGGAATATAGGCGTTGTGGTGTAAATCATAGAGGTATTATTACCTCGTCAGGCACGATGTTGTCCATGGAGTTGGAGTCGGCAGGCGGGAAGTAGTCACTTCTAAACTGCGGAAGGTCCTCGATGCCGATCAGATCCGAGTCGTTTGACGCGTCACTGATGAAGAATGTTTAGATTATTTGTTGTGTAAATCATTGGAGTAATAAATATATAATAAATAAATGTATAATAAATGTCAGAAAAAAAAGGCAAAACAGATATACAATGCCAAAGTGGCAGGATGTAGAAACCGGGGAAGACCTAGACTAACTTACCATGACCAAATAGACCAAGTCTTATTTGAAGGACAAGTCAAGAGACTCCGTAACTCGCGAGCGTGTGTAAATTAGATTATTAACTGATATTGAGACAGCTAGACTTGTTTATTTTGCTTATTTTCATAGTATTATGTCATATGGCATACTGCTATGGAGATCCTCTGCAGAATTAAATACCATCTTCGTTCTGCAGAAAAGGGCTGTTCGAGCAATTTACAATTTGGCCCCGAGAGCTTCCCTAAAGGAAAAATTTAGAGAAATAAATATTCTAACTGTTATCTCACAATTTATATATGAAAATCTTCTATATGATAAAAAGAATATCAGTAGCTTTGAAAAATATAGCGACATTCATCATGTTAATACACGGAACAAAGATGTTCTTATTGTACATTTTATTCGTCTCCACAGAATTAGTAATTCTTTCACGGGGCAATGTATACGCTTCTACAACAAATTACCCATAGATATCCAAAATATGCCTATCAATAAATTTAAAAACGTAATCAAAACTAGACTGTGTAAGAAAGGGTATAACAAAATTTCGGATTATCTTGCCGATAAAACAGATTGGGTTTGAGCAGCTCCTCAATCAGCAAAATTAAACAATTTTGTATAATACAATTTTGTAAATAAAAATGGTTATCAGAAAGGCCAAACAAATTAAGTTAAAAGACTAGCCCTCTGAGTTTCTCGCCGGGTCTTCTCAGTGGAGGCCGCGAGTAATAATTTTTACGTTTGTAAGTGCTTATGTATTAGCCTAAGCAAATAAATGATTTTTGACTTTGCTGGACAAAGGCTTCCTCTCACAAATGGATGTGAGAGAATAGGTTAATGAAGTCAGGTATTCGGCCACCTACTATTCTTCTTCTTAGCGTTTCGACGGCAAACGCTATGGTTATATGGGAGCAGCCCAGAATGCAGCCACATTGACTGCATTGACGGAGGCAGCCATCAAGTCCTGCTGCGTACAGATGTTAGAGCATTACTATTGAAAGCAATCAAGCCGCCTTAGGCTTTAAATTTGGCTGATCAATCACCAGAAGAAGTGATAACCGAGCTCAACGACCTAATGTGCCCCCAAAAGCACGGAGACGCTCGAAAGTGAACATATCACAATCGGTCACTCATCGCAGACTGACCGAGAAAAAAGCTGCTTAACTTTAGCGATCGTTATATAATACCGCGGCACAGTCAGTAACGTTACTAGCCTAACTGTACCAGTCGCCACCGTCGCCTTAATTGCCTGAACCTCTTAAATAATGACAGTTAAATTGCTTCTTCGCCAAATGACTTCTTTGACAAGTTTATTGCTTCTTTGAAAAGTTTATTGCTTCTTTGATAAGTTTTTTGCTTCTTATTCTGAATAGCATACCTGATGGCGTCGAAATCTGGTGCTTTGATGGTCTCGTTCCAGATGGGGTTGGAGCCTTCCACGGCATGCTTGTTGGTGCCGGGCGCCGCCAGCCCCGTGCGGTTCAGTCCAGAGTCCACTGACCCGTACTTGGTCATCGACAGCGCGTCCAGACGACGCTGTAACCTGATGACATATATACATGTATGGAAATACTTTGGTGGTATTGTAGAAAATTCGTAAAATGAGATTAAGCACATGTCGACGGGCCAGGCAAAATCGTAGTATGCTAGTGTATAAATATATATAGTATATATGACTTTATTGGATGGAACCCAAAATTGTGTATGCTAGTGTTTACATTTAGCATATATGACTTTGGTTGACGGACGCCAAAGTTGTGTATGCCAGTGTTTACATTTGGCATATACGATTTTGTTCAACGGGCCCCAAAGTTGTATATGCCAGTGTTTATATTTGGCATACACGACTTGGTTCGACGGATCCCAAAGTTGTATATACCAGTGTTTACATTTAGCATATACGACTTTGGTTGACGGACTCCAAAGTTCTATATGCCAGTGTTTTTATTTAGCATATACGCCTTTGTTCGACGGACCCCAAAGTTGTGTATGCCAGTGTTTACATTTGGCATATACGACGTTGGTTGACGGACTCCAAAGTTCTATATGCCAGTGTTTGTATTTAGCATATACGCCTTTGTTCGACGGACCCCAAAGTTGTGTATGCCAGTTTTTCATTTGCCATATACGACTCTGTTCGACGGACCCCAAACTGGTGTATACCAGTGTTTGTATTAAGCATATACCTACGCCTTTGTTCGATATACCCCAAGGTTGTGTATACCAGTGTTAGACGAACTTTTCCAAAGCTTATAAGTTACTCACGCTCTAGTCCTGATGATGAAGGTCAGCAGTAGCACGAGACACATGAAGGCGAGTACAACGGTGAGCGCGACCAGCACGTACAGCGTCACCGTGAAGTCGTCCGCGCCGATCTCCGGGCTGGAGCCGGTCACGAAGTCTTGCAGAACGAGGAGTTCCGTATTTAGCGTGGTCTGGATAGAGCGCAGGAGGATAGTGTCACTGCGGAGCCTGGAAAGAAGGTTTTTTGTTTTATGTCTGTAGCCTGGTGGAATAGAATGAGAACACAAATGCCTTTTTATTGTTTGTTTCAGTGGTAAGCCTTGTAGGTATGGACAATTGGATACTGCGTCCAGTGTGCGTATAGTCAAATAAGTATTTTTCAAAAAAGACCCTGTTTGTAGCTGCTGCTACGCGTTAACGTATATACTTGAGCGTGGTTACACACGACGTTAGGCGACGCTGCTCGATAAGTCTGGAGACGTCGCGCGACTTGTCCCTTGTCGCCGTGTTGCTTTTATCGAAGAACAAAGGTTGCAAGATGAGAGCGTGAGGAGAATGTATGAAGACAGAGTCCGGGACAAGCTTTTGACAGCAGGCTCTTCGGACTCAAATGTAGATGAATGCTGGAATAGCCTGAAAGAGAGTTTGGTGGAATCCGCGAAAGAAGTATGTGGTTGCTCAAAGAAGCATATTACAGCAAAAGGTGATGCATGGTGGGATGCGGAGTTGCAAAGCTCCGTAGAAAGTAAGAAGAAAGCGTGGCAGGACTATGTATCTTCTTTGAACCTGAATGCCAGTATGACAGAGATGAGGAAAGAAATATACCGGCAATGCAAGAATGCCACTAAAACTTCAGTGAAAGAAAAGCGTGAAAGAGCCAGTATGATTGAGGAGGAGAGGCTGGCGAAGAACTTCGAGAACAACACCAAACTCTTTTGGAGCAAGGTGAGAAAGGCTCGAGGTGATTCGTCAGGCTCCAGAATGGAAAGGATAAAATCTAAAGATGGTGACATTCTTGCAGACACACAAGCTGTGCTAAACCGGTGGAGTGAATATTTTGGAGAAATGTATGGAGATGACCCGGATGCTGATGCCGCAGACGTGCCTAAAGGCGAGATTGCGGCACCAGAATCAACGGAGGACATCACTATGGAAGAAGTTGAATGGGCGATAGAAAGTATGAAAAACGGTAAAGCTGCGGGAGTAGACATGATATCTGCCGAGATGATCAAATATGGTGGAACTTGCGTCCGGGACGCTTTCCGGGCCCTTGCAAACCTTTGCTGGAGGACCGGTAGAGTCCCTACAGATTGGCGCCGCGCAGTCATAGTACCCTTGTATAAAGGCAAGGGTTCACAATATGACTGCGCCAATTATAGAGCCATCAGTTTGATCAGCTTGGCAGCCAAGGTGTACGGTAAAATTATTGAACGGAGAATGCGCGTGAAGTCCGATGGAATGTTGTGCGAGGCACAAGGGGGTTTCAGGTCTGGAAGAGGATGTTCGGATCAAGTCTTCTCACTCCGCAACATCGTAGAGAAGCATCTGGCAGTGGGCCGGAAGGTTTTCTGCGGTTTTGTAGATCTGGAGAAGGCATTTGACAAAGTTGTGCGAAAGAGACTTTGGGACATTTTGCCAGAGTATGGTATAGATGGCACTCTGTTACGAGCCGTCCAGTCCACTTATGTGGACTGCAAGGCATGCGTACGGGTGGGTGGTAACAGGTCACCCTGGTTTAACGTTAAAATCGGCGTCAAGCAGGGTTGCGTGTTGTCCGCTAGACTGTTTATAAAATATCTGGACAAAAGTCTCCAAAGACTGAAAGCGATGAATGAAGGTGTACAAATGGGTGACTTAGTGGTAAACCATCTACTTTATGCAGATGACGCGGTTTTAATAGCGCCAACAGCCACTGATTTGCAAACACTAGTCACAGTTATGAAAGACGACTGCATGATCAATGGCTTACACTTGAATGTTAAGAAAACCAAGATTATGGTTTTTGAAAGGGAAGAAACCAGAACGAATGTAAGGATTGTGGTTGGTAACGATGTGCTGGAGCAAGTGAATGAGTTTGTATATCTTGGATGCGCCTTCAGTAAGGATGGGAAATACACCGCTGACATAGAGAGAAGAGTGAGTGCAGGGAACAGAGTGAATGGTGCGATGGGAAAGCTACTCGGGAGCCGGCACTTAAGCCATAAGGCGCAGCTGGCCATACATAACGGAGTTCTTGTCCCAACGCTGTTATATGGTAGCGAGAGCTGGGTATGTAAGAAGGAGAATGAAAGTAGGATAAATGCGGTAGAAATGCGAGCTCTGCGGAAGATGCACATCTTCTTTGCTCGGAGTGTAGCTGTCCGACCGCATTAGCAACAGCATAGTAAGACAGCGAGTAGGTATGAAAGATAGTATCGGTGTAAAGATGAGAAAGGGCATGCTCCGTTGGTTCGGGCATATAGAAAGAATGCCAGAGGAAAGAATGACAAAACAGATATACAATGTGAAAGTGGAAGGATGCAGGTACCGGGGAAGACCTAGACTATCTTACCACGACCAAATAAACCGAGTCCTATCTGATGGAAAAGTCAAGAGTCTCCGTAACCGGCGAGCGTGTATGAGACGAACTATGAGAGTCGAGGAAGCCAGAGAGGTATGTAAGGAAAGAACCTGTTGGAACTCTGTACTCTCTGCCTACCCCGCAAGGGATCTGGCGTGAGGTTATAGATAGATAGATAGACAAAGGTGACAGTGTATAGAGTGTTAAGCGATTTGGATTAACGATGTGTGAAACCTCTCTAGGCGACATGCTGCAACCGATTAAATAATTGTGGACGAAAAAGGTCACAGAACAAGACGTCGGTGACGTTGCTCGATTTTACCTGACATCTCAAGCGAAGTCATCATCATCATCTCAGCCTATACCCATCCACTGCTGAGCATAGGCCTCCCCAATTGCTCCTCAGCTCAACCCGATGCCAATTACATCCAATGACTTCCTGCGATATTCACAAGGTCGTCTGTCCATCTGACAAGCGAAGTGTGTCGCGGGATATTTGTATCCTGCGAATACGGGGCTAATCCCCTCAGAGTAAAGACTATACTCTAAACTAATGACCCTCACTGTTCGATTTCGTCGGCGGAGACGGGCACGTTGTCCCTAATGAAGTGCGCGCGCACTTCTGTGCGGTAGTCGAGCGCGGCGCCGCTGGAGTCGCTGGCCGGCACCACCTGGTCGATGTTGCACATCATGCTGAACCCGGACGAGAACGTCTGCGCCACCTGCAAGGAAGTAAACGATTTTGTTGATGAACCAACGATCAAGTTAACGCTGGTGTTTGTGAAATAACGATGTGAACTTTATCAATCTCATCATGCTAGATCCTTTGCGGAGTAGGCAGAAAGTATAAGTTCCAACAGGTTTTTTCCCACGCCAAATCCCTTGCGGAGTAGGCAATGAGTACAGGATTCCAAAAGGTCTTTTCACGCCAGATCCCGTACGGAGTAATATTTGGATCCGTTTATATTTAAAACTAAACTACCATAGTTAAAGTCCAATTTCTTAAAAATACGCTTAATCATAAGGGCTGCTCGGCTCGGATCAACAAGTTAACGCTGGTGTTTGTGAAATAACGATGTGAACTTTATCAATCTCATCATGCTAGATCCTTTGCGGAGTAGGCAGAAAGTATAAGTTCCAACAGGTTTTTTCCCACGCCAAATCCCTTGCGGAGTAGGCAATGAGTACAGGATTCCAAAAGGTCTTTTCACGCCAGATCCCGTACGGAGTAATATTTGGATCCGTTTATATTTAAAACTAAACTACCATAGTTAAAGTCCAATTTCTTAAAAATACGCTTAATCATAAGGGCTGCTCGGCTCGGATCAAAGAATCCTAAAGTTCGATCGACGCAAGAGTATATTGGCGACGGTCACATATCGTTATCTACCTATCGGTGTTTCGGTCTGAGTGTTTTCTGATATTATTATTCTTGTTTCTATAAATACATTATACAAGAATAATTCGTAGTGTAGGACAAAAGTTTATAACAAAAATAAAAAGGAAAATTCTATCTATCTATCTATCTATAACCTCACGCCAGATCCCCTGCGGGGTAGGCAGAGAGTACAAAGTTCCAACAGGTTCTTTCCTGACATACCTCTCTGGCTTCCTCGACTCTCATAGTTCGTCTCATACACGCTCGCCGGTTACGGAGACTCTTGACTTTTCCATCAGATAAGACTCGGTTTATTTGGTCGTGGTAAGATAGTCTAGGTCTTCCCCGGTACCTGCATCCTTCCACTTTCACATTGTATATTGTATATTTGTATATATTGTTAAAAAGGAAAATTGACTTACGAAATCTCTATGTTCTTCGATCTCCTCTAGGGTATTAACAAATATGAAGTAAACCCTATTCATGGACGATATCAGGTACACCTTGGCGTCAGCTCTGTCGCTCGCACCAGCTGGAAACAATAGATTGTTGAAATCCCTTCTTTTCGGAGATAGCTGAGAAAGTATCTTGAAGAGATCATTACATATCAAGTGACTCGTCGGTTGAAAGGCTAATATGCGTTTTTCAACCGCCAAGTCTATAAGTAACATTCAGTTTTATAAGAAACGGATCCACTCACATAAACCATAGTGTACCTAACCAATAAAAGCTGCGATACGTTGGATTAAAACCAGATAGCTTTTCCTGGTATTCGCCAGCCTGAGATGAGGTCCAGTTGTCTCTATTGTTGTCCGCAATGGATTTTGACTAAAGATTTTTAAGTCAGGCTAAAAGCTATACAAATCCCGTCAAAATAGATTCAGTGATTTTAGTATGATGCACGAACAAATAGGCGAGCAATGTATTTTTTAAAATGATTATTTTGTCATAGTACCCATTCCATTATTTTTTGAAAATGAATTCGGACGGCTTGATTTAGTGGTAAAGTGCTCAAGTCGGTCCGCCCAATGGATCGAGTAGACGGGTTCGATCCCCGCACGAGACAAATCTTTGTGTGACCTACAAATATGCGTTGCGGTCTGGGTGTTTGTTTGTGCATATACATTTAATTTTTGTGAACGCACCCACTACACAGGAATTCCTAGTGTAAAAAAAAAAAACAGACACCGCCTCTTTACAATTTTATAATAGTGGAAGCTTGTAGGTACCCGCGGCGCGCGTGTGTGTGTGTATGTGCGTGAATGACCTACGGCGTAGGTTCTACGCTTTTGGCCGCGGGGCCTTTACAGCTTCACTGGACAAGAGGGCGAACGGGCCACTACGCTCGAGACAGAAGGACAAGGGGGCAACTATCTCAAGGGCGCCTCAAGGAGGATCGGCTTTGGGGAGGGCGTATACTAAGTGTCTCGCCGTAGTGCTCAGCACCGGCCGGCGGGCAAGGGATTCTTCGAGCTCGCCGGCGAGGTCGGTGTCTGATCCTGTGTGCGGTATATGTATCCGAAAGAAGGGATGTAAGGGCATCGGGAGGGTCGGTGAGAACATGCCGCGGACGGCGTTAGCGGCTGATAGAAGCGGAGTTAGGTTCGTAGTCGGCGGCGGCTATAATAAGCTGATTCCTATGATTGGACGCGTTGACGAAATATCGGGCTGTCGACTTTTTAATCAAGACGCGAATAGGTTCGGGACCGGGATCGGAATGGAGATCGACTTTCCGTAGGCTTTACGAGGTTTTGCAAAGGAAACGAGATTATCGATGTCTATCGATGTGAGTGCGGGCGTCGTGCCCGAACACCTCACAAGCGTACGTCATGATGGGCTGTACAAAAGTTCAGTATGTTCGGTGAACCATAGTATAGGAAAAGCGTAAAAGCTGTGACATGTAATCAACACGCTAACACGGACTCTAGCCAAATGTTTATAACACCACAGGACGTCACAAAGCCTTCCCCACGGATTTGTATACCTGAATCAGTAGCAACGACCTCAAACTCAAACATGCCGTGCATGGACGTTGTGGGCTGAATGTTCAGCGTCAGAACACCGGTCTGGGCGTTCAGTATAAACGCGGAGTACTTCACAGCCTCCAGAGAACTGTCTACCACCATCGTTGTTAGGTCTAGACTGTACGTGACGGGAACACCTTCCGAGTGAGTCGCCTGTTTTAAAAGTTACAAATCTATTTATGGAGGGCGATTATTTTAAACTATTATATATTCGTTCTAATATTTTCTCAGGATATTTTAACAAAATGGTTATGAATTGTAAATGAAAATGTATAAGAATAAGTTGTTTTGTAAAGGACGTTACTTTTTAACGTCGATATAGTCCAGAGATATGATAAAGTCGAAATAAGATGCGAGAATCCAATGGCATTTCCAAAATAGACATTTTAAGTACCGTATGTAAACTAAAGTAAGTAAAGTATAGTAAGTTACGTAAAAGTAAAAAACTACGCACTCATGTGAAAATTGGTATATTTTGTCGTGCACTATTTGGGAACAAATGAATTGAACAAAAAATCTACACGTTATCTTCTCCAAATAACGTTAGGTTCAGGATCTTTTGGGAAAGAGTGTCTGGTCTTAGTTGGTGTTAATCACCATCTCTAAAATTGAGCAATAGAACTAGCCGACAGCTTCTACATTTTTATTATACAGCATGTATGTACAGCAGTACCTGAACTGTGAGGAGTTCCCTGTTGATAGTGTCCTGAGTGGAGATGCCGGCTGTGTAGACATCCCGCACGAACATAGGACGGGGATCCGCCTCCCTCACCTAAAGTGGCATTATGTACTCTATTAAATAAGCCGCACCTTCAGAACGGTATAGACTTAACTCAAAAATCTAAGAAATCGAGTTACGGTCCGAGAGGGCCATTAAAAGGTACGCTCTATCTGGTGAATATTAAAACAGCGGCGTTTTTATGATAGAATTGAGAAATACGATACTTCGGTCTCTTTCACTTTCCCTCTCTTTCTCCCTGTCTGGTTCTGAAGGGACGCGATTAGTTTCCTAAAAACTTGATTTTGTGAGATAAGTCACTACTGTTCTGAAGGTGCGAAGTATATATTACACTTGTCACCTAAAGTGACATTATGTATCTCTTATAAAATACCGATGAAGCTGTAAAGGCCCCTCGGTACGAAAAGGTACGGGTATATTAAGCCGGTCGTTGCGACGATTTTCATTCTGCAGTAAACGTTTTTCGACTCCTCGTAATTAATGTTCAATCGCTAATCAAACATCCCACCACTACTGTGGCCTTCCTGTGGAGTGCGATGCTTTCATCAGCAATCACCAAGGTTAAGCAGTGTTCAACTCAGTCCGTATAAGAGCGGTGACCGTTTGTGGCATTTTGATTTTGGACAAGGTAGGTCTTAATAATGGAGTGCGCTTCGGTTGCCAATATTACCTTGCTAAGATTTAAAAGCTAGAGGCGGAGCATAATCTCTCTAACCAAGCTATTAAAATCTTACTCTGAAGTAAGAAAAAGATGTGGATATACGCAGAAGCCGGCGAGGTCGAAGTATCCATTACCCGCCGGCCGGTGCAGAGCACCACGGCGAGACACCTAGTATACGTCTTCCCCCATAGCGACTGCCCAAGCCGAGGCCGTTCCTCCTTGAGGCGACTTTGAGATAGTTGCCCCCTTGCCCTTCTGGCTCGAGCGTACTGGTTGCACGTTCGCCCTCTTGTCCGGTGAAGCTGTAAAGGCCCAGTGGCCAACAGCGTAGATCTTTTAAAAAAGGATATACGCAGTTTATTACTGTTTCTTTTTACGGCTCTATTAAAATAGATTGCCTAAGAGAGGCGTGGTTGTCGGTAAAAAAAGCAGCATATTGTACCTGTATCTTAAGTCACATGTTTGTTCTATAATGTTGGTGGTGTACAATATAGAGTATTCAATTCTCATCATTATTAGGCCAAAAACGTCCATTGCCGCCATCGCCACAAAGATCGGCTTTGTGCTGTATGTATCCAGCTTTCACCTGCGACCCTCACGAGAGCCTGTTCATTCTACGTCTTCGGCTATTCTAACCATCCAGAACTTACATTAACAGTGATAGTGAGGACCGAGCCTGGAAGACCAGACGCCGTGTCAGGCGAGTTGCTGGCGGCTACCACCAGCACGTGTGTGTCGCTCTCGTTGCGGACCAGTTCCTTCTGCAGGGATATCACGTTGTTGGCGCTGTCTAATCTGAAGTGATCTTCTGGGTCGCCGTCTGGAGGTGATGTTTGAAGAATTAATTTAGTTAAAAACCAACAAAACACGTTTATTATCAATAATATTTAACCACGCTTCCATGTGTCTTGGTTTTTAAGAAATAATATAATAAAATATATTTAATTAAAAAAATGTTACACAACCGAAAGAAGTATCTTGCTCAGTTGAGTTGTTATGACCTACGTCCGGTTTCATCATCAGACACTGGATATCTGGATCTATAGTAATTATCAAGATGAATTTATTGAGCCTAAAGAAGTATTTAAGAAAAAAGTCGATAAAAGTTCTGTGCCTTCCGGGTCTTATATGGATTCTTGATTGAATATGAAAACGTATCTTCTTATTATTTAGGTATAAATATTATTCAACAGTCAAAACTTATTTGAATTATGTAATATGTTTCTTAGATTAAACACTATATTGTGTTTTCTAAATAAATAAACTCATACAAACATGTGACGTATTAAAATAAAACTAGAAATGCTGACATGCGTTGCCCTAAATATTTCGCATCGATGGCACGAGCAACAGCACCTTATCAGCAATATTGGACACCGGACTAGCGACCCCTGTGTCGTCGGACACTCTTGGTACACAAATGGACAAATTGTGTCATATTGTAATTTTAATACTTTGTTATAATTCATTGTAATAAATAGTTCCTCAGAATTTTGTATTTTTTGGGACCTCTGGCTGTAACCGTCGTAATTTACAACCATCTTAAAGTAACAAAACAACACATTGCGTACGTGAGACACCGTCTGTTTCTGCCTCGAGTAATTTTTTGGCAACAATAGTAAAACTTACCAATAATTCTGTAGAATATGTCGTAACAATCATCGTCACAAAGATGATTCTTGGGATCTTCAGCGAGTGGCAGCTGGTGACTCTCTTCTAAGCCAGCCTCCATTTCTGTGAAGGGAAGGTTGAATGTTAAAATATTTGGTCACTTTGAATTTATTAAATCACTGTAGACTGCGATTTACAAACCGGAGTGAAGGAGAATAGATCATACTTCACCACTAAGATCCAATACGGATCGGTAGAGGCAGGTTAATGGCCACCTGTTCTGGGAATTTATCAAGAGGGCTCTATAAGGTTTCCAAGTAAGCATAATATTAGCCCTGTTAAGAAACTGTCCCACCATAGGGAACGGGTTTTTTGTCAAACAGTGGGTTTAGGCCATAGTCCACCACGCTGGCCCAGTGCGGGTTGGCGAAGTTCACATACCTTCGAAAAACTCTTAAGCATGCAGGTTTCCTCACGATGTTTTCCTTCGCCGTTAAAGCAAGGGATAATTAATTTTTAATACGCACATGCTTTCGTAAATACAGAATTGCGTGCCTGGGTTTGAAACCGAGACCTCTGACTTTGCAGTCCACAAGTTAGCATGTAAAATGGTAATCGGGACCAAGAGTTTAACATACGGAGACACTTGAATAGACGAATCTGGAAATGCGACAAAAGGTTACCCATATCAGATCTGACCGAGTTGAATGCTGCATATCCTTAGGTTGCGATTGCGATGGGATACGACATACAAGCGCAATGTCGTTATTAGCGCCATTAGGACCGCAATCTGAGTGAATGCTGAGTACACCGCAGCCATGCACCTTTACGAGGGCTCCTTATTTAAATGAAAAATTAAAAAAAGTAAAGCAATACCTATAAAAGCAACAGTTGTAGAGCTGGTGCTGAAGATAGGGTCTCCCTGGGTGGGCACGAACACCACGCGCAGAGTGGACTCTGTGAAAAGTGGGCCTGGCACGGTTCCGCCGTCGGTAGCGCGGATCGTCACCTAACCAGGCACAAATGTCCATTTTAACCAGGTTTTAGCTCGCCTATTTACATAAGTATTACGTCGATATACATTGCCATGAGTGTCATTGGAAACAGTGAGAAGTTCAAGTACTAATATGTGTAAATACAACATGTGGGTAGATCTCTCTATCTACAAGGTGTAACATAATAAACGACAGACCTGAAAATAGTTTGTTCTAAATCAAATTGATTCCAACTATTTTTGATGTATATAATAACAATAATAATCCGTCCCCTTTGAAATAGTCAAGTTTTTGGCCATAAAACCTGATTTATAATGCCCTTGTTTTCTTTCCATAATTTACAATAGTTCCTGCCGGGGTCAGTTCGCTGGTTATGTTTCATCACTATCAACAAGTGATCTCAGCAGGTGACTTACATAACATTTTTCCGAAACATTCTTTGCGAGAATATACAATTAAATTCTGGAAAAGGTCCTCTACGTGTTGGACCAATGTCCCCATGCAAGCCTTTCAAAGGTCCGGGTAAAGCCCGTGAATCTCAGCGAGATACAACACAATAATAATATTAGCCCTGGTAAGAAACTGTCCCACTGTTGGGCACGGGCCTCCTCTCAAACTGAGAGGGTTTAGGCCATAGTCCACCACGCTGGCCCAGTGTGGGTTGGCGAACTTCACACACCTTCGAGAAACTCTTAGGAATGCAGGTTTCCTCACGATGTTTTCCTTCACCGTTAAAGCAAGTGATAGTTAATTTTTAATGCGCACATGCTTTCGAAAAGACAGAGGTGCTTGCCTGGATTTGAACTCGAGACCTCTGACTTTGCAGTCCAACGGTAGCCCGTTGGACTGCAAAGTCAGAGGTCTTTGCAGTCCAACCTTACATTTTTTGGCATCACACTTTTTTGAATTTGCAAAAAAAGCTGTTACTCCCTTAGTACGCTATAAAAAACTAAAATTATTCTTAATTCAAAGCAATACGGAGATTTCAATTGCATTTCTAAACCGTATTTCTCAATTCAAACACATACAGATACAAGTTTCATTGTTATTTGAGGTATAAAAGTTGCGTAAAAAATACGTTAAAGTCAAAGTCAAAGCTACTAAGTACGTTAAAAATTTGTAATTTTGAATATTGGTTTTCGTATGGAATTTGTGAAGGAATTATCTAATCGGGGTGTCTGAGTATCTAGTATACCATCATCCCAGATCCCATGCGGGGTGATCCCTTATGAGGGTATCCCTATGTGTATATATTGGGTACCTACTCACCCACCTGCATAATATTGTGGGCTAAATTGAATCGAATTTGAAATCAGTGGATTCGGCTGTAGGGTATGTACAAGGGAAGAGAGGTACGTAACAGGAAATTGAAAAAGAAGTTTTTGAATAACAGTATCATCATAATTATCAACCCATAGTAGACCACCCAAAGCCACTTTGCATTGGGTGGTCTTCCGTGTTATTCCGTTCACTTCGGTCTTGCGCTTTCCGCATCCAGTCCCTTCCTATATTCGCCGGGACATTATCAGTAGGTATACGAACCTGGAACTCCCTAATGTCTTCAGAGAAGAGCTGTGTCAATATGAGCGTGCCGAAGTTTTCTCCATCATTAGCAACTTCGAAGAATTCCGCCGCTTCGGCTGCAAAGGGCAGAACAAAACAATTCAACGTGGGCAATGATGCTCAGTAAGTTGGGCAGTTTAAATTCTATTTAAAAAAATTATGTTTATCTATACTCTCTGCCTACCCCGCAAGATAAATAGATGTTTATCCGTTAACCGACTGCCTCGTTAGTGTGATAACGTATAGCGCTAATGATGATCACGAGGTTCTGGATTCAATTCTAGGTGAGTCCAAGTTAATTTTTCTATCGTAAAATTCTAAGCCGCGATTCGGAGTTTGAAATGATGGCTGGTATAAAGGCAATATGCTTGGCTCCTTTTGGCATTTTGGACCTAACATCATCGGAATAAACTGTACACCTCTGCCACCCTCGCTTGGGGAATATAGGGGTGGTGGTGTTTATTTATTTATTATATTTATCTGTATCAATGTATTTATTGGCTTACCATTCCCAGAGACCTGGAATGTGACTTGTCCAGCATGCAGGCCATCTTCATCAGTGGCAGCGATGCGCTCCAGAAATTCACCGCTAACTGTCGCTAGCAGTCCGTTTGCTACAGCTCGTTCCTATTAAAAACAAAATTAGGGTCTTAATGAATTATGCCATGAAGCAATACATCACCCATACTTTCTCAAAGCTGGGGAAAGACCTACCCTCACTAATCGAGGTAAGAGAGATAAATTACATAGGTCACACTTTATCACGTAGACCCAGTATGGATTGGTGGAGGCAGTTTTGTGGCTATCTGCTGTAAGACATTATCAAGCCGCCTAAAAGGCTTCCACTTGACGTAACTAACGTGCTTTCCGAAGTACTGAGACGCTCGAATATGAAAATGCTACAAACGGTCACCCCATCTCAGTTGTCAATGTGCTATGACATATAAACGTTTGGTATGACCTCAAAGAATTAAGATTGAACATTATTATGATGAAAACCTACTCTAGCAAGTCTCACGGTCGTCCCGTCGAGCGGGAACACGAACACCGGCGCGTGGAAGTTGTATGGATTGATGACTAGCTCGTACACCTCGTCAGACATTTGCTGTGGAATGCCGTGGTCGTATGCCTGCAATATAAAAGGTCCAATATTTACTGCTATTGTAAATTGGTGGAGCACATGTAATAAATAATAATAAAAAATCCCTTCTTTCCGCTCAGAATACGGGCGACGACGACGACGTAGTAGTAGATCCCCTCCCATAGCCGGCGGTCGACCGTATGTCGACTCTTGCCCTTCTGGCTGGCTAGAGCGTAGTGGTTGCACGCTCGCCTTTAAGTCCGGTGAAGCTGTAAAGGCCTCGCAGCCAACAGCGTACATCATTCACACACACACACACATGGCAAAAGTGTCTCACAAACATTTGAATCAGCTAAATTCAAGCAGTCGGCCCACCCACAGAGTGGCCCACCGATTGACATCGCGTCGCGTATCCATTTGTTCTGTGAGATGGCAAGTTTGGTAAATTCAGATACAAATGAAGCATTTTTTTCTGTACAACTGTTTCGAATCTTGTAGGTCTCGTTCATGTTTCATATCACTGACGGACGATTGAGCGCAATGTTTAAGAGCTTAAGCCGCTCCGCCAACTGT
The DNA here is from genome assembly GCA_905147815.2 of Phalera bucephala. Classification (NCBI taxonomy): domain Eukaryota; kingdom Metazoa; phylum Arthropoda; class Insecta; order Lepidoptera; family Notodontidae; genus Phalera; species Phalera bucephala. The sequence continues at coordinate 35,318,960 of LR990614.1, read as the reverse complement.
GTCTTATAGTCGCGGGTTCGATTCCTGCACGGGATAAATCTTTGTGTGATCCGCAATTATTTGTTTCGGTCTGGGTATTTGTGTATGTATTTTCATGTTTGTAAATGCACCTATACAACACAGGAATAAATCCTAGTGTGGGGCTACGGTTTTTATACATAAAAAAAAACTAACATATCAGACAAGATCGAAACATGTCTACTATAAAACTACGCATGCAACAGAGGGAGCTAAGATGCTAATTTTAAGGTAAGGTTGTACATTTTTTTTGCCAATAAAGTTTATAATTTATTTATTTAATAAACCTAATAATTAAACCACAAATCTGATCACTTTATCGAATAGCACTAAGGTATCTTGAGCCTTTAGTTTTTCGCAATTACTCCCGTGGATAGCATGTCTAATATGACTTTCACTTCATACATATTATAAAATAAATATTTTGATTGAGATTGAGTGTAGATAGTATGAACTGGTAAAAAATAGCGCAATAATTAAATATAGGTAACCTTATTATCTGGTTTATATGTATGTGCCTCACAAAAAAGTAATGAATTTATCACAAAATAATCAATTTACATTTTTTACATATGTGTTCATCGCTATAAATTTCGTTGACGATACGCATCATTAAAAAGAAGGCGACACAAATACAACACAAACATTCAGCGTTGCCAATTTGTGGGGAATTCCCCAAATCATGGGGAATTTCAAGTCGATAGGATTTAGTGGAATCTGCATTGTGGGCAAAATGCGGGCATATTGACATATTAGGGTAAAACTAAAAAATGATTCAATTGACATAACTTTTTTCTATCCTCTAACTATATTATGTCCTGGAAATTTACTAGACGCAATCTGGATGCCACGTCCTGGACAAAAGATGAGGTTTCGTCACGCGCAATCAATTCAAATAAATGGAAGAGATTAATTAATTGAGAATCTTGTTTTATGTTACATGGGTAACAGCTTTTTTTTTTTGGAAAATATATTTAACTTATTTTTATTTTTCTCAAAAAGGTGCAGAGTATTTAAAACTTGGATCTTCTAAAGCTTTTCTCGCAAGTATTAGGTGACATGTGACAAAGAGCCACTCGAATTGTGTTTTTATTTTTTCTATGAAATTGACTACAATAAGGATCTTCATTTATTTTTTAATTTCCTGTTTTGGTCATAAAATATAATTTATTAATGCGCTTCAACGACTTATTTGTTTAAATAAACTAGTCTATTATTTATAAACCTTATAATTGTAAAAATAACAAAAGCTAATTTTAATGATGATACAAAACAACATAATTTACAAGAAAGACATTTGAGAAAACACCCTGAACTAATTTTGTGGGAAATTTGAGGGGAATCGGAATGTTGTTCTCCACAAATTTAGGGAATTTGACCCAGATTTTTGGGAAATTCGGAGGATGGGCGTTGGCATCCCTGCAAACATCATTAAAATATCACTATTGAAAATGTCAAAACTCAAATCAAATTTTATGTGGACATGTTTGAAAATTTTAAATGTATACATTAATTAATATCAGAAATCGCTTTCCTTTGTTTATTAATAAATCACCAATTAATCAATTGGTTTCCATGGTTTAATAGTGATAAAGTATTTATCAATGGCTTTAATTACGTCCAACTTATCGCAGCTGTGTACAAACACCGTGATTTACAATATGTTTTGTATTTATTCTTTTTTCATGGAAGATAGTGGATTCGTTTTATTTTAAACATTCAAATCCGTTACACATATGCACTGTATAACATATTTAAAAAAAAAACTTTAATTGAGACGAAGCACCGCACGGAATAACTGCGCGAAAATTTATCGAATACAATCTTCGATTTATAAATTAGCAAGAAGATTTGGTGAAAATATTATAATACTCAAGATCATCATAAATTATTGAGTAAAAATGCTGATTTTCAATGACACAACTGTTAAAAATGGAACTGAAAGTACTAATTTTGATGAAGATGTAAGCCTGAAACTTATTTTAATACAGTCTTTTAATGCCTATTTCATTATTGCAACAGTCACATCATTTTTAACACTAACTTTTGGCATTGTATCATGGATTGTAATTAAGAAGTACCGACGATTTAGAAACTATGTATTTCTGAATGTCATACTCAATTATACATTACTATATCCTTTATTTTATTTTACATTTTACGTAACAACAGAGACTTATATGTACTGTATGGCCAAAATTATCTATTTTTTTATCGATTCATTTTCATGTTGGCTCTTTTTGTCAACAATAATGATTTATATAGATGTTGTCAAAGTTTTCAACCCCCAGATGACCAGGAAATTTCTGAAATATAATATTTTTGGTTGGGGGTTGCCATTAATAGATACACTTATAAATATTGCTGGCGATTTTTCTGAAATAGATGCCTTTAAAAATTTTGAAGATATATTGTTAGTGTTGTTGTTATTGTTAAACTTTTTTATTTATTTAAGAGTTTTATGTAGTCTTTTGCGGTCCCCAGACATTAGAAGGTCCTCAGGCAGAGGGTACAAGATCCAAGTGGCAACATATACATTTGTAATGAGTGGTATTTTCTTGCTATTGGCTGTTTTAAGTATGTCGAGGGACGTTCTAATTTTTGGGGCCATTCCTGGAATATTATTTATAACTCAAACTATGGTGATAAATGTGTGCTTCTTGTTGCTCAAACCTAATCGTGTATTGTGGAAAAAATATTTTGAAAAGGTGCCTACTGAATTTTGATCTGATATTTGTAAGATGCATTCACTGATGAATATTTCTTATAGTATAAGTAATATAAGTTGTCCACTCAATTATTGATTAGTGCTCCTAAATTCCAATGTAACCTACCTACCTCTGTATTTTTATTAAGTTAAAGCTTGTATACCAGTGCATTGAGATTGTTAATATTAATAGATTGTTATTGCAATATCTGTAGTATTGTATTAATATTGACTACAATAAATATACAAAGTGTAACATAATAAACACAAGACCTGAAAACTATTCTAAATCGATGGCTGAATTGATTCCAACAATTTTTAATTTCAATTTTTTCCTTTGGTTTTTTTAATTTGCAATAAATACTGTTACTCCTTTAGTGTGCTGTAATAAACTAAGTTAATTCTTGATTCATAGCAACATGCAGACTTCAAATCAATCAATCATTTATTTTGTAAACATAGGTAGTGTGTACAGACAGATGTTGATATCTTAATGTAGACCGCTATATTTTGCCAGTAGTTGGTGTACAAAATTTGGGTATGGATTTCTCAATGCATATCTAAAATGTATTTCTCAATATGCACACATACACATACAAGTTTCATAGTTAATTTGGGTATAAAAGTGCTTGAAAAGGGGTAAAAAATGTTAAATTTGGCAATTTGGTGTTAGTATTGATTTTGTGAAGCAATTATCTAATCAGGTTGTCTGGGGTCTTGCATTATTTACGTTACAGCTTGTATATATAGCTTAAAAGCAAATTTGCACAAATCGCTTAAATTAGACAGTTGTGCTATCCCACCAGGTAAAACTGTTGCAGTATTAGTGAGCTATTATATTCATGTAGATTTTTACAAGTAGTATTAAAGAAAAAATATTTTTGAATACCTATAGTTGCCCATCCCTTACTATAAAGAATTTTATATACCTATGTATGTATTAGTCTGTAGTTATAAGAAAGATAAATTATTGTCTATAATGTCATAAGGATAATGCCAAAGAGTTTAAATTAATGCCAAAAACCTAAGCTATAGTTTCTTTTTTAATTTTATTTTTATAATATTATCTACTTTAATATTAAGGCAGGGTACTCACCGGCAGTGTTGAGCATTTTTCAATTGTAAGATCAATCAATGGAAACTTTATTTGCAATGAAATGAATCCCCCTGTACCAACGCCTCAATCTCTTCCATGATCATGCAGAGCACTCGAAACGTCGGGCACTTTAAAAACACAGATAAGCCGCAAAGAATTCGGAAATATTGTAATAGCAATTAATTTTGACTGCTTCGTTGGTCTAGTGCAAAGCACATCGCTTTGTGATCGCGAGGTCCTGGGTTCAAATCCTAGGTCGGACAAATGTAGTTTTTCTAACGAAAATTCCCCAGTATGAATCCGGAGTCTGGGATTGTGCCCAGTATATGGCAATAGGCTCGTCCCCTATTACATGGGACTTAACATCGTCGGCGGAACGTGTGTGTACTCAGTATACCTATGCCTCCCCCGCATGTGGAATATAGGCCTGACGGTGTTTTTATGTAGAAAAAATGTGAATACAGTGGTAGATTTTAAGTTTAATATTGACCACCACAATAAAAATGATATAACACGCGCATGGTCTAAATGAATACCACGTTAGTACCATAGGTACTTTATTAAGTGAATCCTATTTATTGTTAGCCCAAGTGTTACAATGTCTGTACTTACAAAAATATACCTGAACTATGTTTTATTGAGAATTGAGACTTTCACTCTAGTCATAATATTTAAATCAGTAGAAGTCCTTGATCTATTTTAATTTCAGCTTAAAATAAACATGATGTAGATCAAATGTTTAGGTTAAAGATAATATGTTTACGATCTATATCGAGATGCCTTATGCTCGAGATATAAGATTAATCTATCTATCTATATCATCACGCCAGCTCCCTCGCGGGTTAGGCAGAGAGTAGGTTGGAACTCTGTTCCAACAGGTTCTTTGCTTACATACCTCTCTGGCTTCCTCTACTCTCATAGATATGACGGACGATTTAGCGCAGTGGTTAAGAGCTTGAGCTGCTCCGCCCACTGTGTCGAATAGTCGCGGGTTCGATTCTCGCACGGGACAAATCTTTGTGTGATCTACAATTATTTGTTCCGGTCTGGGTATTTGTTTGTGAATTTTCATGTTTGTAAACGCACCCACGACACAGGAATAAATACTAGTGTAGGGCTACGTTTTTTAAAAAAAAATCAAAAATCAAATCAAAAAAATCAAAATCAGATATAAGAAGAAGATAAGATTAATGATAGTACTTTATTGAATGTGTCTGATGAAAGTATTTTTAATGAGAAGTCTAAATGATAGTGGGTGGACCAGAGGGCCTAGACAAGTTGCAAGCGTTTTGTTTCTATTCTCTTGTCGCAATCGATAGCGCATTGTATTGACCTCGTGACTTTTCGTTGCAATATGTCATTCCCATACATGTTTCCACTTTTAGCGTTAACGACTGTAGATTGTCAACTTGGCTATATTCGCAGCACTCACACGTAGTACCCGTTCACGAGTATGACTACTAGAGCAACTAACACTCCGCTCAACCGTGCTCCCTGCAGGGAAGGTAATGAGGCACACTACATAGACACTGCCAGCAGAGAATTTTCCGAAAACAATATCCAAAAATGCCCATACAGCCAAATACGTTTCGCTTTAACATAGAATCTGGTAGAGATCCCATGGAAAAAAACGAATGTTTGCGTTCCGTGAAAAATACCATCCCACATTCCGATATATCCACAGAAATAGTAATAATATGAAACTAGAAATTAAATACCGCACGATTTCATCCGAAACAACTATGGCTGCTTCGTTACACATTTAGTTTGAAACAAATAGACAACATTCTCAAACAAACGCACACAATTGCTGTAAAAATGCTTTCGGTGAATCGTAATAACTATAAGTTATAGTTACAACTTGAAAGTCTTTCTACCAATTTTAGTTACTGTACCGCATACAATGGTCTACGCAGTACTGAATTACGTAATGAGTGATATTTTTTCTCATACAATATTTCCTATCCACTGGGCACGCCCCCTTATTGCATGGGACCTAACAGCGTCGTGAAAAGTGAAGTGTATACATCTGCCACCTCCGTTTAGGGAATATAGACGATTTTATTTCTCTTTCATGTGTGGTGACAACGTCACCCGGCTAAACGACTTCTATGATCTTATAAGAATTTGTGTAAATATACCGTTAAACGTCTCATATGACGGACGGCTAGGTCCAGTGGTGAGGGGCTTGTGTCGCTCAGCCCAGTGGATTGGGTAGATTCGATTCACACATGGGACAAATTTTTGGGTGTCCCATAAATATTTGTTTCGGTCTGTCATGAATTTCATGTTTGGCAAGCGCAGCGTGGGACGACCGCCTGCCCGATGGACTGACGATCTTTTGAAGATCGCAGGAAGTCGTTGGATGCAGGTGGCATCGGACCGGCTGCGCTGAGAGCGATTTGGGGGGGGGCCTATGTTCAGCAGTAGACAAGTATAGGCTGAGATAATAATGATGATGATGAAACCACGACACAGAAATACTGGTAAATCCTAGAGCAGGTCTACGATTTTTATTTAAAAAACAAAATACGTATCCACCTACCTGTATATGAATAGCGTACGTCCCCCAATATCCCTTCAAGTCCATAGCAGTTTCCAGCTCCCCAGTGACGTTCTGTATCTGTATCATGGTGAACAGCTCCGGCACCTCGATGTCCCGGTTGGTGAGGGTCAGGTCGAGGATGGCGTAGCCCACGCGGGAGTTGTCCGTGTCGGGCTCGTCGCGGTCCGGCGCGTAGATGTCTGGTTGGAGACGGACACCCTGACGAGAGGGAGGAATGCTTTAGAAAAAGACATCTAAGTCTGTGTTTCGGATATTGTTTGGGTAAAGTCAGAGGTCTCGGGATCAAGCGCAGGCACGCACCTCTGTCGTTTAAAAATTAACTATATATCGTGAGGATACCTGCATGCCTAAGAGTTTTTCAAAGGTGTGTAAAGTACGCCAACCCGCACTGGGCCAGCGTGGTGGACTATGGCCTAAACCCTCTCAGTTTGAGAAGAGGCCCGTGCTCAACGGTGGGACGGTTTCGTAACAGGGCTAATAAATTATTATTATATTTGCTTAACCAACTATGTTCGGCGGTATAGGCGCTCGTAACGTTGTAGTGTTCGTGCGTTCGGCTCAGTCAGATTGAGATGAGTGTCCGTATGTGGTATTTCCATATACGAGCGTCTCTATGGTTCGGAGGGCAATTTAAGTCCCTAGTACTGGTTACCATGGCATGTGATAATCGTTACTCCAATAACAAGTGGCCATAAACTATCAGTCCGCACTGGGTCCGCGTATCTTAATCTCTCTCACTTCGATTTGTGACAGAAAACCCTTGGCCCTGCAGTGAGGTAGCACAGTTTGATTTATTATCAACTATGAATCCTTTGCAATGGAGGTAGAGAAAATAATTCATTGCTCGTTGTTTTCTTAAAGTTAGTGAAGGTAAAGGAAAGCTTTTAGTGTTGAGATAGTTGCACACACAACACACACATAAAAATGCTTGGAGTTAGTGATATCAAGTGGTAGTTACCGCAAGGAGTCCCTCAGAGATGCTCCAGGAGAGCTCGTGCGACTCTGGCAATTCTGGTGCGTTGTCGTTCACATCCAGTAGCACCACCAGCACTTCAGTGTCGTTCTGGTTTCTGTTACCGTCTGTAGAAAAAATAGAATGGCTAAACTCGGAGATTTTTTCTGAAGAGGCAACCAAGAACGTTCTAAATGCAAGCATTCAAAGATGTTGCCTCGTAATATTACGGAGGATTTCGAATCATTTACCATAGAGTATAAGAAACAAAGTGAGTGTGATTACAAGAAACCTCAGCCGATACGTAATGCCTATACCACCATACCTGGAACGATGGCGTTAGATACAACTTTCTCGCCCAGCAGTTTTGTTAACACACAGTTACACAACAGAATACGAATGTAACTTCCTGGCGGAGATGAGGGAGTTCCTTTAGAGGTAATATCGCGAATAGATAGCCAATATAAGAGCTTTATAAAGTGTGTCGACCCATTAACCCTTGAGCCAATAAAAGCGAGGCGCAACCTTCGAAGGGAAGAAGTATCACTACCAAATCATTTTGTTTCACCTTCTAAGAGTCCCGCACCTGGACATGAATTATCTGGAAGTCTTTAAATAGACTTCGGACCCAGGTCGGCCGAAGTAAGGAAAACATGATCAGGTGGGGATTCACAGACAGTACTAATTTGGGGTGTTTGTGCGGTGTAACCCAAACGATGTCCCATCTGGTCCCACCTTATATCATGCTCTGTGTGTCCTAACACTTACACGCTTGATGTCTGTTACCAACAATGCAATCGGTGCGGCCACCTTCTGGGCTACTTCCATATAATTATGATCATGTTTGCCTTCGAAACGCTAAGAAGTAGAAGATAGCCAAGAGAACATTATATAGCATCTTATCTTGTTCGCTTATCGGACTGAGGAAAACCTCAGGCGCACTTTGACCCGATGGGATCTTTTGTGCTGTCCTTGCCTAGATGCTCTTACGTACCTGAAGAACCAAATACTCCCTGTACCAGGCTGTAGATTCCAGCAGGTGGGAAGAGCCGAAGTTCCTCTGGATTTGGATAGGCCACTCCCAGTAGCTTCATTCGCCGCACCGCCAGTGCGTCGCAGTGGCAGAGGACGTGCTTCATGGTTTCAGTGTCTGTGCCACAGTTCCTGCATACCACGTCGCTGCAGAGGTTAATCTCGTGTAGATGTTCTTTTGTGCCGTAGTGGCCTGTATATGCTCCAATTAGTTGCCTTGTTGTTGTAGTCTACTATGTTTTAGTAGTCTCTTGCTGTCGCTGTCACACCATGAGGAGAGAAATTCCTTGGAGTGTCTCAGCCCTGTATTTGTTTTCCACTCTTTTTTGTGTTGTTCTTGAGCATATTTGAAGAGCGCATCTCTGTAGGCACCATCTGGTATGCCTATGAACGGTTCTGGACCAACAAGTTTCTCCATCGCTCCCTTTCTGGCCAAGTCATCCGCACGCGCATTGCCATCAACCCCCGTGTGCCCAGGGACCCAGACTAATCTGACCGTGTTTCGCGCTCTACGAAGCGCATCTATGAAGAAGGTATGCACACTCCACAGCCAGTGCCGAGTTTAGCTCATAGGAGCTGACAGTTTTGAGAACAGCCTGACTATCACTACAAATGTAGACTCTCTTGCCTGTAATTCGTTTGTCCAATATCTCTTTTGCACAAATAGTTATCGCATAGGTGTGTGTGTGTGTGAATGATCTACGCTGTTGGCCTCGAGGCCTCTACAGCTTCACCGTAGGTATCTGCTTGGAATATCGACGCAAATCTGCCCATGCTTTGACTTAGATCGATTGATGTATCCTTCTGTATATACACGCGCTCCCGTTCCAGACTTGTTTTTGTATCCATCAGTGTACCATATCATTTATTTCTTATCTTGCTGATTTAGACCACTTTTCCATTGTTCCCTGGTAGGGACGTGGGTGCTAAATCTTCTGTTGAACATGTGCGTGGTCAAGATCTTGTCGCTTTTCATGTTCCTTGTGTCCTCTAGTTCCTTGTCTGGCGCTAGCTAGGTGTGTTCAAGGCTTGGCGCTGTTATGCTCAATAGTCCAGTTTTCTCTAGCCTATAGAGTGCCTTGCTCGCTTCAGCCTCAATGACGATACGTAATGGAGTGAGATTAAGTAACCAATCCATAGCTGTCGTCGGTGTTGTTTTGTATGCACCTGTGATGACCAGGCAGGCTGTCCTCTGTAGTTTCGTAAGAGCGTCCCTGCAGGTTTGTGTTTTGGTTCTGGGCCATCACACGATGCATCCATACGTTAATATCGGTTTTACCATGATTTTGTATATCCAATGCATTATTTTGAGCTGTAGGACCCATGTTTTTCCATATGTTGACCGACACATATTCAGTACCCTCAATGCCTTAGTTATGGTTTGCTCAACATGTGCATGCCACCGTAGTTGCTTATCTAGTATTACTCCCAGATATTTAACTTCAGTGGCCCATTTGATTTTATTACCGTACATATGAAGGTCATGTAGGCCAGTTAGTACCTTTTTCCTTGTGAATAGGATCACATTAGTCTTCTTCGGGTTAACCCAGAGGCTATTTGTCGTGCACCAATTCGTTACTTTATCTAGAGCTTCCTGCATCAGTGTCGATACTGTGTTTGGAAACTTCCCATTGATCATATCATATCACATCACTATATCGTCCGCATATCCTACTCCGTAGAACGGACCTTAGTTAATCATGTTCAAAAGAGAATCCACTACCAGGCTCCACAGAATCGGCGATAAGACACCTACTTGCGGGCATCCTTTAGTCGTTTTGATGGAAAGACTTTTTCCTAATATAGTAAACTGGATTATTCTGTTCTTTAGCATGCTTTTGATCCATCTGATTAGAGTTCTATTCTATGCCCTATAGCAGCTATTTCAATGGATGAGAATGTCGTGCGATCAAAAGCACTCTCAATATCCAGAAAAGTTTCAGCACAGATTTTCTTTTGCTGCAGAGCCATCTCTGCACGATTCACCACATAGTGTAATGCTGTTTCCGTAGACTTACCGGGTAGGTAAGCGCATTGCATCTTATGCAGAGGATGATCCTTTAATGGACCATCCTTTATGTGCCTATCTATCATTTTCTCTAGACATTTTAAAAAGAATGAGGATAGGCTGATTGGTCTATAGGATTTGGTATCTTCATAATTCGGTTTTCCTGGTTTGGGGATGAACGTCACTGTCACCTGCCGCCAGATTCTTAGGGTATGCCCAAAGGCCACACACGCCCTGAATAGTCTGCACAGATGTTGGCTGAGCACTGGTTCCCCTTGTTGTAGAAGGATGGGATAAACACCATCCGGTCCAGGGACCTTAAATGGTTGGAAGCTCTTTAAGGCCCATTTAAGTTTATTCTGTTCTACGACTTTGCCTGCCGTTTCCCAGTCAGCTCTGATTGTTTTTAAGCTGAGCTCATCTATATCGACATCACACATAGTGTCCTCTTTTTGTATTACTACCGAACCCGGAAAATGCACGTTGAACATAGTTTTCTATGTTTCTTTCACGTTGCTTGTAAGTTCTCCTTTCTCATTCCTTACTGTAGTAAGCGGATTTATTTTGGCCGTAGATATTGCCTTGGCTAGCCTCATACCTACAGGAAGGCTGCATATGCTTTGGCAGTGTCTTTTCCAAGCCCTTCTTTTTGCTTTCTGCACTTCTGTATTGAACCTCGTGAGTATCGTGGAATATTCACTAAAGTTCTTAGTTGCCTTCGCAGTATTGAATACCTGACGAGTTTCTAGTCTTAACCGCGCCAAATCTGGTTTCTACCATGGTTCACGTTTCGCTATGACTTTGCTCTCCGGACAGTTGTTAGTCCAGGCTGTTTTTACTGCCCGAGCTATGCTATCCGCTTCAAACTCTATATCTAATACGGAGTTGAGCCTGCCTCGGACCTTTCCTAGCTCAGCCTTAAGGTCTCTTTTGTAAGCGGCCCAATCAGTGTTCCTTGGGTTTCGTGTGTGTGAATGATGTACGCTGTTGGCCGCGAGGCCTTTACAGCTTCACCGGACTAAAAGGCGAGCGTGCAACCACTACGCTCTAGCCAGCCAGAAGGGCAAGAGGCGACATACTCGAGGGCGCCTCGAAGAGGCGCCCTCGGTTGGGACAGTCGCTGTAGGGGGACGGGTGCACTACTAAGTGCACCGGTCAACCGCCGGCTATGGGAGGGGATTTACTACTACGTCGTCGTCGTCGCCCGTATTCTGAGCGGAAAGAAGGGATAACAAAGCATCGGGGGGGTCGGTGAGAACATGTCGCGGCCGGCGGTGGCGGCAGGGGTCGGGGGGGAGATCGTAGTCGGCGGTGGCTACGATTAACGGATTCGCATGGGTAGATGCGTTCGCGAAGTGACGTGTTGACGCCTTTTTAATAAAGGCGCGAATAGGTTCGAGACCTAGATCGGAGTGGAGACCCTTGGGTTTCGCCTTCTTGGGTTTATTTAATATACGTTCCATCCCATACTGGAAACATATATAATTGTGATCTGAGAATGAGATCTCATTGGAGACATGCCAATTGCTTACCCGCCTATTCGCTCTGTTAGAGGCAACTGTAATGTCAATAATTTCCGCCCTGCGCCTGTTTACAAACGTGGTCCACGTTATTTATATAGCATACTCGAGTTTCATCTTTATGCAGTATACTCAGGTTCCGCAAAGAAATTACAAGAACTAGGAAATTACGTCAAGGTGCTTGAAGAAAAAGTTGGTAATAACGTCATTAGAAAACCAACTAAAATCACTGGCTTCACGTAATCAACGATTGGAACTGCAATTAAATACCTCTCTGGACAAGGGTGGAATAACGAAACGGATTTTGCAGTTGCACTTATCATCATCATCACCAATCAGTTCATATCTATCCTACTGCTGTGTATGTATATCGTCTATTCCATCGTTTGCCTATTGATACCTTATGATTATGTTTGTAATGTTAAGTCTATTAGTCGCCTTATAGATACTTGAAATTCGTACGTATTTTTATTGAATGTGTGCATGTACGCATGCATACATAGTGATGTAATATGGGCGCCAGCTAGATCACGAGAGTGATGGGCCTCGTCTAAAGCCCTGTTCAGATTATAGGTAGTTAAGCTATATTCGCAACCGCTGTGGGTAGCGAAAAAAACGATATCCCGTTAGGAATTTTATGAAGTTTCAATCAAGTTGGGTCAACTAGTCGCGAGTTTGATGCTCGCACGGGACAAATCATTGTGATACCTACAATTATTTGTTTCGGCCTGGGTATTTGTGTATGTAAAATTTCATGTTTGTAAACGCACTAACGACGCAGGAATAAATCCTAATGTGGGGCTAAGTTTTTAAATAAAAAAATAATTACAATCGATATAACTTCATTCCAATAGTGAAAAGGTATTAAGGCAATTAAAGGCAAATCAAGACAAGACGCCATTTTTAACGAGATAAACTATCGACTGCCTTGTTGGTCTACTGACAAAAAGCGCATCGCTTGGTGATCACGAGGTCTTGGGTTCAAATCCTAGGTCGGACAATTGAAGTCGGACGCGGAGTCGGAGTTGGGCGTCTAACGAAAACTTCCCAGTATGAGTCCAGAGTTTGGTATTGTGCTCGGTATATGGCAATAGGCTCGACCCCTATTACATAGGACCTAACATCGTTGGCGAAAAGTGGGGGTACTCAGTACATCCGTGCCACCCCCGCTTGGGGAATATAGGCGTGACGGTGTTTTATTTACTTACCACCGTCCCCATAGAAATTGTCGATGAGGTTGAAGAATATCCTGTGTTGCGGCTCGTCGCCGTCGCGGTCCAGCACCTCGTCGGTGGTGTACTCCACGGTCACCAGCCCCGTGTCCAGGTCCACGGCGAAGAAGTCGCGCAGCCGCGGGTTCACCGCGTAGTTGATCTGATAGCGGACCGTGTGGTAAATTTCTGAAACAAAACAATGTTTTTAATTTATTAAAGATTTCATAATGATGTTGGAAATAGTGCTGGACTGTGAGGAATTATGATATTACTTTTAAAAAAAGGTAACCATCAAAAAGCAAAAAATAAATATTTGAAGTCGGTGCCTAGGAACCGACTGCAGCAATCGGCACCGAATTCAAATATTTATGTTTTGCATTTTGAAATCGGTTACTATTTTTTTTTAAAAGATAATTATATTTCATTTTAAGTGATAAGCAAGTTAATTTTTAACATTTATATACCTATATTATATTATTCCGCTTAGTTCTACAGTAAGGTACCTATAGGATTGACGTAATATTCATAATATCTCAATCTACGCATTCGTATTGTTTGTCGTTAAGAGGTTCCCTAGTGTATCTTCAAAGTCCAAGGTCCAATACCTATGAAATCCCCTCCCGACCCCTGCCGCCACCGCCGGCCGCGACATGTTCTCACCGACCCCCCCGATGCCTTGTCATCCCTTCTTTCCGCTCAGAATACGGGCGACGACGACGTAGACGTAGTAGTAAATCCCCTCCCATAGCCGGCGGTTGACCGGTGCGCTTAGTAGTGCACCCGTCCCCCTACAGCGACTGTCCCAACCGAGGGCGCCTCGAAGAGGCGCCCTCGAGTATGTCGCCTCTTGCCCTTCTGGCTGGCTGGAGCGTAGTGGTTGCACGCTCGCCGTTAAAATCCGGTGAAGCTGTAGAGGCCTCGAGGCCAACAGCGTAGATCATTCATACACACACACACACCTATGAAATTAAAATGGGACCACCTCAGAGCTATACTAAATCCATGTAAACCATTACAGTATTTATGAACTGTTAGAAAAGTAACAAAGACCCTACCATCACTTCGAAATGTCATTCCTATTATTGGAACTACCTTGGAGCTATACTGAACCGAATGCAAAAAAAACATCGAAATTGGTCCACCATTGACGGAAATATCGGTGAACATACATGAAAAAATACATACAGACTCTAGAGAGAATATAGAACCTCCTCCTTTTTGAAGTCGGTTAAAAAGGCCAAAAATCAGTACTCAATGATTACTAGGCATCTACTAGGTAATTCTAATCATTTCTAGATTTTAAAACCCTTGTCTATAGGTCGGGTTGTAGAGCTGACAGTGTTTTTAGGGTCTTTCTATCAAAAAATCTCAAAAGCAAGCAGTCCAGTAAAGAAGTACAAGCTTTTATTTAACTTGCAACTTTAAGTTTGGTGACAATGTAATAATTTGGTACCATGGAGATGGTCTGATGGTGGAGTTGGAAGGTGGCCATTGGAACATGTAAACTATACAAAGTAACCCCTTACTCCTTAGATTGGTATTGACGAGTATTACACAACCAGATAGTGTTCGGGGTCTGATGATGAAGCTGAAAGTTGACCAATAGACCCAACCAAATACTCAATATAATCCCAGCGCATTTGACCTCGTTGGGTTTGTCTTGACGAGTAGGTACTTTAGACCCGGATAGTGTCCAAGATCTAATAGAGCCGGAAAAAAACCACAGGAATTTTTCAATTAAGCAATATTTATATCTTGCGCTAAAAGATTGTTTTTAAAAAGGTCTTTTTAAACTAAAATTATTTATTCCGTGTGTTACACGGAGTATTCTATTTTAGTCAGAGTAGAATCGATTAAATAAGTGCTCATCTAAATAAGTTGTAGGGAATAATCCCATCACCCTCCAGCCTGACTCACCGTCTCTGTCCAGATCGCCAGCAAAGAGTTGGACGACTTCGTCCCCTGTCGTCGCGTTCTCGTAGATGTAAACTATAACGTCGAATTTCTCAATCTCTGCCTCGGGGACTTTGTTGTTGATGTCGATTATCTGAATCGTTATCTGAAATTATTTTAATAAAATTAAGATTTCGATTTCAACAAAGTCATCGTCGCCGAGGCAAGCCCAGAAAGTGGTGGTGCGAAAACTCGACGCGTATCGAACAGAATGGGTATTATTGACGGGGGATAGGGATCGTTGGAGGAAAGAGGGGGAGACTGCCCAGCTGTGGGACACAACGGGTAAATAATGAAATAAAAAGTTTTCGTATGTACGTAGTTAAACAGTAAATAGAGTTATTCTATCTATATCATCCATATCATCACGCCAGATCCCTTGCAGGTAGGCAGATAAGTACAGAGTTCCAACAGGTTCTTTCCTTACAGACCTAAAGTGATTAAAATCCCTGATTAAGGCGTGACGATATTTGGGGGGAGGACTTTGTTCTGCAGTGGACGTTTTTCCGCTGATGATGAATCCCTGATCTAGGTTCATGAATATTTACATGGATGGCTGTCCCGATTAGATTCGAGCTGGCCAGTTTCATTTCAATTAGAAAAGTGAATTGTATATATAGGGGTTACGTTCTTGTGCCCTAAGTCAGCTATTTTTACGTGTTTTGTAAAAATCGTCGAACTGGTGCCTATGATTATGGAAAACCATAAGAATTATTGATAGGTAGGTACTATAAAAATCAAAAGTATTGAATAAGTAGATTGAAAACTGTCAAAAGTAATAATTATGATGTCAATGATCAACAATCTATATATTAATACGTGAAGCAAGAACTTAGTACCTACACATTTTTAAGAAATAAAGTTTATATAGAGAAGCAGTGCAGAATGCTAATATTTTTTTTAAATTATGCATAAAACATACATTAAAACAATGAAAAAAACATTACAACATTACACACACTACCATGAATTTGACACAATACACGTCAAATTGATATTTGCCTTTAATATTATTTGTCTATGTCAAACATAACCATCAAACGATGAAAGAGTAGGTCGAATATCGACCTATGGGCGACCACTAGTTTTATTAAAATTGCAATAAGTTTCTCTAGGGCTAAAAGCTAGGTTATTACGGAGACAGTTTTTCATCCGTGATGCTCCCAGAGAAACGTAGCTAGTCTACAGCGACATAAGTCTCCGAACACTCTGATCGGCAATAGATATTCTTTATTTTAAAAAACCATTGAGTACATTATGAACTCCTAATGTTAATAACATATTATTTAGACCAAGAAATATAGTTCAAGTCAAAAATCATTTATTTGTTTAGGCCAATACATAAACACTTACAAACGTCAAAATTATAACATTTTTTACATCTACCACCGGATCGGAACGCGGCCTCCACTGAGAAGATCCGGCGAGAAACTCAGCGGGGTAGTCTTTTAACTTAATTTATTTGGCCTGTATGATAACCATTTTTTTCCAAATTGTATTATACAGCATTGTTTAATTTTGCTGATTGAGGAGCTGCTCAAACCCAATCTGTTTTATCGTCAAGATAATCCGAAATTTTGTAATATCCTTTCTTACACAGTCTAGTTTTGATTACCTTTTTAAATTTATTGATAGGCATGTTTCGGATACCTATGGGTAATTTGTTGTAGAAGCGTATACATTGCCCCATGAAAGAATTACTAATTCTGCGAAGACGAGTAAGTAGAATGTACAATAAGATCATCTTTGTTCCGTGTATTAACATGATGAATGACGCTATATTTTTTAAAGCTACTGATATTCTTTTTAATTGTTTTGATAAACTTGTTTCGCAAAATACTGAAAAAGTTTCGCTATTTCCGTCTCTGACCGTACCACAGGTATGTTATACATTTCGAACATATTCGCGCCTTTATTAAAAAGGCGACAACCTCATATTTCGCGAACGCGTCCAATCATAGGAATCCGCTAATCGTAGCCGACGCCGACTACGGACTTAATTTTTTTTCCTATCAGCCGCTACTGCCGTCCGCGGCATGTTCTCACCGACCCTCCCGATGCCCTTAAATCCCTTCTTTCGGATACAGATACCGCACACAGGATCAGACACCGACCTCGCCGGCGAGCTCGAAGAATCCCTTGCCCGCCGGCCGGTGCAGAGCACCACGGCGAGACACCTAGTGAACGCCCTCCCCCATAGCGACTGCCCAAGCCGAGGCCGTTCCTCCTTGAGGCGCCCTTGAGATTTCAGCTTTCTGGCTCAAGCTCAAGGTTGCACGCTCGCCCTCTTGTCCGGTGAAGCTGTAAAGGCCCCGCGGCCAACAGCGTAGATCATTCACACACACACACGCACACAGGTATGTTATCTATACTCACGTCTCCAGGTGTATCCCAATACATAGGATCCGGCGGGCAGTCTGCTTCGTCTTCAGCATAGCACCGGTCGCTGGCCACCACGGTGTAGTACAGATTATACCGAGGTGGAATGTCGGCGTCAATCGCGCCGCTCGTGTTTACTGTGATCTGTCCTGAGTAGAAGTCTATGGCCACTAAGTCTGGTGGAGTGTCCTCCCGTGGCCTGTAGAGCATAATCATCGCATCCTTGAAAAACTGTAGCAATCCTATCGATAGATTAGACGTTAGTCTAGCTCATCATATGGAAGTGGGCAAGATGTGTAACATATAACAACATTCGGTGGCAGCAGGCTCCGCCAAACAACACCGGTGTGGCTGAAAATATTCCTTTCGCCAATACTGCTACGGCGTATCTTCCTGCCACAAATTCTCAAAAGATTCAATTCCCTATTTTGCTTAATCTAGAAAAGGTGGGACAATAACTGTGATGAGTCGCAATTTTGGCATACTATAAACCCCTCATGGTGGCACGCTTTGACTAGGTACGGCTCGGTAGCTCGGGGACGGCGTTGTATTTTTATATACTTATTATTATAGAAAACATGCCTACATTTCAATGTTAAAGGTATGCCAAATGTATAATATAAAAAAAAAACAGAAAATAAAGTTTTATAGGTAAGTACTTTTATGTCAAGTAAATTGATTCCAATTATAAAGAGGCAAGCGCATTGCTTTTTGGAGGATTCCTAAATAATCAATTCATACTTACACAATAGTATACCGCACTTGGTTGTACAGCGGGCCGTCGATGTCGGTGGCCAGCACGGAGCCGATGACCACGCCGCTGTCCGACATCTCGCGCACCCTGAAGTTCTGCTGCAGAGTGCCCTCGGCCCACACCGGCGGGTTGTCGTTCATATCCACGATAATAATTGTGAATGTTGCTGGAATAGAGGTCACGAAGAGAATTGTATCGTTACGGATGGCTACCGATCGTTGTCTTAAAGGCTTTAGATTTGCAGAATTTCAGGAATATGTTATAAACGGAATACTTAATATTCTTTGTTAATTTGTCGTTGTCTGTCTTAATACTCTGACAGTAAATCAGAATAATCTTTAGGTGAAGTGAAGAGGGAGGAAACTTATGCTCTGCAGTGGGTTCTGGAAAGATGACGAATTTGACGGTAAGTATGTAGTCAGAGTTGTGTGTTTCGCTAACGATACCAGTGCAGTTACCTCAACTTTAGTGAGCATACATAAGGTACTCGAACCTACCGACATAATTGTAATAACATAATGTTTGCTCGGCTGTTTAGGTGTAAGTAACTGGGGTCTAGAAAGAGACACTATCTCAAGGGACACAGCTATTTCAGCTGTTTCATAAGGCTAACATAGCTGAACAAAAGGGAAAGATGGGTGATGACGCTGTTACGGGGCGATTGCATATCCCAGGGGTCCTAAGTGATACCGATAGAGTATAGTTTTTCTTTTTTTGTTATTATAAGAAATCGTAGTCCCGTACTAGGAATTATTCCTGTGTCGTGGTTGCGTTTACAACCATGAAAGTCATGTACGACACAAGTTGTTTAAGTGCTTTAAGAATACTGTAGATCCACACATAGCGTAAGAAAAAACAGGGCGAAGAGAGGTAACGTTGCAGATCCAATAGAATATTGAATAAATAACGATGGACGCAAGGTCGTAACTAAGGTCACGAGGCCCACAGACTTGACTTCTGTTCCTACCTAAAGATATTTTGTTGGCAGACAGTAGGTACTTAATACCTGTTGTATTTTGGAGGCTGCACCTGCGAGTAAGGTGCTCGTAGCGCTGTGCAATCGTGGTGTTCCTACCGATCATCAAGGTTAAGCAGCGTTCGACACGGTTGGTCTCAGATGGGTAACCGTTTGTGGCATTTTCATGGTTGGGCGTCTCCGTACTGCGGACGTAGGTCGTTGATCCCGGTTAGCACTTAATATGTTAGTCGTTAAGTCATGTTGGAAGCCTTACAGGCGACTTTATAAGTTCCAACTCCATGTGGCCAAAAACCTACCTCCACCAATCCGCACTAGGTCCGCGTGGTGGAGTATGACCTAATCTCTCTCATTTGTGAGAAACGGCCTCTGCCCAGCAGTGGGGCAGTATGAGCTGATATTATACGTCTGCGAATTTGTTCCTTAAAGGTTAAGCCCCTGACCGTCAACCCTTAGCTACGACTGTTACTGTGGGCACTCACATTCATCAGTGTCATCTCCATAGACCGTATTAAGGTCTCGCACCCTCACAGTGAGGTACAACACCTCGAACTCCTCGAAGTCGATGGTGACGTTGTACCGGATCTCTCTCGCCACCACGCGGCCTATCGCTGTGCCGCGGTCGCCGATGTTTGGATATAGCGTTTCGATTGCCACGCAACTGAAAGAGGGTAAAGGATTTTGTTTAAAAAATAAATGGATATGGTGTATTATGCTTTGAAAGAAGACTTGTGTTTTTTTTTTTCGTTGGCCTAGTGTGGCGTATCGTAGCAATTACAAGGTTGCTAATCCTAGGTCTAAATAGTGTTCCGGGGAGTTTATCTATCGAGAAATTCTCAGATGCACTCTGGGGCCTAGAATATAGCCTTAATTAAGAAAACATTTTATATTACGATTTATTGAGCCTCGATGTGGGATGCTCCTAAAATATATATCTCTGATTTCCGCTCAACCTAATCCCCGGCAGTTGTTATGGAACAGCCATGAAAAAGGTGAGATTTGAGAACACGCTGTCTAGTTTCAGAAGGACAATTCTAGTAACAATTCCTCAGACACCAAACCTTAAGTGTCGTCGATCAACAGGCATTTACTTGTTTTCACGAGAGGGGCTAATGTATCAGTTAGCTCGTGGGTATGACCGTATAGAACTAGATGTATCGTAAATGTTACTTGTGGAATTCGATAGCGGGCGTCTCCCGGCCCTGCTTGGTCGCGTAGGAGGTGTCCCAGTCGATCTCGAAGCGCAGCTCGGCCGTGGTGTCGGGGTCGGTGGCGGTCACCTCCTGCGTGATCACGAACCCGTCCGGCACGTTCTCCTCCACTTGCGGACTACCGCGAGGCTGACGGATACAAACATTTTTATTATTCCGTCGTGAAACATATTTTCAATAATTTATTAACCAACAATTTTACCTAATTAAAAAACAAAACAAAAAATAAATAAATAAAATAAGCCAAAAATATGTACAGACTATTTACAAAAAATAAATTTGTGCCAAATCACTGTCGCTTGGCAGGGTGCCCAGAAGGTTGGCAACATTGCCACGTTGAATGGCAATGCTTGACCTTTGTGCGAGGTATGAGCCAGCCCTCTCGCAAAATATGCAATGTGCACCAGAACCCCACGGACCCAGAGTCTCTACCCTAAACGGCTTAAATATAACCTCCATCGAGGTTGCTATACTTGCGCGGTTTGAGGGTTTCGGCAGATGCGGCGGCTGCTCCAGCCCTAACGATTGATTCGGGAAGGCGGGACGGCGCCAGAGTATCGATGCAAGTGGCGTCCTATACTAAAGGCCGTCCCATCTTCCAGGGAATAAGAGTCATGCCTTCCGGTCTCGTACCATCGCTACGCGACAGGCCATTTGGTTCTACAACAGCCGACATATTAACGGCGGTAAGAACCCCACGGGTGGTGTCGTTAACATAGGAGTGCCGGGATATTCTCCCCGCACTGCGAAGACATGAGAGTCCATGGTGTCCAAGCTGGTCTACGTTCTCGCCACAGCGGCAGCGATGTTTTTTTTTAAATAGGGCTGATTAAGAACGACTTTTTAACTCAATATGTGTATTTATTTTGTAGGTAGGTATGTAGCACGTCAATCCAGCAATATAGAATTCTTATGATAGGTAGCCAATACAAATATAATTTTAGCAGAATCACTTTTTTCTTGTACTATGGTGACGAAACTCATCGGCCACATTGCATGGCGTCTCTGACAGGAAGTGAAATGTATACTTCGTGCAGCTCATCACATCTACGTTGTCTGTTTAAATCAATATTGCAAATTAATCCTTGGTGGCTAGGGGATTCGTGTGGACATAAACCTTTCAGATTCAGATGATCTTATTAGACTGACACATCAGCATTGTTTAAGCATACCAGTCGAAGTGTAGGCGGTGTATTGTTGATGTCCAGCAGTTGTATCACCAGCTGTGTAGTAGCCGTGTGGAAGGGCTCGCCCAGCGTGTCGTCAGCTCGGACCTGTACGAATGATACTTATTTACGATCATAAACCAACTTGTATAAGGGACAATCCAAACAAAACCGTTGTTCTTGCATGAACGTAATGTAGACACGCTAAAGACCACCGCTATTACAGCGGCCACTTTAGTTAACTCGAAGTTAACATAATTTTGCTCTTCTCAATGTTGACTATTCGCTACTACCTAGATTTTTCTTCATTAAAAAAAAGCAGTTCATTTGAACAGGCGACCAAATGGATACCAACGCGACGCCGGGGAATACCTAGAAAAAGATGGTGCGACGACCTTAATGCCTATGAGAAGAGATGGTCTGAAATGGCCACGGATCGGGTAAAGTGGAGAGTCATGGGAAAGACTTTTACTCAGCAGTAGGACGAAATAGGTTAAAAATAAAGAAAGAGCATTTTTTTCTCTATTTTTCTGCCTCCGTCTCTATTTCCCATTCCAGAGTAAGATTAAAACTTTCCGCGGAGGTTAAACTCTGCACCTTAGCTGCCGCCTTCTTTAAGATGGGCTGCCTTACCTTATTATGAATACAGTCCTTTAATTTATTTAAGTATTCTATTGAATTAGGATCGAACAGTGAGTAATCCTTACGTCTTAAACTTAAAGAACTGTTGTTCATGAGTTCATTAGTTATTGTGCGAATGGTCAAAATACTTTAAAAATTTCTAGTCACCTGGACGAAAAGTTCGTTCTGCCTATGGTAATCAAAAGCGTCGTCAACAGACACGTGGATGACACCAGTGTGTTTATCTATCGTTAGATATTGACCAGCGTTGCCCATCAGAGAATGCCTGGAACAATCGTTAATTAAGACATTAGCTTATGTGAAGAAAGACGCCTGAAATCAACTTGGTTTTGAAGAAGTTCTTTACCCAAACCTATTTTAAAGTAAGAGAATTTATCTCCTTAAAATCCTACTAATATAATAAACGTGAAAGTTTGAGAGGTATGTTTGTTACTCTTTAACGCAATAACTATTGAACAGATTTGATGAAACTTTTTCAGTAATACCTTTAGCTTATAGGCCAGAATAACACATAGACTATAAGTTATAAAGAGAAAAATAAAAAATGTATGAGTCGAACTATGAGAGTGGAGGAAGCCAGAAAGGTATGAAAGGAAAGAACCTGTTGGAACTCTGTACTCTCTGCCTACTCTGCATGGGATCTGGCGTGATAATATAGATAGATCACCGTCACATTACCGCCCTATATTCCCCAAGCGGGGGTGGCAGATGTGAACTGAGTACACCCACTTTTCGCCGACGATGTTAGGCCCCATGTACTAGACACATTACTCCAGACTACGGACTCATACTGGAAATTTTTCCTAAGGAAAACTACATTTGAATCCGGGACCTCGTGATCGCAAAGCGATGCGCTTTGCCAATAGACCAACGATACTTCGTTGGTCAAAAGTAACAAAAATATTACTACATAAATTACAAAACAAACGCGCGCGCAGCCGCGAGGAACAGCTAGTCAATAATACGGCGCAGGAAACATTGATGGGCTATCGCACCAAGGATAAAAGATTGACTCAGAGGTCTTAGTCTACAGTTCCCCGCGAGGTTATCTTATCAATCAATCAATCAGCCTATCGCAGTCCACTGCTGGACATAGGCCTCTCCTAACACGCGCCATTGCACACGGTCGTCCGCCTTCCGCATCCAGTCTGTCCCAGCGACCTTTTTGAGGTCGTCGGTCCATCTAGCTGGGGGCCGTCCTACCTTACGCTTACCAAGTCGCGGTCTCCACTCTAGGACACGTTTGCTCCATCGGTCGTCGGTCCTTCTGCAGATGTGACCAGCCCATTGCCACTTTAGCTTACTGAGTTTGCGAGCTATGTCGGTAACTTTGGTTCTTTGTTGGATTACCTCGTTACGAATTTTATTCTTCAAAGAGACGCCGAGCATAGCTCGCTCCATAGCCCGCTGTGCGACTTTAAATTTGTAGACCAGTCCCACTGTGAGTGTCCACGTGAGGTTATCTTAGAAAGCAATTAAAGCAGATGTTGTTCTAGCGGTGAATGATGAGACTGATCACGAGATCTTGAGTTCGAGTCAAAGTGTAATTAGGGATATTTTCCGAAAAAAATCGCAATTGAGACTTTTTCCGTGTAATGCCAGTCGATATAATTAATGACATTATACTCGTAACAGACTCGCGCCCAATTTGGTAAATTGGAACCGAAATATTATTGTATTTGCGAATAGTATTATGAACCTACGCACATGTGTCCGTTGTTAAAACTGTTTATACAAGGTGTAACATAATAAACCTGAAGAGCAAGACCTGAAAGTAGATTGTTCTAAATTCGTAACTAAATTCATTCCAACTATTTTAATGTATTTTATAATTTTTCAATTTTGCAACAAATGCTGTTACTCCTTTAGTGCGCTATCACAAACTAAATTTATTATTGATTCAAAGTAATATGGAGATTTAAAATGCATCTTAAAATGTATTTCTCAATGTGCACACATACACGTACAAATTTCATTGTTAATTGGGGTATAAAAGGGGTAAAAAAACTTAAAAAATTTGCAAATTGGGGTTTCGTATTAAATTTGTGAAACAATTAGTTAATCGGGGTGTCTGAGGTCTTGCGTTATTTACGATACACCTTGTATATCGATGTGGAGTCTATCTTATAAAAGCTGAGCAATCGATCAATCAAAGCATTTATGCAATCACTCAATGCAATGCCATAGAATTTAATAAGATTTCAAATTCAGAGATGTTAAATTTAAGTCATGTAGAATTTTGTAGCACCTTGTTTGTTGCTAGCACCACATTAAATAAATCTAGCGTGTATCATAACCCAGATTAAAACCAGTTCGTCCATGTCCAGTCCAGTCCAATGAACCATATCACTTGAATAATACTCAGTATTGCCTAAGACAACATTAAAAAATCACTGTCAGCTTTCATTAGACGGACTATCTAACATCAACGGCAAAATATAGATGTACATATACAGAATCTTTCCCACACTCGCTTGGAGCATGTAGGCCTGACGGTATTAGGAACGATGGTGTGTTTTATACATATTTTTATTTTCAACTAACTCGACTACATCACCGATGTCTCTGTCATGCGCGATCACAGCGCCCACCAAGAAGCCCGCGCCCTCCGTCTCGTTAAAGCTGACGGTCTGCACTGAGTGCTCGAAGATCGGCTCCTCGTCGTTCCAGTTGATCAGGTTAATGTACACTGTGGCTATGCCCACGAAATCCGTGTTGTTCAAGTCCGTTGCTACAACCTGGATTTCAATAAGAATTGGATAATGTAAAATTTCTTCTTTAGCCAAAAGGCGATCACTGCAGGATAAAGACCTCCAAAGATCGACACCAGGACGAATGTGGAATATTGCACAATTTACAAGGGAGAATATTGCAAAAATTATACGTTGCTCAGCGAGATATGGAAAGAGCTATGCTCGGCGTTTCCCTACGTGATCGAATCAGGATTGAGAAGATTCATAGAAGAATCAAGGTCACCCACATAGTCCAAAGGATTAGTAAACTGAAGTGGCATTGGGCGGGCCACATAGCGCGAAGTTCAGTCTGGGGTTCGGGCAGAAAGATGTGCTATAGTGGAGACTACGTATTGGCAAGCGCAGCGTGGGACGCCCGCTTACCAGATGGAATGACGATCTTGTGGGGATCGCAGGAAGTCGTTGGATGCAGGTGGCATCGGACCGGCTGCGCTGGAGAACGACTGGGGAGGCTTATGTTTAGCAATGGACAAGTTTCATGATGATGATGATGAAGACATTTTTTTAAAGCTCTGTACAGCGCTTTAGCACCGCGCGCAAAAAAAGCATCGGTGCGAACGAGGAGTAATGGCCAATTTAATTCATCCTCGACACTATCCAATAGACTTTAGAATTACTTGAAGTTTAAGGATGTGGCATTTGTTTATAATATAGAACAGTGTCGACTTAGCCCAGTAGTTAAGAACTTAAGCCGTTTCGCCCAGTGGATCGAGTAGTCGTGGGTTTGATCCCCGCACAAGCCAAATCTTAATGGGACCCACAAATTTAAGTTTCGGCCTGGGTGCTTGTGTACGTGACCACCCAGGGAACGGAAATAAATCCTAGTGTGGGACTATTTTTAATATTTGGCTCCTACATAATAGTGAGCCCGTATTAAACAAGAGTCTGTTATTGTTTTACCTTCAATTCAATGTGCTGGAAGGGCGGATCCTCATAATCCAGCATGCTGTGGTTGTAGGTGCCCATGATGAAGGTCTGCCGCTGGTAGCCCACTTCGGGGGCTATGTAGAAGGCGTTAGCCACGCCGGGTGGGAACACGCTCTCTAGGTGCACTCGGTACTGTGCATGTTGACCCTGAAACATTAATCACGTGATGTTTTTAGCAACTTCTTGACCTCCCGTCCCCCCTAATGATACGTGGTGAGGTTTTAGACTATCCCAAAAATCACATGTATTGTTTTGGTACAAACTATCTTAAATATTTTCAAGGCGAGTCAAGGTCACGCGCCGCTTTCTGGTTTAGAAATCGCGCGTTCAACGAAAAAATAAATACACATGATATCTCACTACACAGAACCCCCCCACACCTTGTGATATTTCGTGTTTTTTCCGAACCCCCCCCCTTACGAGCCTCACGTAATTAATGACGATCCCTATTATTGTATACTGCTGAGATGACATGATGGTCGCGAATAATGCGCGTAGCGATCTCAAGGGCTGTAATGATATTTTTGGATAGAAACATTACCCGTATCTGTCCGAAGTCTGACATTGTGCCCGGTACAATGGCAATAGGTTCGTCCTCTTTTTTTTTACGTGGGTTAATCCTCATGGACTTCCGCCTGCCTCGGGGGAAGTTGGCGGGGCATGTTCTAGCGCCACCCGGATCGCGTCCTAAGGCAGGGAGTTGAAGGCGTTGACGATGTCGAGACTTATCGCCAACGCCACCCTGCCCCGGGACACGGCCTGCGCCGACAAGGAGCGGACGGAAGGATCGCGTCCACCGTCGAGCGCCCCTGGCGGAAGCCGTAATGGCTATAAGCCAGGTCGGGACCGAAGCGCGACAGATGCCCGCTGAGACGGGCGGCAAGAATCCTCTCGAACAACTTGCCACACTCGTCCAGCAGGCATATCGGACGGTACGCAGTGGGAGAGTCTGCGGTCCTGCCTTCCTTCTTCAAGAGGACCAGGCGAGCCTCCTTCCAGGCCGTGGGGAACTTGGCATGTCGGAGGCAGCTGTTGAACAACCGCCAGGCTGAGGCGGTTGTCCCCCAGGGTGGCCAGAGCGATTACCCACGCTCGCCCCGGTATACCGTCGGGGCCGGGCGCGGTGTTACGAGCGCGCAAGCGGCTGACGGCTCGGTCCAGCTCCTGTTCGGTCACCCAAAACTCGTCAGCGTAAAGGGCTGACGACTCCGTCGGGGGGACTGAGGGACTGTCCCGGAATGTCGGGAATAGTGCGTCAATAACCCGACGCAGCAGTCCGGGATCGAGGGTCTCCGTCAGGGGGGGCACCCATGGGCGAAGCTTGCCCAGCACCGCCCTGTAGGGGTGCCCCCATGGATCTTTGTCTAGTCCCTCTAGGAGCTCGCTCCAGCACCGAGATCTGGCATTCGCAATAGCGATTTGGAGCGCCTTTGTAGCCGCTCGATAGCGCTCGTATGCTCCGGCCTTCTCCTCCTCGTCTTCTCCTTCGGGCTCTGGTGTACTGGCGTCGCGCGCGCAAGCAGACTTCTCGCAATTTCGCTATCTGCTGCGACCACCAGTACACTGCCGTTAGGTTCGCCCCCTATTACAAGGGACCTAACATCATCGGCGAAAACTGGGTGTACACCTCTGCCACTCGATTGGGGAATAAAGGCGGGACGTTATTTGTTTATACTCCTAAGATTTACGTGTTTTACACATTTAAGTTCAAATGGATATGGGTCCAACACGTTTGCTCACCAGTTAATGCTATGTAAGTCGCATACTCATTTTTATTTGAAAGTATTGTATTCCTGAACTCCAAGTCGGAAACTGGCCAGGAATTATGCAGAACTATCAGGATCAATTTACAGAAAATGAAACAAACAACGAACTGACCCCAGCTAGGATTATTGTTAACTAAAAGCACGATCACACATAGGTATGTTATGTATACCCAAGTGAAAGAGGTGTACTGTGAACAGCCATTTATCGTCGAAGATGTTAGGTCCCAATATAGGTAGGCGAGCCTTTTGCCAAAATAACGCGCAGAAATCCTAATTCCGGATTGATACTGGAAATAGGAATAGAAATAGAAATATCTATTAAAATACTCCACTTTGTCCGACCCAGAATGTATTTAGTTAAAAGGTATTTAGTTATTTGTGTAGACATCTGTACTAATATGATTAAGCTAAATAGATTGATTACTTTTTGTTTGAACGCGTTAATCTCTGGAACACACAAAAACTATTTCAACAGATAACTGTAGAAATTGAGGAAATCTTTTTGTGTTTAATAGCTTAAGTCTTTAAGGAAGGTTATAGATTAGGTATAAGGATAAGTAGGTATAAGGATAAGTAGGTATAAGGATAAGTAGGTATAAGGATATAGATTTAAGATTATACCACATCCTTTAGGTGCGGAGTAAAAAGAAAAGTCAGTAAGAACGCTAAGCGAAAACGAAGTAATAGCACGGGCGATGCGTTGCGACCTCAGGTTGCGACCGTATTAGCTTCGTGGTATACGGCGGGTTACACCGCGGGGAACAGCTAGTTACTATTAATAATAATTATAATTAAAATGCGAACGCAACAAATCATAAGCATCTCTCTCCTCACTTACCAAATCTCGGTCATGGAACCCGAACTCCTGCAGATTCAAAGTCATCGGGGTCTCTTCCAATATATCAATGGTGTACTCAAGGTGGAGTGGCTCCGGGATCTGGTCGTTGATATCGTTCACTATGATGACCACGTTGGTGGCATCGTAGAACGACTCGTTGTCGTACTTGTACGCTAAGATGGAGAGCTGAAACACTTCCCTCTCGAGTGTGTCGCGGTCTATTGGATCCACGTGGAAGATCGCGCCCTCCCTCCCGCCTGGTATTGTTTCGATGCTGAAGAATGTATCTGAAATGTTGCGGTTATCTAAATGTTCCCATGCCCTTATAAGGTGTTGTAACTGAGATCTTCCAAACTGAATGCTTTCCGATTTGGTCGTTTTCATTTGCGTTCTTTGGTGGGGAGTAAAAGATATTTGGGTGAGGCTTTGGTTATAGTAAACATCTTTTGGATGATGATGTTCGTCATGTAGATATAAAATACAACTATACCATCCGTGCATTCAAGCGTATTTGCCATACCTATTACTGGAATGAACATGAGGCAAACATGAGGCCTCAAACATGAGGCTTACTTAAATAGAATAGGCCCCGTTAATATTTATTCGTATCCGTTGTATTTTACAACTGGGCTTATCCTACTTGTAGTTTCCTTCTCGATGGCTGCTTGCAAAGGAGGGAAGTGGAAGTTAATTTTTTTGACAATTAAATCGCTTCCCGGGGCACCCCAATGTTCAAACCTTGGTGTCATTTAAGGAGAACATTGTGGGTCCTAGCTTACAGAAGTTACAATGCTGGGAATGTGTGGCGGGCTTAGTCCCAATATACTATTCGGTTTGGGAGATATAGACTTGACAGTTTATAATTGTTTTACTAAATCTTGCCCACAAGCTGGATTCTACTGCTGAACGGAGAATCAAGGATATTGTTGATTCGTGGCATTCTTCATAAATATATTCATAAACTCTTTTTAAACCAGAATCGTTCCTTATGAATTATTCATATATATTTAATTTTCATTAGTAAGATATCGGTTGTACCGAGGGAGTCTACTGGTCTCACAGTAGTGCCATGAAAGAAGCTGTTTTACTCTTTGCACTACCGGTAGTATCACATGAAAGGAAACATTTCTATGGCCCGACTGGTTCTGCCAATCAGTTGTGTCACGGGGGATAAAAGTTTTATATAAAATTCCTACCTTCTTCAGCCGTCACCAGTCTATAATATATAGGCTTGTCGATCCCGGTGTCTCCGTCCATGGCTCTCACTCTGAAGGTCTGGTACGTCTTCTCGTCGAACTGCTGGACCGCAAAGATCTCCACCCACCGAGGCGGTCGGTGCTCGACGTTCTCCACTTGAACCATCATTGTGACTGTGTGGGTGTTGGGAAGGGAATCCTGCAGAAGAGAAAGAGATAGATGGATTAACGAATAATTGCTATGTGCCAAGAGACACCCTAGAGATCGTATACTTTATCTGTAATCAGATAATTGTAACTATCGATAGGTACATTATAGGATAGGATGGATCCCAATTAACATTTGCAAACACTTAAAAATGGTGTAAAGCCATAACTTTAAGAAGAAAAAGTTAATGCCAAACCTGCTGGGTTTTCCCTGGATTTTTTTCGTAAAAGATATGAGTATACTTTAAAGGCAAGAAGGCCACAACATTTTTGGCAATAAAATAAAATAAGTACTGCTACTACCAAGAGAGTATGTGTGTAATCAACTTTACCAATGACCTTCATTAGGTCATCGGGCTATCTTGTGGGGAGCCTGCCTATCTTTCTGTGGGTGGGCTCCTCTTTTGGGCCCTTATCGCTATGAACTATTAAACACGTACCGCGGTGCGTTACGTAAAATGAGCATTTAATGGTACTCTAGTAGCATACCGAATTATATTACACAAATATTTCATGAAGGTAAAGTAACGCGGCGATGAATAGGGGCCTGAGCCCTTAATAGCCTACCCACTACAAATAAATAGCCCAGCTCAATCTCAAAAAAGCATTCACTTACCCATGCGGTGACTCTGAATATATGAAGCGCGTTAGTAGCATAGTCCAAGGTGCTTCTAGTCCCCACGGTCATGTACATCCAGCGCCACTCGCCCGGCGGGTTGGTGCCTTCCATGTAGAAGACCTGCTCGTCGTCGCGGTCGCTCTCGATCGTGAACTCCATGAAGCGGGTGCTGATCTCCCCGTCAGCATCGGTTACGTTGTAAACGCATGTAGTCAACCCTGGCTCCCCTAGTTCCTGGAAATCACAGGAATTATTACAGCTTTTATACATCAGACTGTGGTTGCTACAAAAGCATTAATTACCTACTAAGTGGTACGTAGAGTTTTAGCATTTAATTTCAATTATGATAGGACGTCTACATACGCCAGATAGTTTACCAATTAAATAGATAATTCGTTAGTTAAAAAGGACGAAGACTGCCACGTTGAAAAACAAACACGTCGAGAGTTTTTGGCGGGAAGTCGAAGAGTAATGTTGTCAATTTGTTTTAATTTCCAAAACTTGTGTTATTTCGACTAATAATGTGTAATGTTGGTGGAATATTAACCATTATGTGTTCTTATATGTGCATGAGTGAAGGTAATTGTAACAAAGTGATAAAACGTGCCTTTTCGACTTCCCTCAAAACGGCCGTTGCAATTGGTATGTAAAGTATCCACCGCTTTACTATCCAGGGTAAGGTACTTCATTAACTTCATTATCATCGTTGTCATCAAATTCATCGGGGAGTCGAATTAATTTAAACTAACACGATTATTTATCTCACTGGACACTGGCAAAATACACTTATAATTAGTGTGAAGCCATAACTTGAAGAAGAAGAAGAAGAAGACTGCCACGTTGGTTGGTGGCGCATGGTGCGGTTGGCGAACACGAACTCCTGGGTTCGATACTTAGGTCACTCAAAAGTGCTTTGGGGTTTATCACTCTCGGTTTGGAGTCTGAAATTGTACTCGGTGGGTATTGTTTCAATAAGTATGGCCCCTTTACATTCGAACCGCCGCATACGTCGTCGGTAAAATTTTGTGCATATGTGTATGTGAATGAGTAAGCTGTTGGACGAGGGGCCTATACAGCTTTACCGGACAGGAGTGGGTGTACTCAGTACACCTCTGTCACACCTCTCTGGGTATAAAGAGCCCGCAACTATTCGATTCAGTGGGTGGAGGCCTACGCTTTGAGTACTAGATCAAGTTATCATCAACTACCTACCATCTATCATGGAGTTGACGACCAATGCGTAACAAGAAGGCGTATAGACAGTCCTATTTAAAACGCAAAAATATATGGACAAGGTCTTACGGGCCAAGTGCACGGCTCGAACATCTGTATGATGGGCGCGTTGTCATCGATGTTGACGATCTGCAGGGACACAGTGACGATTAGTGCCTCGTCGTCCACCCGCACGTTGAACATGTAGCTCTGCATGCCCGGCGTCTCGAAGTCTTGTCTGAAGATTTCATGGTGCATCAACTACTCAATGTGAATAGACTAAGCTACCTATTGGAGGGGAATAAAGCCTTCTGGAGGCGTTCATAGCTCTGCGGAACTGCGTTGTTTTTAACGATAATGATGGTTTCGGCTGTCACTTAATATGATACTTAAGGAGTAAAACCGAATTGGATACCTTATGAGCAGTTTAATAACCTTCATAAAATCACTGTCACAGCAGCGAAGGTACGTAATTGCGAGGAAACTGTGAAGACTAATTTGACAACGATGTCAATGTGTTAATCAGTGGCATATTTACCAGCATGCTGAGATGCTGAGTAGGCTGCTGCCGAGAGCGGCAAATTTTAGGGGGGCGTCAATATTATTGTTTTTTTTTTGTAAGTTAGTACGTGTAAGTAGTTTTAAGGCATACCTTACCCCACCTTATAAGTAGTACATGATTGGGTATTTTTTAGCTTAAAATTATACCCAAAGTTTATTTCTTGTGTAAACTTCAATAAATCGTGAGTTGTAAGAATAATCTAGGAACTAGCACAACGATCCCTTCGTTCACAATCATACTAAGCTGATGTAATGATGGCGATAGAGCACAAATCATCAAGTCCAATTTCATTGACAAAGAAAATGTAATTAATATGATTGTGAACTAAGGTATTGAATTGCAGAGGTTAATAGGGGCGGCAAAAATTGATTAGCCTACTGGCGGCAAATGTGTAAATCCGTGGTGTTAATCCTAAAACTATCTGTGTGGCAAATTTCATCCAAATCCGTTTAGCCGGTTTTATGTGAATGTGTAACAAACATCCGACCATCTAAACATGTATGTTTCACATTTAAGGTTTCGCCACATAGCCGACGCAGCGCGACGAGAGCGCGACGGTGGTGCGGCGCTAGGGAGTTGTAATGTACTCAAATATACGGGCGACGCCACAAAGCGCAGCCCCGCTCGGCGCGACGGCAAACGTCACGACCGAACGCAGCCGAGCGTCGTCCGTCGCACTCTTGTCGCGCTCCGTCGGCTATTTGACCAAACCTTTATAATATTACTAGGATTAAAATACCTTTCGGTAATCACCAGATGCCAGTCGCCCGTTCCCTCTGGTATCCTGCGTATGACTGGCCTGAGGAGATTGAAGGAGCCAGACACAAACGCCGGCACGACGAACGGGACGTTCGGTCCTAAAACCCGTAAGTTATCCGTAGCGAAGAATTAGATTGAAGAAGAGCCAGGTACTTTATAAAGATAGTCGTGGAGTTAAACGTATGCGACGTCGCAGTAGTTTTAAGGACGGGACATTTTATTTGGTGTTTGATATTAAATCCAAAAACATATTGCATTAAGCACAAAACGCATGCTCGTGGTAGCACGCCTCCTATAATGCCAAACGTAGGCGGCCACTGCTTTTAAAATTGATAAAAGATATAAGAAATCGAAGACAAACTGAACATCAGGAGTAACTGAGAGCAAAATTGGCTATTATACAAATTCAAAAAGTTGTGAAAATAAGAAATAAATTATTTCGTTATCCTTAAGCCTTTCTCAGAACTTGAATTAAATCTGTAAAACTAATAGGTTGGCATTGCAACATGGATCTTGTGGTGATCGGTCGTTGTGGCGATTTTTGGAGGAGGCTTTTGTCCTGCAGAGGACGACTTTCGGTTGATAATGATGATAGGTCTACTAACCGTTATAATTAAGTTTAGCGATAGGAACATCCCCCACGATTTCCTCCTCCATGTATATAATTTGGGTTCCCGCGGTCGCGGTTCTGGGGTAGTACTCATCCATGCACAGGTCTTCGCGTTCCTCCGCTGGCACCAGCGGCCGTTCACTCCATGACAATCCTGGAGATGACAAACATGTCATGATAAATATGTTATTTTTAATCTATAGTCATGTTTCTCTGTCGCGCTTGAGCGGAACTCGTAAGCTGAAAGCGCTTTCTTTTTAAAGCAAGATCATCTGTTCAAAATGTAGTAACATCTACAACTGAGGGCTTAGCACATAAAGATTGAGGCTTGCGAGTAAATATGTTGTGTGACGAGAATGGCATATCAACTCGCTAGCGTAGCGTAACGTCAATCTTTTTGTGCAAAGCTCTCTGATCCTCCCGGTGAAAAAGCATGGAAAGAGTCATTAGTTTATGGAAATGAAGGGAGGATAGACATAAAACATTTGGACATTCCCCAAAACGAACGTTAACGCAAACACGCAGGCCCAAATAAACATTTGGTTACACAAAAATTGGACCCGTTTAAAGATCAAACCTGCGATTCGGTAGGTACTCGATTCAGTAAGTGCACCAGCCTACGGTCTAAAAGTTCATGAGATCGCCCACAAATTCTTATTAAAAATAAAATGAGTAGTCATACCAAGGTCTCTTACCATCAAAGTTTTGCTCGGGCAGCTCTGGTGTTGGAGGTCTCGGTATAGCGACCATGAAACCGCAACGTTCTGGAATCATATAGAAACATAATTATTAACAATGAAATCTCATATAACTTGTAATATGCCGATATCTCTACGACTAGGGGGGTAGATTAATACAAGATGCCCGAGTAGGCGGAAAATTAACTTACGAGATGTCAATCTGCGTCTATATTAAACTATGCTCCTTAAAAGCCGTCGCATACCTGAACGACTCAACACTAACTTAGTGGTTTGCTGAGTAAAATTGTAATAACGAGGGTATCAAATGCATTTCTAAAACGTATTTCTCAATTCGCACACATACACGCACAAGTTTCATTGTTAATTGGGGTATAAAAGTGCGTAAAAAAGGGGTTAAAAATTTAAATTTGGAAACATAGTTTTCGTATGGAATTTGTGAAGCAATTATATTGCGTTATTTACGCAACACCTTGAATAGGTCCTTTTTTTTTAGGTTGGGGGAAATCCTACATAGGATATCTGCTCACTAGGGGGAAGCGAGGAGTTAACCCCCACCATGATCCAACTTGTCGCTGTGGCTGGGGTGAGTTACGGGAACGTGTAAGCATCCATCCGCGACCCGCCAGCAACCGTCCACATTTGTGGACATCCACTTATATCGGAATTAGTTTCAGCACACTACTTTAGAAGCGCGTGTCGGGAGCACATTACAGGCACTATCCTCTCAAGGGCCGGCTGTTGAGCGCAAGCAACGGTTAGGTCCCCTTCCCATCGCCTGCAGGCCCATCTTATATATGACCTAATTTGTCTCACCCCCATTTTGTGAGTGAACACCTTTGCCCAGCAGTGGGACAGTAATAGGCTGATATTATATTTATTATTTTACATATTGATACCTCAAACAATAAGAATTTATCGCCATTCAAGAAGCGTGCGACGTCATTTTCTCTCGCTCACGCGGATATAGGTACAATGTTCGATGACTGGGATAAAAGGAGATCACTTCTCAATGGCGAACTCCATTTTTTATTGAACCGACTTATAGATAAACTTACCTTGAGCAATTGTTAACGCTGCTGATGAGATTAAAAGCAGCGCCACCAAGATTCTAACGTCAGTCGCCATTTTACATGTTCTGTGTCACATAAATCTGCAAAAAAGATTGGACTTAGACTAAGACCGAGACTATCTTACCATGACTAAATAAACCGTGTCTTATCTAAAGTATTAAAACGAACTATAAATGGAGGCCAGTGAGGTTTGTAAGGAAAGAACCCGTGGCGTGATGATATAGATAAATGGATAGAAAACAATTGTAAAGTTTCGGTTATCCCTAGACGTGAGGACGTTTAGGGATAACAAATAGACCTTTATCTAAAAAGTGAGAATCAGTCCTCACTTTTTCTCACAGATAAAGGTGTATTTCTCTTCTGCCTTAGAATATAGTCCCCGCTAACCAAACCATTCTTCTATACAATTTGCTTTACATATATCTAGTTACTTTATAGAAATTCTACTATTTAGGTAATTTGCTTTGCAGACATTCGACCAGCCTGACTCGCTTTGCACGCTTTGTAGATATTGCATTGAGTTGCAACTCTCTAACAACTGAAATAAAGTAAGATAATTTTAAGAGTAACCTCATGGTCTCTATATTGACTTATTATATTAAAGACTTATTTATTAATGAAACCGTTGTATGAAAGCAGTGATAGCCTAGTGGTTAGACCGTTAGACTGCAAAGTCAGGGGTCTCGTGTTCGAACCCAGGCACGCACCTCTGCATTCTCGAAAGCACGTGCGTTGTAAAAATAACTGGACAAGTGCAAGTAGGACTCGCGCTCTGAGGGTTTCGTACCGGGTTCAGTTTCGGCTAGTTTCAGCGCCAAATTGTAGTTTCGTCGGGGCTAGAGAACTCGTCAAGACAAATCCAATGAGCCCAAACACGGCGGGGCTACGTTAAGTAGTTGGGTAGTTCCGTTGGCCACCCCCTGGCTCCATCATCAGACCCTGGACAGCGTCCGGATTTATAAAACTCGTCAAGACAAATCCAACAAGCCCAAACATTGCAGGATTATGTTCAGTAATTGAAAAGTTCTATTGGCTACCCTCTAGCTCCATTATCAGACCCTCGAGATCATCCGGGTCTACAGAACACGTCAACAAAAATCCAAATACGGTGGGATTATGTTGAGCAGTTGGGTAGTTCCGTTGGCCACTCTTCGGTTCCATCATCAGATCCTGGACACCATCAGGGTCTACAGAACTCGTGAAGACAAATCCAACGAGCTCAAACCCGGCGGGGGTATGTTTAGTATTTGGGTAGTTCCGTTGGGCACCTTGCCACTTCATCATCAGACCCTAAACATCATCTGGTTGTATAGTACTTGTCAATACCAATCTAACAAGCCTAAACACGAGGTGGTTATGTTGTGTAGTTGACATGTTCCCATGGCCACCTTTCGACCCCATCAAAAGACTGTTCCGGTCCATGGTATGTACTATATTATTGCATTGTCACCGAACTTACATACGTATGCTAAATTTCAGTTCAGCCGGATACATGCTTCCTATTGTCAAACGTTATTGTATATCTTAATAAAATAAAATAAAACTAATAAATAAAATACTCGAAGTGCTTGAAAATGGATTACGAGATTTGAACCAGAAAGACAGATATACATACGAACACAAAAGCTTCTAAAAAGTCACCTATACCTCGTTAGTCTATTGGCGAATAATGCGCGTAGCGATCACCAAGCGAAATATTTCCAGTGTCAACTGGCATTGTGCCCGATATAATGGGATTAGGCTTGCCCCCTGTTGCATGAGACCTAACATGTGACGATGTTTATTTTTATATAGTTTACAATTTAAATGAACAACGTTGATATTCAATTAATTCCGTATAAAAAATTCAAACACACCGGGACGCCTACATTCCCCAAGCGGGAGTGGCTAAGCGGTATACTATGTGCGCACACCAACTTATTGCTGAGAATGTAAGGTGCCAATGTAATAGGGGCGAGGCTATTGCTATTATACCGGGCCCAACTTCGTACTCCGGACTTATACTAGGAAATTATCTATAGAAAAACTTATATATATTTTATATTTATATTTTATATTTTTTTTTTTTTTAAACGTAGCCCCACACTAGGATTTATTCCTGTGTGCGTTTACAAACATGAAAATTCACACACAAATACCCAGACCGGAACAAATAATTGTGGATCACACAAAGATTTGTCCCGTGCGGGAATCGAACCCGCGACTATTAAACACAGTAGGTGGAGCGACCTAAGCTCTTAACCACTGCGCTAAATCGTCGTAATAAAACTACATTTTGCTCGCCCTACAATTTGTACGAGATCCTCCGCGATCTCTAAACGCATTTAAATTTCATTCAAACTATATAAAAATAAAGGAATAAATCGACAATCTGATTTAATTTATGCCCTATACCGTACACAGATGGTGCCACAGATCTGAGAGATCTGTGGCGCCATCTCTGTGTGTGTGTGTAAATAAATATTTATTCACCACAAATCAAAATAGTTTACACCACAAATCCCATAGACAAAGAAGTATTGTTGTAGTGTGTGAGGTAGTCATTAGACAGCGTTATTTTAATTTTATTCATCAGATTTGAGGGAAAATAATATTTTTTTTATATGTTATAGTTATAAATTGACAAATATCGGAATTCTTCCTTTACTTGTACTTTAAAACGTTCCTTCTTGCCAAATTACATGATTCTAGGTCAAAGGGAAGTGCTAAATAATTTCTAATGAGTGACTTTAAATGGCCATATCTTTTGTTTGGGATTTACTTAGAACCTTCATTTTTACACTAGTAAGGGACTGTAGACCTTCGTATTCGGTATAAATTTCAACTTAATAACTCTTGCTGTTCCTGAGAAAAAAAAACCCTAAAAAAGGTGACAACCGTCGGACAGACGGACAACGAAGTGGTCCTATAAGGGTTTCGTTTTAGGTACGAAACCCTAATTTACTAACACTTGCTTTAACGGTGAAGGAAAACATCGTGAGGAATATCAGTCTCCTCAACTCCCTGGCCAAGATATACAAGATATATGAGCGCCTCCTTCTGGCGAGGCTCAAAGACTTCGTAACGTCCAGGGGTATCCTTATCGACGAGCAGTTCGGCTTTCGAGCCAAACACTCTTATGCCCACCAAGTGCACCGCATTACGGAGCACATCCTTTCCGGTCTCAATAGACCAAAACCCATCTACACGGGCGCCCTCTTCCTAGATGTCGCGAAGGCATTCGACAAAGTCTGGCACAACGGCTTGATCTACAAGCTCTACCAATTGGGTGTGCCGGACAGACTCGTGCTCATCTTACGAGACTTCTTGTCGAATCGCGCCTTCCGTTATCGCGTCGAAATGATGCGCTCCACTTCCCACTCCATCAGTGCTGGAGTCCCACAGGGCTCAGTTCTCTCTCCGCTTCTGTTTAGCCTTTACACGAACGACACTCCTCGTCCGAGTAAGGCGCATCTAGCCCTATTCGCGGATGATACCGCTCTCTACGTCTCGCATAGGAATAAGGGTTTCATTACCAGAAACCTTCAGGCATCCGCCAATTCCCTAGGGAATTGGTTCAGGAAGTGGCGTATTGAGGTGGACCCGGACAAGACTGCGGTGTTCTTCTCCAGAGGTGCCACCCCGCGCCACTCCCTGCGCCGCCCTAGAAGTAATCTCGGTCAAGTGACCATGTTCGACCGACCCATTCCCTGGGTCAAAGAGGTCAAATATCTAGGGGTCACCCTAAACAGCAACATGTCCTTCGGCCCGCACATTAAGGGGGTCTGTCACCGAGCATCCTTTGTGCTCGGTCGTCTCCATTCGTTAATCTGCAAGCGGAGTAAAATGTCCCTTAGAAATAAGGTGACACTTTACAAAACTTGCGTTCGACCTATCATGACTAAAGATCTAGGTCTCGAACCTATTCGCGCCTTTATTAAAAAGGCGTCAACACGTCACTTCGCGAACGCAGCTACCCATGCGAATCCGTTAATCGTAGCCACCGCCGACTACGATCTCCCCCCCGACCCCTGCCGCCACCGCCGGCCGCGACATGTTCTCACCGACCCCCCCGATGCTTCGTCATCCCTTCTTTCCGCTCAGAATACGGGCGACGACGACGACGTAATAGTAGATCCCCTCCCATAGCCGGCGGTTGACCGGTGCACTTAGTAGTGCACCCGTCCCCCTACAGCGACTGTCCCAACCGAGGACGCCTCGAAGAGGCGTATGTCGCCTCTTGCCCTTCTGGCTGGCTAGAGCGTAGTGGTTGCACGCTCGCCTTTAAGTTCGGTGAAGCTGTAAAAGCCTCGCGGCCAACAACGTACATCATTCACACACACATCGTGAGGAAACCTGCATGCCTAAGATTTTCTCGAAGGTATCTGGAGTTCGCCAACCCGCACTGGGCCAGCGTGGTGGAATATGGCCTCTCAGTTTGAGAGGAGGCCTGTGCCCAACGGTGGGACAGTTTCTTAACAAGGCTAATATATATTGTATGAAAATGTATACGCCGTGATACATAGATAATTAAAAAGGAATTTCCTGCTAAATATATATTAAGTAGCTTAAACTGACTTTTATTATGCTTCTTATCAATGATATTGCATAGATTGTAAATGAGTAGGTAAATTAAATTATAAGGTAGCAATCACTTTAAAATAAAATAAATTCAGATTAAGAACATTCTTCTTTTATCTTTTAATATGAAATTAATTCAGATATACAATGTGAAAGTGGAAGGATGCAGGTACCGGGGAAGACCTAGACTATCTTACCACGACCAAATAAACCGAGTCTTATCTGATGGAAAAGTCAAGAGTCTCCGTAACCGGCGAGCGTGTATGAGACGAACTATGAGAGTCGAGGAAGCCAGAGAGGTATGTAAGGAAAGAACCTGTTGGAACTCTGTACTCTCTGCCTACCCCGCAAGGGATCTGGCGTGAGGTTATAGATAGATAGATAGAAATATGAAATTATTCAGAGATAATTACTTATAATTATCCTTCTTGGAAATGAATAGAAGTTGAATCCTGTGCGTTAGCTATACGAAAACAAAGATTCTATCACTTTTCGACATTAATGTTACGACTTTAATACACCCCGATATCTCGTGAACCCCTTATCGGGGAATGTTAATTTTAAAACGCATACCACACCCTTAGGTCCCGTAGCGATCCGTCGGGAAGGATCTAGAATCCGCCCTTAAGTGCTGAAACGTCTAGAAGCTTCCTCCCCTTTAAATTTGACGGACGATTTAGCGCAGTGGTTAAGAGCTTAAGCCGCTCCGCCCACTGTGTCTAATAGTCGCGGGTTCGATTCCCGCACGGGACAAATCTTTGTGTGATCCACAATTATTTGTTCCGGTCTGGGTATTTGTTTGTGAATTTTCATGTTTGTAAACGCACCCACGATACAGGAATAAATCCTAGTGTGGGGCTACGTTTTTAAAAAAAAAAGTAAAAAAAAAAGTAAAGTAAAAAGTAAAAAATTATCGCCGGCGCGCGCTCGCGATATGCAAGTACCTTTTTGTTCACGTACAAATAGGTATGTAATAATAATACCGCTTTGTGGGCCGCTCCGGATATTGTTCGATGTACTTCTATCGATGTACTTAGAGGGTTCGCAACCGTTCTAGAAGTTTCATACGAGTATAAAAGGAACACAGGGCGTGGTGACAGAGTCTCTTCTCGCAAGCGATAGTGATCAAATCGAAGAACAAGCTATCTAAGTGGAATACACCGGCGACTTTAGCAACGATATACGGATATTACGAGTAACTCATCGACTTGGAAGCAGTATTTGGGTACTAACGAGAGTAGTACTAGTGTGTGATTAGTTCGCGTGTGTATTTGCATTCGACTACTGTTTTGTGTGTACAGCGCCTAATAAAGTTCTTCGCACGTTATTCGGCATTTAATTACCCCGCAAACGTAACATTAATATCTGATTCGATATCATGACTCCAATTCTACTCTGGTAAACCATAGAAATCGTAATAATTATTATATTATTATTGCAATTTTCGTGTCTACAAACATATATTACCGCCACCTTTCGAAAGTTTTCGTATTCTAGCTGTGAATAAAACAACAGCATATCGCCGACGGTTTTTCAGCTTCTTTTCGTGTCGCCTCATCCGTGGCTGCGCTTGGCTCTCTAAAAATCGGTTTATGCAAAGTATAGTAAGACGGACGATTTAGCGCAGTGGTTAAGGGCTTAGCCCGCCCCGCCCACTGTGTCTAATAGTCGCGGGTTCGATTCGCGCACGGGACAAATCTTTGTGTGATCCACAATTATTTGTTCCGGTCTGGGTATTTGTGTATGTGAATTTTCATGTTTGTAAACGCACCCACGACACAGGAATTAATCCTAGTGTGGGGCAACGTTTTTAAAAAAAAAAAAAAATAAAAATAAAAAAAATAGTTAAGCACTAAGTTGCTGCCCTATGCTTTTTAATGTCGTTTATTATATGGATGTATGCCTGCAATAGACTCACCCCTAATTACATTGAGACCTAACATTGTCTGCGATAAGTGGGTGTTCCTAGACTTAACACCTCCGCCACCCCCGCTGGTGGAAAATCCACGTGACGGTTTTTATTTATTCTTATTTTAAAGGTATTTCGTGCTTACTACAAGAGCATTAGGGCACAAATTAAAGTGTATGGCTAGTTATCGCTTTGATTAAGATCTATAGATGTCTCTGATAGGCGCCATATTGATGAAAATAATTACTTCGAAAGTTGCCGATATTCGTGTTTGATTTCTTTCATTAGTAAATATGTATCTACTCCTAATGAAATATTTACGAATCGTGTGAGTAAAACAAACCCAAAAAAAAAACATTAATTAATACCTAAATAAGTTAGACTGCCTCGATAGTTCAGTGGCGGTTCACGAGGTCTTGCGATCAAATCTTAGGTCGTAAAAAGTCTAATTGCTCAGCCGAAAAATTTTCAATAGCAGTTCAGAGTTTAATTGTGCCCGGTATAATGGCAATTAGCGAGCCCCTTATTGCAGTGAGACCTAACATCGTTACTGAGGTGGCTGTATCTACACGGTATATCTCTGCCACCCTCGCTTGAGGAACATAGGCGTATTTATTTTTCTTACATTTTAGTGGACTGCGGCCTGTGTAAGAGAAAAACAACAATAATAGAAATAGGTACTTATATCCATCACCGTCTTTCAGAAGGTGGTGTCATTAAAAAAAACAAAGAAGAAAACCCGGCGGAAATTACTTTTCAGCCGGTTTAACAGTTAGTACCTATTACCACTCCAAGTGGTAGTCATTAAACCAGGTTGGAAGGCTCGTGGGCACCATAATAATGTCCCAACGTTGAATAAACCGTTCCAATTGTGGATAGAGAGACCCGTCTCCATCTATGGTTATTGCTCGCTAAGACTTGCTCGCGAATTCGAGTTAGGATGATAAATAAAGCGAACTAATAGTTGTAATAGACAAATTGTCTACTTGTGAGTGATAATCATAACCCACGTAAAGATATGGTACTTTCGTGAGCAGTACTTACCCACCAACCGCCAAAGTAGGTACTCATAATGTGCAATATGCATGTGTGTCACAGATACGGCAGTGGTATGCTGTCGATGCTAATCCCTGATTACAGCCCTTGTGACTAAAATATAAGACTGATAACTGCGTGTTATCAAGATCTTCGAACATAAAGGATGGTAGGTGCAAGTATTTGTCTGGAAATCCCTTATTGGTTTTCAGTGTATTATGTTTATTATCTACTTAATATGGCTATTTTCGATTCTGATTTTGATCGCTGTTTACTGTATCTATGATTTTGACCACCGTAGGTACCTAGAGTAGAAAGTCGTGGGGATTTTTGGGGAAGGTGATCATGATAATATTTTTACACATACAGACATCTAT
The DNA here is from genome assembly GCA_905147815.2 of Phalera bucephala. Lineage (NCBI taxonomy): Eukaryota > Metazoa > Arthropoda > Insecta > Lepidoptera > Notodontidae > Phalera > Phalera bucephala. The sequence continues at coordinate 35,275,665 of LR990614.1, read as the reverse complement.
TTTTTAAACGTTCTCAAAATAAAGAATGGCAAACCGCTCGCGGCTGCACCATTCTTTCTATCTATCTATATCATCACGCCAGCTCTCTCGCGGGGTAGGCAGAGAGTACAGAGTTTCAACAGGTTCTTTCCTTACAGACCTCTCTGGCTTCCTCCAGTTTCGTTTGAGACGAACTACGTCTCATTGTCACCATTCTTTCATTTAGGAAATTGATGTTTTAATGAAATTTATTAAAACTACTTTAAGACTACGTGTCAATTAGAAAGAGGCTTGGTAGTAGTGTCTGTTTAGAAAAATAGTCAGAATATCGTCCTCATATAAATTGCAATGAACTTATTGCCGCAATGTAGGGGGCGTAAATCTTGTTCTGTCGTCGACGTGATCATAAGTCCATTTTGATGTGTCCAACGAACAAAGTCCTATAATCAAGTATTTATATTTGGCATAAATAACCTTATGGACGGACAGTAAAGTTGCAAATGCAATTTATTTTGTTTGGTATATGTAACTTTGTTTTATGGGACCGTCAATTTTAGGTTGATATAAAACATCTAAGGACGTACATTACATCTATCTAAGTACCTCTTTTGTTTTTTTTTTCTCAAGTCGTTTCTAATCGTTTTCAAGAAATCTGTCTTCAATTACCAAAGAATTTATCTCATCGGAACATTACATATGAATCTCCATACTAACTGCCTCGTTAGTCTAGTGGCAAAGCGCATCGGTTTGTGATCATGAGGTCCTGTGTTCAAATCCTAGGTCGGATAAGTGTAGTTTTTCTAACGAAAACTTCCCAGTACGAGTCCGGAGTCAGAAATTGTGCCCAGTAGATGGCAATAGGCTCGCCCCCTATTACATGGGACCTAACATCGTCGGCGAAACGTGGGTATACTCAGTACACCTCTGCCACCCCCGCTTGGGGAATATAGGCGTGACGGAGTCTACATATAATAATACATACCTACTGCATACCATACCATGGACTAAGAACAAAAGATCTCAAGTGAAAACGAAAGCCTTTTTTACATTATGTACTGTTTTACATTATGTACATATGTACTGTTTTTACTAAATAAATTACCTTATTACACATTATCGTTCAAAATAATACTACTTTAGGAAATGAAAAATATGACTAAGTTGACCATCTATTTCCCGCCAAAAATAGAAGATTCCTCATTTCCGTTGGACTAGTTCAAAAGAAGAGTAAAAGAAAAAAAAAACATAAGAAAAAATAAAGTCAATAATCAGAACAACGTTTATAACCTACCTTTAAATAATGATATCCTTTCCGAATAAACAATGCAATATTACCACCACTCAATTAGGAAATCACTTTACCAATATTTAGGAACTTTTTATTTTAATCTATATAATTATTTGGCACGCAATTTTCTTTATGTTTCGCTCGATTACATATATGAGTGTGTCTATGTTATTTTTTCCAGTGACAAATTGGTCGGAACTGATAAGATTGTGTGCGATAATTATTTATATTTTACATATCGATTAAGGCAGGTGACATAGCCAACGATAAGGTAGCTATATATCGCGCGATTTGATCGGTATCGATAGTATTGCTGAGTAATTAATTATGCGTCTTGATTTTTGCTATTTGTTTTGAAAAGTAAATAACGTTGCTTGGGTATACAATTCTTAATCTATACCCACGGCGAGACACATAGTATGCGCCCTCCCCCATAGCGACTGCCCAAGCCGAGGCCGTTCCTTCTTGAGGCGCCCTTGAGCTAGTTGCCCCCTTGCCCTTTTGGCTCGAGCTCGTGGTTGCACGCTCGCCCTCTTGTCCGGTGAAGCTGTAAAGGCCCCGCGGCCAACAGCGTAGATCATTCACACACGCACACACAATCTTAATCTATACTAATATAATAAAGAGGAAAGATTTGTTATTTTGTATATTTGTAACAAATAAACTCAAAACTATTGGATCGATTTCGAAAATTATTTCACCATTAGAAAGCTACCTTATCCCGAAGTAACATAGGCTATATAACATAGACCTGGTAGGTGGCGCTGTTGTCGACCGGGTACGTACTCGCGGGAAACTGCTGTATAAAATATATTTATAAAGGTTTAATTCGTGAGGCAATATTTGATATTTTATAATTATCGTATAAGTAGGTACGGAATTATCATTTGACTGCCTCTTTGGTCTGGCGTAGACGATCACTAGGTCTTGGGTTCGAATACTACGTCGGACAAGTTGTAGTTTTCTTATAGAAGATTCTCAGTTGCATACATATACAGACCTAATATGCAATAGGCTCATCTTCTATTATATCAGGCCATAACGTTGTCGGTAAAACATGGTACACACACAGTAAACTTACGCCATTCTTTTGTGGTTATTTTTTACATAGTTAGGAAGTCCTCAACTAAGCATGATATCTTTGTAGTGCTTTGCTATAAAAGCTTGTTTTTAAGCATTTTAATTTAAAAATATCTTTTTAAAACAAGCTTATATAGCGTAAACACAACGGAGGCCGACAAGTAATGTGGTACTAGTCAAAACAAATGTAACTAGACCCAAAGCTGCAGGTAGTTAGTTACCTTACATACATACTTCCTCGTCGCTTTTAGACTGATACCAGGGCATCCCTTCAATATTGAAACTCCAAATTTACGATTAGGCTTAATGTTTATCCAGTTTATCTAAAAAGTAATATATTGTATAAACATAAATTTTACGATTTACTTTGTTTTTATCTGTAATATTAAAAATTTAACGTTATTTATATTGCCTTGCATTTAACATAACCCTTTTTTTTTTACCTGGGGAAAATCCTGCATAGGACTTCCGCGAGCCTCGGGGGAAGCTCGCGGGGCGTGTCGGATTCCTACCGACTAAAAACCCCAGGGTGGCCGACATCAGCACTTTGGAGGGGCTCCGGGATCTCCGTATGGAACGCTCCGGTGCCCCTCTTGTGCCACGCTCTGAAGAGCCCGCCTTCGGGAGGAGACTTAATGACACGCTCCCCCCCGCACCAACGCAGTGCTCACGGCGACGTGGGCCACACCACGCCGCCGTCCTCCTCGGGGTCGCTCGTGAAGAACGCTCAAGGCCCCCGCCCCTTGCGTCCGTGACCCCGAAGGCCCCCCTGTTGATGTTGGTGCAAGGGGGGTACTCCGCCGGATATTACGGCGGGAGACGCGAGTTAGCCCGTATTCTTAAGCCCCGGGCTATTGTGCTGGGGGGCCTGGGCGGGCTATGCCTCCGCCCCGGCGCCGTCACCTTCGTCGAGCAAGTAGTCCCTGACCACGGCCTGCAGGTATGGGGGGACGCGATGATGTTCCAGCGCCAGGGAGCGGACGCGAAGTATCGCGTCCAGCGTGGAACGTCCCTGTCGGAAGTCGTATTGGCTTTCAGCCGGGTCGGGACCGACACGCGACAAATGCCCACCGAGACGAGCGGCAAGAATCCTTTCGAACAACTTGCCGGCCTCGTCTAGCAGGCATATAGTACGGTACGCAGAGGGTGTGTCTGCAGTCCTGCCTTCCTTCTTCAAGAGGACCAGGCGAGCCTCCTTCCAGGCCGTGGGGAACTTGGCGTAACGGAGGCAGCTATTGAACAGCCGCCTCAGCTTGTTCCCAAGGGCGGCCAGAGCGATCACCCACGCCCGCCCCGGTATACCGTCGGGACCGGGCGCGGTATTACGAGCCCGCAAGCGGCTAACGGCTCGGTCCAGCTCCAGTTCGGTCACCCTCAATTCGTCGGTGTAAAGGGCCGACAACACCGTCGGGGGGACTGAGGGACTACCCCGAACCGTCGGGAAAAGTGCGTCGATTACCCGACGCAGCAGTCCAGGGTCTAGGGTCTGCGTCAGGGGGGGCACCCAGGGGCGAAGCTTACCCAACACCACCCTGTAGGCGCACCCCCATGGATCCCCGTCGAGTCCCTCTAGGAGCTTGCTCCAGGACCAAGACCTGGCGTTCGCAATAGCGATTTGGAGCGCCTTAGTAGCCGCTCGATAGGGCTCATAGACTCTGGCCTTCTCCTCCTCGGTGGCTCGCCTTCTTCGTCGAGCTCGGGTGTACCGGCGTCGCGCGCGCAAGCAGACCTCGCGCAACTGCGCTATCTGCTGCGACCACCAGTACACCGCCTTTCGCTTGGGACAGCTGGCCCGGGGCATGGCGGCTTCACATAGCGCCGTCATCGTGTCCCGGAACCAGGTCGCCTCCCTTTCCGGATCGGGCTAAACCTCATCGGCGTTTTCCGGCCACGCCGCGACGCTGGCTGCGGCCTCGAGAAGATCGATCTAGCCGCTTGAGGGACCAGCGTCGCGGGGGGCTGCCTGCTCTGCGGCTGGGGCGGTCGGAGGGTCGGAGGGCCACATCGAAAAGGATGTGGCGGTGGTCGGATAGTGTGACTACCTCCTCCGCTACGTGCCACCCCGACAGCATGCTAATGACAGCGGGAGTCGCCCAGGTTAGGTCGACGATCGACTCCCCCCTGCCACCGCACGCACGTGCTCACGGATCCCCGATTCACGAGTCGGAGGTCCAGCCCAGCCGCCCACTCTTGCAGCGTCTCTCCCTTTGGACTGTCTCTGGGGTTGCCCCACGCTCTAGCGTGGGCGTTTAAACCCCACAGGACAATCAGCGGACGGGGTAGGCATCTGCGCACGCAGTTCGCCAGCCCGTCCAGGTACACCTCGAAGTCGGCGAGGGACCTATTGAGAGAGACGTAGCAGCCCACTATGGCCATCGTTCCCCACTGCACAGCCACGTACCCCTGCCCCTGTTCTATCAAGGAGCAGGGTGGAGCGCCTTCTCCTCCTCCTCCAATAGACGGCGACGGAGCCCGTGATGTCCCCGAACCAACGAGGATGGTCCGGGACATTATAGGGCTCCGCGACAATGCCAAGGGCAATGGACCACTCCGCAAAATCCTTTGGGGAGGGAATTTTAGGCCTCCATTGGCTCTCCCGGCAGGCTATCGGAGCCCGCTTCCGTGGCCGGTGCCTCGGATGCCGCCTGGGGTTGTGTTTGGAAAGGGGCCTGCTTTTTTTCCTTCCCTTTCTCCTTCGAGGGGACACATGCACACCCTTTCGGGGAGCACAGAGGGCATTTAAGCTCCTGCGCTGTGCATGCGCCGGCCCTATGGTTGGGCTCGGAGCACGCGTAGCACTGTGTGCTCCGGTTCACCCCGTTGGGGCATTTGCTGCCCACTTGGCCCTTGTCAAGGCACCGAAAGCAGTACAGTGGTCTCCAGCGCCTCGACCTTTACCGTCCCCCAGCCCACTTTGACGGTTTTTGCCGCTACGATTTTGCACGTAGCGGCAAGTGGGCATTTGATCCAGGCTGTCCCCATAGCAGTGGGTGTGCGACGGATTGGCCCAATCCGGACATCATCCGTCGCACATTCGCCTACCGCGGCGACCACCGATGCCACCTCTTCCGGCGTCGCGGCGTCATCCAGGCCGTAAAGCCTAATCTCGCCCGTTTTCTTTGGGCGCATGATACGCACGTTGAGGTCAGATAAGACCTCGCGCATCCACGCCGCAAGGTTGTCAGCCTGGCTCTGACATTCTGAGCCCTCCAACTGCAGGAGTAGCGCCCCAGTCAAGGCCCTCCTTTGGGCCACCGTCTCGATGCCGAGGTCAGCGAGGCGAATGCGACTTTTCGCTGCGCTTATGACCTCAGCGTAGGTCTTGTCATCGAGAACGGTGACCGTTACAGCTGCTGTTGCAGGAGCCTTTTGCAGTCTCCTCCCGCGCTTTTTGCGCAAGGGATTACGCGTCTCGGGCGCCCGTTGCGACGGGCCCTCCCGGGCCTTTCTCGACTTTTTGGCGACCGTTGCCCAGGACTCTCCCCCTTGAGGCACAGGTGAATCCAGCACCTGATTCTCCACAGGGAGAAGTTCAGGTACTGACGGGTGCACCGAAGTCTGCGGCTTCCGCACCCTTCGGGCTCCCTTTTTAGCCCCAGGAGCCAGTGGCGCCGCCGACTGCGCGGGCGATAGCCTTAGCGGCGACGGGGCCACCAGCACGGGTGACGGCCGTCGTAGCAGCGTTGGAGTCCTAACCACCGGCAACAAACTGGTCGCTTCCGAAGCCAGGGCGGACGAAGGCGCCTTCCCGGAGGGAGCCTCGTCTCGATGGCCTCCAGCCGCGCGTTGACCATATTGCCTACTTCCAGCATAATAGTGCGCGCTCTCCTCTCCCACTCCTCCTCCGATGTTTGAGCAGCGCGCCAGTTCTCCCTTTAGCTCCGCCAGTTCGGATTGCAGGCGGGAATTATCCGCCTGTAATTTAGCGGTTTCCACTGAGGTCGACCTTGCTTGCAGCATTTCCGTAGCTGCCCTAATGGAGGCCGCTGCGTCCTTTAGGTCACGTTGGAACGTGCCCTTCAGGTTTCCCGATTTGGATGCGACCCTCAAAATGATGGCCACATCCTCCTGAACGCGTTCTCCGAGAGCCGCCGCGGTGGGACCCTCCTGCGCAACGTCAATGCCCAGCGCGGCTCTTCTCACGCGGGCTTCGTCGGACAGTTGCAGTCGCTCACTATCCACAGTATTCTTCGCCTTCTTTTTTCGGGCTTTGGCTTCAGTAAGCTGCGAGGATCCTGTCTCTTTTTTCGCAGCTGTGATTAAGACCGCTGGTTTTTGGGCGTATGGAACAATGTTCCAAAATGAAAGTAGGATAAATGCGGTAGAAATGCGAGCTCTGCGGAAGATGTGCGGAGTGAAGCTGACCGACCGCATTAGCAACAGCATAGTAAGACAGCGAGTAGGTATGAAAGATAGTATCGGTGTAAAGATGAGAAAGGGCATGCTCCGTTGGTTCGGGCATATAGAAAGAATGCCAGAGGAAAGAATGACAAAACAGATATACAATGTGAAAGTGGAAGGATGCAGGTACCGGGGAAGACCTAGACTATCTTACCACGACCAAATAAACCGAGTCTTATCTGATGGAAAAGTCCAGAGTCTCCGTAACCGGCGAGCGTGTATGAGACGAACTATGAGAGTCGAGGAAGCCAGAGAGGTATGTAAGGAAAGAACCTGTTGGAACTCTGTACTCTCTGCCTACCCCGCAAGGGATCTGGCGTGAGGTTATAGATAGATAGATAGATAGATAGATGTTCCATATATGGAACGATTCAATTTCCTTCACTATTCCAACTCGTATTCTTTAAGGTCATCAGAAAACTTGGTTCTCGTAATGCCTCTACACTCTAGCACCTTTTATGATAACTCTTTTACGGTCAAAGCCGTACGACTGTGGAACTCACTACCTGTTTCTATAAGGAGTGCTCCATCTATTCATATATTCAGAGGTCAAGTGAAAAAGTTCTACATCACCGATTCATTAAATTAAATTTGCTGATGTTTTCTATATGCGGTTGCTAGTTGCTTAATAGTATTACTTATCTTTGACGCGTGTATATTATTTTTACTTGTGTATATATAGGTATATTATTTAAGTAGTTTATGATAGATTTATTTGTGTATTTTTATGTTCTGTTAGCTAAGTACACCCCTAAATCTTGTGTTTTCTTTAGATCCTCTCCATCCAAAGGTTGCCTGGAAGAGATCACTATTAGTGATAAGGCCGCCCATTGTTACACTATCTTTCAATTGAAATATTGTTTTTTTTTTTTCCTTCTTGTATTTCTGGTGGAACAATAAAGTATTATCTATCTATCTATCTATATGGTCCCAAGAGCATGGGGGAAATAAATCGTCGACCCGGGCGAAGCTCCCTGCACCCGGGCAAGCCTATATACACCGAGGGGTCGGCCGGTACTTCGGGTTTTTCGGGTAATTTTTTAAAGTGGTTTTCTTCCACGCGGCCCAGCCGGCGAAGGCAAGGCCCCCGTCCCAGCGTAGAGCCGAAGCTCATCTTTGCCGGTTACGGGTTCGCCATCGGTGGTCCACCGGACCGTGTCTGGAGGCGGGGTTAGCGCAGACCAGACCCGACGACTAGGAGGGGAAGGGAAAGGATTGGGAAGGAAGTTAGGGATGGGGATAGAGAAGGGGAGGGAAGGGTTACGTTAGGGCTTCGCGCCCTCTGCCGACTTTCGTTACCGCGGGGTCTCACTGGTCCTCTCTGAAGCCCAGAGAGGTACCTAGAACCCCCGGGCAAATTGGTGAAGCAGCATTCGACTTTTCTGAGATGGATGACCATTTACGAGACTCGCCTGAGACAGGCTCATTAAGCCATTGGTTCCGGCGGCCACGAACTGTAGCTGAGTTAGATGCCTTCCAAGCGCATTGATAAGTTCCAACACGAGGTGGCTACAAAGCTGTCTCCACCAATTGAGAACCAATGGTTCGGACCGGACCTCTCCAGGCCCGTGCTCATAGAAAGAAACCCATAGGAGAAAACAAGTACCTGTGTGGAGAACATCATAGGAGAAAAGAGAAAAAAGTGCATTTTGTTTTCTCGTATGGTTTTCTCCACACCTTATACCCGATCCGCGCCGAATCTATAGTGTGGAGAGCCACTGGGTCTTCTGCGAGATCATTGCCTCGGAAATCCGCTGTGCGGGATCGGACGAGAACATTTCTGGGCCGATATTCAGAAGATTTTCCCCTGTGAAACCCATTAAAATGTAATTGATTATACGTAGTTAGGTATCTATGTAGTCCACTCACTAAAATAAATGTAGGCGGAAATTGCTTGTGTGAGAGATGGAGGCTTCTTGTATATGTTTGTAATTGCGTCATGACTTCACGATCAGACTCCGACATAGCCGGCGAGGTCAAAGAATCCCTTGCCCACCGGCCGGTGCAGAGCACCACGGCAAGACCTTGTATGCGCTCTTCCCCATACCGACTGCCCAAGCCGAGGCTGTTCCTCCTTGAGGCGCTCTTGAGCTAGTTGCCCCTTTGCCCTTCTGGCTCAAGCGTAGTGGTTGCACGCTCGCCCTTTTATCCGGTAAAGCTGTAAAGGCCCCGCGCCCAACAGCGTAGGTCATTCACACACCACACCAAAAGCGTCATGACCAAAGTCTTGCACAAAGCATTGTCGAAGGAATTTAATTAATTACCAGTGGCCCAAGTGCTAATACTTAACTTCAAAAATATTCATGTTCTATAATAGATGACGATGTAATTAATTTACGCATCATTAGTGGAAAATATTTAACGTCTGAATATTGTTGACACCCTTGTCAATATAAATAGTAAATAAGTACATATATCGTATTATCTGTGGTGGTTATCACTATGTTCTTTTTCGAGCGTGCGAGAGAGCATGAGTGATGGTCAGAGTAGTCTTACACACTGCAGCAAACCGGACATTCCTGTGGGATGCACATATTTCGTCGTGACTACGAAGGGCTTGATTGATTGCGTATAATATATAGACCAATACTGTTGACCGCCACGGTAGGATATTTCCAGTCGATGGGGTCTAGAATTATATTGACCAATACTGTTGACCCCTACGGTAGGATGTCGATGGGGTCTAGAATATATAGAAATATCTAAATTATAATTAAAGATTAGACTATCAGCATTGGATGAAAAGGGAACTTTATAGTATTTTTCATGTAAGGTGAGTACTGCGATAGTTGTAAGTGTCAAAGAAAATTGTACTTTATTCAATGGCAATAAGAGGCATGACCCGTTTTTATACTTATGGTTTTATGCCTTAACACTATTGAATTAAATATTAATTTCGTTTGGCAATTAGAACTGTCACTATCCATCCTATGTAAAAAATACTATAATACTCTATTCTACCTTTGTAATCTCCCTATACCTACTTCTTCTTCTTCTTCAGCCGAAAGACGTCCACTGCAGGACAAAGGCCTCCCCTAAAGATCGCCACAACGACCGGCTTTGTGCTGTACGCATCCAACCTACCTACATACCTACTAAATGCAACTATTTTTATCTAATATGTAATATGAGAAAATAGTACTTAGAATCCATGTGTTGCTTAAGTAAATGTACTTAACTAACTAGTTGGAACTTTGACCCGCGATAACGACCACATCGCTCCGTGGCGCGCGGCCTTCGTGGCCGGCATGCGCCCGCGCATACATCTCCACTCAGTCGAGAACGACACTGACGTAGAAGCGCACTCTTATCTACTGTCACTAAACAGTAAGTACCTATCTACACATTTATTCTTTAATTTACTTATTTCATGGTCACTGTCAAGACCGAATAGCAGAAAAAATACGACTTCATTAAAATTAAAAATACTCGATGCTGTTTAATAATTGAAATTAATATACCCACACAAAAAGTTTGTAATTTTCTGTTACTGATACTTATCAAAATGAGTTGTTGACATTTTTTTAATTCACCATACTTAAGATGAATTACTATTATACAATCTTCAATCGATTATGTTTGAGAAGAAAAGTTATTTTAAGAAAGGGAACTTTATATTATAGACCTACCCTATATATGGTACGTTCCGAAATAAACTCGTAATATTGGTCGTATTTCACTATTTCTGTTATTGATTACGCGTGTAAAATAACTTAATTGTGCGTTTTAAGTTTTCTATATGTTGCAAGTCCTACAGCAAAAGAAAATACATTATTAAAATAATAAAAGTGCTACCTCTCAAGGGATCTGGTGTGATAATATAGATGCTCACTTTGTTCTGACTCCGAACCATCGTCTGTGTGATGGCTATACTCGAATGTCTTTATATTAAAAATATGAATTCCAATTTAGTTATTGTGTCATATCGCTAAGATAGACATGAATAATTAGGCGGATCTAATTACTTCATCTTTGCCCTCTGTGGCGCCCTTACCCAGTTTTATCGTTATCTGCTCACGTTGTATACAAAAACCCCGCGATTGCTTTTGTATTTACATTATCACATTGGTCCGATTCATGTCCACTTTTCTGCTCATTGCCGTCAACTGCATTTAAATCAAGTGTTAAATAAAAACAAAAGCTAAAGATACCTAGAATATTCGGCTACTATTCGATATTTTAGCTACTCGTTTTATTTGATATTCGATTCGATTATTTGATACTCAGCTTAATACCGAATACATAATCATAAAAATAAATGCACATATCACTCAAAAATGTTTATTTATTTTAATCTAGGGTAGGTAAGTTGTGATTAATGAAAACAATTTTTTCACCATTTATTTTACCTCATAAACTATACTGAAAATTAAAGCTCACTACGAGTATATAAACTATGTCCGGGAGAAGATAGATAAAGTTTAGTTTACTGACCACCTTATAAGGGTCTGCCCTGGGCTTCCATTCGATCTAGGCAAACAGTTTTCATACAAAAATCTATCTCATTTACAATAGCACTTTTCTTGTCCACATCCTCATCATTTTGTATATTTCTGTAGGGACGTCCTCAAAACACTTCAAGCGAACTGTCCTGCTGAAGCTATGCCTTTGTGCATGGCCGAATACGAGGCATGCCTTTTAAGTTTTGTCGTTTGAAGAAAAAAACACAACTAGAACCTTATAGTACTTTTTATTGTTTTTCAAAGTATTCACCACGTAGCTTAATACACTTTTCCATTCGCTCAAACCAGTTATTATAACATTTATTCCACTCTAAAGTGGGGGTGTTCAAAATGGCTGACTTGAAAGCGTCAACTGCTTCTTCACCGGACTGGAACCTTTGACCACGAAGACTTTTCTTAATTTTAGGAAATGTAAAGAAACCGTTAGGGCTTAGGTCAGGACTGTATGGAGGATGGTTAAGAATTTCTACTTTTTCCTGCTTCAAATACTCAATCGTTTGACGAGCGCTGTGTGAGCTTGCGTTGTCGTGGTGCAGGATGATGCGTCGCTTTGAGTTAGATTTTCGAAGTTCGGCGATGACTTGTGGTAAACAAACTGTGGTGTACCACTCTGCGTTAACCGTTCTACGATCTTCAAGTGCAATAGTCGCAACATGGCCGGTTTTTCCAACGAACGTGGCCACCATCTTCTTTGAATTGCTTCGAGAACGAACAACTTTAGTCGGCTTTGGCTCGTCTTGAAAGACCCAGATTGTAGATTGTTGTTTGGAATCAGGATCGTAGGCATAGATCTAAGATTCGTCACCACTGATGATGTTGTAGACGTGATTTGACTCTCCGCGGTTGAACCTTTGCAGAGTTTTCTTACACCATCTGACGCGTGCCGCCTTGTGATCGTCGGAAAGCAGATGCGGTATCCAACGGCAAACTAGCTTTCTCACACCAAGCGCTTCATGCAAGATCTTCTGAATGGTTGTCCCTGAGATGCCTAATAGAGCCTCTATCTCTCGATACGTCACATGACGTTAAAATTGTTATTTCAGTGATTTTGTGTAATCTTGAGTTTACTATTTAATATAATATTTAAATTACTTCGCGCTGAGTGCGTCAAATGATTGATTTTATTCGCGCATTGCAATAACCGAAGCTGATCTTTGTCGGCTGTTATTCTGTGCTGCGTTGTCTTATGCGCAAAATAATGGAATCTGCGCACTACAGCAAGCCTGCCAACGAGAACGAAAGTATTGATGCAAATGATCATCCGTAAAAAGGTGACTGTTCCAAATGTATGTAATAAGAGTGAGAACGATACACCGCTGAATGAAATCCTTGGTTTAAGACGGGAAGTGAAAACATGCCATTTCACTTTTGATTCTGATCACTGCTGACTCAAAGCTAGAGAAATGTACATCTCAAGTTGAGAATCTAACTAATTGCCTAAAAAGAACTCAGCTTTTCAATCCTGCAGTAGTTAGCGAATCTCAGTCTCAGGTTCAACCTCACGTTAATCCCTCGCCTCTACTTAATTCTCAGCTTTACTCCTTAGCTCAGAATCAGCCTCAAACGCAATCACAGCTGTCTACATCCTCAGGCACTAAAGATGCATCCCGTGATACAAAGGAGCCTTAACCAAAAAAGAGAAAGAAAAAGACCAGAAAAGAAAGTGCACAAATAAAGCCTCCAGGTAATAATTCTAATGAAACCTTTGATAACACTGCAGAGCAAGAGCACGGCATACCTAGTTCTACGGGGGCAGGGACCTTGAGTCTCCTAAGTCTTGGACTGTTGTAAAAAAGAAGACCGCGGCTAGGCGTCTTACGTCACTCTGTGGAACTGCTGGTCCTGCTGTTACTTCCCTTAACGCTGTAGAAGTGCGGAGGTACTTACATCTTTGGAACATGGAATCCTCCGCCAGTGATATCTCTGACTATCTCCGCAGACTATGTCCAAACGGTGACTGCACTGTAGAGGAACTTAATCCGAAAGGCAATTACAAGTCCTATAAAATTGGCGTACCAATCGACTATTATGATGCCTGCTTTTGTATCGACGTATGGCCAGTAAACGCTCGAATTAAACCCTGGTTTACATATAGATCAAATGCGGGACCATCTCGCCAGCCTAAGTATAGTCAGCCCCTTCATGGCTCAGCACGCCCGCAGTAGGAGATATTCAATCAAATGTTTGTACCAAAATGTGCGTGGCTTAAAATCTAAACTACGCGTTTGGCGAAATAATTTGGCTGTTCTAGAACAGGGTCTTGTAGCGGTTACTGAAACTTTTCTTGACGACTCGGTAGAAGACATGGAACTCGTGGAAGGAGGTTGGAGCGTATTACGGCGGGACAGGGACTCTCCGTGTGGAGGCGTGCTGCTTGCTGCTAAAGCGCCTATTGGTTTGACCCGGCGACGTGACATAGAAACTAAAACTGGCGAAGATCTTTGGGCCAGTATCTCACAGTGTGGCCGAACATTTTATGTGTGCGTTGTGTATATAAAACCTAATGCCACTGATGCGGACTACATGCAATGGTTTTGTAAAATTGAAAGTTAATATTTTGAAACATAAGCTTATAATCATGGGTGATATTAATTTAAATAGTGCATCGATGAGTGTAAGGAATTATTATAGTTATTTTTTATCTTTTTGTAGTCTGTCTGAGAAGAATGATGAATGAGAATATTAGATGTTGTGCTGATTAAGGAGAGCGACAGTGTTCATGAGGCCATTGTGGTAGTCACTGAAGGCATAGTTCCTTCCGATGCCTACCATCCCCCGTTGGATATTGAGGTAAGCGTCGACGGAACTCGTAACTCTGAAACTGTTCCACCTAGCAATATAGATCCATCAATAGATTGGAATTTTAAAAAGTGCTATTATGATCTGTTGTATAACATGCTCTCTATAACTTCATGGGATTGTGTCCTTCAGGCCAACGATGTGCCTAGTGCTTGTCAACAATTTTATGGTCTTATCCGCACAATACTTGACGCTTGTGTGCCGAAAAAACGGCGCCATCGTTTTAGGGTTAGACGCTTTCCAGTCTGGTTTACTCAAGATTTAATTACTGACACGCAATTAAAGATACAATTACATACTTCGTGGAAACGTACTCGCTCCCCGGATCTATATAAATTATTTTCAGACCTTAGAGCCAGCCTTAAATCCCGTGTAGCAACCGCTTACAGCGCGCACATGCGGCTTATTGAGAACAATATAAAACGTAACCCGCGTATTGTTTGGCATCACGTTTCAAGTTTGCGGTGTAAAGGTGGATTTGAACCAAATTTTGTCTATAAAGGAACGTCTTTTTCTGGTCCTGAGGCGGCAGAGGCATTTGCTGACTTTTTTGCAAGTGTTTTCTTAATGGACGTACCGAACCTTAATGCAAGAAACATTATTGAAAACTGCCGTGATGGTTCTTATAATAGCAACTACATCAATATTAAAGAATTCTTTAATGACGATGTCATATTTGGCATAGATAGTTTAAAGCTAAGCAGTTCCATAGGTCCCGATAGTCTTCCGCCAAACGTTTTCAAGCAAGCACAAAAGCACCTATGCTGTCCCTTGCGTCACATTTTTAATCTTTCCCTAAAAACAGGAGTTTACCCCCAATGTAGAAGATATCCAGAGTAACCCCTATACCTAAAACTCGAACTAAGACTGATGTTGTAGACTACCGCCCAATTGCTACACTATCAACGCCTGCCAAGGTATTTGAAGCTGTTTTGCATAAGCTTATTTACGCTCAACTCGAAAAGTTTTTATGCAATGAACAACATGGATTTCGTACAAAGCGTTCAGTTAACACTAATCTTGAGAAGATTTTAGTGAATGATATTTCTATCTGTCTTGATGGAGGAGGCGAAATGGACGTCCTCTATTTTGACTTCCGGAAGGCGTTAGATAGAGTCAACAATGACATATTGCTGAAAAAGCTGTGTGCTTTAGGATTTGTTCCTAGCCTACTCAGTCTTTTCGCTGACTATCTTTGTGATCGCCAGCAGTTTGTCAGGCTCGGCCTATATGAGTCTAGGCCCACACGCGTTCTGGAGTTAGTCAGGGGTCAATACTTGGTTCTCTGCTTTTCAACTAATGGCAAATCATTTGCCATCTGTTGTCCGTCATGCAAAATGTCTATTATATGCCGATGACCTAAAACTGTATAAAGAAATAAAATCTGTAGAGGACTGCTTGATGCTTCAGCGTGATATTGACTTAATAAACGAGTGGAGCATCAAAAATAAAATGGAATTTAATGCTAATAAATGTTATGTGATGTCGTTTGGTCAAATGCGGCAGCCGATTGAATTTTATTATAAGTTGGGGGACAATATTATAGCCAGATCTACAACTATAAAAGACTTAGGTGTTGTATTTGATCGAAGATTGACTTTTCACGATCATGTAAACATAGTTGTCCGGGAATCTAATCGGCGGCTTGACTTTGTGATGAGAAATTCTCGGGACTTTTGCAATCATGGGGTCATTAAGCTTCTTTACAGTACTTTAGTCGTACTAAGCTGGAAACCAGCGCATCGGTATGGCATCCATATGAGAGTTCATATACTTTACATGTAGAAAAGGTTCAGAAAGCGTTCCTCAGGCATTTATATAAACGCATTTTTGGCAACTATCCTTTTATGTATCGTACCAAGTTCTTGTTGGGCTGTCTAGGATACAATTCTTTGCAAGTAAGAAGAAGCATTTATCAAATTGTCACCTCAATGAAAATTCTTCGGGGAAAAATTGATGCCCCTAACCTGCATCATGAGTTGTGTCGACTCTGCGCTCCTATTAACTACTGTCGGAACAGGAAGCATAGATTGTTTTCTGTTCCAACATGTAGAACAGTAGCGCGTGCTCGTTCGCCAATCCCGCGCACCCTCGCCGCACTGAACGCTCTCCTTGACGGCAGTCCTGGATGTGATCTGTTTGCGGATGCATGGAGTGATATTTTGTCTGAGTGTCTGAGGTATTGTGAGGGGCTGGAATGAATGAGCTTGTATCTTGCACTTCCATACTTTTAATTATTTAATTTCTATATACATATATTTTTCTTTGTGCTAACGTAAATGGTGTATCTGCCGTGTTAGTATGAAAATAAATAAATAAATAAATGACGATCGTCGAGAATTAGTTGTCTCACAGCAATGATGTTATCTTCAGTGAAGGCGGATTTTGGGCGTCCTTCGCGAGATTTGTCACTAACACTAGTATGTCCACGCTGGAATTCTAAATACCAGCGTTCGACAGTCCGCAGACATGGGGCTTCATCACTGAACACAGATGTTAGCTCTTCAAAACACTGAAGCCGTGTCAGGCCTCTTCTAAAGTTGTAGAAAATTATTGCACGAACATTTTCCTTAGAAAGATTCATTTTCGTACGTTATCTGACAGATTCCAATCGACGCTGTGACTAAACAATATTCGATTAAACAAATTCCATTCCAAACAAATTCCATTATACAAATTCCATTAATCCTAAAACTTTCAACTGTTTTGAGATTCAAAGTTTAAACACATTCGAATATAGAACAGTTCCAAATTCAAAATTGCCGGGAAATATGGAAACGACAGAACTTAAAAGGCATGCCTCGTATTCGGTATTAGGCAAATCATTATTCGTGACATTTGTGGTAGATACACATTAACTCCTTACTTTGTTATCAATCAAAAAGGACTCAAAGTACATGTTAATTTGGACCTGGCCAATACCAATACCAATAGGGGTATTGAAGAAATAAATGTATTTGAATTTGAAGGTACTTGCGTCATGATTCCTAACATCGTCGGTATCGGCGCTCCTAGGTCTGTGCGACCGCGTTGTTATTAGCGATCACGAAGGTTGAACAGCGTTCGACTCGGTCGGTCTGAAATCAGTCATATTCAAGCGTTAGCGCTTCGGAAGGCACGTTAAACCGTTGGTCACAGTTGCCGCTTAATGTGTGTGTTATAACCAGGTTAGGAACTTTATATGCGGCTTTGGCACTGGCATTTATTTTTTTATCATAATACTCGTTCATAATGATTAGTTTGTCATTAGGTTGTAATTTGCTTGTATTGTTTATTCGGTTATTGCTATGGAGTGAGTCCACGAGACTTAATTATTATTAGCTCCTTAACTATTAAATTGCCGCTGTACATAAAAAAATCGCATAAATAAACATAATAAACCCACAACCTGAAAGTCGTTTGTTCTAAATCGATAGCTGAATTGATTCCAACAATTTATTATTGTAATTTATGTTTTTAAATATTTTTTTTTTAAATTTATTTATTTCTCAATACGCACACATAGGGTATAAAACTGCTTAAAA
This sequence comes from Phalera bucephala, assembly GCA_905147815.2. Classification (NCBI taxonomy): domain Eukaryota; kingdom Metazoa; phylum Arthropoda; class Insecta; order Lepidoptera; family Notodontidae; genus Phalera; species Phalera bucephala. The sequence goes on along the minus strand of LR990614.1, from coordinate 35,258,131 downwards.
AAGGGGTAAAAAATGTTAAATTTGGAAATTTGGCTCAGTATTGAATTTGAGAAGCAATTATCTACGCTGTTGGCCGTGGGGCCTTTACAGCTTCACCGAACAAGTGGGCGAGCGTGCAACCACTACGCTCGAGCCAGAAGGGCAAGGGGGCAACTAGCTCAAGGGCGCCTCAAGGAGGAACGGCCTCGGCTTGGGCAGTCGCTATGGGGGAGGGCGTGTACTAGGTGACTCGCCGTGGTGCTCTGCACCAGCCGGCGGGCAAGGGATTCTTCGACCTCCCCGGCGAGGTCGGTGTCTGATCCCGTGTGTGGTATCTGTATTCGAAAGAAGGGATGTAAGCGCATCGGGAGGGTCGGGGAGAACATGCCGCGGACGGCGGTAGCGGCTGATAGGAGGGGAGTTAGGTTCGTAGTCAGCGACGGATATGATTAGCGGATTCCTATGATTAGACGCGTTCGCGAAATATCGGGTTCTGGACCGGTACCTTGTCTTACACGTCGTTAATATTGCGTGCTGTCTGTGCTGCGTTGGTGCCACGACGAAATTCGATCGCGCGATTTCGATTTTTCTATGTTTACAAAAACAGCGATATCAAAGAAAAACAGAACGGCGGGAACACAAATAAACAACTGATTTTGAAAAAAAATGTGATGTTATAATATTCTTGCAAATGACTTACACAATTTATTAAAGAAATAACAACTAGAAATACCTAACTGATATTAATTATTTACAAATTATTCAAAATAACAACCGTTGAGCACTAAGTAATCGTTAACTATAACCTAATCAAAAATACACCACGAGCGACATAGAGAGACGTCCGTCACGTCCGAAAGCCGAATGAAGAATGCCAAGTTGACAGTGCCGACCGTATTTATAGCCTGCTGCTCGGACCAGGCTTGGGGGTAGGCTGATATTCCAAGACGGCCGTTCCTAACAGAGAGGCGTTCTCTACCGCTTTTGAGGCTGTGGGGTCACCAGTAACTAGATCGTCATCGATAAAATCGCCTTCTGTAATACCAAATTGCACATTTGAATTGACATTGACTTATAAAACACCACATGTAATGCCGAAGCATTTATCAGAATTTGAATCTGGGGGTATTTTACAAACGAAAAATACTAGATCTAAGAAGTTTACACAAAGAGGTAGGTCTCATGCTACAGACATAAGCGTGCACTCAAGCGTCCATAGAACAGCCCTAGTAGGGGTAAAGCAAAATTCACCTTTAAAGCAATAATTCATATAGCAAAAGAGTAAAAGCAATTATTGCAATGGCTTCAGCTGCAATAGATGTAATGAAGCAGTTAAGTAAACAGGAAAAGTTAAAAATTTACTGCTATTAACAGAATTCCGGACTTCCATCAATCACAGCACATCAGCAAAAACGAAGAAACAAACTTTATGAACGGCATAGTATTTAAAACCCGACGAAATTCCTATGCCCTTCATACAGCGCGTGTGACAGAGGCCCTAACGTTCGCATGTCACCCTCACGAATAACCTCCTCATAAGCTAGGCCCTAACGTTTGCATGTTATGGATTCGTGAAAACTGTCAAAACAAGCACAAACCACGTGCTTTGTGTATCATAGGCCTCAACATTCGCCTTTCTGAACGTCCTTATGACGTAATTCACCACCCGCAAAGAAGGCTGCACATGCGTCCGGTGTCCATTCACCTCGCCATTGTACCATATGTTCAGCGGCAGCTTGAGTCATCTTCCCGTATGACCCGGCAAGCAGCTTCAAACTGTAGCGGTGATGTGGAAGAACGCGCACGACCTTGTAAGGGCTACGCATACCCGAGTTCAGTTTGCCAGTCATCTGAGCAGTCCCGCTCACGAACACGAAGCCACAAACGGCGAAGGCACGGGGCCGAAGCCGGTCCCCATTGACGCAAACCGCCGCCGCCTCGCTGCAAGCAATTCTGACGCCCGCCGCCTCCCGAGGGCCAACAGAGCCCCACGACCAGGATGACAGCCTCCCAGCGCGACATCTCGCACCAGGGATCCGATAACAGGAGCCGCCGCATCCATGCCGACCAGGAGCTGTAGCGGTGGAGCCCAGTGTCGAGCTGCATCTTTCACAATACCTCGGACCACTGAGAACCTGTGTTCCCAACTTCTATGCACAGCATGTTAAGGACAGTGCGTAACTTTCCACCTGTCCATTCTCTCTATGCATACCTGGTGTAATGAAATATATAGTACATCCTAATTCATTTATTTAATTCTTAAGACAGTACTTTCGAACATTCTACCGCGGTCACATACCACCGTAGATGGGGTGCCAAACAATGACACAGTATTTGAAAAGTCACGTTTCAACTCATCAGAATCTTGCCTATATATGCCTGTGGGATACAGTAAACAATACTTCAAAAAAGAGTCAACTACTAGCAAAATATACTTGAAGCCTTTTCAATCCGGGAGTGGTCCAAGAACATCTGTATGAAGCACAGTAAATGGTATTTCCGGTTTTGTCCATGACTGGATGTGTTGCTCAGAAGCCCTTGGTACACCTTTATGAGCTAAACACCTAATACAATGACCTATGTATTTCTTTACAAATTGTCGAAGGCCAGAAAACCAGAAGTGGTGTAAAATTAAGTCAGTTGTTCGGTCAGCACCAATATGATCATGATCGTCATGGAATACCCTCAATAAACTAAGCCTGTGACCCTAGAAATTGGCAAACCTCCCTTGTATTTGTGGGTTTTGGTGATTTGACAAGAGCTTGGACCTTACCTGAGCTCGGCCGTACCTGACCAAGTCCAACTAGTCGTACACTTCTTCAAATTGATGGAAAGACTCGCAACTTTTAAAATTCCCAAGACTTCTCGCAAGTCTCTAGACCCTCTTCGACTAAATTGGTCGTGATTAGGACGTCATCGATATATGTAAGTACCCTACCAGTGTCTATCAATGGCTTTAGTGTTTAGAAATTTCACGTTTCCGAGGATATAACGACCCTATACTACTGGCCGAACGAACAGAATTGTTGATAGGACGCACATCCATCTTAGGTTTTACATACACGGACAAGAATTCTACTAAATCCGCAAACAGGGGTTTGGCATTAGCTGTTGCGGCCTTAACCTAGGGGTCGACAATGCCTCGAATGATGTTACTAACTTTCAATTCATCGGTCAAGCCTTTAAACAATGTTGAGACGCAAAATCGATTTACGGGCATAGTCAGCTTAAGTCGAATACTTGTTCGAGTTAGTGGACATAACTTCGTATAGTACGTTAGCAGCATCGACGCTACGCAGACACAGTGATCGAAACTCGGTTTTAAAGTTACTGCACGTTCTATAGTTAGTACAAGGCATGCCTTTTAAGTTCTGTCGTTTCCATATTTCCCGGCAATTTGGATTTTGGAACTGTTCTATATTCGAATGTGTTTAAATTTTGAATCTCAAAACAGTTGAAAGTATTAGGATTAATGCTATTGTTTAGTCACAGCGTCGATTGGAAGCTGTCAGGTCACGTACGAAAATGAATCTTTCTAAGGAAAATGTTCGTGCAATAATTTTCTACAACTTTAGAAGAGGCCTGACACGACTTCAGTGTTTTGAAGAGCTAACATCTGTGTTCAGTGATGAAGCCCCATGTCTGCAGATTGTCGAACGCTGGTATTTAGAATTCCAGCGTGCACATACTAGTGTTAGTGACAAATCTCGCGAAGGACGCCCAAAATCCGCCTTCACTGAAGATAACATCATTGCTGTGAGACAACTAATTCTCGAAGATCGTCATGTGACGTATCGAGAGATAGAGGCTCTATTAGGCATCTCAGGGACAACCATTCAGAAGATCTTGCATGAAGCGCTTGGTGTGAGAAAGCTAGTTTGCCGTTGGATACCGCATCTGCTTTCCGACGATCACAAGGCGGCCCGCGTCAGATGGTGTAAGAAAACTCTGCAAAGGTTCAACCGAGGAGAGTCAAATCACGTCTACGACATCATCAGTGGTGACGAATCTTGGATCTATGCCTACGATCCTGATTCCAAACAACAATCTACAATCTGGGTCTTTCAAGACGAGCCAAAGCCGACTAAAGTTGTTCGTTCTCGAAGCACTTCAAAGAAGATGATGGCCACGTTCGTTGGAAAAACCGGCCATGTTGAGACTATTGCACTTGAAGATCGTAGAACGGTTAACGCAGAGTGGTATACCACAGTTTGTTTACCACAAGTCATCGCCGAACTTCGAAAATCTACTCAAAACGACGCATCATCCTGCACCATGACAACGCAAGCTCACACAGCGCTCGTCAAACGATTGACTATTTGAAGCAGGAATAATTAGAAATTCTTGACCATCCTCCATACAGTCCTGACCTAAGCCCTAACGATTTCTTTACATTTCCTAAAATTAAGAAAAGTCTTCGTGGTCAAAGGTTCCAGTCCGGTGAAGAAGCAGTCGACGCTTTCAAGTCAGCCATTTTGAACACCCCCACTTTAGAGTGGAATAAATGTGACGAAAATATCCAGATTAGGGTTGCCGTTAAGAAGCTTGCACAAGCGAGGTATTGGCGAATTAGAACCAAAGGCAGTTCTCCGATATAAACAAATTTAATGGGTAGCATAATCATTGGGAAGCTGAATGGTTTGATCGTAATGGTCGTGATCGTTCATCTCTCTATTTATTTATTAGAAAATCGATATAAAAGCACCCATCATTACTCGGGGAACGATTATGATTCATTACTTATATCATGAATCATGCAAAATTTTCCCTAAACAAATAATGAAATAAACACTGTGTCGCCTATATTTCTGACGGGGTGTGATTAGTACACCCATACTTCACCGGCGGTTAAAAGCCTGCTGCCCTTAGACTAAGCTATTGCCATTAATTAGATCGGGTCTATTTGTTCAATTCCAAATGAAATCAACGGCAGTGGGGAGTTGAAGTGATAACAAGATTCCGGGAGTAAAAGATAATACTATTTCTGAATCACAACAAATTATTATCACCATGATTTAAGTATGTATGTACTTATCACAAACGCTTATATAACAGAGTTAACTTGGAATGAGGTGCATTGTCTCTTGTTGTTATAAAGGCTTTTATAATAATGCGTTGGACTGTAGTTTAGTTATGAGTTGCTTATAGAAAATAATAGGAAACTTAAAGTTTTAACAGCGTGCAGCGAACGCAAGAGTATGAATATAAAATACCAATACAATGTAATGGACATGTAGGTTTGATTTATTATACTGGACTTACCTACCTTTTTTTGTCATCTTCCTAGGATTAGATCACAGAAATCTTAATAATAAGATATTAAAATTTCAGTATGATATTCTTTGGTTCAAAGGGAGGTCGCACAAAGTGTTTATTGGGGTTTTATATCGAATTAATCCCTGTGACATTCCGGAGTCTATCTGTCATACAGTTTTTCTATAACTAGTACAGATACCACCGCACCACAAAGTTGTTGCTCTTGTTCCCTATTATTAAGTACATATAATAACTGTGATGTAAAAAAATGCCTCTGAAACATTGAATAAATTTATTTATTGCAACCTCTGTAGTGGTACTAGGCTTGCCTTCTGTTACATCGGGACCTAACTTCTGCCGCAGACTGTAGGTGTATCTACACAGTTCGCCACTGCCACTCCTGCATGGAAATGTATCTAGAAGTGACGGTGGTTATTTTTTTGAAACAATACTTCTTTACTCGTGTAGATTTTAAAAACAATACTTATTAAAATAATTATAAAGAGAGATCCATAACTTTACTCAAGTTATAATGATAGGGTATTATAAGTCATGTACAAGTAGTCAAGTAGGTACTTAAGTAATCTATAAAAATTGGACCACTTCATCCCTATTTATAATGATGACCTGATTCATACACTGTTAATTTATATGAATAATGTCTCATTATGAATGATAGAATTTATTTTGAAACTCGCAGATAACCTTTGTAACAATACAAAACATTATATCGAACCGCAGTCGAGATATCCAGTCTTTGCCGTGAAAATTTACTGTAAACATCTCGGTGTTTCAGTGCTCGATATTTTTTTTTATTAAAAAGTCGAATGTCATTCGAATACCGCGCGAAAATTACTGTAACAAAAATGGAGGGAAACGGTAATGTTTACAAGAAAAGTTTTAACGGAACATGTACTGTCGGTGTTAAGAAACGAACAACGGTATCAATAGCCAAAAAAGCTGAAGCCTATTTACAAGCCGTCAGTAAAAGCCAAGCCCCGAAAGGTATGAGCAAAATTCTTCAACGTCTATTTTGAAAATGTAAAAATTGAACTCTTAGAGTTCGTGTAGAGGGGACATATACCTGTTATTACGAGAACGGTTATTTTTAGAACAAGTTGCATGTTTCATATTTTAATTAGCATGTCTGAACATATTATTTACTTATGTTACCAGTGGCGAAAGTGCAGAGACCTAGAGGACCGGGACTGGAGGTGGTATCGAGGGTTGCTGCTATACCCATCGTAGAGTCTAGTATTGAGGTGACCGGAAAAATGTACCACACAATTAAGGTAAGAAATTATCCATTATCAATCATTAACACGGACTATTTTGAGCAAGTCACCTGCTTTGCATTTACTGTAAGTTTTTCTTCTAAAGCTGACAGTAATAAGATGGCATGACTCATTATTATGATTCATATTTTTTCTGCCCGTTTACCTACCCATAAAGACTTAAGTACCCTTACCCTTAGTGTGCTCCGTGATCATAATCGTGGATGGGTAATCAAGAGTCGGTTTCAACTGGATAATTATTAAAAACACTTCCTACTTTGACAGTAAGTGTAGCAAACTTTATAAAATACCTGATACATTTTGCGTTATCTCCATAGAGAATTTAAAAAAAAAGAATTAAAAAATAGTCACGGTTAAGTAGCTTTTAATTTTCACGTCTATATCACCTTTACCTGCCGAGCGAGAAGCTTATTTTTATTTAAACTATTTAATCTTCCTTTGTGACTTGTCTACTACTGTATTTTGTTTCATCGTTTCTCTTTAAAACTCATGCCGATCTTATATTATGTAAAGATTACCAATAGTAGGTAATCTATTAATAATACCAGTTTGCACGTTATTAATGTAGATTAGGAGAGAAGGTTTGGAACATAATCTAGTTAATTAAGTTTTAGTCTTTATATTGAATTTGTAGCGATTGTATTCTGTTTTGTGTCTGAAATAAATAAATAAAATAAAAATCAATACTTTTCTTCCTAGGAGTCAAACCCATTGTTTCGTTGGTACCTGTCTCTCGGAGAGAAGTCATTCGCTACCGGTATGCAGTTAGCATTGCCTGCGGTGACGCTATTTGAGACACCCATCCATCAGCTGGACAGATTCCTCTGCAAATCTCTAGACATCGTTGAGAAGAGCGTGCCTTCGATAAATTTGCCGCCTCAAGCTGTAAGTTTTATAAATTATGTACTCTTGAACACTAACATTCCCTCAATCCACAGTCGTAAACCATCATAGTCCATCACTATACTCAAACTCAAATAATTTATTTTATGGGCGCTTACAAATAATCAATTTACATTTTTTATATCTTATTTAACTACTAATCTACCACCGGATCCAACGCGGCCTCCACTGAGAAGATCAGGCGAAGAAACTCAGCGGGCTTGCCTATTTTTATTTAATTCTCTTACTCATTTTTCCTTTCTACTTTTTACTACTTACAGGCTTGTCTTTTGTATTTACTTCTTTCACTTTTTTCTTTTCTTTTTTTTTCAATCATATTCTGTGGATACAATGTTTGGGTTACAATTAAATAGTTTACGATCTAGCTGCAGCGTGATGCCTTACGATCGAGATACGAATGTAATAATGTTATCTGTAAAGACTGTCTAAAGGATTCCAGATGAACCAGTCCCCACAAGTAACACCCGTTCACGAGTATGACTACTGGAACAGCCATCACTCCCCTCGACCATATTGGAGGGAAGGGAGTGACCCGCGCCAGGCAGCCGCTAGCAAAGACATTATAGTGACCATGATCAAACTAGGAACCCTAAGACGGTAGCCGGATTGTGTCTACAAAGCAGCCATCACAGTCATAATCCTCTTACATCGATTAAGTTGCCATTCAAGTCTCAATGTTTTTTTTTTATAAAAGTGAGGTTTAAGATCCTTTTAGTGAAAGGAACTCACTGTGTAAACATCTCTGTCTCTATAATCATCTCTGTATACCTTTGTTGGTGTTACAACTTGTATGCCTGTTTGTATACTCTAAACCATCTATTAAGTCCTCACAAACTTCATCCAGATGTACTCTGAAACCCGTCAGTATGTGCTCCGCCGCGCAGACTCAGTGAAACAACTGGGCACCGCCGTACTAGACTCCAGGGTCACAGCAGTAACGGCGACGGCCTTAGATCGAGCCCTCACCACAGCTGATAAGTACGTTGATAAGTACCTCCCGCCCGATTACCAGGATGCTGCTGATGGTAAGTTTCACACAAATCATAATACTTAAAATAAAAAACATTGTAAGTATTCCAAAAAGACAAGTAGGAATTTCAATGCCAATAGAATTTTAATGATTAGACGATAGGTTGATTTACCCCTTGTTGGTTAGGTACAGACAGGCAGACATAGAGTTTCTATAGAATCTTCTTAATCACGCGTAAATTGGTATATAGCCAGCTTCATAAATATAACCAGTATGTACCTCATTATATGAAAAGGACAGTAATCAGCAATTTATATTTAACATTCTGTCAATCATTAATATTAAATTATGAGCGATAAACATCCCCAGTATTTAGTACTGCTGCAGTAATTTCGAGACGGTACTTAAACTATAGGCCACAAGGTGACTCGATAACTCCGAACTGTCTGGCTCTTTCAATTAACCAACAGGTCATAAAGTACACCTTCGCTTTTGATATCTTAATGTTCAGTATTTAAGGATCATTATTACAGCTACTATCCGTTACCGAGGAAGTATGTGCTGCTATCTGCCGGTAACAGTGACAAATTACATTCGATATCACTGTTGTGCGGCCGACTCTATTCTCATTCATGCACGCATATTATTATCTGAAACATTGGTTTTAAGAAATAAAATGCCCCTTAGGTTTTGCAGAAACCGATGTAATTTGACGGTCGATTTAGCGCATTGGTTATGGGCTTAGCCCGCCCCGCCCACTGTGTCTAATAGTCGCGGGTTCGATTCCCGCACGGGACAAAACTTTGTGTGATCCACAATTATTTGTTCCGGTCTGGGTATTTGTGTATGTGAATTTTCATGTTTGTAAACGCACCCACGACACAGGAATTAATCCTAGTGTGGGGTAAAGTTTAATAAAAAAAAAGAAGGCTGTTATACGTAAATGAAATATTAGGTATCAATATTATTATACCGAGAAAATCCATTTCTTTTTGCTTTTGATCACGACTCCAGTTTTGCTGCATGTTTTATGATGGTATTGAAAGGAGATTGCGAGACATTTTCAAAGCAGAATTTGAGCACTAGTGATGTTACCAACATAGCTTACTCTTACTATAGTGGTAATAATAGTGACGAGCGCGGACGCGACGGACGGCGGGAACGCTGACGGATCGGGCCGCGCATGCGCCGCTCAAGCTGTGCAACATGGTGCGCGCTTGCGCAGGAAACTCCAGCGCAGACTCACCAGACAGGCGTTGGCTGAGGCTAAAGCTATTAAAGAACAAATACATATCTTGGTTTATGTTGCTGAGTTGGTGAGTGAAAATATTTCTTTTCTATTATAATATTTACTCGGGTTACAACATCTCATTGTAAGGGTGTCATACAAGGCAAGGAGTGCCCCTTTCTTAGACTTAGAGCCACATATACCTAACAATACGGCACACAGGATCAGACACGGACCTCACCGGCGAGGTCGAAGAATCCCTTGCCAGCCAGCCGGTGCAGAGCACCACAGCGAGACATAACCACTGCCCAAGCCGAGGCCGTTGCTCCTTGAGGCGCCCTTGAGCTAGTTGTCCCCTTGCTCTTCTGGCTCGAGCGTAGTGGTTGCACGCTCGACCTCTTGTCCGGTGAAGCTGTAAAAGCCCCGCGGCCAACAGCATAGATCATTCACACACACACACACATACCTTACAATAATGGTCGTGGTTGGTCGGTTAGCGTCTGCAGATTGTATTGGAAGTAAAGTGGGCCTTCGTATTAGGAGTAGACGTGAGGGTCGCTTGCTCGTTTAGTTGACGCGTGTACAGATATCTAGCCTAAATATCATAGATAGGATTTCATCAAGCACTTTTCATCCGCCATCAGGTAGCAACTGATCCAGTTCTTGCATGGCAAAAAGCTAAAGAGCTCTATGCATCATTAAGCCAACCCGAGCCAGAGAACCAGGCGCGCCCTACTACCGTCGAGGAGCTGGTGGTGCTGCTGGCACGAGAGACTGCAAGAAAGATGGTGCACCTCGTCAACTACACTCACACTGACCTGCCTAAGTGAGTGTTTTGAATATGACATCTGTAATCATTACATATTATTTGTCAGTAACAAAATACTCGACGTAGATAATACTCAGAGACACATACTTTAATGAATGGGGTGAATCGGGAAATGAATATAATAAAAACAGATATACAATGCGAAAGTGGAAGGATGTAGGTACCGGGGAAGACCTAGACTATCTTACCATGACCAAATAGACCAAATCTTATCTGAAGGTCAAGTCTAGTCTAACCTAAGTAAGTAAGAGTCTCCGTAACCGGCGATATCATCACGCCAGATCCCTTGCGGGGTAGGCTCAGAGTACAGAGTTCCAACAGGTTCTTTCCTTACATACCTCTCTGGCTTCCTCCACTCTCATAGTTCGTCTCATACACGCCCGCCGATTACGGAGACTCTTGACTTGTCCTTCAGATAAGACTTGGTCTATTTGGTCGTGGTAAGATAGTAAGGTACCTACATCCTTCCACTTTCGCATTGTATATCTGTTTTGTCATTCTTTTCTCTGACATTCTTTCAATATGCTCAACCAACGGAGCATACCCTTTCCCATCTTTACACCGATACTATCTTTCATGCCTACTCGGTTTTTTTACTACGCGGTTGCGAATACGGTCAGTCAGCTTCACTCCGCACATCTTCCGCAGCGCTCACATTTCCACCGCATTTATCCTACTTTCATTCTCCTTCTTACATACCCAGATCTCGCTGCCATTTAAGAGCATTGGGACAAGCACTCCGTTATGTATGGCCAGCTGCGCCTCTTGGCTTAAGTGCCGGCTCCCAAGTAGCTTTCCCATCGCACCATTCACTCTGTTCCCTGCACTCACTCTTCTCTCTATGTCAGCAGATTTCCCATCCTTACTGAATGCGCTCCTAAGATATACAAACTCATTCACTTGCTCCAGCACATCGTTATACTAGATCTTACTCATACTAGATAATAATCAAAACTGTTAAGTCGTTGTATTACGTGTTTGTCTTTTATTTGCATATCTACCTTACGTTCATTGTTTCAGTAATGTTCGCGCGGGATTTTCAGTGATCGCAAGACAACTGTCATTTGCTGCAGATGCTTTGATCAAGGTAAGCCCTTGTGTGTGTGTGAGTGATGTACGCTGTAGGCCGCGAGGCCTTTACAGCTTCACCGGACTTAAGGGCGAGCGTGCAACAACTACGCTCAAGCCAGAAGGGCAAGGGGCGACATAGATAGAGGCGCCCTCGGTTGGGACAGTCGCTGGGGGGGGGGGGGGGTACACTACTAAGTGCACCGGTCAACCGCCGGCTATGGGAGGGGATCTACGATTACGTCGTCGTCGCCCGTATTCTGAGCGGAAAGAATATCCCTCTATATCTTGCCATACCATACCTAATTATAAAAATAATAATATACAAGTCGTAACATCATTAATGCAAGACCTGAAAGTAGTTTAATCGATAAATTCTCGGCGTGTCCCTACGTGATCGAATCAGAAATGAGGAGATAAGTAGAAGAACCATGGTCACCGATACAGCTCATAGGATTAGTAAGCTGAAGTGGCAATGGGCGGGCCATATAGCGCGAAGAACGGACGGGCGTTGGGGTAGAAAGATTTTAGAGTGGAGACCACGTATTGGCAAGCGCAGCGTGGGACGGGCACCTACTAGATGGATGAACGAGCGATTGGGGATTGGAGAGGCCTATGTTCAGCAGTGGACAAATATTGGCTGATATGATGATGATGATGATACTAACTATTTTAAAATTATAAAATAATAAAAAAATATATATCAGCCCTGTTTAAGAAACTGTCCCACCGTAAGGCACGGGCCTCCTCTCAAACTGAGAGAGCTTAGGCCACAGTCATTTTAAATTATGTTACATTATTTTTAACGTGGGTGTACCCAGTACACCTCTGCCACCCCCTCTGGGGAATATAGGCGTGACGGCGCGAGGCGGTGTGTGTGTGTGTTTTTTAATTATCCAATATTGCTGTTATTCGTTCAAACCATATACCATCACGCCTATATTCCCCAAGCGGGGGTGGCAGAGGTGTACTGAGTACACCCACGTTTCGCCGACGATGTTAGGCCCCATGTAATAGGAGGCGAGCCTATTGCCGTATATCGGGCACAATTCCAGACTCCGGACTCGTACTGGGAAGCTTTCGTTAGAAAAACTACACTTGTCCGACCTAGGACAAGGTTCTCAAACCGCTGTATTAAACAATATTTAGTCATTATTCAAAGCAATACGGCTATTTAAAATGCATTCCTATTACACGCACATCAATATGCACACAAAAGATAATTATTAATTAAATTAGGTGGTTAATTTGGGTACCAAAGAGCTTAAAAAATGGGAGAAACTCCTAAGAATTGGAAATCTGATTTTCGTATTGAATTCGTAAAGCAAAAGTCTAATGGGGTGTCTGAAATCTTGCGTTATATTTGTTACACCCAGAGATGGGCAAAATGTAGTCAGATTATTGATTAACCACCCCCCTTTGGTGAATATAGGCGTGATTGTGTATTAATGATTAACGATTACAATTACATTTTGTAATCTTCAACGATTACAATTACACTTTTAATTTTGAATCATGATTGAATATTACAAAATGCAATTGTAATCATTAATCTGATTACATTTTGCCCATCTCTGGTTACACCTTGTATATTTCCAATAGTTTTTATAGGTACTATGAAGGTACCGGTTTTTACAGGTAGGCTGGTGATGCTAATCCATCACTAAACTTTTTTCTTCTACAGACTATTCCCGTTGACACAGCAATTACAGAAGTCAAAGGCTGGCGCAGCAAACTCCAAGCTCTTATTCAACAGCTGCAGACCACCTCCAAGACTTACCTGGTAAGCTTCAATTCAATACTCAGCGTATCTCCGAAAGGGTAGGCAAAAGTTTTTGTACATAGTGCCATTCTTTGTTTTTTTTTTCATAAAACCGTAGCCATAGGATTTATTCCAGTATCGTGGGCGCGTTTACTAACATAAAAATTCACATACACAAATACCCAGACCGAAACAAATAATTGTGGGTCACACAAAAATTTGTTTCGTGAGGGAATCTAGCCCGCGGTTATTAAACACAGTGGACGGAGCTGCGTAAGCTCTTGACCATTGCGCTAAATCGTCCGTCCGTTTGAAAAAAACCTAATAAAATATAATATATATAAAAAAGACGAGACTACGACTTTGATTAAGTAGAAGTAACTTAATAAGGGTTCTGTACCTCAATCGGTCAAAACAGAACCCTTACAGCATCATCATTATATTAAAACGTGAAGCAAAAACTTTGTACCCCTTTTTACGAAAATTGCGCGGACGGAGGAGTACGAAATTTCCCACATTTATAGTTTATACAGAGAAGGAGTGTAGAATGGAAATATATTTTTAAAATTATGCGTAAAAAAACATTAAATCAATAAAAAAAACATTACACACACTATCATGTATTTGACACACTTACGCATATATACTCTTTTGTTTATTGTTAAAGTCTGTGGACAAATTGAGAATAGATTAATCTATGAGATTAATATTGTTTGTCTATGGTTTGTCTTTAATACATAGAGATAGGATTTAATCCTATCTCTATGCTTTAATATTATTTTTCTATAGTCTTACTCTTCTTCTTCTTCAAGTTATGGCTTCACACTAATTATAAGTGTATTTTGCCAGTGTCCAGTGAGATATATAATCGTGTTTGTTTAAATTAATTCGACTTCCCGATGAATTTTATGACAACGATGATAATGAAATTAATGAAGTACCCCACCCTGGATAGTAAAGTTCACACTCCTGTTCTCACTAACAGAACTAATTACAACTGTCTATACATAAGTCAAAATGGCAATCACAAATACAGGTAAACAAAAACATACATTAAGTTTATAAATACAGTGCGACAATGATCTTTTGGCCTGTTGACAATGATAGGGGACCGCTGGAGTGAAATAAGGGTTCATCATCATCATCATCTCAGCCTATACTTGTCCACTGCTGAAAATAGGCCTCCCCAATCGCTTTTCAGCGTAACCTGTCCGATGCCGTCTGCATTCAACGACTTCCTGCGATTTTCACAACATCGTCGATTAATCAGGCAGGCGGCCGCCCTACGCTGCGCTTGCAAATACGTGGTCTCCACTCTAGAATCTTTCTGCCACAACGCTCGTCCGATCTTCGCGCTATGTGGCCTGCCCTTTGTCACTTCAGCTTGCTAATCCTGAGGGCTACGTCGGTGACTTCGGTTTTTCTACGTATCTCCTCATTCCTGACTCGATCACGTAGAGAAACGCCGAGCATAACTCTTTCCATAGCTCGCTGGAAATTAGGGTCAAAATCTAGTCAAATTTTCCTACTCCCGAAGAGATATTTCAACGGGTAAGTCCGACCGGTTACTAATTAAAAAAAGAACTTGGGTAAAAGACATTGTTCTGCGCCCATACATGAGTTGCCCCGGAACCAACAGCAATGAAAAAGAACTTGTATGATTTCAAATCACCCATTAATTCTTTAAAGCATTTATCATTAAACGGACAAGCGGGGGAATCGCAATATTGTACACAAATTATTAAATTTTGAGGTTATAATTTAGTAGCCATAAATACATATGAGGTTATATTGTGTGTGTTGACATTCAGTAAAGATGTCAGCAACTTCGATACAAGTACTTACAATACTATGAAATAAGATACGGATATTTACCATTTTTTTAATAAAATAGCTAAAAAAATGATGGCATGGGTCAAATGTTTGTTGGTTCTGGGGCAATTTTCGACGATGTCCTTTCATAACAAACGACAACTCTGCGACTGTCATGAAGTGACATTTCACTTGATGACAGTGAAAATCCTTGTAGAACTATAGTAAAACCTACACCAATTTTAAATTTTCCAGATTGCCACTCTAACTACTACATTTTTATTAACAGGAACACTTCGCTATATTTTTGGCGGGAAACGAAGAACGTGAAAAAATTACACCTCGGTCAGCATACGAGCAACGAGACGAGATGGCCGCGATAAATGGACTGAACTGATTACTTTAAAAAGAAAGAAACGATTTTAGAAACTTAAGTTTAGCTTATAAAAATTAATTGATACTATATTATTAATACTGACCGTTCTTAAAAATAAAGTAACCTGCCTTAGATCGCCATAGACACACAATATATTTTTAAATGATAAGTGCTTCACACATGTTGCAAAAGCTTTACCTTCAATTTTGCTATTTTTGAAATATTCTTATAATTGTGTAGAAAACCTAGGTTGTAAATTAAATAAATATATAAATATTATACTTATTAACTTATGTCTGCGTTTTTATTTTTTAATATTTACCCAATGTGCTTGACGGGGCCCGTGATGATAGATAAAGTAGACTTTATTGTACACAAACGAACTCATTATTTTATCGGTTCGGTTAAAATTCTTTCGTTACCTAATCATACGTAGGCGATGTTCCCAGAGCATCTAACCGCCCTTTCGGAGATACGGTTGGGATTTTATAAGCTGCCACTTACAGGAGCGCTTTTTTAACACGCAATAATTATGTACATTCTTTTAAAAAGAAAAATCGCTTTGAAAATGCACTGTGCGAATTCGGAATAATAGGTTCTCCAATTTAGGCGTGATTGAACCATCGCCCGACTTTTCGACGTCATGAACAAGATGGGTAAAACATTATTAAAAATTTATTAGGTGCCCTGTCCCCGGCCTACTGGTCACTTGTTGATTAGGCAAAACCCCTTTTAGGGTACAATCAAAAGTAGCACTCAGAGACGACGCATAGCAATAACGCATAACCGTTGCGAATGAAGCATGCAAATTTCATACAGGAGTTCCTTATACGACGTACCTATGAACCGATTTTTGAAAATTCATCTAATAATAATTATTGTACTAATGGGAACAACGATCAAAAATGACCGATAGGATATCCCATTGGGAAACAATTTGTGTAAAACTTTATTGTGTAAAATTCTGGCATAAAATAATTATCTAGATGATAAAAAATATTATGACGCTTCCACTCATTTTTGAACACTCCTCAGCTCCCATGATTACGACGTAAGGTATTTTAAACTTAATGATTTATCAAATTATCCGTAATAAACGGCCGTTGATATAAAACGGCTTATCAAAATGAATAATCCGGGTGAAATATTAAAAGAACAATCGCTTATTTATGTAAGTATTATTTTTCTTCTTAGCGTTACTGTAGAAATACAACATCCTTGTAAACTCTAAACAATACTCGTGGACTCAACGAGTTTTCTTTTTGGTGTTTTACCCGACTGCTAAGAAGGAGGATATAGTTTTTACGTGACTATTTACTAGATAGGTACATAACATTATTGAACAGCACTGACTGTAATCAATCTTATTCCTTATTTCGTGTCAATGGTTCATACTTGACCGTGCGAGTGAGTGGCTATTTAATAGTACCACCCGGGGCCGCGACGGCTCTTCCCGTGTAGAGGTAGTGGCAGAGCCACAAGGGGCAGATCAGCAGGTGCAACATAGTCTGTGTGATAACATCACAATCGCAGATTGTTAGATTTAGATCTCTGTATCCCCATGTCCGCAAATTTTGCCTGCATCTATCTACCTGAATGCAGAGCCGATGTACCTACCTGAGATTACTTAAAGAGATGCCCTAAAGGTAGTTGCTTCTGACATGGGGTAAGGTGATGGGTTTTTTTTTTCGTTGGGTAAGGGTGATAAGAAGTTACCATTAAAACAAACTATGACTATACTACTATACTATCTCGATCAGAAGAAATAAATCCTGTTCCGGATTAAAATGTTTTTTTATTTCAGATTGGGAATGAGTACTCTGATGAATTAGAGTTAATCGAAAACCAAAATCCGCCAGAAGTTCGGAAGGAATGGAGTTCTCAAACAACTTTATGGATGATGCTTTTCGCCCTGCTGCTCTGGCTGATCACGTACCTAATGGTGATGACGATTGCTATGTGCTTTGACGTCAGCTTCCGGTCCATGGCGAATTTTAACGGCATGGTTCGCTGGTATAATGCATCTTTTATTAGTAACGATGATCATACGAAGTTTCTAATTGCATATTGAAAATGTGTTGCGTTTTTCAAAATATATGTTTCGTTCTACTTAGTTATTTTATTTATATACCTACTTAGCTCAACAAGCTCGGATGCATAGAGTAAAGTAATATAGTGCTCGGATGTTCTTGCAAAGGAAAATAATTAAATATAGTCCGACAAAGAAATTTTGGGTCGTGAATGACATTGATAGGGTTCGCCGCGTGGTTCCCGGCTTAGAATAGGACCAACCCATCTCATCCCATCGGGTGTCGTACAAGGCGACTAAGGGAAAACTAGGGAATGGGCAGCAGCGTTCCCTTAACACTTCTACCATCAAAAACTGCGCTCGCCAACCCGCCTGCCAAGCGTGGCGAGTATGGCAAACCCCCCCAATTTATTAAAATGGAAGAAAAAGATAAAACCAGGCCCCTAGTCCCCGGCGGTCCTGTTCGTCCTGGCCACGGTAGCAGCTATGGTAACGACAGGACAAGGGGTGCTAAGAATCTCCGGCAGAGATTCGGCTACCACCAACTACGAAAATTGGCCCTGGTGACATACAACGCACGCACGTTAAGGACAGATGAGAAGCTTCTTGAGCTGGAAAAAGAGATAAACAAGTTGCGGTGGAATATTGTTGGTTTATCGGAGGTCCGAAGAAAGGGCGAGGACACGATAACCTTAAAATCCGGAAACTTGTTTTACTACCGGGAGGGCGAACAGCAGTCCCAAGGTGGTGTCGGATTTATCGTCCACAAGTCACTCATAAACAACGTTGTGTCCATCACTAGTGTGTCGAGCAGGGTAGCGTACCTGATACTCAGAATATCCAAAAGATATTCGCTGAAGGTCATACAGGTCTACGCACCGACCTCGGCATACTCAGATGATGACGTCGAAGTAATGTATGAGGACATTAGTAGAGCCATACATACTTCCAAAGCACACTTTACAGTGGTTATGGGTGACTTCAATGCGCGGCTCAATGGGGCAATTTGGATATGGGCAGCGCAACCCCAGGGGTCAGAGGCTGGCCGAATATCTGGAGAAGGAGGGACTCTTTATGATGAACTCTTTCTTCCGGAAGCCGCCTCATAGGAAATGGACCTGGATGAGCCCTGATGGTTCCACAAAAAATGAGATAGACTTCATCATGAGCACCAAGCGACAAATATTTAATGATGTCTCCGTGATTCACAGGGTAAAAACCGGCAGTGATCACCGAATGGTCAGAGGCACATTAAATATTAATGTCAAAATGGAAAGATCGCGTCTGATGAAGTCTACGCTCCGACCTTCTTATGCACATATCCAAAACCCCGAGAACTTTCAACTCGAATTGGCAAACCGCTTCGAATTGCTAGACAGCAGCGCATCAGTGCACGAAATCAACAACAGGCTGGTAGAGACTGTCCATACGGTCGGGTCCAAGTATTTTAAGCCCCACCGTAAAAATAGACCTCAAAAACTATCCAACTACACCTGAAACCTCATGGCTGAGCGACGTTCCATGACGCTCCAAACCTCCGATGATGCTAAGTCCTATAGGCAGCTCAATGGACAGATACTGAAGTCCTTGCGACACGATTTACGGTCCTTCAATACAAGGCGTATTGAGGAGACCATAGCACAGAACAAGGGCTCCAAAGTGTTCGCAAGAGACGCGTCTATTGGGCAAAGCCAGTTGACGAAGCTGAAGACGAAGGACGGAAACGTAACGTCGAATAGGTCAGAGGTGCTCAGGGAGATAGAGAGGTTCTATGGGCAGTTGTACACCTCAGTAGCTGAACATGTTGTTGACTTGGTAAAAGACCCAAGAGCCAAGCTAACCCGACACTACACTGAAGATATCCCGGACATCAGCCTGTACGAGATTAGGATGGCTCTCAAACAACTCAGAAATAACAAAACGCCAGGCGAAGACGGAATTACCGCAGAGCTTCTGAAAGCGGGCGGAACGCCGGTACTTAAAGTCCTTCAGAGGCTGTTTAATTCCGTCCTGCTCGAAGAGAAAACGCCGGAAGCATGGAAAAGGGGTGTGGTGGTACTGTTTTTCAAGAAAGGTGATAACACTTTACTGAAGAATTATAGGCCCATCACACTGCTGAGCCATGTTTATAAGTTGTTTTCGAGAGTCATCACGAATCGTCTCGAACGCAGGCTTGATGACTTCCAGCCTCCCGAACAAGCCGGTTTCCGGAAAGGCTTTAGTACCATAGACCACATACATACGCTGCGGCAGATTATACAGAAGACCGAGGAGTATAATCGGCCACTATGCTTGGCGTTTGTGGACTATGAGAAAGCCTTCGATTCGATCGAGACTTGGGCGGTTCTTAGATCTCTCCAGCGATGCCGCATTGACTATCGGTACATTGAAGTGTTGAAGTGCTTGTATAATAACGCCACCATGTCAGTCCGAGTAGGGGCAGTGCACGAAGGCGATCCCCATAAAAAGAGGAGTAAGGCAGGGAGACGTCATTTCTCCGAAACTGTTTACGGCCACCTTAGAGGACGCCTTCAAGCTCTTGGAATGGCAAGGACTTGGCATCAACATCAATGGCGAATACATCACTCACCTTCGATTTGCCGACGACATTGTGGTCGTGGCAGAGTCGCTGAAAGATCTAGGACGAATGCTCGGTGACCTCAACAGAGTATCTCAACAAGTGGGTCTTAAAATGAACATGGACAAAACGAAAATAATGTCTAACGTCCATGTCGTACCCACCGCACTCACCGTTGGGAACTCTACTCTTGAAGTTGTCGACGAATACATTTACCTGGGACAGGTAGTCCGGTTAGGTAGGTCCAACTTTGAGAGAGAGGTCAATCGACGAATCCAACTCGGCTGGGCAGCGTTCGGGAAACTGCGCAACATCTTCTCATCCAAAATACCTCAGTGCCTAAAGACTAAAGTTTTTAGTCAATGTGTGTTACCAGTGATGATATATGGATCAGAGACGTGGTCTCTTACAATAGGTCTCATAAAAAAGCTCAGAGTTGCTCAGCGAGCTATGGAGAGAGCTATGCTCGGCGTTTCTCTACGCGATCGAATCAGGAATGAGGAGATTCGTAGAAGAACCAAGGTCACCGACATAGCCGTTAAGATTAGCAAGCTGAAGTGGCAATGGGCGGGCCACATAGCGCGTAGATCGGACGGGCGTTGGGGCAGAAAGATTCTAGAGTGGAGACCACGTATTGGCAAGCGCAGCGTGGGACGACCGCCTGCCAGATGGACCGACGATCTTGTGAAAATCGCAGGAAGTCGTTGGATGCAGGTGGCAGCGGACCGGTTACGCTGGAAAGCGATTGGGGAGGCCTATGTTCAGCAGTGGACAAGTATAGGCTGAGATGATGATGAAGATTTTCCTACTTCCAGGGAAATTATTCAACATACATTTTTTTTTTAATTAGTGACCGCGCTGACCCCGTGCGGTCACTAATTAAAAAAAAGAACTTTGGTATATTTCATAGCAAACGGCAACTCTGCGACTGTCATGAAATGTCATTTCATTTGATGACAGCGGGCCAAAAGATATGCAAAAGAGCCTAGTTGGACTGTAGTAAAACCTTAGAGTTGTATAGAGTTAGCGCTAAAAGATTATATATTTGCTCTGCTTACTCTAATGTCATATCAGCATGGATCATGGATTTCCATCATACTGGATTGAGCACAAAAAAACGGGATGACAAGAATACTCACTGAGAGCCCTAAGTCTCTTTCTAAGTAGGGTGGCCAAACTTTGGTACGATTATGGACTTGTTGACATATAATTAACCTATTTTATTTTATTTTATTTAAATAGGCACAGTAACAGACAGACAGATTACATCATTTATCTTAAGACTTACAATAAATCACATTTTTACATCTGGCGTCCTTACCAACTGTACACAACTTACACAACGGTTCATAATTAAGATTCAAAAATAGGATCGCAAAAGTAGCATGCATAATTATTTAAACACATACTAAAAAGAGTTGAAAAAATAGGTTGAAAAAGAGAGTAAAGCAATATGTTTATGCCTAACTGGTTATAATTTTATAATTATCTTCTTTAAATTTATTATTATTATCGTTGTAATTCCAAATATCGCATACATCAGCTATCTCATTGTAGGATTTTAACATTCTGTGAATGGGGTTGTTTTGAGAAACATTATTGTTGGAAGGAGGTATGCTAAACATTTTCTGATTACGTTGTGATCGTGATGGTATGTATAAAAGTAATTTTTCACAGAGGTTTGTGCCAAAATTACCGCCAGCAATTTTATGCAATAAGGTTAGGTCTGCAATTGTTCGTCTCTGCTGAAGACTTTTAAGATTGAATTTATGTAATCTATCATCATACTCAACAAGTTTCTTTCTTAATCCATATTTAGAACACAAGGCTCTTAAAAAACGTACTTGAATGGCTTCTATATTTTTAATATGTTTGGTATAGATAGGCGACCATATGGAGGAACAATACTCAAGGTTACTGCGTACGAGATAATGCGTGCTATAATTCTCGGGCACTATTTATTGCCGTAATTCTTTCTTTCCACGCTTATGCTACATCTTAAATGAGTAGTAGTCAAAGTTTTTAATTAAATTGTCCATTTTCTAGCTGACTGTACATTTTTTGATAATCTGTAAATTCAGCTCTAAATATCGCAAAAAATAAGAATAGTCCCCTAGAGCCGTTTGTCTGTATCTACAACGGTTGAGATAGCTGCCCTTACTGCTCCATCTTAATACATTCTGTATATAAAGCCGAATTGAGAACCTTGTTCGTTTTGAATTCTGTAATAAATGGTTCACAGCGTATTTAAACCATATCATAAATAGGTATAGTCCATATTAGTTCTACCTTATGGTCACCTTAATACATCGTAATGGGTGCGAGCGTGACACCGGGCTCCGTATATTGCTCTCACTCATCATGATTTCTCGAGTTATTTAAATCATCGAAAATTCAATGTTGTATCTGTGAGTAAGGGTTTAATTTTCTTTAGCAATATTTTGACAGTACTCAATCCGTTTAGGGTTATTAATTCATGGCATGGATATAATCATAGAGGTACTAGAACCATAGAGGGAGCATTTACAAGATTATATATTTGCACTGCTTACACTTATTTCATATCAGCATCATATCAGTGATAAGAAAGAGGATAAATCATGGATTAATTACAAAAGGATTGAGCACTCTGCGAAAAAACGTGATGACAAGGTTACTCACTAAGAGCCCTACGTCTCTTTCTAAGTAGGATGACCAAACATTGGTACGATTATGGACTTATTGACATATAAGTAACGTATAATTCTCAGACACTGTTTATGGCCGTAATTCTTTCTTTCCACGCATATGCCACATCTTCAATGACCTACTGTTATATCTTTACTAAAACATATTATTGCTTCTGCCGCGGACGACTATGAAAGCGAATATAAATCCACCTTTCACCGTTACCAGCATTGAGACGGCCATCCAGAAAAACTACGCGCTGATATATAGTGAAGGTTTGTAAACGTCAATTTGTTTCTATTTGCCATTAACTTTTTTACGCTAGCTGTACGGCTACCAAATGAAAAAGTATATATATATATATATATATATATATATATATATATATATATATATATATATATATATATATATATATATATATATATATATATATATATATATATATATATATATATATATATATATATATATATATATATATATATATATATATATAGAGGTATGTAAGGAAAGAACCTGTTGGAACTCTGTACTCTCTGCCTACCCCGCAAGGGATCTGGCGTAAGGTTATAGATAGATAGATAGATATATATATATATATATGTATGGGTTATTAATTAAAACATTTAATAATAATAATAATAATAATCGCCACAAGCTGCCCCTGAGCCGCTCACACCGGTGTTGCCCTCAGGTGCAGCAGGATGAAGATCCAGAGCCTGCAGCGCAGGATGGCCATCCGCATCGCACGAGGATACCGTACCATATCCTTTAAGGCGGCATCACTCTTGGCGCGCTTTTCGCCGCTCGACATCCTGGCGGACATGGAGGCGAGGGTCTACGACCAGACTCGTGGCGTCCGCCAAAGCGGCAAGGGCGTGCCTGCGCTCGAAGAAGTGAGACGGCGGGAACGACGGCGCGCTCTGGAAGAGTGGCGCGCGAGGCTCAGTCAAGAGCACATCGCGCGCAAGCGCGTCGTCCAAGCTATCCTGCCGTCCTTCGAAGCCTGGCACCAGCGGAGGAGAGGGCGAGTCACCTATAGACTTACTCAGATAATCACCGGTCACGGTTGCTTCGGTGATTATGTGAAGAAGATCGGACGCGAGGTGACGACGACCTGTCACCACTTACTGTCCCATCTAAAAATCCATCCTGTATATACAAACGAATTGAGAACCGTGTTCGCTTGGAACTCTGTTATAAATGGTTTACAGTCCGTATTAGTTCTACCTTATGGTCACCGTACTGCATCGTAATGGGTGCGAACGAGACACCGGGCTCCGGGCTACAGCTCTCACTCATTATGTTTCACGAGAAGTCTAAATCATAGAAAATTCAGTGTTGGGTCTGTGAGTAAGAGTTTAATTTTCTTTGGCAATTTTTTGACAGTACTCAATCCTTTGTTTTATATCCATGGGATAAGTCCATCGTTACCAAAGAGGTACTAGAAGCATAGAGGGAGCATTTACAAGATTATATATTTGCACTGCTTACACTTTTGTCATATCAGTGAAAAGAAAGGGGACAAATCCATTATTACCAGTTACGCCCTTGTACATTTTTTTGACATAGACCATAGACTATACTTGTGTTTTTCCATAGACGTAGTATTAGTACTTTTCCATACAACTGCGAAAGCTTTATCGATAAAATCATTTTGTATATATGCCGAAAATTATATATTTTTTACAATACGAAATATCGCTGTATTTCATAATGCCTATTATAAATGCGTAACTTACCTAAGTTTTGTAGTAATCAATAATAGTAATTTTGTCTAGCTATTGACAATCTAAAGAATCTTGACATTCACTTGACACACAAGCTTTTATAGCAAAAACACAACGGAAACCGACAAGTACTATGGTACTTGTCAAGACAAATGTAACGAGCCCCAACATGTCAGGGTTATGTTGAGTAGTTGGGTAGTTCTGTTTGCCACCCTCCGGCTCCATCATCAGACCCTGGACCGGGTGTATAGTACTCGTCAAGACAAATCCAACGAGCCCAAACACGGCAGGGTTATATTGAGTACTTGTACTGTGTCCTATATTGGTCACTTTTCGGCGTCATCATCAGACCCTGAACACTGTCTGGTTTGAAGATATATCAGGGGACTCCTTAACGGCGAACAGCACGAATGTATAGATTCCGTTATTGTGGGTATATTATATCAATCCTGTAGGTACCTTGCTGTACAACTCAACAAAATAATATAATATAGGTATATAAATATTAGTAAATAATTCACTTGTCACTTAAACTTGTAAAATAAAAATCTATAAAAAGAAAACCGGCTTCTAAAAGCAAAAAATAAATATTTGAAGTAACCGGTAATTTTTTCATATAAAACGTCGTTATGAAAGCAATACTAGGCAATAAAAACTTACGTGCAAGATGACGATTCCAGTTCATCTATTCCTCCTTTCGTTGTTCTTGATGGACAAAAACTGCACAACATTGTATTAGTTTACTATGTAAGATAATTTACATTATGAAAGATAATTATTCACAACGATTTTAATTTATATTTTCACTTTTGAAGCGGATGAGGCCCATTAGTTATGGCCTAGTAACAGGTCACAACATTATACCAAGCACACGTACAGGGCAACGTTGCCAATCAATAGTTTTCTCATTCATTCAAAATGGCGATCGATTGAACGATGACCGGCGGAGCAGCAACGTCGTATGACATTGTCCATGTAATTTTAGGTGCATGGACTCTACCTATTTCCTAAAATTTGGATTGACATCGCTAGCTTTTTTTGCTTTTATCAAGAAGAGGAAGAAACATTATACTGTCTATGGTTTTATCAAAACTGTCAGATTGTCACTGACTGTCACGCTGCCCTATTGATAAACGGTGATACGCGGTGCATCAAAAAAAGAATAGGTTTATGATACATAGTATTTTAATACAAATAACATTGATAAATAGGAAATTAGGAAAAGCTAGTGATAACAAATAGGCAAAAATGCCTTCAATTGACGTCCTGCCCCCTCCGGGGCAGATGCACGAAGAGTTGCCAGAAGAGCCTCAACCGCCGCCCGCGCCCGTCATCGGCATCATTTACCCGCCTCCAGAAGTCAGGAGTATCCTTTGAAATGTAATAAATATGATGTGCAACTGTTTAGATGTAAAAATAATTATAACCCCTCTAAGGGTGTTTATGTATGATGCCATAAATTTGGGTTACAAATCTTTTGAAACTGTTTCGTCTTAATGTTTATTACTTACCAACTAAAAGGTCTTCATGATCTTTAGTTAATATTAAAATTGTCTTTTGCAGTTTATTGTAACAGTATTATAATCATAAATTATTCCCACATCAATGCAACTTCATCGAAGAAATATCTCTCTAAGCCAACTTACGGCAGTAACATTTGTTACATTATACTTTATTTTCAGTTTATACAGTCATTACTTTTGATAGGTCTTATAAAAAAGCTCAGAGTTGCACAGCGAGCTATGGAAAGAGCTATGCTCGGCGTTTCTCTATGTGATCGAATCAGAAATGAGGAGATTTGTAGAAGAACCAAGGTCACCGACATAGCCCATAGGATTTAGTAAGCTGAAGTGGCAATGGGCAGGCCACAAAGCACGAAGATCGGACAGGTGTTGGGGCAGAAATATTCTAGAGTGGAGACCACATATTAGCAAGTGCAGTGTGGGACGGCCACCTACCAGATGGACCGATGATCTTGTAAGGATCGCAGGAAGTCGTTGGGTGCAGGTGGCATCAGACCGGCTGTGCTGGAGAGCGATCGGGGAGGCCTATGTTCAGCAGTGGACAAATATAGGCTGATATGATGCCTTTTGATGCTTGTACAAAAATGGCTATGTAGTTTATAATCTAATATCTATCTAAATCATCACACCTAATATAATTTTTATAAATAAGAAGTATGTTTTCAGAGAACAAAATAAACAACAATACCAAAATTTCTTTAACCAATTTCTCTAGACATCGTCGACAAGACAGCAAGCTTCGTGGCCCGTAACGGGCCTGAATTTGAGGCTCGTATCAGGCAGAATGAACTTGGCAATCCAAAGTTCAACTTCCTCAACTCTGGGGATCCATATCATGCTTATTATCAGCATAAAGTTAAGGAGATCAGAGAAGGGAAGGGTAAGTGAAAGACACTTGCATATCATGAATTTAAATTTATCCATTAATCTCACAAGCTAGTGGGACCTATCTACAGCTTGATTATGTTTACTGAAAATACTTCACTATGGTTTGAGAAGCTAACAGACTATAGGGAAAATATCACTAGACAGGAATGTACTGATTCTACTGGAAGATTTTAACAAACTATCCTTTTTTCTATAGATAGTCACTATAGATGATAGCCTAGTGGTTGGACCATTGGACTGCAATGTTAGAGGTCCCAGATTCAAATCAAAGCATACACCTCTGCTATTTGAAAGCATGCGTGTTATAAAAAAATTAACTATCACTGGCTTTAATGGTGAAAAAAAACATTGTTTGTAAACCTGTATGCCTACGCGTTTCTCGAAGGTGTGTAAAGTTAGCCAGCCTGTACTGGGCCAACATGGTGAACTATGGCCTAAACTCTCAGTTTGAGAGGAGGCCCGTGCCCAACAGTGGGACAGTTTCTTAACAGGGCTATTATACAAGACACTATAGATAGATTTTTAAAATTATAATCATATTCTGTAATCTCTGCCTACCCTGCAAAGGGTCAAGAGTGATGATATAAATGTCTTATTATGAGCAGTATATCTTTAAATAGCTATTTCAGGTTCTTGGGGCCAAAGCTGCTAACATCTGTAGGATTTACATACATACACATGGTCCCTGATCAGTGCTAAAGCAGCAGCACTTCCATTGGTGGTAGGGTATGGCCATAGCTGGTCACTACCTTCCCGACAAAGCCATGAAATTACGCAGTCGTGTTCTGGCGCGTTGCCTTACAAGGCGGCGGATCTAACCCAATTATATCATGAAATGAAAATATTTTTCGGATTTTGTTGCGGGTTATCTTTGGATCGCGGGATCCAGTAATTAATAAAATCAAATACAAAACCATACATAACACTGCAAAACCTCAAGACACCATTAGCTCATTCTGCATAGATCAGTCCAACAAAAATAATTAAGAAGTTTGAGGGTACCCGGAACAACTATGCCTTTTAAACGTCTAAGACCTCAGTCCGTCCGTCAGTCAGTAAATCACTCGAAACGACGGGAACTAAAAAAATCAAAAATAAACCGCGATAAAATTCGAAAAATAGTTCATCCAAATAAAGAACTCGGTATGTAATCCAATTATAACAAATCTGAACTCAGTCTCAGTCCTGACTGGACCTTTACTGAGTGAGTCAGCCACATTTTTCAGCCCAATTATCATTTTCCCTCAGGTAAGATAGGGGTCAATCCCTGACCAGTCCTTGATAAAAGATAAAACTTCTATTGAAGTGGTTTTTTGGTCTAGTGGTGTCTTTGGTGTACTGGTGTAGCAATTACATGGTTCTGGGTTCAAATCTAAGGTGAGAAAAGTGTTATTTGGGTTCATCTGTCCAAGTATTCTTTGTACCAGTTCTAGAATCTAGAATAATACTGGGTAGAATGGCAGTAGACCCACCTTATTACATGAGATCAACCATCTTTAGTAAAGATGTGATGAATTTTTGCTTTACAGATTAGGCATAAGTTATCTGCAGATAATTGCAATAGACCGAGTCTTATCTGAAGGACAAGTCAAGAGTCTTCCTAACCAGAGAATATGTATGAGACGAACTATGAGAGTGGAGGAAGCCAGAGAGGTATGTAAGGAAATAACCTGTTGGAACTCTGTACTCTGCGCCTACTCTGCAAGGGATCTGGCGTGATGATGTGTTGTTGTTGTTATTGATAATTGCAATGTAGGGTAGATAGATCATCAAGATTCATTACTCTAGGTCCAGATCCATCAGCTCCTGCGCCAGTTGCTCCACAAGTCATCCAACGACCTGGCCTCGCCCCGGCCACAGCTGCCAGACAACAAGAGCTCCTCAAAGCCGCCGCCCCCGCTGAACCGCCCCCACCCCGCGACCCGCCGCCAGATTTCGAGTTTATCGCCGACCCCCCATCTATATCCGCTCTGGAGCTCGACATAGTGAAACTTACAGCTCAATTTGTAGCTCGAAATGGACGTCAGTTCCTCACAGACCTCATGAAGAAAGAAGAGAGAAACCATCAGTTTGATTTCCTTCGCCCACAGCACTCTCTGTTCCAATATTTCACAAGGCTTCTAGAACAATACACAAAGGTTTTGCTACCACCAAAGGAGTTAGTATCGAAGCTTTCTGCAGAAGTTCGCAGTGGAGTGTTGGAACAGGCGCGTAGCAGAGCCGCCTGGCACTCTCACCAAGCGCGCCGTAAAGCAGCTGATGAGGCGAAGATTGAAAAAGAACGGTTAGCTTACGCATCGATCGACTGGCATGATTTTGTAGTTGTTGAAACTGTAGATTACCCCGCTGGGGAGATGGGAGAATTCCCGCCTCCCACGACTCCTTTAGAAGTTGGCGCCCGTGTGTTAGCTCAAGAGAGAGGCGAGGATATCGTACAACAGAATGAAGATGATGACACAGAAATGCAACTGGAATCAGAATCCGAGTCCGATTCGGACGACGATTTGGATGAAATGGAGGACCGCACGCAACAGCAGCAAAGGCCTGACGATAACCGTGTACAAGATATGGAAGAGGACAGTTCCTCTTCCGAAGATGAGGGTACCGAGGGGGTGCCTCGTCCGCCGGCGGATGAAGCTCCGTTACCTCCTAGACCAGACCGCGTCGTCGTTAAGAAGTATGACCCGAAACGCGACAGGCCTCAACCGACGCCGGCTAGCGAGGAATGGTTGGTCTCGCCGATTACAGGGGAGAAGATTCCCGCTAACAAAGTGTCGGACCACGTGCGCATCGGTCTGCTAGACCCGCGCTGGTTGGAGCAGCGAGACCGTGCCGCCGCCGAGCGCACAGACCGAGATGAGGCGCTGGCACCTGGTGCTGCTATTGAGGCGTCGCTCAAACAGGTATGACTGCCTTATTTGCCTTTTTTATTAGGAAGTTCCACGTTTGACTGATTTAGTGCTCATGGCAAGCGTGCCATACACACCTAGCGAGTATTTCATAGGACACCTAGCGAGGTGTGCTATGAAATAGTGCCAGTGTAAAGTGTAAAAATAAATACTTTCATAGCACAAAAATTCAAGAACAGATTTAACAATATTTTAACGCCATGCTCAGGCATGGCGTCATAAGTGACGCGACTGTTGTCCCTACAACTTCTATGCCGCTTGACACACCTGGTATACCATTAATCATTTTGTTCTTCGCTTCAATGTGTGTTATAAAATAATCTGACTCAATGAATAGGTCAACTAATATAAATTGGAGTCATAGATTTATTATAAAACGAAATTATTGAAATAATAGGAATAAACTCATTCTGTTGCTATGCCCCATTAACCATTAGTTCATAAGTTAGTGGGGCATAGTCTTGGCATCAATCACCTTGTGTTTATCAAAATTCTCATTTCCAACTGTCATCATTACCTTTTCTCATTCCTCTATTTCCGTTCAGCTCGCGGAGCGTCGTACGGACATTTTCGGCGTGGGCGACGAGGAGACGGCCATCGGCAAGAAGATCGGCGAGGAGGAGCGGCGGCGCGACGACCGCGTGACGTGGGACGGACACACCTCCAGCGTGGAGGCCGCCACGCGGGCCGCGCGCGCGCACATCACGCTCGAGGACCAGATACAGCAGATACACAAGGTAACAATTTGGTGAATAGAAACAGGATTTGGAGACAATGTATTTACAAAATCTTTTTACAAATGTTAAAAAAAATATCAGTAATCTTGAAAAATATAGCGACATTCACCATGTTAATACACGAAACAAAGATGATCTTATTATACAGTCTTCACTGAATTATTAATTCTTTCATGGGGCCATGTATACACTTCTACAATGAATTACCCATAGATACCCGAAACATGCCTATCAATAAGTTTAAAGAGGCAATCAAAACAAGACTATGTAAGAAAGGGTATTATTAAATTTCGGATTATTTTGATGATGAAAAATGTAGTAATTTTGACGTTTCTAAGTATTGTATTGGCCTATACAATAATTTTTTGTTGACTTTGACTATAACAAAAAAACACAAAGACATCGATGCTTTAGATAATTTGAACTGCCAATGTGCTGGTAAAAAATATGGTTTAACATGTAAGTAACCATTATATACTACCTAATAAATGCGTACGTGGCATTTTGATCTAACGTGCTAATATACACGGGCGTCGCGATCAAAGCCGTGAAAAGGTTACGTTAAAACATTCACTAGGATATTCATTCAACTGGCATTACCATTTCAAATAGCTATCACGGCTTCAAAATATACCAAATATCGATTCAGAAACGGGCTTTGCACCCTGATAATTATGAAGGAAGTAATCAACTTTACCTACTTACCTTTATTCTCAGGTCAAAGGTCTGCTACCCGACGAGGAAAAAGAAAAGATCGGTCCGAAACCCGTCCCCACTTCCAACCTGTCCCGCAGCATGCCTCCGCGCCCCTCGGCCCCTGCGCCGCCCCCTCGCCCTGTGGCCGCAGCCCCAGTTCCCCCAGCGCCGCAACCAGTTCTTCTACAACCTCTGCCATCGCTGATGGTGTTGCCACCATTAGCTCCTCGACCGCCCCTAATCCCGACGCCTGTGGGCCCCGTGGGAGCAGTTGGACCAGTGGGTGCCGGATTCCCGTTTGGCGGGGCCCCAGTTCCGCCCCCCGTCGTGCCGCCTGAAGAGGACGAGGGCCCCGCGGCTAAACGCATGCGTACGGAAGATGCACTCGAGCCGGAGAACTCTTGGCTTGCCAGGCACCCAGGCCCCGCACCGTTGCAGGTTAGTGTTATGAAAAAGATTAATAAATTAATTTATATTTCAGTTACTTGGATAGTAATAATCCATCTTATGGAAGTAGAGGACATTTATTTATTAAAACAGCAGCCACCACGACGACGAATAAAAAAATCAATAAAGGGCTGTCTGTATCTATATAACATGACAGCAGACTGACCAATTGTGTATAAAGTGCGAATAAAATTTAATGGTTCAGTCACTGCCATTTAAAAATCAATAAACTATTTTAAAAAAAAGTTTACAAAACAGTAGCAGCCTAGCACAGAGCAAAGGTTGTTTCTGTTTTCTATCGCTAAGACTATGCTTAAATTCAAATTGATTTTATTGAGGTACATAGGTAGAAGGATGATGTTACAATACAAAATTTTGTGATTATGATGGTACTGCTATGACCCGCCTTTTTGGCATACAACAATTTATTATAAAAATATAAATTTATAATGTCTAAATTATGTCTATTTATGTTCACCTTACATCAGCAAATATTCAAAAAATAATCATTGCCTCAAAAAATATTGCGAGTACTGGTTATGACGATGTCACAATACAAGTAGTTAAGGATGTATCTAATATTATTTCTCCTATTTTCAGTGCCTTAATAAAATCAAATCAAAAAATCAAATCATCTTTATTTCAGGCTCAAAAAAAATAACAAACCCATAAGTTGTTAGTAAACATTTGCTTAAACTATGTTAGTAAATTTACATTTATTATTTTTATATACCATTACACCAGGTGTATCCTACACAGGTGCTCCATATAATGGCCCTCAGTTTTGCTGGCAACGACTCTCAGCAGACTGTTGTCACTGTCTCGAACACGTCGCAACAGGGATGCGCATCTTTTGCGTATAATACCGAAAAAGTCGTCAGTATGCGCCGCCGCAAACATACCTGATGCGCTGCAGAACCGAGGCAGCGACAACAGTACCCTAAACGCGTTATTGTACTGCACGCGCAAGGCATTATATGCTTTTTGTGTGTATCTGGTCCACAGGGTACAGGTATAAAAAGACTGGCAGAATGCCTTAAATAAAGTAATCTTGACATTACTGTCACATCTCGGAAACCTGCGGGCCAGCATGTTGCATCTTACAGTTAGCGCCCTACGCTCTCTTTCTATATCACAGTCATCTGTGCCATCTTCCGTAACCCAGTGACCAAGGTATTTGAACCGTGTTGTTCTGCTCAATGGCGTTCCACATAGCGAGACATGGGGTACAGTATCGTAACTTTTATTCCGGGCTTTGAAAACTAGTAGCTCGCTTTTCTTAGCATTGTACCTCAGTCCATGGGCCTCCGCATAGCACTCGCATATTTTTACTAGCTTCCTAAGCGCACTGATCGACGGACTCAGCAGCACCATGTCGTCAGCATAACTTATGTTGTTGAATGAAACTCCATCTATCGAACATCCAATACCAGTGCTGCTAAGTTCATCGATCAGCTTATTAATAAAAATATTAAACAATTTGGGTGATGTTGAGCCCCCCTGCCTCACTCCACACTCGAGCTTATAAACATCTGAGTAGGTGTTTGCCCATCGTACACAGTTTAACTGATTATTGTACCAGTACTGAAAAATTTGTATGATTTCTGGTGGTAGACTTGTCTCCTGTTCTAGCTTACTCCATAGGATGTCATACGGGACAAGATCAAATGCCCGAGACAGGTGCAGAAAACATGCATACACAGGTGTCGCCCTCCCAGTATAATATTGCACTGTGTTTTTCAGTGTCATAATCGCTGTCTCGGTGGATAATCCATTCCTAAAACCAAACTGTCTGTCATTTATAGATAAATGCCTACCTAGGCAACTATCAAGCAAACTGTCCATAATTTTAGCTATAACAGTTGCTAAGGATATAGGCCTGTAGTTATTTTTATCAGACAGGTCGCCAGTTTTGTTTTTAGGAACAGGCACCACCACTATCTTTATAAGCGCAGCCGGTATGTATGAATGACTGACACAGAGGTTGAATAATAGCGCAAGACATCTTGGGAGATGTACACCTGCGTTCTGTAGGTGTTCTATACTCAAGTTATCATAGCCGGGAGACTTACCCCTTGTCATATTCTTAATAACTGCTGCCACCTCTCGAGCAGTAAAACGTACACTTACGTCAGTCGCTCCCGTGTAAGACGTTTGGTTACTCGGATTCAGAAGTGACTGTACTGTAAAGTGTTGCTGAAACAGGTTAGCAATATCAGTAGGTCCCGTTATCCCCTCCACAGCAGATGGGAGACCCGACCTCGGACATAATGCATTAGTCTCTCTCCAAAAGCTTCTAAAGTTTCTGTTTGCATGGTGAGAAGCAATTATGTCCATTAATATTTGTTGCTGGTTATTTTGACACCATCTTAGTTTGGCTTTAAAAACTTTCCGAGATTCACACATTTGATAATAGATGGATCCGGAGTCGGGCCTACCGTACTGTAACCAGGTTTGAAACCGAAGCCTAGCCTCCACATGCGCTTCCTTCACATGTTTGTTCCACCCCGTTACATATTTCCGCTTCCGGCCAACCTTACGTTCACACGTTAGCACTGCCGACTCGCTTAAAATGTTAACAATGTTCTGATATAACTTATCTATATATAACCGGTGCTCTAAACTATGACACACATTATCACCACAATTGTGGAAGATAGTAGACATGTTCACTTCTCGTAGTTTAACATGACAAAGCTCTTGATACTTTTAGATCTGGTCAACATCCCTGTTACCCCATACAACTTTACTATGTACACTTTTATTATTTACAATTTTGGATCTTATCGTATTTATGTCACATTTTATTTGCAAAGGTAGGTGATCCGACCAAAACACATCATACCTAACACTGACATCAGTAATAGCCTGCAAAGCGGCTTCAGTGACTACACAGTGGTCCAGCCACCTCCGGCAGTTATCATGAGCATCACTCACAAACGTATATGTTCCGGAAAGAATTCCAAGTTTGTCTATATCGGCACACCACCACCTTTGCTCCTCACAGAAACTAAGTAGTTCAGAACCAAAACGCTCACCTGGATGCGCATTAAAATCCTCTAACACAAAAACGTTCTCGATATTTTGATTATCAGTAACTGCACCAATCTCGCTCAAACATTCCGTAAACTCAATAAGATTATCCACTGAGTCTGTCGGCATGTATACTGAAAATACTAAAAACACACGATCTTCTACTGTAAACTTAACTGCAGCTAGTCTCACACTATTACATTCGATTTCGGACACCGACGCAACTAAACTTTTTCTCCACAGTATCGCGACCCCACCGTACGGTCGCCCTCGTAAAATTCCAGTTGAAGTGTCCACAGCTGATTTGCCTATGTAGGAAAACTCGCTGTCAATTGTTCCTAGGAAAGACATGTCGTGAGGCAAGAGCCATGTCTCCTGCAATGTAATGATGTCCGCGACAGCGGACATCATTACATTGCAGGAGGCACATGCCAGACATGGCAGAGAGATTTCACACACTCAAAGGATCTATGAATCGACTTGCAGTTGAAGCTAACTATTTCCATTGTGCACTTTTGTTCCATTATGATTGGTAGATATATTATCTCTGCGGTTTCCAATAGTCTTCTTATTAAGATTAACAAATTTTCTGAATCTAATTCCTTCAGGCCACATGTTATCGTCCAAAAAATCTGGTAACTTATGTTTTGGAACGAAGATTTTAAAGGCATTGTACTCTTTTTCATGTTTCATTACAACCTTTTCTGTTTTTATTGATAACTGCGTTTTACTCATAATATAATTAAATATATCACTGACTGACGTCTCCTTATGAACATTATTAATAAACAAGGGGACTGTCACATCTGCCGCTTTAAACTTTATATCCGTACCGGTTTTTGCCTTTCCATTTTTTCCAATGAATCTATTTCTGGAACGTTTTCTTTGTATTTCCACCCATTCATTATTGACCTCATCACCTTTCCATGTACCAGACTGACGTAAAACATCAGCCAACGTTTTCTGGTTTTGTATCACCGCATTCTGTTGCATTATAATATCATTACCAAGCGCAGGCGCAGCTGGAATATGTGACGTCGTGGAATTCGTTTGCGAAACCGACGTATCAATACGGGCCTCCACTGGTAGTTGTGATTCTGGTTCAGGAAACGGTATGTGCTTATTGCTAGCGCCCTCGTGTGAAAGAGATAGATGTTGCACTAATGCGTCCGAATGCACTTGTCGCTGCATCTGCGAAACCGCAGTACTGAGGCGCGCCTCCACACGAAGCGGTGAAACCGGTTTCACGAGTGGGACGCCTATACTGTTTGCGCATTCGGGTGAAAGGGACAAGTCCTCTGTCGATGCAGGTACTGTATGCAATTGGTCCGTTAAGTTCACTGACTCCCTATCATTGTAAATACCTCCTTTTCTGTTTACATTTAAATGATCAACGCTCATATTTGATTTTCTTTTTAGGTTTTCCAAGTCACTCTTTAGCATACTGAATTGTTCATTACTTGCATAGTTCTGTTTGATGTTAGATATTTCACTTTGCAAAATTAAAAGGTCTTTGAGTAACCTTGTCACATCGATGTGATCAAACGACACTGGCGGAAGTCTCTGCAAATCTCGTGCCACAAAAATTGGTATCATCTCAGGGTCTGTTTGTTTCAGAACACTAATTATATCTTCCAAATTTCTGCTCTTTTTGCCTTTGTTTTTCCGGGTGATGTTCCGAATTTTAGTTTGGATGGATTCAAATAGCAAACATTTTGCCTTCTCCACTTCTTCCTCTGAAAAAGATGTTGCGCATATCTGCACTAAACTTTCTTCATTCATCACTTCAATTTTATTTTGCACAAAAGCAAGCAACTCATTGATAATGATATTGCAACTCGAACATTTTAACAACTTAGAGGACATGGTGTTTACTTGTTCGGTCAACGACCTTACATAGCACTCACGCGCGCACGCACAACCGACCGCTCACGACGCCGGCGGCGATGAGACTGATAAAACATGACTTTTCCAGTTTAACTTTTTGTCAATGTGTAGTCCTAGAAACTTGATCTCATCTATCCCCTCAATTTCGGTGTTATTAAATGTGACATTCAAATCGTCCGATTCTTGTATGCTCTGTCTAAAGTGCATAATTTTCGTTTTAAATAGATTTAATAATAAATTAATAGAGGTCAGCCAATTAGTTGTTAGTCAAAAAAATATTAATGTCAACTTTAAGATTTATCAGGTAACTCACCCCCTCACTCACTCTGCGCCCGCTACTTTTTCTTGTATATATTAATATACAAGAAAGAGTAGCGGGCGCAGAACGCTCCCTTGAGGTACACCTATATTAATAATATTGTATTCAGATAGAAATGTGAACTCTGTTTTCAATGCAGGACACACTCGACTAATCAGCGTAGCTTGTTGTCTAGGCTTTTTCATTACCCGCAAAACACTAATGAGTGTACTGTCTCATAGGCCTAAAGGCACATAGTCCGTGTGAGACTCCCGAGGTCCGAGGCTTTGAATCTTAGGGCGGACAATGTGCTTTGTCTATCGAAATATTGTCAGTCACCGTCCAGTCTGGAATTATAATATGATGAGCTCGCCCCCTATTGCATTGGGATCTAACAACGTTGAAAATATGTAGGTGTACATCTCTGCCATCCCCGCATATAGGCATGACGGCATCGATGTATTATTTGTATTGGTAATGTATTAGTGGCTATTTGGTGCGGGTCACTTCCTTCCCTCTAATTTTGTCGAGGGAGGTGATGGCTGCTCAAGTAGTAACTCGTGAAAGGGCGCTGCTCATGGAGACTGGTCCACCCAGAATCCTTTATCTTATCATTCTTTAAAAATATTGTTATTAGTCTTATATCTCAGTCGTAAGGTCTCACACTGGAGCTGGATCGTATACTTAATTTTGTATAATATATAAATGTATATATCTATACTGAAAAATAATTAATAGAGAATAAAACAAAAAAAAAACAAATCCGCTGAGTTTCTCGACGGATCTTCTTTGTGAAGGCCGCTTTCCGATCCGGAGGTAGATTAGGAATTTAAAAAAATTTTGTAAATATGTCCATTTGTAATAACTCCCGCAGGGTTTATACAAAAAAATAATTTAATTTGTATTAGATTACTCATCACGAACAAAATTACAGCCAAAAAACCGCCACGTTTTGAATATTCTTACGCATCTATACCCACTCGTGGCTAGTGACTTTAAATGTTATACAACTTTTAAATTATTAATGACCGCAGATCTTATTATAATGATAGTGTTTGCAAACTGTAGAACGTCCTCGTCCTCACGTTTGCTACGGCTGGATCAAACTAAGGGAACCCGTACCCATACCATGTGACCCATTTTTTAACATAACATAACATAATTTTTTACCCCCCTCCTCCCTTGATGACCACCCGTAGTATATGCCAAAAATATAATGCTGTCACCTTTCATCACTATATTTTATAAAACTAAGCCCTCCCGCCGACTCTGTCTGAACGCGATACATACAATAACTACCCCATGGATTTTCATACGGTTTTACCAACAGACAGAGTGATTCAAGAGGAAGGTTTATGTGTATAATTCACCCGGGCGAAGACGGGGCGTGTCGCTAGTGAAGTATAAATAATATATCAATGCATGACGGTTTGACGACATCAAAAAAGAAAATGGTAATCAGAATGGCCAAACAAATTAAATTAAAAGACTAGCCCGCTGAGTTTCTCGCCGGATCTTCTCAGTGGAAGCCGCTTTCCGATACGGTGGTAGATGTAAAAAATGTGATAATTTTGACGTTTGTGAGAGCTATTGTATTGGCCTATATAAAAAAATGCTTTTTGACTTTGACCTATTATTACACTAATAAGTGTGATGCGTGTAGGTGGCGCTGCCGTCGCTGCCGGAGCGCGCGGAGTGGCGGCTGGACGGGCGCCTGCTGGCGCTCAGCGTGCCGCTCGGCACGTCCGTCGCCGACCTCAAGAGCATGCTGCAGCGCTCCACCAACATGCCCACCGCCAAGCAGAAGCTGCACTACGAGGTAACCTTACTGTCTATACGCACATAATGATTACAGCACGTCCGTCGCCGACCTCAAGAGCATGCTGCAGCGCTCCACCAACATGCCCACCGCCAAGCAGAAGCTGCACTACGAGGTAACCTTACTGTCTATACGCACATAATGATTACAGCACGTCCGTCGCCGACCTCAAGAGCATGCTGCAGCGCTCCACCAACATGCCCACCGCCAAGCAGAAGCTGCACTACGAGGTAACCTTACTGTCTATACGCACATAATGATTACAGCACGTCCGTCGCCGACCTCAAGAGCATGCTGCAGCGCTCACACCAACATGCCCACCGCCAAGCAGAAGCTGCACTACGAGGTAACCTTACTGTCTATACGCACATAATGATTACAGCACGTCCGTCGCCGACCTCAAGAGCATGCTGCAGCGCTCCACCAACATGCCCACCGCCAAGCAGAAGCTGCACTACGAGGTAACCTTACTGTCTATACGCACATAATGATTACAGCACGTCCGTCGCCGACCTCAAGAGCATGCTGCAGCGCTCCACCAACATGCCCACCGCCAAGCAGAAGCTGCACTACGAGGTAACCTTACTGTCTATACGCACATAATGATTACAGCACGTCCGTCGCCGACCTCAAGAGCATGCTGCAGCGCTCCACCAACATGCCCACCGCCAAGCAGAAGCTGCACTACGAGGTAACCTTACTGTCTATACGCACATAATGATTACAGCACGTCCGTCGCCGACCTCAAGAGCATGCTGCAGCGCTCCACCAACATGCCCACCGCCAAGCAGAAGCTGCACTACGAGGTAACCTTACTGTCTATACGCACATAATGATTACAGCACGTCCGTCGCCGACCTCAAGAGCATGCTGCAGCGCTCCACCAACATGCCCACCGCCAAGCAGAAGCTGCACTACGAGGTAACCTTACTGTCTATACGCACATAATGATTACAGCACGTCCGTCGCCGACCTCAAGAGCATGCTGCAGCGCTCCACCAACATGCCCACCGCCAAGCAGAAGCTGCACTACGAGGTAACCTTACTGTCTATACGCACATAATGATTACAGCACGTCCGTCGCCGACCTCAAGAGCATGCTGCAGCGCTCCACCAACATGCCCACCGCCAAGCAGAAGCTGCACTACGAGGTAACCTTACTGTCTATACGCACATAATGATTACAGCACGTCCGTCGCCGACCTCAAGAGCATGCTGCAGCGCTCCACCAACATGCCCACCGCCAAGCAGAAGCTGCACTACGAGGTAACCTTACTGTCTATACGCACATAATGATTACAGCACGTCCGTCGCCGACCTCAAGAGCATGCTGCAGCGCTCCACCAACATGCCCACCGCCAAGCAGAAGCTGCACTACGAGGTAACCTTACTGTCTATACGCACATAATGATTACAGCACGTCCGTCGCCGACCTCAAGAGCATGCTGCAGCGCTCCACCAACATGCCCACCGCCAAGCAGAAGCTGCACTACGAGGTAACCTTACTGTCTATACGCACATAATGATTACAGCACGTCCGTCGCCGACCTCAAGAGCATGCTGCAGCGCTCCACCAACATGCCCACCGCCAAGCAGAAGCTGCACTACGAGGTAACCTTACTGTCTATACGCACATAATGATTACAGCACGTCCGTCGCCGACCTCAAGAGCATGCTGCAGCGCTCCACCAACATGCCCACCGCCAAGCAGAAGCTGCACTACGAGGTAACCTTACTGTCTATACGCACATAATGATTACAGCACGTCCGTCGCCGACCTCAAGAGCATGCTGCAGCGCTCCACCAACATGCCCACCGCCAAGCAGAAGCTGCACTACGAGGTAACCTTACTGTCTATACGCACATAATGATTACAGCACGTCCGTCGCCGACCTCAAGAGCATGCTGCAGCGCTCCACCAACATGCCCACCGCCAAGCAGAAGCTGCACTACGAGGTAACCTTACTGTCTATACGCACATAATGATTACAGCACGTCCGTCGCCGACCTCAAGAGCATGCTGCAGCGCTCCACCAACATGCCCACCGCCAAGCAGAAGCTGCACTACGAGGTAACCTTACTGTCTATACGCACATAATGATTACAGCACGTCCGTCGCCGACCTCAAGAGCATGCTGCAGCGCTCCACCAACATGCCCACCGCCAAGCAGAAGCTGCACTACGAGGTAACCTTACTGTCTATACGCACATAATGATTACAGCACGTCCGTCGCCGACCTCAAGAGCATGCTGCAGCGCTCCACCAACATGCCCACCGCCAAGCAGAAGCTGCACTACGAGGTAACCTTACTGTCTATACGCACATAATGATTACAGCACGTCCGTCGCCGACCTCAAGAGCATGCTGCAGCGCTCCACCAACATGCCCACCGCCAAGCAGAAGCTGCACTACGAGGTAACCTTACTGTCTATACGCACATAATGATTACAGCACGTCCGTCGCCGACCTCAAGAGCATGCTGCAGCGCTCCACCAACATGCCCACCGCCAAGCAGAAGCTGCACTACGAGGTAACCTTACTGTCTATACGCACATAATGATTACAGCACGTCCGTCGCCGACCTCAAGAGCATGCTGCAGCGCTCCACCAACATGCCCACCGCCAAGCAGAAGCTGCACTACGAGGTAACCTTACTGTCTATACGCACATAATGATTACAGCACGTCCGTCGCCGACCTCAAGAGCATGCTGCAGCGCTCCACCAACATGCCCACCGCCAAGCAGAAGCTGCACTACGAGGTAACCTTACTGTCTATACGCACATAATGATTACAGCACGTCCGTCGCCGACCTCAAGAGCATGCTGCAGCGCTCCACCAACATGCCCACCGCCAAGCAGAAGCTGCACTACGAGGTAACCTTACTGTCTATACGCACATAATGATTACAGCACGTCCGTCGCCGACCTCAAGAGCATGCTGCAGCGCTCCACCAACATGCCCACCGCCAAGCAGAAGCTGCACTACGAGGTAACCTTACTGTCTATACGCACATAATGATTACAGCACGTCCGTCGCCGACCTCAAGAGCATGCTGCAGCGCTCCACCAACATGCCCACCGCCAAGCAGAAGCTGCACTACGAGGTAACCTTACTGTCTATACGCACATAATGATTACAGCACGTCCGTCGCCGACCTCAAGAGCATGCTGCAGCGCTCCACCAACATGCCCACCGCCAAGCAGAAGCTGCACTACGAGGTAACCTTACTGTCTATACGCACATAATGATTACAGCACGTCCGTCGCCGACCTCAAGAGCATGCTGCAGCGCTCCACCAACATGCCCACCGCCAAGCAGAAGCTGCACTACGAGGTAACCTTACTGTCTATACGCACATAATGATTACAGCACGTCCGTCGCCGACCTCAAGAGCATGCTGCAGCGCTCCACCAACATGCCCACCGCCAAGCAGAAGCTGCACTACGAGGTAACCTTACTGTCTATACGCACATAATGATTACAGCACGTCCGTCGCCGACCTCAAGAGCATGCTGCAGCGCTCCACCAACATGCCCACCGCCAAGCAGAAGCTGCACTACGAGGTAACCTTACTGTCTATACGCACATAATGATTACAGCACGTCCGTCGCCGACCTCAAGAGCATGCTGCAGCGCTCCACCAACATGCCCACCGCCAAGCAGAAGCTGCACTACGAGGTAACCTTACTGTCTATACGCACATAATGATTACAGCACGTCCGTCGCCGACCTCAAGAGCATGCTGCAGCGCTCCACCAACATGCCCACCGCCAAGCAGAAGCTGCACTACGAGGTAACCTTACTGTCTATACGCACATAATGATTACAGCACGTCCGTCGCCGACCTCAAGAGCATGCTGCAGCGCTCCACCAACATGCCCACCGCCAAGCAGAAGCTGCACTACGAGGTAACCTTACTGTCTATACGCACATAATGATTACAGCACGTCCGTCGCCGACCTCAAGAGCATGCTGCAGCGCTCCACCAACATGCCCACCGCCAAGCAGAAGCTGCACTACGAGGTAACCTTACTGTCTATACGCACATAATGATTACAGCACGTCCGTCGCCGACCTCAAGAGCATGCTGCAGCGCTCCACCAACATGCCCACCGCCAAGCAGAAGCTGCACTACGAGGTAACCTTACTGTCTATACGCACATAATGATTACAGCACGTCCGTCGCCGACCTCAAGAGCATGCTGCAGCGCTCCACCAACATGCCCACCGCCAAGCAGAAGCTGCACTACGAGGTAACCTTACTGTCTATACGCACATAATGATTACAGCACGTCCGTCGCCGACCTCAAGAGCATGCTGCAGCGCTCCACCAACATGCCCACCGCCAAGCAGAAGCTGCACTACGAGGTAACCTTACTGTCTATACGCACATAATGATTACAGCACGTCCGTCGCCGACCTCAAGAGCATGCTGCAGCGCTCCACCAACATGCCCACCGCCAAGCAGAAGCTGCACTACGAGGTAACCTTACTGTCTATACGCACATAATGATTACAGCACGTCCGTCGCCGACCTCAAGAGCATGCTGCAGCGCTCCACCAACATGCCCACCGCCAAGCAGAAGCTGCACTACGAGGTAACCTTACTGTCTATACGCACATAATGATTACAGCACG
This sequence comes from Phalera bucephala, assembly GCA_905147815.2. Taxonomy (NCBI): domain Eukaryota; kingdom Metazoa; phylum Arthropoda; class Insecta; order Lepidoptera; family Notodontidae; genus Phalera; species Phalera bucephala. Next base: position 35,214,768 of record LR990614.1, on the reverse strand, counting down.
TCCGTCGCCGACCTCAAGAGCATGCTGCAGCGCTCCACCAACATGCCCACCGCCAAGCAGAAGCTGCACTACGAGGTAACCTTACTGTCTATACGCACATAATGATTACAGCACGTCCGTCGCCGACCTCAAGAGCATGCTGCAGCGCTCCACCAACATGCCCACCGCCAAGCAGAAGCTGCACTACGAGGTAACCTTACTGTCTATACGCACATAATGATTACAGCACGTCCGTCGCCGACCTCAAGAGCATGCTGCAGCGCTCCACCAACATGCCCACCGCCAAGCAGAAGCTGCACTACGAGGTAACCTTACTGTCTATACGCACATAATGATTACAGCACGTCCGTCGCCGACCTCAAGAGCATGCTGCAGCGCTCCACCAACATGCCCACCGCCAAGCAGAAGCTGCACTACGAGGTAACCTTACTGTCTATACGCACATAATGATTACAGCACGTCCGTCGCCGACCTCAAGAGCATGCTGCAGCGCTCCACCAACATGCCCACCGCCAAGCAGAAGCTGCACTACGAGGTAACCTTACTGTCTATACGCACATAATGATTACAGCACGTCCGTCGCCGACCTCAAGAGCATGCTGCAGCGCTCCACCAACATGCCCACCGCCAAGCAGAAGCTGCACTACGAGGTAACCTTACTGTCTATACGCACATAATGATTACAGCACGTCCGTCGCCGACCTCAAGAGCATGCTGCAGCGCTCCACCAACATGCCCACCGCCAAGCAGAAGCTGCACTACGAGGTAACCTTACTGTCTATACGCACATAATGATTACAGCACGTCCGTCGCCGACCTCAAGAGCATGCTGCAGCGCTCCACCAACATGCCCACCGCCAAGCAGAAGCTGCACTACGAGGTAACCTTACTGTCTATACGCACATAATGATTACAGCACGTCCGTCGCCGACCTCAAGAGCATGCTGCAGCGCTCCACCAACATGCCCACCGCCAAGCAGAAGCTGCACTACGAGGTAACCTTACTGTCTATACGCAAATTATGATTATAAATACATCAAAATACTGGTACTTTTTAAACAATTTATATTCATGGTCGATATTTTTAATGTTGTTTTTCCACTTCGATCTTTTTTCGAGTACCAAAGTTAGTGTCAAATTCTATATTTTAGGTAGGTAGGTATATAAGATATTTTTTTAGATTCATTAATGTTTTGCTACTTTGTACTTTGCTTTTTTTATTTTTAGCTATATCGATACTGTTTATAATTTTCGATATAATGCTTTTAAACATTATCAACCATTCTTAGCCTGGAACTGTGCACGATATAATGACAATAGCGCGCCTACTACGTTCGGATTTAACATCTTCGGAGAACAAGTGTACCTTTGTCACACACGTTTGGGGTGGAACGATGTGCGGGTTGGGCGACTGGGTGTACTAATGAAAGGTGTTCTTGGTGCAATAATGCTAAATATGCTGTTCCCTAAATCTTACATCTTTTATATTAAAACAATGCGTCTCATATCCAATTTAAGCACTGCTCACTTGCACTTGTCGTATAAACGCGCCACATAGGCTCGACTTCCCTTCCTACACTATCACTGCCGGGCTCTCCCTTCGCTGGTTATTTTTGACCAGGTGTCAAAAGACTGACAGCCCACGCCCACTCAGTGTGGGCGATTTAGAAATCTTATTGGCCTGATGGGGAAAAACTAATTTTTGAAAAAAATCTTAAGGATGAAAAACTAAGGAAAAATATATATAATACAAAAAAAAAAATGTGTGGGTAGTGTATCAAAAAAACCATAGGAAAGCTAGTATAATAGTAAGGGATATTTTTATGAAAACAATATAATTTCGGGGATAAGAAAATCTGATGGTGGGAGTTTTTACAAACATAAGACAAACGGAGTGATGCTTGAAGTGCGAAGACAGTGTGTGAACAGTCGACGCTGGCGCGTTACTGCTCATTAGTTTTGGCGAGAAGTGGCGGCAGTAGCAGTATATAAACCGCGTGTAAATTCTATTACATTACAGGGGAATGTATGAAAATATACAAAATATTTATCCGGTTGCAGGGTTTGTTCTTCAAAGACACGAATACGTTGGCGTACTACAACGTGGCGCCCGGAGCCGTCATACAGCTTCAGGTGAAGGAGCGCGGTGGAAGAAAGAAATAATCACCATGACACCCGCTGTCTTATTTGTTCAGATTACTATGTGTGTATATTGACATAAAATATGGAATTATATATCTTCAGAGCAGAATAACACTGTTTATTATCTATTTACTTTGTATTTGGCTGCCTCGTTGGTCTAGTGGCAAAGCGCATCGCTTTGTGATCACGCGGTCCTGGGTTCACATCCTAGGTCGGACAAGTGGTTTTTCTAACGAAAATTTCCCAGTACGAGTCCGGAGTCTGAAATTGTGCCCGGGATATGGCAATAGACTCGCCCCCTATTACATGGGACCTAACATCGTCGGCGAGACGTGGGTGTACTCAGTACATCTCTGCCACCCCCGCTTGGGGAATATAGGCGTGACGGTGTATAAATATATACTTTGTATTTGAGTTTTGTAAACTAAAAATAGGATGGATTAAAGTGGACGAGAAAGTGCACTTGAATCCAACAACTCTAACTTAAAATCTAAGATACTTTTCATCCCGGAAAGTTCAAGCAATCCCGTATTATTGCGGGATAAGCCATAAATTTTATTATGTTAATGATGGTTATTCGCGATTTCTACGTTAAAATGTGTGATTTCGCCTACTAATATTGCAATCGGGTTCGTCTCCTTACGAAGTAACTCTTCATCTTCCATCTATATTCTATACATCTATCTATCTTCTATCTATATCTATAAATTCGGAAAGTAAATAGATTTTATCCAGGGGAAGGACACACATAGGTTATCTGTTGTCTCAAAATAAAAACTTAGGAGTATAAAATACACGCCAAAAAATAACGCGAACGAAGTTGCGGGTACAGCTAGTATGTAATAATTCTGGGTTTTCTTTTATCGAATAAAACAAAGATTTTATGCAAACATTTAATATAAATTGTATAAAAATATAACAAAAAGCTCTCATACTATATAGTATTAATAGAATTCTTATTAGAAACCTCTTCTCATATTTAATGGAATTGGCCCAAGCAGGCGCTCACAGACAAGGCACGTAACTTTCTTTGTCGTATTACCAACGTGATTTTCACATTTTATTTCTCTGCACGACTATCAATACATAAGTACGTTAATAAATAAAAATATTACGTAAAGGAATGTATATAATTGATAATTGCACAGCTAACCAACAAAGCACCATGAGATATGTCGTTATTAATAAATAATTATTCTGTATAAAAATATTTATCCAAAACTTCGCTAAAAACAATCACATAAAATCAGATTCTGAAACATTTAACATAATTCAACAACAAACGACTTAACTTTAGTGAACGGTAAAACTCACGGATGGAATGTACGAACATTGAGATTTTAAATTGCAACAATTTTGAAGCGATAGTGCACAGTAAGTAAATGTGTAGTCTTATCTCAGTAATATTAAAATTGTGTGGAATGTTATTTCTTTATCTTTTTTATTTAATATAAAAGTAGCCCAACCTAGGATTTATTCCTGTCGTGGAAGCGTTTACAAACATGAAAATTCACATACACAAATACCCAGACCGAAACAAATAATTGTGGATCACACAAAGATTCGTCTCGTGCGGGAATCGAAGGCGCGACTATTAAACACTGGGCGGAGCGGCTTAAGCTCTTATCCACTGCGCTAATTCGTCCTTCAATTATTCTGTAAGTTTAATAAAATCTGTGCACATTACTTCATTACAGATTTTTAGTTTTTCACGATATAAAAATACCAAAATGTCTCTTAAATACCTTTTAATATTAGCAAAATATCTTTTTACCTTAAAGGAACTGTGATTGGTTATTCTTTGCAATAGGAATAAGAAACAAGTTTGCCTACATCGATATAGAGTATGTGAAATGATGTTCTGATGAGTATATAGTACTGTAAAGCTACAGTAAATATACAGTTCGCACTAAAACTCGCACTTTTGAGGTCTTAGAAATTTTGTGGAGATAACAATAGGGAATATGCGTGTATTTCTTTTTATATTTTTATACGATAGATTACATCAATATATAACTGCAAAAAAAATTAAGTGTCAAAAACAAAATGTAAAGGGCAAAAAAAATGTTGAAGATAGCAAACAGATAAGAGCACTTTAAACGCCCGCCATTTTGGCCATTTTCGCCATTTTTTTTTATTCTGTAATTTATTTTTATTTTGTATTTTGCGACTATTATACAATGGAACAATACTGTGTTGTGCCTAGGTGTAAAAATACAATAAGAAATGCACCCGATAGGTGCGAACATAAGGAAAAAGTGGTGTAAAATCAGAAAAAGAGACATGGTATCTCCACCAACTTGTTTATATTGCTGTAAAGATCACTTTAACGTAAGAATTAACTTAAATAATTTAAACTAAAATTTTGTCTTTGTGTAAATCGTCAACAAAAAATAACAATAAAACTAATTTAATAGCAAACATCCAACAAATATGCACTTGTTGACATTTGTGATCCCGACTTGACGTCATATTCGATCTGACCAATAGCGTGGCGTTCCAGCTACTTTGAATTTCCCACTCATTTTTTGTACTTTCAATAATTATTTTCTTAATAAAAAAGTAATGTTACTAAAATATATTGGTATAGACATTATTCTAATGCGATAAAGTTTGTAAAAAAAAAAATAGTTGACCCTTATTTGAATTACACGCATATTCCCTATTACTGTTACTAGTCTACTGCAAAAATTTATTTACAAATTTTTGAGAGTCTTAACAAGTCCACCGAAACACTCTAGGACAGCGGCAAAGCTCTTGACATTATTTTCTTGTCTGAAGATACCACCGCAGTTATTAAGAAGTCCTAGAATAATGTAGGACTTTTAAGATTATTTTCAGTGTGATAAATGTGTAATTGGCAGAAAGACTATAGAGTGGAGACCAAGTGTTGGCAAGCGTAGCACGACCGCCTGCCAGATGCACCGAAAATCTTGTGAAAATCGCAGGAAGTCGTTGGATGCAGGTGGCATCGGACCGGTTACGCTGGAAAGCGATTGGGGAGGCCTAGGTTCAGCAGTGGACAAGTATAGGCTGAGATGATGACGATGATGAAATGTGTAATAAACGTTTTTAAGTAAAGTCAGTGGTAAAAGGCTTCTCTATTTAAAAATTGGCAGGATAAACGTAGGAGCAATATCGATATCAAGCACTCATATTTGCATAAGAACTATAAGTGCAAGTAGGACGGCAGATATCACCGAGTCTTTGCATTTTAGTAAGTTTACACTGAGGGATAAATATTAGCAACTAGTAAATTCTCGTTTACGTTAGTGATATGTTGTTACCAAGCGATATGTGAAAAGTTTAGGCTAGTTTGGGAATGTTCTGGATGATTTCGCGGTAACGCTCCAACATGGGCAGGTAGATCTTCTCGTGGTCCAGGTACGGGGTCGCGACCGGGGACACTGTGGGCTCGGAACCTGGACAAATTCGATTAGAATTATTAAAACCCCACCGAACCTAGTCCCACACCAGAAATTAGCCCTGTGCCGTGGGCGTTGTTCGTTTACAAACATGAAAATTACGAAACATTGTGCATCACATGGAGATTTTTTCCGTTTGCAAATAACTGAGAATGTTCACCGAACATAGCTGGCTGTAGAAACCACACGAAGGTGTCCCGACTTGGCTTGAAGTTGCTGCAGTGTAACCTCGGCTGCCGAGTCAGACTACATAATGCTCTCTAAATCACGAATCGCGTACCATTTGGATAATCCATCTTAGGCGTGCCCGCGCCCAACGTAACTCATCGATCTTTACCGAAGAGTGAGGCATGGAAGAGGTTAATTTACTTAAGAAGTAACTGCCTCGTTGGTCTGGTGGCAAAGCGCATCGCTTTGTGATCACGAGGTCCTGGGTTCAATTCCTAGGTCGGACAAGCGTAGTTTTTCTAACGAAAACTTCCCAGTACGAGTCCGGAGTATGTGCCCGGTATATGGCAATAGGCTCGCCCCCTATTACATGGGACCTAACATCGTCGGCGAAACGTGGGTGTACTCAGTACACCTCTGCCACCCCCGCTTGGGGAATATAGGCGTGACGGTGTAAGTAACTAATTACCTGGTAGTGTGACGCCAGTCTCGGAGCTCCACACTTCAGCAGCGCGTATCGCTGCGCCGAGAAGAGCCGCATTAGCGTGTTCCTCCTGCATGATCAACAAAACGGGTTAAATATCTTCAAAAAGTTGGGGCATAACTTTCTATGTATCTATAACATCACGACAGACCCCGCAAGGGATCTGGCGTGATGTTATAGATAGATAGAAAAAGTTGGGGTGGTGCCGCATTCCATCGCGGCCGTAACATAAGACATCACACTGGAGATATATCGTCAGCTTGTACCAATATACAATCGTCGGGATCTTTGGGCGGTTTTTGTTTGCAGTCTTTCAATTGATGATAACGAGAGACAAAATCAAATAAAAAATATAAGGTCACTACGCTTTTGAATGTATGTTCTGAATGGCCGCGTTCCAAACCTAGTAGTTCTTCTTCTTCCTCAAGTTATGGCTTCGCACTAATTATAAGTGTATTTTGCCAGTGTCCAGTGAGATATATAATCGTGTTTGTTAAAATTAATTCGACTCCCCGATGAATTTGATGATAATGAAATTAATGAAGTACCCCACCCTGGATAGTAAAGCGGTGGATACTTTACATACTAATTGCAACGGGCGTTTTGAGGCAAGTCGAAAAGGCACGTTTTATCACTTTGTTACAATTACCTTCACTCATGCACATATAAGAACACATAATGGTTAATATTCCACCAACATTACACATTATTAGTCGAAATAACACAAGTTTTGGAAATTAAAACAAATTGACAACATCACTCTTCGACTTCCCGCCAAAAGTCACTTAGTAGTTCTTTGGAATGCTTCTTCACGGCCACGTAATACGGCGTTAAATACTAGCCTTTTAAGGTTGTTATTTGAAGTTTTCTTTTCATTATGTACCCTATAAATTGTTTAGTTTTATTTTTCCATATTTGTTGCTCGTTTATTATATTTACTATAAATATTATATTATATTCATTCTTCGCTCGTAGCGCTGTGCGACCAAGGTTAAGCAGCGTTCGACTCGGTCGGCCCGAGATGGGTGAGCGTTTGTGGCATTTTCATAATCGAGCGTCTCCGTGCTTCGGAAGGCACGTTAGGCCGTTGGTCCCGGCTACCACTTAATGTGGTAGTCGTTAAGCCGAGTTGGAAACCTTAAAGGCGGCTTGATAAGTTTCAACTACAGGTGGCCACAAACCTGCCTCCACCAATCCGCACTGGGTCCGCGTGGTGGAGTATGACCTAATCTCTCTCACCTCGATTTGTGAGAGAAGGCCTTTGTCCAGCAGTGGGCAGTAAAGGCTGATATTATCTTATTATTATTATTCATTCTTCAATTTTTTATTCATTAACATTGAAATGTGTGGAATCGTCAATATGGCATCTGTGACGTCACCTTTTTTATAGGTGCTGCCAGAATACCAGCGCTGCACCATAAGTGTTTATAATGCAGCAATATGCTGAGGCAGTAGCCTGTTTAGCCCCACACAATCGCTGGCATATGCTGTATTTTGTATATTTACCTTTTGTTTATAGTTTGTTGTGTGCGGTTAAATAAATGTATTTTCTTTTTTTCGTTCTTCTTTCTAGTTAAATTTGATGTTGCCACTGCAGGAACAACATTTTGCACAAATCGAATAATATGAATTTTCGACAGACGATTTAGGGCAGTGGTTAAGAGCTTAAGCCGCTCCGCCCACTGTGTCTAATAGTCGCGGGTTCGATTCCCGCACGGGACAAATCTTTGTGTAATCCGAAATTATTTGTTTCGGTCTGGGTATATGTGTATGTGAATTTTCATGTTTGTAAACGCACCCACGACACAGGAATAAATCCAGTAGGATTGGGTCCCACAGTATGTGGGGATACGTTTACAAAAAAAAAGGAAAAAAAAATTGAGTTGAGTGTAATTATTGTACGTACGAGCACATAGACGGGCGTGTTGAAGACGTCCGCGAATATCTGCAGCAGCTCCTTGTTGACGGACGCGCCGCCCGTCGCTATCACACGCGACGACGTGTCTGCAACAAATAAATCATTTTATATCTGGGCTAGTAAGGATGGACAATACACCGCTGACATAGAGAGAAGAGTGAGTGCAGGGAACAGAGTGAATGGTGCGATGGGAAAGCTACTTGGGAGCCGGCACTTAAGCCGAAAGACGCAGCTGGCCATACATAACGGAGTGCTAGTCCCAACGCTGTTATATGGCATCGAAAGCAGGGTATGTAAGGAGAATGAAAGTAGGATAAATGCGGTGGAAATGCGAGCTCTGCGGAAGCTGTGCGGAGTGAAGCTGACCGACCGTATTCGCAACATCGTAGTAAGAAAGCGAGTAGGCATGAAAGATAGTATCGGTGTAAAGATGAGAAAGGGTATGTTCCGTTGGTTCGGGCATATAGAAAGAATGACAAAACAGATATACAATACGATAGTGGAAGGATGTAGGTACCGGGGAAGACCTAGACTATCTTACCATGACCAAATAGACCGAGTCTTATCTGAAGGACAAGTTAAGAGTCTCCGTAACCGGCGAATATGAGACGAACTATGAGAGTGGAGGAAGCCAGTGAGGTATGTAAGGAAAGAACCTGTTGGAACTCTGTACTCTTTGCCTACCCCGCAAGGGATCTGGCGTGATGATATAGATAGATAGATATATCTGGGACTGTAGCTAAGTGGAATCTATCTATCTATATCGTCACGCCAGATCCCTTGCGGGGTAGGCAGAGAGTACAGAGTTTCAACAGGAGTTCTAAGTGGAATCCCTAATAATAAATCCCGAGGCAACGACTGTTGAAAGTGCATTTGGCTACCGACCCTGGGATTTTCTTTAAAGGTGATGGCTAGGGTGTTCGCCGAGGGTGAACACTGGTGTTCATTAAGGATAAACACTGGTGTTCATTAAGGATGAACACTGGTGTACATAAAGATGAACACTGGTGTTCATTAAGGATAAACACTGGTGTTCATTAAGGATAAACACTGGTGTACATTAAGGATGAACACTGGTTTTAATTTAAGATGAACACTGGTGTTTATTTAGAAAGAAAACTGGTGTTCATTAAGGATGAACACTGGTGTTCATTAAGGATGAACACTGGTGTTCATTAAGGATGAACACCGGTGTTCATTTAGGATGAACACTGAGGTGTCCTTTAATAATGACCCTTGAAGTTTTCATTAAAGTATTGAAGCACGGTAAAAAATCGAGTGTGTTCCTTTGACCTACGAACAAAGATGGGCAAAATGTAATCAGATTAATGATTAACCCCCGCTTGGGGAATATAGGCGTGATTGTGTATTAATGATTAACGATTACAATTACATTTTGTAATCTTCAACGTTTACACTTTTAATCTTGAATCATGATTGAATATTACAAAATGAAATTGTAATGATTAATCTGATTACATTTTGCCCATCTCTGCCTACGAACGGGTTGGCAGGACCTAGAAATAACTTGTGTTTCTTTACGAAGTAGTCGCCGGGACGTGAGAGGTTGCATAAGCAGTGATAGCCTAGTGGTTAGACCGTTGGACTGCAAAGTCAGAGGTCTCGGGTTCCTCTCTGACCTCTGACTTTTCTAAAAACATGTGCGTATTACAAATTATTTATCACTTGCTTTAACGGTGAAGGAAAACATCGTGAGGAAACCTGCATGCCTCAGAGTTTCTCGAAGATGTGTGAAGTTCGCCAACCCGCACTGGGCCAGCGTTGTGGACTATGGCATAAACCCCCTCTATTTTAGGGAAGGCTCGTGCACAACAGTGGGTTAACAGGGCTTATATTATAAATTATTACGTGAGAGGTTAAGAGTGAACACTGAGGTGTTCCTTGAAGGCAAACCCTCAATTCTTCTCTCTACAGCAGCCTCTATATTCAAACATAACTTAAGCAATTTTACACTATAACCCACCAAGTTTGAAGCCCATGTCCTCGGCGTGCACTCTCCTGGCCACAGCCTGTCCTTCCAATAAGGCTCTCGCTTCGAACTGCGGCGCCGGCTTGTCCGCGGGGCGGGAGTTGCCGTCGAATACCCAGCGGCCGGGCGCTGCTCGGGGAACTATCTCCGCTGTGTCGTAGTAGATACCTTATGGAACAAAAAATATCGTCAGACGAATAAATATTAAAGTTGAATGTAATTATGAATAGTCAGGCCAGTATAGTATGACGCAGCTGACGATCAAGTAGTTTTGGGTTTGATAGGGCGGTCAAAAGCTAAGCGCGCGTTTCTGTCGCAAGTATCCCTATATTTTCCAAACGGGCGTTCAAACGTGTGCTTCTGTAATAGAGGGCGAGGCTACTGCCATTATAACGGGCACAATGCGAGACTCCGGAGTGATACCAGGAAATTCTTCATCGGCACATTTTCGTGATCATTACGCGTATTATTACGCCACTAGACCAACGGGGCAGTCTATATGGTGGTAATATCGATATTAACGTCATTCGGACCGCAGCCAAAGCTTTGTTAGGGTTTTGGAAGTTCCATATTATTGCGTAACACTTGAAAAAAACTATTTTTCGGATTTTATCGCGGTTTATATTTAAATTTTTAGTTAGACGTCCAAAAAGTCTTAACACCTCAGTCCTTCCCGTGACCATGCGTGCTGTAAAGCACTCAAAACACCAGGAACTTAAAAATAAACCGCGATAAAATCCGAAAGAAAGTTTTATTTCATGTGTAATATTCGCGTAAATCTAAGAACTCAGTATTATGTAACACTGTACATACCGCGGAACAAAGAAGTTAATCTGGTTTCTATAGTACACACACACCCATGTATCCCATATTGCCTCTAACAGTAGACTAAAGTAGTTTATTGAAAGCCTCCCAGCTCTGTCCGGCCAGGCAGTCCCTATAGCTCTGTCTGGTGACAGATCCGTTTGGAACGCACAGCAATGCTATGTATTTCATTAAGAAAATATCAGACTTGATTTGTCCATCAGATAAGGCACAGAAGGCGGCTATGGAAGTTCCATATGATGTGGAAACAGTTCCGCATCATATGGAACTTCCATAGCCGCCTTCTGTATGGTATGTACAGACATACCCATGCCAAAGTCAAAACATTTTATTTGTATAGGCCAACAAGAGTGCTTACACGCTTCAAAATATATTACATTTTTTACAACTAGCACCGGATCGAAACGCGGTCTCACACTGAGAAGATCCGGCGAGAAACTCAGCGGGCTAGTCTTTTAAATTAATTGGACTGGCTTTTCTATTTATCATTATTTTTTCTTTACAGAATTGTGTTTTAATACCAAAGTATTTTATAAATTATATTTTAGTTGCCGAATGACGAGCTGCTAAAACCCAATCAGTTTTATCGTCGATATATTCGGAAATATTATAATATCCTTTACTACATAGTCTAGTTTTAATAGCCTTTTTAAACTTATATGTCGGATAGCTATGGGTAATTTGTTGTAGAAGCGTATACATTGCCCATTGGAACTGTACATACCCATGTATCCGATGATGTTGTTATTAAAAGTAGACCGGAGCAATTTATTGAAAATGTCCCAGTTATGTCCAGCCAGGCGGTACCTATATCTCTGTATGGTGAGAGATCCGTTGGCGGAGCACAGCGTCGCCATATATCTCATGATTGGGCCATCAGATAAGGCACGGAAATTTGCCGTGATAATAGAGCGGCTATGGAAGTTCCATATGATGCGGAATTGTACATACCCATGTATCCCATGTTGCCTCTAACAGTAGACTGAAGTAGTTCATTAAAAGCCTCCCAGCTCTGTCCGGCCAGGTGGTCCCTATAGCTCTGTCTGGTGAGAGATCCATGGGTGAAGCACAGCAGCACCATGTATCTCATGATTTGGCCATCAGATAAGGGAAGGAAATTTACCGTGATAAAAGAGCGGCTTTGGAAGTTCGATATGATGTGGAACTATACATACCCATGTTTCCCATGTTGCCTCTAACAGTAGATCGAAGCAGTTCATTGAACGCGTCCCAGCTCTGTCCAGCCAGGCGGTCCCTATATCTCTGTCTGGTGAGAGATCCGTAGGCGAAGCACATCGGCGCCATATATCTCATGATTGGGCCATCAGATAAGGCACGGAAATTTGCAGAGATAGAAGAGCGGCTACGGAAGTTCCATATGGTGCGGAATTGTACATACCCATGTATCCCATGTTGCCTCTAACAGTAGACCGGAGCAGTTCATTGAAAGTTTCCCAGCTGTGTCCAGCCAGGCGATCCCTATGGTTCTGCCTGGTGAGGGATCCGTTGGCGAAGCACAGCAGTGCCATGTAGGGCGCGGCGGGCGTGGGCCCCGCCAGCACGTGGCCGGCGCCGGGCGCCGCGGGGCCCTGCAGGCCCAGCAGCAGGGTGTCGCTGGTGCCGAGGGACAGCCCCACCCAGCCCGAGCGCAGACGGAGACCTGGGAAACATAAAAAAATAGTTATTATCTATACAAATAAATAAAATTGAAGCGTCTGTTTGTAATATAATATAAAATAACAGCTTTTTACTAAATGCATATGAAAGTATATGCAGTACTTATACCAAAAAAAAAGTTTGTTTGTCTGTGTTTGTTCCGGCTAAACTTAGAAACGGCTGGACCGATTTTGACGGGAAGATAGAACGGGACTTTTATTGTAAGAAGTAACTTAGGCTACTTTTATTTTAGCAAAAGATTTTTGGCAAATTCCACGCGGGCGAAGTCGCGGGTAGCAGCTATTTGTTATAAATAACTCAATAGATAGCTGTGGAATTGTACCCGATATATTACGTGGGACCAAACATCGTCGGCGGAAAATGAGTGTACACAGTACACCTCTGCCGCCCTCGTTTGGGGAATATGGGCGTGACGGTGTTTTTATATTATTGTCGACAGCTGTGTAAATATAAACGTAGTGGTGACTCGTGGTACGCTCGCGCTCTTGCCCGGTAAAGCTATAAAGGCCCCGCGGCCAGAAGCATAGATCATTCCATCCCTAACTTCCACGGCTATATTGCTGAAAAGCAGTTCTCTCATTATTCCATTTCTGTTAAAGCAAATCAGCAATATATGCCTTTGTAAACCCGGGTTTTCAACAAAAGTCACGTCACTATTTATTTGGTAATTGGTCTAATTGCTGCCCAACTAAGGACCTGGTTTCTGCCTGCCGGTTGGCTCAGTAGTGAAAACTAACCTACCAAAGGGGTCTAAATTCGGCAAAGACCTTCAGGAGGTCTAGCGTGTGAGCGACAAAAGTACCGCGTTACAAGTGCAGATAGTTATAATAATTGTGGAACAAACAATAAATAAGTGTCTAGCAATCTAGTTGCTTTTTTTTTAAAGCGTAACATTTTCCTCTCGGTTGAAATGTGTTAAGGGACGGAAATGTGTTAAAGGAAACGGGGGAAACACGCGCTATTTGATTTGACCAATGAGCCCGCGCAGTGGAACCGGGGAAGCGCGCGCTATTTGATTTGACCAATGAGCGCGCGCGGTGGAACCGAGGAAGCGCGCGCTATTTGATTTGATCAATGAGCGCGCGCGGTGGATCCGGGGAAGCGCGCGCTATTTGATTTGACCAATGACCGCGCGCGGTGGAACCGGGGAAGGGCGCGCTATTTGATTTGACGAATGAGCGCGGGCTATTTGATTTGACCAATGAGTCATCTCAATTTCATAGTAGGATAACATGTCAGATGTTACACATCATGTGCGACTACTGTAAGGCTCGTTTTTATAACAACTGAGTGCCCGGACCTATCAATAAAGGGAAAGAAGGGAGAGTAAGATAGTCAAAACCCTTTACCCAAGAGTAAGATAGTCAAAAAGGCTAGAAATATAAAGTAGTGCCTTAAATAGTTTTTATTTAATTTTATTTATTTATTTTATTAAAAAGCAGTGATATCCTAGTTGTTTGACCGTTGGACTGTAAAGTCAGAGGTCTAGGGTTCGAACCCAGGCACGCACCTCTGTCTTTTCGAAAGCATGTGCGTTTTACAAAAATAATTATCATTTGCTTTGACTGTAACGGAAAACATCGTGAGGAAACCTGCATGACCTAAGAATTTCTCGAAGGTGTGTGAAGTTCGCCAACCCGCACTGGGCCAGCGTGGTGGACTATGGCCTAAACCTTCTCAGTTTGAGAGGAGGCTCGTGCTCAACGGTGGGACAGTTTCTTAACAGGGCTAATATTTTTATAATAATGATATAGTATTATTCATTTATATAAGAGCACAAGCGAAACAAAAAGTATAATACTTTTTTACTGTCCCACTTCGGAATAAAGGCCTCGCCTTTACATTTCCACTTAACGTTTAAAGTACCTATTTAAGGCTAAAAATACTTAATTACTTAAAATAAGAAAGGCTAATAAATCTTGTCACACAAAGTTATCGAAATTATTGACGTTCTAGATAGCGAAACAGACGATTTTTAACTTTATTGGGTACAGAATAAAGTTTTCACTATATGCTGAGTTAAGTTATCAGTGATGGTTTGTCATGCGACCTGCGACCCGCAGCTTTCACAGGACCAACGGAGGAACAGTTTCTTAACAGGGCTAATATTATTATTAAAACCAACAGCTAGATACAAAATATTAAACAACATAAACAGGTAGCTCAAAGCCAATTACAGGTTTCCACATATAGCAATAGTATAGTTTATAAAAGATGTTTTAACAATCTTTGATTTAGCACGCAACAAACAATTTTACTTATACTATGTGTCAAATTGTAGTTTTAACTACTTTCTTAGCGTACAGCTTTTTGTGGCGAATAGGTTGAGCTGGAACTATCACTTACTTTAACGGTGAAGGACAAGATCGTGAGGAAACATGCATGCCTGAGAGTTTCTCGAAGGTGTGTGAAGTTCGCCAACCCCCACTGGGCCAGCGTGATGGACTATGGCCTAAACCCTCTCAGTTTGAGAGGAGGCCCGTGCCTAGCAGTGGGACAGTTTCTTAACAGGGCTAATATTATTATTATATAAGGCACCAGTGAAATACTGGAAATTAGAAGAACAGTAAATACAACGAAAATTACACAATATTGGTTCTATATAAATCTGTTAAGATGTACAAACAAACTATTGTCGTTATCGCCTTGAAGCGCGTAGATAAGTGTTATTAGGTATTATAAAGTCGTTATAGATAACACTGTGTGATAAAATACCCAAATAGTGACGTCTTATCAAGACCTACGCACATTCTCACAGCAATCTTTGGTAAATGATAACTAGCCATAGATTGTTGTTTTTGGGAAAAGTAAAGTATTATCTGAAGCACAAGTCAACCGCAACATGCGACTAATTAAATGATTGAACCTATGGAACCTTTCGGGCAGCATGCGACTAATTAGGAAATGATGGAACCTGTGGAATCTTTCGGGCAACATGCGACTAAACAAATGTGGACGTCAAAGGTCGCAGGGCAGAATGTCGAGCGACGTCGCCTGACTTCTTCTGATGTCACCAACGACACATGTCGCGGGACAATGTGTCCTTAATGTAACGAAGCTTTACAGAATTAAAATAAAACAATTGTAAAACACTAGCTGTTACCCGCGAGTTCGCCCGCATGGAGTTATAAAAATATTTTTTCTAAAATAAAAGTAGTCTAAGTTACTCCTTATAATATCAGCTATTTGCCAGTAAAAGTTCCGTTTAAGAAAAAAAAAACGGTCCAGCCGTTTTGGAGATTAACCGGCACAAACAGACAGACAGAAAAAAATAAAAATTGTTTTTTTTTTTGTTATAAGTACCGTATATGCTTTCATATGTATTTGGTAAAAAGTTGTTATTTTGACATTACAGATACTTAAATTTTATTTATTTGTATAGGTATTTACTTTGTTTAACACTTTGTTACCTTGTTGATGTGTAACATCTTTCCTCTCGGTTGCTGCATTTTTTTTTGGGAGTGATTTTGGAAAAGGGACGGAAATGTTTTACAGGAAACCGGGGAAGCGCGCCCTATTTGATTTGACCAAAGAGCGCGCACGGTGGAACCGGGGAATCGGGCGCTATTTGATTTGACCAATAAGCGCGCGCTATTTAATTTGACCAATGAGCGCACGCGGTAAAACCGGGGAAGCGCGCCCTATTTGATTTGACCAATGAGCGCGCGCGGTGGAACCGGGGAAGCGCGCGCTATTTGATTTGACCAAAGAGCGCGCACGGTGGAACCAGGGAAAGGCGCGCTATTTGATTTGACCAATTAGCGCGCGCTATTTGAATTGACCAATGAGCGCGCGCTATTTGTTTTGACCAATGAGCGCGGGCGGTGGAACCGAAGAAGCGCGCGCTATTTGATTTTCCAATAAGCACGTGCTATTTGATTTGACCAATGAGTCATCTCAATTTAATAGTAGGATAACATGTCAGATGTTACCTATGGATGTTACACATCATATGCGACTACTGTAAGGCTTGCTCGTTTTTTTAAGGTTGACATGTTACTGACTAACATCGATTAATTAGCGACTATCCCCTACGTCACTCTGCACACAGGTCGTTCGGTAATATGATGTTGTAATGATTTGTAAACGTAAAGCGCTAATGTTAAGTTGGGGCATTAATATTGAACCAATGTGTTCAGAACATGTTATAAGACAGCGACATCTATCTAGCTATATCATCACGCCAGCTCCCTTGCAGGGTAGACAGAGAGTACAGAGTTCCAATAGGTTCTTTCCTTACATACCTCTTTGGCTTCCTCCTGTATCATAGTTCGTCTCATACACGCTCGCCGGTTACGGAGACTCTTGACTTGACTTTTAGATAAGACCCGGTTTATTTAGTCATGGTAAGATAGTCAAGGTCTTCCCCGGTATCTACATCCTTCCACTTTCCAATTGTATATCTGTTTTGTCATTCTTTCTTCTGACATTCTTTCTATATGGGCGAACCAACGGAGCATACCCTTTCTCATCTTAACACCGATACTATCTTTCATGCCTACTCGCTTTTTTACTAAGCTGTTGCGAATACGGTCGGTCAGCTTCACTCCGCACATCTTCCGCAGAGCTCACATTTCCACCGCATTTACCTTTTTACTTTCATTCTTCCTCTTACATACCCAGCTCTCGCTACCATGTAACAGCGTTGGGACAAGAACTCCTTTATGTATGGCCAGCTGCGCCTTTTGGCTTAAGTGCCGGCTCCCAAGTAGCTTTCCCATCGCACCATTTACTCTGTTCCCTGCACTCACTCTTCTCTCTATGTTAATGGCGTATTTCCCATCCTTACTGAAGGCGCATTCAAGATATACAAACTCATTCACTTGCTCCAGATCATCGTTACCAACCACAATCATTGCATTCGTTCTTGTTTTTTCCCCTTCAAAAACAATAAAAGAAATATGATGTTGTAATGATTTGAGCACATGAAGCAAATACGAAGAGGAGATGGCCTAAGCTAACGAGCCTTGTGATGTCATAAAAGCATAGACGTCATCATGGTGGGCGTGGCTTACTTCAGTTTGTCATCGCTACCTCGCCAATCACACGTCCGCTAGAGTTCGCATAGCTATGAAATATTTTCTATTTTTACTAAAAATAAAACCCTTAAAATGAAACCTTAACATGTAAAAATTTGTTGAATCGACATTCTGATCACACTTATAATATCAGATTGCACTTGTAAGTATTTTTTTCGTAATTTATTAGAAAACTTTTCTATTAAAAATGCCATCTATCGTAATATAATTGAATTTACAAGTAACACTGACGTAGACGAACCGCTTCGTTCTTACCAGTCTCCGCCAGATGGCAAATACAAATGTGGGTTGGGCGTAACGTCCCTCTCGCCTTGTGCCGCCCCGCGCAACGAGACATATCATTCTATAGAAAAATCTGTTTAGTCCATCTCCCCTTCGTATTTGCTTCTTGTTTGTGCACATAAAGCCCTAATGTTAAGTTGGTGCTTAAATATTGAACCAATGAGCGATATCCACGTATGTGTATAGATCGTTTTGTCCACGAAGACGAGCCCATTCCTTTTACACGTATAACCGTGATTTAAAATGTGGGTAAAGCTAAAACTATTTTAGTTTTTAATAATCTACGGATAGCTATACGTCGGCAGTTTGTTGGTTAGTTACTGGATAACCATTAGGGATGATGACACAACTAGATATTTTTTCTTGCTTTTTTTCTGAAAGATCCCACATGCCTAGATTGTGTTGTATATTTAAATAATATTAATCCATAAAATATGTTAGGTATCAGAAAAGATGAGATAAAATCGGTCTATCTCACCACGCCAGTTCCCATACGTGGTAGACGGATAGTATGAAGTTCCAACACAACAGCCGAAAAAAATGTTTTTTCTTTTTTTACTTTTTATTTCGTAATATTTATATGGGGAATTTATAAGTAATTAGCGACAAAGTCACCAAATTTTGGTGTACATGACCTAGATTTTTGGGGATTATGGAGAATCGGTATTGACAATTCTGCATATGGTATACATTACCGGCGAGTGCAGAGCAGTTGTCCCCGGTGAAGGCGATCACTTTACATTCAGGCTTGAACCCGTAACGCTGCACGAAGTATGGGGATATCGTGCCCAGGTCTGTGGGTGTAGCTACGGGAGCGCCCAGCTTCGCTTCTAGGGTGTCGTCTCCACATGCCTGTAGACACCAGTTTTATTTATTTAAAAGAAAGACTGCAGGGCAAATGTTTTATGGAGGTTAATCTACAAAAAAAACGAGCGAGCCTTACAGTAGTCACATATGATGTGTAACATCTGACATGTTATCCTACTATGACATTGAGATGACTCATTGGTCAAATCAAATAGCGCGCGCTCATTGGCCAAATCAAATAGCGCGCGCTTCCCCGGTTCCACTGCGCGCGGTCATTGGTCAAATCAAATAGCGCGCGAGAGACGTCTTCTTCAGAACAACAGCTCCTCCAAAGATCGCCATAACCACCGGTTTTCTGCCTCCTGCTTGAAGAACCTCAGACTGTAAATATTTTATAAAGACTCACCTTCAAACACTTCTCGTCCCATTTCATCAGCTTAATATCGAGGAGGTTCATTCCAGAACCATCGGAGAAGTCTATTGGCGCAATCCTGCCGAGCAGCAGCGAGCATGCGAACGATGACACTAGCGACACGTGGCTGCTGGCCTGGTACACACGCGGCTTGGTGCGGAACATCTTGCGGATTTGGGGGCCTGTGAACCTCTCGTATGCCCGGGACCCTGTGATCTTGGCTAGCTCCTAGAGGATGAAGAGTTTTTAAGAGATTTCTTTAACTGTTTCAACTAATCATATGGCGGGTAATAAGTATACGGTGGCACATGCTCAGGACATATTACGAAGTGGGTTAACCAGGCCAAAGAGTATTGTGCATACAATACAATACAAATACAAAAATTTATTTCTTTAACTTAAAATCATATTACAAATTAGCCGTATTTAGAGACTTCTTTTAAGTATGTAGTACCTGTGCTAGGAGTCTCTGCTCTTCCATAACATACATTACTTGTATACTATGATAGTTAACATAATCAAAAATGAGATAAACTAATATTAAATTCTAAACTTAAGTTAAAATATGTGTGTGTGTGTATTTGTGTGTGTGTGTGCGTGTGCGTGCGTGCGTGCATGCCTATGCGTATGTGTGTGAGTTATATGATATTTTGTAGGAGTCTTTAAGTTTCATCGTAATTTTTAATCTTAATACAATATATTAAGTTTCGATGGCTTCATAATAAAAATGGCCGTCTTCTCCAGCACTGTGCTAACTTCTTTTGGCAATGGCATATGTGTAAATAATTGAATAAAGCAAACTTATCATCACGTTTTAGTAGTCATAGATAGTTTAGTCAGTAAGTACGCCAGTAGACAGACACCACAGACAACAAATGCCTAACGCACATTTAATAATGTTACCCCTGCTTTATGTTCATTCTATCCGCACAGAGGTGAGCAGGAAAGTGGATATAGAACAGTGAACTCTAATCTTATTCTTTATTCTTTATTGTACAAAAAGAGATAACATGTTTGTAAGCATATTGATACAAATGATGTACAAAGGCGAACTTAACTCAGTTTGAGTTATCTACCAGTTAACCTTTGTAGACAGAACAAAACATATGGAAGTAAGGGCAATTGTACAACAATTTTAGATTTATAAAGAAATAATTATATTAACACGACACAATAATACAAAGTACATATATAAATAAAAGTATACATACTTATACATTTATATGTATTATAAATATATATTAATATATAATAATATATATCACACAGAGAGGAAATGCTCTTTAACTCTTCTTCTAAATACATCTAAAGAACAGCTATCACGTAGGGAAAGCGGAAGAGAATTCCAAGTTTTCACCGCATGTACAGCAAAGGAACCATCGTAAAGACTAGAAGTATGATGCGGAGTTCGGAGAAGGAGAGAGGTAGCCGTACGACACGTTTTGTCTCTGGGAATAAGAAACTCGAAACGTTCGCGAAGATATGCAGGCGAGTTAGGGTTGTGAAGAACAGAATATAGAAGAGAGAGAACATGTAAGTCCCGTCGTCGTCTAATAGGTAGCCACTTGAGTTTTTTTCGGTATTCAGAGATGTGGTCATATTTACGTAGACCAAAGACGAAGCGGATACCTAAATTTTGCAGTCGTTCGAGTTTGTTAAGATGTTCCTCTGTAGCATCCAGAAAGCAGACATCGGCGTAGTCTAGAAGTGAAAGAAGAAAAGACTGGCCTAGAACTACTCTAGTTTGAACGGGTAGAAATTTCTGGAGACGTTTGAGAGATTGAAACGAACAATATACTCTCCTGCTGATTTCCGCAATGTGAATGCTCCAGGAAAGATGGCAGTTTATGTACACGCCTAAATTTTTCTCACTTGTCGAATACGGTATAGGGACTGAATCAAGAATAATCGGGGGGATAGACTGATGGTCCAAAAGATTGTAGAAATATCTGCCACCAATAATAAGAGCTTGAGATTTTGTTGGATTGACTAAAAGCCCAAAACTCTTAGCCCACTGACTGATGTTTCCAAGATCACTATTGATGGCATCAATGGCTTGAGACAATTCTTCGACCTTGAAATGACGATAAAGCTGCAAGTCATCTGCATAGAGATGATAGTGTGATGTTATAACCTTAGTGATTGCGTCGATAAATATCGAGAAAAGAAGAGGAGAGAGTACGCCACCCTGCGGTACGCCCGCTGAGAGATCACACCATTCTGAGGATTCCTCATTAGAGCGGACCGACTGCGAGCGACCGCAAAGATATGAATTGAACCAGGCAGTTACAGAGGGAGATACATTAAGGGAAGAGAGGATACCCAGGAGGATTTCGAAATCGACAGAATTGAAGGCACTGCTAAAGTCCAGCAGAACCAGAACTGTAAGAAGCCTATTTTCCATGGCCAATCGCACGTCATCAGTAATCTTAACCAAGGCAGTTACTGTACTATGGCCAGTACGGAATCCCGACTGGTAAGGACTGAGCAAGCTGTTAGAGGAAAAAAAGGGAGATAGTTGATTCAGGACAATGCCTTCAAGAACGTTGGATAAGATTGGAAGTATGGATATGGGACGGAATTGTGAGGCAGAGGATTTGAGACCTTAGGAAGCGGGAGAACGTAGGCCTTCTTCCAAGCTGAAGGAAAGAAGCTTACCTCGAGTGAGTAGTTAATAATGTGGGTAATTACTGGAAGAAGTTTATCTATGAGGGGGCGAAGCATTTGGATCTGAAGGCCATCATCACCAGCAGCCTTAGTAGAAATTGCCTGGATGGTTTTTTTTATTTTTGCCTCTGTAACTAGCTGAAAAGAAAATTGGGGACATGCAGGCAAAGGTTGGCTAGAAAGGTTGCGTAGAGTAGAAGTTTTGATATCATTGTCTAATATGACAGGAGAATTTGAATAGTGTGTATTAATTGCATTTAGGTCGATATCTAGAATGCTATCGTTATAAGCTTTCCCCACACCGAGAGACTTTAAGAATTGCCATGCCTGCGCCGTATT
Organism: Phalera bucephala; assembly: GCA_905147815.2. Classification (NCBI taxonomy): domain Eukaryota; kingdom Metazoa; phylum Arthropoda; class Insecta; order Lepidoptera; family Notodontidae; genus Phalera; species Phalera bucephala. Next base: position 35,192,593 of record LR990614.1, on the reverse strand, counting down.
AAAATTTTGGATTGAATTGTGTATGTGGCGTCTCTTAGCATCCCTACACATACGACTGCAGCGGTTTCGTAGTTTCTTATATAGGGAGCAGTTCAACTCTGTAGAGGACTTGATGTAGTGTCTCTTAGCCTTGTCCCTTTTCGACATTTCCGCTTTAATGGTAACAGATAACCATGGTGCATGGAAGATGTTTTCCCTCACCTTTTTTACTGGAGCATGCACATCAAAGAGATCTATTAGTATTGTATTAAAGATCGAGACTTTAACATCTAAATTATTAGAGATGTACACAGGAGACCAATCAATATTGCCCGCGTCTTCTCTCAAACGGTCCAGATCTATGTTTTTAAAACTACGAAGGAAAAGAAACTTAGGTTTGCGTTTAGGTGCGCGTATTTTATAAGAGAGGTAAAGAAGATCATGATAGGAAAAGGAGGCAGGAAGTTGACCGTGTTGAGCTACTTTACTAATATCAGACACTAAGATTAAATAAAGAAGTGAAGGAGGACAGTGAGGTGCATGATGAGTAGCATGCAGTGGAAGAATTTGCATATTGACAGAAGAGACAAGGGAGTGGAGTCTACGGCTACGGGTATCATCCCTGAGCAAGCAGGTGTTGAAATCTCCGAGTAAAATAATATTGTCATATAATGAAGAAAAATACTCAAGTTTCGTTTCAAAAGAGTGAAAATAATCTATATGACAAGAGGGACTATAATAAACACCTAGAAGAATCTTATTATGGTTAAAAGCTAGTTCTATGAAAAGATGTTCTGCAAATTTAGAATAAATACTCGGAGACTGATCAACGACCTTGTAGGTAATATCGCCACGCAGATAAATCGCAACCCCCCCGCCCCGCCTGCCCGTTCTGTCATTGCGCACAAGTTTGTACCCGGGCAAAGAATATTGTGTGGAAGGAACAGCGGGTTTGAGAAAAGTCTCAGAAACAAGGACGGCGTGAATCAGATCAGAGTCAAAAGAAGATAAAAAATCAGGATAGTGAGCGGGAATACTTTGCGCATTCACATGAGCGACATTAAAGTATTTCATAGAGGAAGACAGAGTGGAGAAAAGCTGATCGCGCAGATGGACGGAATCTTCATTAAATGCAGACGCGTAGCTATTATCCGATGTACAAGAAGAAGAGCAAGATATAAAACTGTCATCAGACAAATCACACATAAATAATATATAATAAAATTATTCAAATAATAAATATACTAAAAAAAATTACCAATCTACTAATTCTCCTCTGTGCACTCGCTAGTTTACAGTAAGATTACTTTACTGTAAGAAAGAGACTTGGAAACATGCATTTAATAGCTAAGTTTCTATCCCACGGCAAAGTAAGATTGCATAAATACTTTTAAAGAAGTTATCATAACCCTCCCTGGCCGGCGCACGAGGTGACACTATAGAGAAGTGAACTCGAAGCATGTAGTTTACATACTCGCACTGCTTATTTTAATGCCAACTTCTTTAGAATTATGCAACTATGCAATTAGGCTGAATTTAAGCGAGGAGTTACGAGCATGTCACAAACCCTGTAATTTTTACATTGGTGGCATGTATTTAGTCACTGCCTTGTATAGTATTTTTCACACAAGATGGGCAGTGACAGTTTTAATTGCCAAAGGAAATTATACTTTATTCAATGGCAATAAGAAGCATGACCCGTTTCTATACTTATGGTTAAATGCCTTAACACCATTGAATTAAATATGAAATTCGTTTGGCAATAGGGAATATGCGTGTTTTTTTATATTTTTATACGATAGATTACATCAATATATACCTGCAAAAAAAATTTAAGAGTCAAAAATCAAGAGTAAAGGGCAAAAAAAAAATGTTGAAGATAGCAAACACATAAGAGCACTTTAAACGCCTGCCATTTTGGCGCGCTTGGCGTGACGTCAAAGTCTATACTAACAATCAATTAGTGAACAGCTGTATAAGTATTTTATTCTGTAATTTATTTTTATTTTGTATTCTGCGACTATTATACAATAGAACAACACTGTGTTGTGCCTAGGTGTAAAAATACAATAAGAAATGCACCCGATAGGGGCGGACATAAGGAGAAAGTGGTGTAAAATCAGAAAAAGAGACATGGTATCTCCATCAACTTGTTTATATTGCTGTGAAGATTACTTTAACGTAATAATTAACTTAAATAATTTAAACTAAAATTTTGTCTTTGTGTAAATCGATAACAAAAAATAACAATAAAACTAACTCAATAGCAAACATCCAACAAATATGCACTTGTTGACATTTGTATTGTAGACTTTGACGTCATATTCGTTCTGACCAATAGCGTGGCGTTCCAGCTACTTTGAATTTCCCACTCATTTTTTGTACTTTTAATAATTATTTTCTTAATAATCAAAGTAATGTTATTAAAAAAATATTGGTATAGACATTATTCCAATGCGATAAAGTTTGTAAAAAAAAAATATTTGACTCTTATTTGAATCACACGCATATCCCCTATTAGAACTAGTCACTACTCCTATGTGAGAAATACTATAGGTAAATTGGTAAATAAAAGTTTTTTTATAGAAAAATTCTCTGGAGTCTAAAATTGTGCCCGGTTTTATGGCAATAAGCATGCATCCAACATTGGGACCTATGCGACAATGATTTTTTTTAAGTTCATTTATGATATCAAGCATGCAATGTGCTTTAAGCACAAGCTGTCTTACATGTGATAGATTCAACTTGTATTTCGGCTATCAGGTAACAGCATTGATTCGGACGCCTTTGCCTCCTGCCGCTGAATACAAGCAATGATTGTGCGTGTGCGTCTTGAAAACAGTAATTTAAACATGGTGAGAATGATGATAATAAAATTATTTTATATACTATAACCTGTTCCAGGTTTTACACACCTGTCCCTAATACTCTATTTTATATGCATGTATAAAGTAACTGCCATAATGACAATAATGGTATTCAAAAGCAATGCAGGCCCTACCTCGGGTCCGCCGACAGCCTCCTCCAGCGCCCTGCAGTCAACGCTGGTACTCGAGTCCATCCACACGGGCGAATCGCACACGAACGCGGTGGCCAGCTGCGTGTGAAGAAACTCGTCCGGGGACAGCTTTGATAGCCTCGCCTCAGCGTCCTTCGACCACCAAACTGAGCCGTGTTGCTATTGAAATAAGAGTGTTTATATAGCATTCTGAATAGAAACTAATTTAATTGGGACTTCATATGTAATCTTGAATTAATATTATGTACACAATGGATACACGGACATGTGTGAAGTCTAAATTCCATACATTTACCGCTAATTTGTTTGCTAATATTTATTTTCTCCTTTTGCATACTACACTAATAAAAGTACAGCATAGAAGAGCAACCTGTGTGTTATAAAAATACCTAGTGCAGCATTAGAATTGTTTCACTCTAGCGAGCTGAAATTTTTACATCAATGTTTTACTATGGTTTTGGGAACCATTTTGTATATCTATGCGGCACAAGAGACTGCCTCCTTTCGCCTCCTTAAGAGTCGCTATGCGCATACCATAAAGCACGAAATTGTGTGGTACCAGAGGAAACTCCCATCCCCTGCCTTACAGTAAATAATCGACGCATCAGAGTCTCAACTTCCCCACTAACCTGGATGGAGTCGCCTATTTCATCATTTAGTACAAAACTGTGCGGCACCTCCCCCTAAACTGGAATCTTGCCTTTAAATAGATACCTATATGACAATCAGTGCAGTTAGTCTGCCTGCCGCCCAACCTATGCCTCTACCCAAGTGGAATTTTTAATAGGAAACAACGAAATGTATAGGAATAATATTTTACAAAGTCACATGGTCAGAACAATGCGCTATCGATTGCGAGATTTAGATAGGCTATCTTGAATACAGACCTGTGCAGCTCCAGAGAGAGCTTCAATAGTGGAGAAGTCGACGCCGGCCACGATGAGCCGGTCCATCACCATGTCCAGCGCCTTCACCCACAGCAGTGGTGGCGCCGTCACCTCGCCACGCTCGCCGCGCACCACTCCGCCAGATGTCCTGTTCACAAACACACCGTCACGCCTGTATTCTCCAGTGAAATAGGTGTACCACCGTCAGGCATGTATGGCACAAGCGGGAGTGACAAATGTGTACTGTGTAAGCCCACTATCAAAGACAATATTAGGTTCCCAGGGTAATCAGGGGCATCATTTATACGTGGCACAATTCCGGATTGCGAATTATCACTGGAATTTTTTCCATAGAAAACTTTAACTTTTTTTTAGATATTTAAACGCAGCACCTCGTAACCGCTACGCGCGTTAAGCGTCACTTAACTAACGAGTCAGTCCCACTTGACCAACAAGGCAGTCTGATTTGGTAGTTGACAGACAGTATGGTCCATTGGAGTTTAAGCTGCTTCGTCTACTGGATCTTGGAGTCACGGGTTCGATTCCCGCATTTGTGACCCACAAATATTTGTTTCGGTCTAGGTGTTTGTGAATTTCATGTTCGTATGTGCACGCACGACAGAAATAATCCCCAGTGTGGCTATATTTATTTAAAAAAAAATGGTTATTTTCAATGATATTGTAGTGTTTGTTATATATATTTGCAACAGCAGTATGGGTCAGATTGTTTCTGGACATATCAACGTGCTCAACTAATAAAGTCTTTATTTAATTTTAGCATATATAACCTTCAGGCACAAAAGTTGCAAATGTCATGTATTTTGTTTGACATGTGTAACTCTGTTCTATTAGTTGTTATCGTCAATATACCTCTTATGTTACCCTCCATTTTCCCCCATAGACCCAGTCAAGACTTTTTCTGCCCTATCCTCTAGGCAAAGTGATCTGTAATACAGGCCTTGGCCTAACTCAGATACCAGCTCCTCACATTCATTTATTATGATTTTATAAAAAATCTTACGTTGCTTATATTATTACCCTGTACATACACAATGCGAGGAGAAATAAACGCTTTATTATTATTATTAAAGTCCTGTCATTAGGCTTGAGGTTAAATCCACGTGATTTGCTTTAGCCCTCTTCTCTGTACCAGGTTTGTGTGGGAGTATTAATTATTCCTGCTTACCTTGATTTGTGAGAGGCCTTCCGAGAGTTGATTCATTATCTATAGTATTGTGACAGTCAGCATAAAAGTACACAGAAACAGGGCAGTATGTACTCTGGGCTTACAAAATTTATATTTGTTGACATTCTCTAACCAACCTTCTAAGAACCCTACCTTGCAATGATAGTAATAACTTAAGTTTTATACAGAGCTAATCTATCTATCTATATCACGCCAGATACCTTGCAGGTTAGGCAAAGAGTACAGTGTTGGGACTCAACAGGTTTTTTTCTTACAGACCTCTCTGGTTTCCTCCACCTTCATAGTTCGTGTCATACACACTCGCTGGTTAACTCTTGACTTTTGTAGGCTAATCATAAATATGAATTTAGGGTACAACATTTGTTGTGGCAGAAACTTCACTAATAAATCTGTACTAATATTATACATTCGAAAGTACGTCTGCTTGTCTATCTCTCTGTCTGTTACCTTTTTATCAAGACAAGGCAATCAATTGGCAAGGAAATGGATTTATTGAGGGGAAAGACATAAGCTACCTTTTTTCCCAAGCAATACTTAAGGCCGTAAAATACACGCCTGAAAATAATGCGAACGAAGTTGCAGGTACAGCTACTATGTTATAACTTATTTATTGTTTTATGATATTATTCTTACCATATGTTGCATTTACATGAATAAATATGTATTGAAATTTCTTTCCAATAATTCCCATGCATATATTGTAGGTCATCGAATCGAAGTGTTGAAGTGCTTGTATAATAACGTCAAGTCAGTCCGAGTACAGAGACAGTGCACGAAGGCGATCCCCATAAAAAGAGGAGTAAGACAGGGAGACGTCATTTCTCCGAAACTGTTTACGGCCACCATAGACCACGCCTTCACGGTCTTGGAGTGGCGAAGACTTGGCATCAGCATCAATGGCGAATACATCACTCACCTTCAATTTGCCAACGACATTGTGGTCATGGCTCGCTGGAAGATCTAGGACATTCGTCCTAGACTCGGTGACCTCAATAAAGTTTCCCAACAAGTGGGTTTTAAAATGAACATGGAAATAACAAAAATAATGTTTAATGTCCATGTCGCACCCACCGCAGTTACCGTTGGGAACTCTACTCTTGAAGCTGTCGACAAATACATTTACTTGGGACAGGCAGTCGGGTTAGTTAGTCCAACTTTGAGGGAGAGGTCAATCAACGAATCCAAATCGACTGGACAGAGTTAGGGAAACCTTGCAACATCTTCTCATCCAAAATACCTGAGTGCCTCAAGACTAAAGTTTTTAGTCAATGTGTGTTGCCAGTGATGACATACAGATCAGATATATGGTCCCTTACAATAAGTCTCCTAAAAAAAGCTCAGAGTTGCCCAGCGAGCTATGGAAAGAGCTTTTCTTGGTGTTTCTCTATGTGATCGAATCAGGAATGAGAAGATTCGTAGAAGAACCAAGGTCACCAATAGCCTTCAGGATTAGCAAGCTAAAGTGGCGATGGGCAGGCCACATAACGCGAAGATTAGACGGGCATTGGGGCAGAAAGATTCTAGAGTGGAGACCATGTAATGGCATGTGCAGCGTAGGATGACTGCCTGCCAGATGGACTGACGATCTTGTGAAAATCGCAGGAAGTCATTGGATGCAGGTGGTATTGGACTGGTTACGCTGGAAAGCGATTGGGGGAGGCATATGTTCAGCAGTGGACAAGTATAGGCTGAGATGACGATGATGATAATATTGTATGTACATATTGTTTACCTGAATTCAGGCAGATCATTGTCAAATTCCACATCTGCTTCATGCAGTACAGCATAGTCTTCACCAATTACAACGGCTTTTAACTGAAATAAAACATCCTGGTTAGAAGGGTGAATACTAGCTTTCTTATCAAGTTTGCATAAAACATTTCATCTATTCATTGTTTATACCAGTTTTTATAAAATCATAAATTATTGATGATGATCGATGATGATTATAAAAAAAAAAATAATACGCTAACGCTAACTCGGCCCAATAATTAACAGAAACCATTTTTTAACTATATAATAACATATCTTAATTTTGGTAAACATTTTAATTATAACATCATTTATTATCTGGCCAGTAATTATTTAACTAGGTGTATAAAAATACTTGAATAATCAAAGAAATATTTTTTTTAAATAAATGTCATGGTTCACGAACCAGGAAGTCAGTTGCCATTTATTAAATTCTGCAAGAAATAAATTATACATATACCTTTATATTTATTTAAGTTAGGTACATACACCAGCAGACAATGTTTGTTTTATATTTACCTATAGTTATATTTCGTCTACATGTTGGATGCACATGTTATCACAATTGTCAAAAATGTTATCAGTTTAATTCCTTATCACTCACTATGAAATTAAAATTAATTAATTAAGTAAACGTCACTTTAATTGGTAAGAACACAACATTTTTACAAAATAATCTCAGTGAATAGTACAAATAGCTAACAAATTAATGTCATCAAAGCGTTTTTATAACGTACCCTTTGAGTACTAAAATCAAATCCCAAAAAAGTTTTTTTCCTTGATTCTTCGGTCATTTTTTTATTTTGACAGCGCGGGCGGGCAGTGGCACGGTTCTTGCTACGTTCGGGAACGTAATCGACTTAACTTTCGTGACTGAATGCCGTTTTGTCCAATTCCATCGCGATTTCACGATATCATTATTGTATTTTATTAGTCTCTGCTAAGAAATGAGTGCTGCTGTAGCTGTAGTCCAATGTTTGTCGTTATTCGATAAAAAAAACCTCTACCAAGGTCGTGGTTATCTCATAATTACGATATATTATGTACTAAATAAATTACGCAATAAGCACTTAGCCTTTCTGAATTATAGCGAAATGACCACACCTCTGGCCTCCAAACAATTCACGTTAGTTTTTTTGCGCACTTTTATAAACACACATGCGTGTAATACACACTACATTTAGTGGATCAGTACTATAATGTGAATGTTGACTTAATTATATTTGCAGATAATGTAAAGGCGCTAACTTCAAACCCTATGCACCAATGACAGCGAGCCGTGCATTCATAAAAAATGAAATTAAGAAATAAAATGTGCAGTAGGTATGCCGATCCCATTCTAACCGGTATCTCCGACTGAGATCACCCAAGCAGATCGACACACAATATAACAGTTACCAACAATGCATTGTTAGGCTTATAAAGTTAGTAACTCGCACATAGCGTGAATCATAGTACCGGTAGGTGCTTACCTGTGTAGGTGCTTCGTGCGGCAGGTTCACTGACCTAAATTGTATCATACTAATGACGGACATGGCTTACACATGCTTATTTGAACAACGCATATTAAGGGAGCACTTGAAGTACCTACCTAAATTAACGACTATTTTAAAAAATGAATATGTAATGTATTGAAATGTTTTTTTCTATCTAACCAAAAATTACTATAAAGTTCATTATATGATTATGGCATAACTCATTGTTATATTCAGGCTTTTCTATTTATAAGACAAAGTAATAAGAAGAATTCAATTAGTATATTTAATATAAATATGCGCGGATTTTTTCAAATACTAAGACAGTATTAACGCCTGTTATTTTAATTACGCAAAGCGTAAATATATGAATATTTAAATTGCTATAAAAAAATATACAGGGATTATAAATTTTTGAAGTATTGCGTTGTTAATTAAAGTTGTTCTCCAACTGTAAACTATAGTGCGACAAGGATTTTTTTTGGCATTTTGGCCCATGGTGAGATTGACAGGGGGCGTTGGTGTAAAATTAGGGTTATGATTTAGTAAAATTTTCCTAATTCCAAGGAGATATTTCAACAGGTGGGGTCCTCACGGTTAAAAATTAAAAAAAAGAACTTGGTAAATGTCATAGCAGACGGCAACTCTGCAACTGTCATGAAGTGACATTTCCCTTGATGACAGCGTTAATTCCAATTTTGATCGCAGCTTGCACGAATTTATTTCTCAGTACAAGAGTAGCGAAGATTCCTTTTCAAATTTTAACTTAAAACCATGATAGAACAATGGACTTCAGCATCAAAAGGCTATCATTAGACAGAAGACTGCAGGCTTTATACAAAATAAATTATTTAAGTTTGAGTTTATTATTATTCGCTCTTGGAGGATGTAGGGAGGTAGCCTACCTCAGGTAGGTCATTGTTTCTATAGTACATTGGCACTTTTAAGTCTATAATTGGATAACCAAAACGACATCACTTACACATAAGCATTTTTCTACACCCGGTTCCGTGGGTACCCTATGACAGAGTCGGATTTTAATAAAAAAATGTATCAAAATAATATTTGGGACTATCACCTGGGGCCTCTTTTTGTCAAAATTCTTTAATGTAGTAGGTGTCATTGTTACTTCCCTTAGATGTGTACATGTAAAGACGATGGTGCAAAACCTACATAAACGCAAACTTAATCCCAATTACCTACGTATTTACTTTAAGGTGAAGTTACTCTGACTGAGGATAGAACTATCACACTCGCAGTATATAATTTCCACTGTAAGCGATTAAGAGAAAAGATGGGTCTACGATCTATATAATAAAGTCTATGGACAAAAGCTCGTGACGCGCCAGTCATACTTCACCCTATTAGTTCTAGTGGAGAGGTGCCACAATTATAGTACGCGAGAAAGTAATTACAATGGTCCCACCGCAATGGTAGCACGGCACTGAGTACCTATGCCTTTTTACACAGCGTACGTCTGTCTATTCTAAAAATCTTGAGAAGTATTGTTCATTTCAGTAGGCACCAATAGTTAAGCAGATTGGTAAGGAAGGTTTTTATGTCCTATAAAATTTAAATATGTGCGCGCAATGCCGGCGACTTGATAAGTTTCAACAGCAGGTGGCGACAAAACTGCCTCCAGCAATCTACACTGGGTCTACGTATTCCTCGTAGTGTTTGTGTAAATCTCTCTCACCACTACTTGTAAGAGAATTCCTTGGGCCAGCAGTGGGACAATATAGGCTCATTTAAATAAATCAAAAAGATTTAAAGCATATAATAGCTAGTTAACTTTATCGGAGGCGTGACAACAAGATTCGTCGAAACTAAGACAAAATTTATTCCAGATCATCATCATCATGGAGCAAGCGTGTCCTAGAGTGGAGACCGCGACTTGGTAAGCGTAAGGTAGGACGGCCCCCAGCTAGATGGACCGACGACCTCAAAAAGGTCGCTGGGACAGACTGGATGCGGAAGGCGGAGGACCGTGTGCAATGGCGCGTGTTAGGAGAGGCCTATGTCCAGCAGTGGACTGCGATAGGCTGATTGATTGATTGATTGATCATCAGCATCATCTCAGCCTATACTTGTCCACTGCTGAACATAGGCCTCTCAAATCGCTTTCCAGCGTAACCGGTCCGATGCCACCTGCATCCAACGTCTTTCTGCGATTTTCACAAGATCGTCGGTCCAACTGGCAGGCGGCCGTCCTACGCTGCGCTTGCCAATACGTGGTCTCCACTCTAGTATCTTTCTGCCCCAACGCCCATGCAATCTTCGCGCTATGTGGCCCGCCCATTGCCACTTTAGCTTGCTTATCCTGATTGCTATGTCAGTAACCTTGGTTTTTCTACGTATATCCTCATTCCTGATTCGATCGCGTAGAGAAACGCCGAGCATAGCTCTTTCCATAGCTCGCTAAGCAACTCTGAGCTTTTTTATGAGACCTATTGTAATAGACCACGTCTCTGATCCGTATGTCATCACTGGCAGCACACATTGACAAAATTTTAGTCATGAGGTACCGAGGTATTTTGGATGAGAAGATGTTGCGCAGTTTCCCGAACGCTGCCCAGCCGAGTTGGATTTGTCGTATTCCAGATCGCAGCCAAAGTATTCTAGGAAACATATAAAAGATCTAATCCCTCTCTGGTTACATGGGTGGCATGTAAGAGCTAATCGCATGGAAACGTGCACGGCCGGCGAGGCGCGCTTTCGTTCGCTATATATAACCACCACCCCTCGCCAATGCTTGGACGCTCTCGGGACGGGCGCTCACGCCTTTAAACTTCAAATAGAAAAGACTTTGTAGGCACCGCGTACGTAATGAGCCAATTATTATAAGGTTTTTGAATATTCCAGTGTTGTTACCTAAATCTGTGTGAATATCGGCAAATGTCAAACTAGTCCTTCCTGTGGATGTTTTGAAGTGACGGAGTAGGTAATTTTTACGCGACGTCGTTGAAAATTGTCGTTCCGTTTCGACCAACTGAACTAACCAGCTAGTTGTGCTGAATGGAACTTGATGAAGAATTTGTTTCAATCCACCAACTGGTTCGTCCGATGATTACCGTATCATTTTATTCTTAACGAATAAACTGGGCCAGTGGCGCATTTACTAGCAGGCTGAGTAGGCTGGAGCCTAGGGCGGCAAACTTTAGGGGGCGGCAAATTTGGCTCAAATTTTTTGTTTTTGTCTTACAGAAATTAAAAAAAAAAGTTATTATTTACGGAGAAAAGAATTTTCGAAAATTTAACAAGAAATACATTATTTTAGCACTATACAGTATGCCGAATACACCAACATCTGTAAGTGAATAAATATTAAACGCTATGTAAAGCATACTTGTGCGAATATGAATTTTTAAAATATTCCAATAGCGTTTAATATTACAATTAAAATTTAATAATTTTGACCGATTTTTTTTATACACTATTACTATAATGTTTTCTCTGGGTACCTAAATGTTATTAGATCTTCTCACACAATTCAATTAGCGTAATATGATATTGCATGCTTTAAGTGAGTGACAGACGTACGACCTTTAAACTCACGGTTTTAAAAGAACGCGTACTTACTCGGCTCGACGTCGGCGACACACGGCCGACTTGCTCACACTGTTCCGCGATTTCGCGTACACCGAAGAGTTCTTGTGTTATTTAGGAATAATTTCATAATATGTTATGAAAAACAACAAAAGAATATGTTTTCGGATAGACTATGTAAAGGAATGGTGGTTAACCATTGAGAGAAGTGAGTGAGAAAAATTCGTTAGCGCGTTCCATGTGCAATTGAATTTTCAAACAAAATTGCGGCTCGCGGCTCGCAGTGCTGTAACACGTACGAGCCGAGAGCTACGAGCATAATTTGAAATCGGTTGGACCGCCGACGAGCTTGCCCGGCGATTTTCAAGTACGCGTACTTATGGTGACACACGCGCGAAAAAGGTCGTCAAACCACAAGTACGCGTACTTAATCGAACGTCTGTCACACGCTTTAAGCGCTAACGCGCGCAGGTATGGTTTATTAGCGCCTCAAAATCAAGATCTCGGTGTTTCGTTACATTATATCGTAATTAACAGATGTAATATACGTATAAATAATACAAAAAGTAAAGTGGAGAGGAAAATGTAGTGACCATTTTCCTCTCCACTTTACTTTTTGGAAATTTCAATCAAATTCAAAGTAATTTTAACGGTTTATAATGTGATTTTTTTAAACAAACTTCAATTTTTAGTAATGAACTTATTTCCATTTTATCATTATTTTATTTATGTCTAAAGTGAGAATTTTTATGAAGATATTTATAATAATAAGTTCATGAACTTTACATATGGCTTATTTTTTATTTGTGAATTTTTTTTTTTAATTTTTCAAATTTAATTTATCTATCTATCTATAACCTCACGCCAGATCCCTTGCGGGGTAGACAGAGAGTACAGAGTTCCAACAGGTTCTTTCCTTACATACCTCTCTGGCTTCCTCGACTCTCATAGTTTGTCTCACACACGCTCGCCGGTTACGGAGACTCTTGACTTTTCCTTCAGATAAGACTCGGTTTATTTGGTCGTGGTAAGATAGTCCAGGTCTTCCCCGGTACCTGCATCCTTCCACTTTCACATTGTATATCTGTTTTGTCATTCTTTCCTCTGGTATTCTTTCTATATGCCCGAACCAACGGAGCATGCCCTTTCTCATCTTTACACCGATACTATCTTTCATACCTACTCGCTGTCTTACTATGCTGTTGCTAATGTGGTCGGTCAGCTTCACTCCGCACATCTTCCGCAGAGCTCGCATTTCTACCGCATTTATCCTACTTTCATTCTCCTTCTTACATACCCAGCTCTCGCTACCATATAACAGCGTTGGGACAAGAACTCCGTTGTTATAAATTTAGTTTATCTTTTTGCAAAATGTTTTTTTTTTAAATTATTTAAAACAAATATAATAGTAAAATATTCATAACAAGTTAATACATTTAATATAAATTTTAAATTTATGTATAACATGAGCGCTTAAGGCAAAAACATTTCGATTTTCCAAACTTTTTTTGTACTACATTGAAAAATCTGATATAATGATTACGATAGAGCACTAATCATAAAGGTGCAATTTTATTGACATTGATTGAATAAATATGATTGTGAATTAGGAATTGCACGTTAGTAGGGGTGGCAAAAGTTGCAAACAGCAAATGTGTAAATCCGCCACTCAACTGGGTTTATTTGAAATCATTTATTGTTGAATGACAATAAAGTATTGAAAAATTAACGAGAGAGCGTTAACAGTTAACGTTTACAGATCTACAGAATAACCTGAATAAGGCTACAAGTATTAAAATAGAAAAGTAGTATTATTTAACAAAAATACTTTCCAATTTTGCTATTTCGTCCTGAATGCCTGTTCAATAACTGAATTCGTCTTCAACTTGTGTAAATATGACCATGTGCCGGATCATCTATCACTATTTAAGTGGTTGCTTATTCGGCAGCATAGGATTCTTTTATTTTTTTGAAAACGTAGCCCCACACTAGGATTTATTCCTGTGTCGTGGGTGCGTTTACAAACATGAAAATTCACATACAGAAATACCCAGACCGGAACAAATAATTGTGGATCACACAAAGATTTGTCCCGAATCGAACCCGCGACTATTAAACACAGTGGACGGAGCGGCTTAAGCTCTTAACCACTGCGCTAAATCGTCCGTCAGGATTTTGAGGGCCCTGAAAATATGTTATTTTTATCCTTCTTTCTTCAGTCTCACCCGCTTATCTTATTTCACAATCATTAATTGTGCTTTAATCACGACAAACATCTTCTTCCTTCAGTGCTCCCTTTATAGTACTGATTTCATTCATTCTTCTTTCTTTGTCCAGTCTATCCTTCTTTGGAATGCTTTGCTTCTAGCACTAAAGATGGCTACTAATGGCATCTTTTTTTTAAAAAAGTCTGCAGGACTATCTCTATGTTTATTGTTCCATATCGTTATGTCGTACAGATATAGTTTATGTAATTATTAGTAACTGGTTGGTATTGTATGTTATTTATATTTATTTTCTTACCTTTTTTTATTTAATCTTGTGTAATTTCGCACCTACCATGATTGTCTCTACACCACCCTAAGGTAGACTGGCTGAAATGCCTCAGGTATCAAGTCCGCATATGTATATACATGAAAGAATAAATAATAATAAAATGGTGGCTAGAATATAACTCATATTTGAGTTAAGGTCGACATTTTGTATACTTCCTAATTGTAAACTCTTATTAAATAAAGAAATAATTAATTTCTTAGTTTGGTGGTGTGCCCTAAATGTCTTGATAATGCCATTGCTTAAATAAAATCTCTCTTTTTGTATTTATGTCCTGCATTAATCTTATGATAATTTCATTTTTTTATTCAGTAGGTAGTAATATAATATTTTCTAGAGCATGCTGAAAAGGCCTGTCAGCGTTTTTTTTTTTGATTTTCAATGAGAAATAAACCATTCATACCTACTCTTTATAGAATGACCAACAAAAATAACGCATACATCCTTCACTAAGTTAAGTTCAAGTACATTCACGAGTCGCGGTGCAAGACCCGTGTCTAGGGTTGCCAGCCGTACTTTATTATAAAATAACCCTTAATTATGTAGAATACGTTGTTAAGGGTAAGTACACTTTATAAGGACGATAAAGTATGCAAAAATACTTTATGTCGAATAGTTTGATTCTTCTAAGATTCATTTTACATAAATCCTTAAAAAGAAAAACAACTATCACAATTTTATGTATAACGGCTGAATGATTTAACTGGAATATTCGCAATTAAAGGCAAAGTTAAAAGCAAAAAGGCTGATGTTTAGTGTTAAAATCCGAATCTAAGGTTATATATAAGCTAGGCTTAAAGAAAATAGTAAATACTATAAACACTTTCTCTAAACTCTTCAAGTTATCATAGACTGTAAAGATGCTGTGAAGTTGTTTAGCAGTGATAAAAGTGATTGAATTTTTTTTATATTTATTTATTTCAACAATATCAGCACAATCATAACAGAATAATCCAATGCGACAGTGTGGTTATTAGATTTCATGCAGTATAACGAATTCTCCCAAATAGCAAGAGAACAAATCAATTTTCTTAGCAACTTCATTAAGTGTACGTAAGGCGCGGGTCATTGGAGCTTTCCCCTGCTAATTGGTCTTGCCGGCCGGCACCTTAAACAAGTGCGGTCTTCGTCTATGCCATATGTATTTGTCCGGGACATAGATATTGATTTCCCTCAGTACTCCCGAGTTAGATATTTTGCCTCTTCATCATCATCATCATCATCTCAGCCTATACTTGTCCACTGCTGAAAATAGGCCTCCCCAATCGCTTTCCAGCGTAACCGGTCCGATGCCACCTGCATCTAACGACTTCCTGCGATTTTCACAATATCGTCGGTCCATCTGGCAGGCGGTCGTCCCACGCTGCGCTTGCCAATACGTGGTCTCCACTCTAGAATCTTTCTGCCCCAACGCCCGTCCGATCTACGCGCTATGTGGCCCGCCCATTGCCACTTCAGCTTGCTAATCTTAACGGCTATGTCGGTGACCTTGGTTCTTCTACGAATCTCCTCATTCCTGATTCGATCGCGTAGAGAAACGCCGAGCATAGGTCTCTCCATAGCTCGCTGAGCAACTCTGAGCTTTTTTATGAGACCTATTGTAAGAGACCACGTCTCTGATCCATATATCATCACTGGTAACACACATTGACTAAAAACTTCCTCTTAATAATTTAAAAATATAAACAGCAAGGCCTAAGCTTCTTCTTGTTTTCAAATTATTGTTGCTAAAAGTAATAAAAAATATGTTTAAATAAACTATTAATTTTTAGACTTTACTATTTTGTTTAACAAAGTAGTAAAGTGGAATAAATAATACTTTCTTTTGATACAATGTACTTTTTTGTCTACCTTTAAAAACCAACGTACTTTATTTGCTTAAATAAAAGGTGGCAACCCTACCCAGGGGTAGGGTTGCCACCCAGACAGGCAGATTGACAGATGACAGGTCATCTTTGCGTTTTCACGCCAATACCAAACACACAATGTAATAACTAACCTTTATATGTGGGACTGTGGGTCCTTTAAGAACTTTTTTAAAGCGCTCATAGACCGTTGCCTTGGTCCGATCGCTAATGATTAACGTTGGGCGCGGTCAAACTTGCGACAGGATGCTCACTAGTAGTAACAACATGATAACAATATTATTTGCGCTACGGACGAAGGGTATGTTAAGCCGTCATTTTTGACTGTCCCGGCCGTAGTCTCTAGGCTAGACTTGGCTGCAGCTGTTCTCAAGAGCGGGTAGAGATATCAAGTGGAAATTAATGTCAAACTAGCTGTTACCCGACACTTCACCCGTTTGGAATATCCCAAAAACCTTTTTCTAAAATAAAAGTCGCATTAGTTACTCCTTATAACGTCAGCTATCTGACAGCGAAAGTCCAGTCGAATTCGGTCCAACCGTTTTGGAGATTAGCCGTAACAAACAGACAGACAGACTTTTTTTATAAGTACTAGTATATACTTCCATATGGATTTAGTAAAAAGCTCTTATTTTACAAACAGACACCAATTTTTTATTTAATTGTCTACGGTCCCTTGCCGTTATAAAAAAGTTGGTTGTTATAGTTTCTAAATCAATGCAATCAAAGCATACGCCCATTTAAACGCACTTATCAAACCCCTTAGGGTACTTCCCACTGGTACTTCCCGTTCACCTAGAATGATTGAAATTTGGCAAGAAGCAAGGTCTTGCGTTCGATGTCCGTACGAAACAAATATTCGTGGTACCCACAAATATTTGTTTTGGTCTGAATGTTTGTTTATGTGAATGTCATGTTTGTAAACGCACTCACGTCACAAGAATAATTTCAAGTGTAGTCTATATTTTTTTCCAAATTACCAGTTATTTATTTGTTGTAAGAACGGTAGAAGTAAAAGATGATGATGTAGGGTTCGAATCAGGGCCGGTCTGTGTTATTGGAGTTATTCTATCTATCTATATCACCCCGCCATATCCCTTGCGGGGTAGGTTCCAGGGTAGTACAGAGTTCCAACGGGTTCTTTCCTTACATACCTCTCTGGCTTCCTCCACTCTCATGGTTCGTCCCATACACGCGCCGGAGTGTGCCGCAATAGTGTTAAGGCATAAAACCATAAGTAGAGAAACGGGCCATGCCTCTTATTGCCATTGAATAAAGTATAATTTTCTTTGACACTTACAACTGTCACAGTACCCACCTTACATGAAAAATACTATAGAGAGAAAAGAAAGAGAGCACACTAGAACATAAGCAATACCTATGTGTGCGTGAAATTCGTCCCTATGTTAGGTATTTTAAGCTTGCTTTTCCATCACAGATGTCTGAGGGTAAATCTTGTAAAGGTCATATTTTAGCAGTCTATGGTTTTGGTGTGTTTGTATTGACCACAGACGTACCATGTTCTAGTGCCGTTACGTATATGTTCCGCGCCTAGACTACACATCATTCATTCGATTCGTTATTATAGTCCGAGTGACATAAGGTAAATTTTATAAGAACAATCCATATATATATATATTTATATATATATTCATATATATATATATATATATATATATATATATATATATATATATATATATAATATTAGCCCTGTTAAGAAACTGTTCCACCTGGGCACGGGCCTCCTCTCAAACTGAGAGGGTTTTAGGTCATAGTCCACCACGCTGGCCCAGTGCGGGTTGGCGAACTTCAAACACCTTCGAAAAACACTTAGGCATGCAGGTTTCCTCACGATATTTCCTTCACCGTTAAAGCAAATGATAGTTTATTTTTAACACGCACATGCTTTCGAAAAGACAGAGGTGCGTGCCTAGGTTTGAACCCGAGGCCTCTGACTTTGCAGTCAACGGTCAAAACACTAGGCTATTACATAACATAAAAGCAAAAAGAATCAGAGACCCCTGATTTTTACAAGGTTTCATTTAACTTTCAATGCTCGTATGTCTGTCTGTCTGTCTTTCCGGTTCAAATCTTGTGATCCATTTTTCAAGCACTTGTGGGTATCCGATTAAGCTGAAATTTGGCATACGTTTGTAAGTCCGGTGACTATGCAACAATATATGGTAACATGGGGCTGGTATGATGATAGAGTCCGAAAGTGGCCATAAGAACATGTGAAATATATACAGTAACCCCCTCGTGTTTAGGCTTGTTAGATTGGTATTGACAACCAGATAGTGTTCAGGGTGTGATGATGAATCCGAAAGGTGGCCCATCGAATCACTCAACTACTTAATATAACCCTGCTGTGTTTGGGCTCGTTGGATTTGTCTGGTCAAGTACTTTAGACGGATGGTGTTCCAAGTCTGACGATGGAGCCGGAAAAAGGCATAGGAACTTCTCAACTAAACAAGATAACTTCGTTGAAATTTATAAAAAAAAACACACCGTCACGCCTATATTCCCCAGAGGGGGTGGCAGAGGTGTACTGAGCACACCCACGTTTCGCCGACGATGTTAGGTCCCATGTAATAGGGGGCGAGCCTATTGCCATATACCGGGCACAATTCCAGACTCCGGACTCATACTGGGAATTTTTCGTTAGAAAAACTACACTTGTCCGACCTAGGATTTGAACCCAGGACCTCGTGATCACAAAGCGATGCGCTTTACCACCAGACCAACGAGGCAGTCAAATTTATAAAAACTTTTTAAAAAGGTCTTTTTAAGTAATTTTTTTTTGGTATCGTATCGAGTGGTATGTCTGTAATGAAAGAGGAGAAAATTCTCATTCATAAATGTATAATATACCAAACGACATAAATATAATTTTAATCTGAACCGGGTCGCCGTCGAAAGGGAGCTATTTAACTGTGCCCTGAGTGAATTCACAAGGATAACAACATATATATTGTGTTACAAGTAGCAAATATATCATCACAAATATCTTAAAGTTTAAAGCAAAATTGTGAAATTCACCCCTTTAATCTTCTATCCAGTTAAATTTATTAACAATGAAATATCAGCTATAAATTTGAAAAAATCGCGTCTTTACTTCAGTAACCATTTTCTATTTCCTTTTATATGGTAACATGAGGATAACGTGGTGGGTTGCACGTTTAATTAATATTTTCTGTACCAATATTGTATACTAACACATTACTGTGCAACTGCTTGATATCCCTAAGTAATAATAACTAATCATAAAAATCTTTTAAAATGGGGGAACCAACTTCATAAAACAAAAAATAAATATTCGAAGTCGGTGCCGGTTGCTTTGAAGCGCTTGTGAAGTCGGTTTCCCTTTTTTTAAAGATTTTTGTTTTACTATTTTAAGTGATAAGGTAATTTATTTGTTAATATTTATATACCTATATTATATTATTCTACTTAGTTCTACAGTAAGGTACCTACAGGATTGATATAATACTTGCCGTCAAGGAGTCCCCTGGTGTATCTCCAAAGTCCAAGGTCCGATACCGATAAAGTTAAAATGGGACCTCTTTGGAGCTATATTATACCAAATCTAAAAAGAATCATAAAAATCAGTCGATAAGCAAAAAAGTTATTAAAAAAAACGCAGACGAATTATGAATCTCTTCCTTTTTTGACATCGGTCAATATTCTGCTTAGGTATATAATAGGGTACCTATAGGATTGATATAACACTAATAATATGCCAATCTACACATTTGTGTTGTTTATCGTTAAGGAGTTCCCTGGTGCATCTTCTAAGTCCAAGGTCCGCTACCAATGAAATTAAAATAGAGCTACTTAAGAGTTATACTGAACCCAATGCATAAAGAATCATCAAATCGATTCACAAGCAAAGAAGTTATAAAAAATTGACGAATTATAAACCTCCTCCTTTTTCGAAGTTGGCTAACATACTGCTTAGTTCTATCGTAGGGTACCTATAGGATTGACGTAATACCCATAATATCTCAATTTACACATTCTTATTGTTTGTCGTTAAGGAGTTCCCTGGTGTATCTTCTAAGTCCAAGGTCCAATGCCAATGAAATTAAAATGGGGCTACTTTGGAGCTATACTGAACCCAATACAAAAAAAATCATCAAAATCGGTTCACAATTGACTGAAATATCGCTGAACATACACAAAAAAAAGAAAAAAAAATCATACAGACGAAAATAGAACCTCCTCCTTTTTGAAGTTGGTTAAAAATAAGATGTCGACACTACTATATTAGGGAATAATATCCTGTAAAAGTATCTGCCTATCTATCTATCTCATCTATCCATATCATCACGCCAGACTCCTTGCGGGCGGACATAGTTCCACAGTTTCTTTCCTGACATACCTCTCTGGCTTCCTCCACTCTCCTAGTTCGTCTCATACACGTTCGCCGGTTACGGAGACTCTTCAGATAACACTTGGTCTATTTGGTCATGGTTAGATAGTCGAGGGTTTCCCCGGTACCTACCTCCTTCCACTTTCGCATTGTATATCTGTTTTGTCATTCTTTCTTCTGACATTCTTTCTATATGCCCGAACCAACGGAGCATACCCTTTCTCATCTTTACACCGATCCTATCTTTCATACCTACTCGCTTTCTTACTACGCTGTTACGAATACGGTCGGTCAGCTTCACTCTGCACATCTTCCGCAGAGCTCGCATTTTCACCGCATTTATCCTACTTTCATTTTCTGCTTACATACCCAGCTCTCGCTGCCATATAACAGCGTTGGGACAAGCACTCCATTGTGTATGGCCAGCTGTGCCTTTTGGCTTAAGTGCCGGCTCCCAAGTAGCTTTCCCATCGCACCATTTACTCCGTTCCCTACACTCACTCTTCTCTTTATGTCAGAGGTGTATTTCCCATCCTTACTGAGTGCGCATCCAAGATGTACAAACTCATTCACTTGCTCCAGCACATCGTTACAAACCACAATCTACAATCCCTGTAAAAGTTAAGAGTGGATAATAAATAAATAAATAAGCTTTAGAAAAAGTTCGACGTGCGGCTTGGGCCAATGAATGAGAGCTTAAACCGCTCCATCCACTGGATCGAGTAGTCGCTGGTTCGATCCCCACTCGAGACAAATATTTGTTTCGGTCTGGGTGTTAATGTATGTAAATTTCATGTTTGTAAACGAACCCACAACACAGGAATAATTTCTACTATGGGGACCAGTTTTTTTTAAATTAATACATATTTTTTCTTTTATTATGTAGTCGGGTTAGAGTTTTTTAAACTTTTCCCCTTGTTAGAGGTCATAGCATTCTGAGTTAAGAACATATTATGAGAATCCAAACGGAGTTAATTTACAGCGACTGTGTAAAGCAGTATGAAAAATGAAGTTAAGTCGTTTTATAACCCTATGAGAGTGGATGAAGCCAGAGAGGTATGTAAGGAAAGAACCTGTTGGAACTCTGTACTCTCTGCCTACCGCGAGGGAGCGTGATGATATAGATAGATAGAAGTTAAGTCGTCTAATAAGACGACCGACTGCTTGGTCCAGTCATTAAAACCGAAGGTCTCTCCTGACTGAGTCAGTAGTCGAAAGTACGATCCGAACCGAAGGAATCTTGTGTGACCCACGAATATTTGTATCGGTCTGGAGATTCCGGAGCCCCACCCCGAATTGTCGATATTGGCCACCGTGGGTTTTAGTCGGTAGGAGTCCGACATGCGTCGTCAGGTTCTCCCGAGGCTGGCGGTAGTCAATGAGGATTTCCCCACGAAAAAAAAGGTATTTGAGTTCGCGAATTTTATGTTGGTAAATGCACCCACGACACAGAAATAACCTTACTGCGGGTAACCCCGTTTCTGAAAACACATAATTGCACAATCCTATTAAATAGGTAATTTCTGTATCCAAAGTATAAAGTAGTTTTGAGATGCTATTTTTTGTATTATAGGAAAATATTTTGTACTGTGTGTCCTTTTGTTGCAAATAAACTTCTTATCTATCTATCTATATGCAATAACTTTATGAATACAAATCTGTGTCATCATGCTCCATGATTAGTTTAGTAGGTAAGTTCTGTGTTCATTTTACAAATGGATGAAAACGAAATACATATAGTAGATGATTGATAAAAACTAGTAGTAGCTAGTTATTTCATAATTTTCCTAAAAAAACTATAAGATTACTAGTGCATTTAGTGGTTACCTACCCATAGAGTTGCCAGATCTAAATTACATGCTCTTCAAAAAGCTTTAATTAACACCTCCTTCCTAAAATACAATCTAATCATCAGCTGGCCATATACACCGCTCTCGTATTCCAAATTCGAATCATTTTAAAAATAGAATTTATTTAGAATTGCTTTTTTATTGTATGTATGTACATTTGTAGAGGCCAGAGTCGGTGCGACGCGGTGTGGTGTGGGCAGTCGCGAGTGGCGTCTGGCGGTCGGGCCGCGCCGCGAGGATGCTGCGCCTCTTAATATTGTAAACAAGAGCTTTTTCGATTGGTGGGCGGCAACGCGCAAGCGCCAGCATAAGTATGCTTGTAGCAACGTCCATTTAATTTCAATTGAATTATTTTTGGAGATTCGTATATTATTTTTAAAATTTATGTGATAAGGAGAAAAATCTCCGTTACAGGCAGTCCACCTAAACTAAAAGCTTCCCATGCATTTTTCAGGCTTTATTTTTTGACGGACGACTACGACACGAAGCATGAATAAAACAGTAGAGTACTCTAAGTATGTAGAAATGTATAATAATTCGAATGAATCTGCTTGGTACCTGTAAATTAGACGCAGAAAGAACAATTTCGAAAGCAAAATAAAATAAAAACAGCCTTTCCAATCAATACCAACTAAACTCTTTTATTTTACGATCTAATTTTAATAGATTGCCGTAATACCTACGCATGTTCGATGAAACTATTTCTTATTAGAGAAATTAAAGCTTTTTCAGGTTGGTAGAGATTGTTGTTACAGTTTTTCACACAATCTTACAAGGCTAACTCTACAGTTATTACAGTCTAACTAAGGTACAGCTGCTGAGAACGTGTCGTGATAGAAATATGCCGCTTAAGAGGTGCTATAGAATTGTGACAAACTGTCACCATGTGACTACGCTCGAAATTACCAATGATTTCAAATGATCTGTCAATTTGATGGCCTAAGATCGCCTCCAAAGTAACAACAACACGTCTTCAAATAGCCCATTGTATAAGCCTGCTATAATATAGTGAACTTTACCATAGATAAGAGCAGAAATCGATGTTGCGCGCCGCGCACGCCGTCAAGACAAGGTCGGGCACGACGGCACGGTGGCGGGCATGCGCGGCGCGGAGGCTTGGGGTGCGCGGGGGGCGAGGCGCGTGCGCGGGCCGGCCGGGGCGCGGGCGGCAGACGCGCCGCGATGGTGGGCCGCGACAGCCGCTCGGAGAGCGCGGCGCGCCTTTGGGCGCCGCGGCATGAGTAGCGCGCCCGCTCGGCCCGGCCCGCGCGCCCGCCATGGCGCAGGCCGCGCCCGCGCCCCATCGCACCCATTCCTTCGCGAAGAAGACCTTCCACAAGCCCACGTACTGCCACCACTGCTCGGATCTGCTGTGGGGCCTCATCGGGCAGGGCTACGGCTGCGAAGGTACGCGTCGCGCATGCGCCCCGTGCGCGTCGATACCGGCTCCGCGCGCGTCCGGCACGATCAGCGCGTTATGCAACGCGGGGCTCGCGCCCGACGCCGGGCGTGTCCGCCCCGGCCGCCCGCCCCGATCGATACCGCCTCCCGAGCCGAGCCGCCCGCCCGGGCGAGCGTGCACGCCGAGCGCGCCCCCAGACCCTTGCACTTGAAATTTCAAGGACGCTGAGGGTCGCCGGCTCCGGCGGCTCCGGGCCGGCGCCGGCCCGCGTCCGGGCCGGAGGCGTCGCTCGGCGTCCGGATCTAGATCGTCTGAGATTCGACGGTGACGGTGGCCATCGAGTGAATTTTTGGGAGCATATCGATCGATCTGTTTTGTAAGAGCTTTTTTCGTAGCGGCGCGGAGCGGGGCGCGGCTGCATCTCCGTGGGCCCTTAGGCTTGACGTGGCCGCGTTGGCACCCGTGGTGAGTGACCGGTGGGTGGCGACCCGCCGCCCTTCACATCTGGTTAAAATTTACATCTCCGAGACGAGAGGACATCTTGTTTTTGCGCATTCTGTTTGGTCCTTTCGCTGAGGAAGCGTTACGTGAATCGTCTGCGAATCGACGTCGCCTTGTAATCGATAATTTCGTGTTAGCCGTGTTTCGAGCAGCCTATTTACCGATATGTTATTTTTCTAAGATATTTTCGTTCCGTTATACAAATTTTGTAATTCGATTATCGAAGTAACTCCTGAACATCATAATATGGCCCTTCGGTTATTCTAGTGGCATACTTCTGTGACACAAATTGTTATAATTGCAGTGTTCGCGCTAATCACTATCAATGATTTACGAATATTAGCACCATTTACCTCATAGTATCAAAATAATAATAACACCACACTGCTGTTTTGTAGTTAAATGTATATTTTCCTCGTGTTGCTCAGAGTTTTATTCAATATAACGAAAACATGATGTAGGTATATCTACCACATAACACATTTACAGAGTTGAAATAATAAAGAGTTTTCTTTTAATCTCCACAGATTAATGAAATGGTTGGTGATAAAAATGAAATACACCGGCCACTGGCCAGTATTACTTACTCGTAAAACACCCATACTGGCCATTTATACACAACATTAATTCTCTTTTCAAACTGGCATATATAATATATTCCCTTATATTCCGTACTTACTTGCGACTTCTTACTAGAGCAGCAACCAATTATTGAAACGAGTGCTCGTCTAATTAGGTCACTTAAAATATTTACAACGTTTTAGTTAAATTCCTAAAACTTATCGATCGCGACGTTTGGTTATATACGGCATTAGTTTTGCATAACTGTTTCGCTGTTTGTGTAAAGAAGGTTTTGAACCTTATACTCCTACTGAGTTCTTACTCGTACTTTTTACTCGTAGATCGGACCAACCACAACAAAAATAATTAAGAAGTTTGAGGGTACCCCGGAACAACTATGCCTTTTGGACGTCTAACACCTCAGTCCCTCCCGTGACCATGGGTGCTGCAAAGCACTCGAAACGTCGGGAACTTAAAAACCAAAAATAAACCGCAATAAAATCCGAAAAATAGTTTTACTTATACTCCTGAGTAACGATAATTTGATAATAGCTATTACGATCGATTAAAAATTTATATTATTTATCCCTACAAAGCTTCAATTTGAAAACTTTAGTAGATAAATCACGTTCAATTGTCTTTATAAAATCCCTTAAATTTTGGCCAGATTATTTCTCACATTCTATTCCCTACTTTACATATAAAACTTTTAATACAAGCTGATTATATCTACTATTATGCATAAACCTAGTTCTGAGTAATACATATTTCCTAGGAAATGTAGATATAAAAATGAAATCACGAAAACGCCGGAAAGGCCCGCAGAGTAAAAATGCGAATTATCATGAACCGTGGAAAAGTACCGGAGCGAAAGCTCAATAATAGACAATTACGGCATAAGCATTAACGTTTTAAACAAACCGAATTGAAGCGAGTCTGCACGCCGTGTCACAGTTTAAAATACCTTTATGTTATAAAAACTTGAGATTTTTGAATCTATTCGGACTGATAACGTAGAACTCGGCAAAAAAACTTTCCTTAAGGACCCAGGAAAAGTTTTTGGCAAATATCTATCTATCTATCTATATCATCACGCCAGATCCCTTACGGGGTAGGCAGAGAGTACAGAGTTCCAACAGGCTCTTTCCTTAAATACCTCTCTGGCTTCCTCTACTCTCATAGTTCGTCTCATACACGCTCGCCGGTTACGGACACTCCTGACTTGTCCTTCAGATAAGACCCGGTCTATTTGGTCATAGTAAGATAGGGTAGGTCTTCCCCGTTACCTACATCCTTCCACTTTCGCATTGTATATCAGTTTTGTCATTCTTTCTTCGGACATTCTTTCTAAGTTTTCGAACCAACGAAGCATACCCTTTCTCATCTTTACACCGATACTCAAATATAATCACGCCAAATCCCTCGCAGAGAGAGTACACAGTTTGAACAGGTTCTTTCACTACAGACCTCTGTGGCTTCCTCCACACTCCTACTTCGTCTCATACACGCTCGCCGGTTACGAAGACTTTAATTTGCCCTTCAGTTAAGACACTGTCTAATATAGATTCTGTTTATTAGATTACCTACTCTTTGCAAATCGTTTGTTTTGATATACTTAAATTAGATAATGATCACAAAATGCAGCTTTCACACCTTAAAGACTACTACTCCAGAATGGCAACGGTTGCTCTCTTTCAACTTTGTTAAGACGCTTTTTATTTGTGTTACACACATAATAATGCCGCTCGATATCGTTAGTTGTCTGTATAAGTAATGGTAAAACCACTATTTTATTATTAAGATATTTAAGCCTTGGTAATTTAGAAAGACTTTCTAGCGTGCATCTAAGCGTTATGACATACGAGAGAAGGCAGTTATGTGGCTTCTGCCGCTTTTATGTAATTGTAATCTATATTTTTTCACAAGTATTTAATCAACCAGAACTCTGCGTTAGTCCAATACTTCCCGTCTCTCTAAAACTTTGTGATAGGTATTCCTTCATCTATATATCTGTAAGTAAAGAGAGTTGGGAGGAGCTAGAGGCCGTCGCGGGAGTCTTCAGTTAAAATGCACACAGTGGTCTTATGATTTCTTATATTAAACATTAGTCTTACATATTACACATCTTTATAAAATAACGCCTTCGTTCGTCGCCTTCTTAATCGAGAATCATACCCCTTGACATAGTTCCATACATAATTTCTGACACTCTTAATTTAAACATAATGTACAACTTAAAAGGAAATCATCTGGCAAAAACTCTTCATTCATCTATCTATATCCTCACGCAAGATCACTTGCGGGGTAGGCAAAGAGTACAGAGTTTCAACAGATTCTTTCCTTACATATCTCTCTGGCTTCCTCCACTCTCATAGTTCGTCTCATACACGCTCGCCGGTTACGGAGACACTTGACTTGTCCTTCAGATAAGAATCGGTCTATTTATTCATGGTAAGATAGTCTAGGTCTTCCCCGGTACTTACATCCTTCCACTTTCGCATTGTATATCTGTTTAGTCATTCTTTCTTCTGACATTCTTTCTATATGCTCGAACCAACGAAACATACCCTTTCTTATCTTTACACCGATACTATCTTTCATACCTACCCGCTTTCTTTTCATATCCTGTCTCATTGGCGTAGTGGCCTATAGTATACATAGCAAGTTCTTGATTTGAATCCTAAGCCAGACAGTGAGCATTTTCTATTAAGAATACTTTAAATCGCTGCCCGGATTCTGGAATTGTGTTCAGCATAATAACAATGTTTTTGCTGAATATTCCACTGGAATTTAAAATCGTCAGCGATATCTGGGTGTACATAGTACACCTCTGCCTTCACCTTGGAAATCAGCAGATTTCCAGGGGGTAGTAACCCCCTCTTGACATGACGGTGTTTTTTCCTTCCTGTTGTACTACGAAGCTATTTTAGAATATCTTTTTTTACGTCTGAAATCACGAAATTTACCCCTGAACATGCATGTAACAAATTCTTGTTAATACAATCAGCCTATTTGCGCGGCAGTCAATAGGCAAGTGGACATGAGACTGGACAACGCAAATATGTAAACACTCGATCCGAATAATAGTTCTTTTTTTTGTAATGTAACATTTGCGAAAATCTAAGAACGTAATATGTAAACACTTTCATAACACGCAATCTTCGGTATCAAGTCCACTATCATACACATTTCCACGCTAATCAAGCGTAACAGCTTGGCATCTGACCCAATGTGCCTATGAATGTAATTTGTGGCAATATCTTTGCCAAATTCATAATTCGAATATTCCCAATAACGCAATTATCCCGCTCTCTCTCATAACTTAATGATTAGCGAAAATGAGATGCACAAAAAAAACAGTTATTAACGTGCCCTAAGACTCCTTTTACTTATATAATTCTCAAAGTGGAAACCAAGTTTTCCTTTATTATTCCATTAAAACAACGCCCAATATGTAATTAAGTAACCCGTGCTAACAAAAGAGTTTTCGAGATAATTATCCGTATGTAGTAGCGACTACGGCGTATCAGGGTCCATGTAGCAACGTAGAAAGTTTTCGTAGCGTTGTAGCATTATCGTCGTAGCGCGACTACGCGGAGATGATTTAAAATTTGTGTTATTATTTGTGTAGCGTGATAGATATTAGGATAGTTTTTTATTATTATAAATCACTGTCGTTATGTCTTATATTAAAACCGTGTAATAGAGTAAATAAAAATTCTAAAAGATTTCGAATAGAAAGTCGAAATGTCTAACGATCGGGAATACTTTCTAATACAATTCTTTTTGTTGTATTTTTGTACTACAGGTGTCAAATCCAAGTTAGAATATCACAAAGAAAAATTCTTATCGTGGTTGGTAAACTGTACTAAGTCCGACCAAGCCCTTTTCTCAAATATTTATCTTACCTTCTGTATCTGCATGGTTCAGAGTAATGTTCCTCTATCACGAAGACTAATGGACTCCTCTTTTGGCAAATCTATCATTAAACCCATAGCGAGTCAAGCCTACATCTATTTTGGAACGTTTATATTTCCGATTCGATTATATTTGTGTATCTTTTATTATTCCCTCTGACAATAGTTTTTCATGAAGTAAAAATAGAAGTTAAAGATAAAATAAAATGGACTGTCGCCATTAAAGCAAAAACAAAAGACCTAGGAAATACTAAGTGTCTCAAACAAAGGCGTCACCCATACGTATTAAGCTGCCACGTGTGCTGCAAACTGTCACTGCACACTGCAAGACAGTTTTCAAACAAAACCATTGAGAGAGACACAAAACAACAATGACATTCATTATGCCAACACGTCGACTCGACTATCTCGACACACGTCCGCAAGCCAACCGAAGACAATGCACATCCCTAGTTCCGACACGCCCGCGCCCGCGCTCCGCCGCCATTGTGAGGCTAAAGATAAGGGATGCGATATGTAGGAATGGACAACTTATTGTCGCTGGGAGCTTTGATATCTTTTGAATTTAGAATACAGCTTTGCAGTTGGTATTGTTCTTTGTCAGAATCAGAATCAGAATATTTTTTATTCATGTTAACCATTACAGTATTTATGAATCGTCAAAATAGTAACAAAGACTCTACCACCACTTCGGAATGTCATTCCTGCGGAGAAGAAGGGCAAGAAACTCCACGGTTACTCTTTTAAAATAATATTTTTACAATTTTTCCATCTACATTTTGTTGTGGGGTATGGGAGAACAATGTAGTATCAGGTGAGTCTAAATTAAATTAACCAAGTTAAACTATTCATGTGAATGGCTACATGGTTCTCTCATTTACAGATAAAGAAATAAGGAGCAAAAATGATAAATTTTATTTAACTACTAGAAGGAAGAGAGGGAATAATAAATAATAATAGCTGAACATGTTATCCACATTCTGGTGGAGCTGGAACATCACCTATCCAAGCATTTTTATCTTTTAAATATCACCAAGAGTATAGTAAGCTCGCTTGCAGAGCGTACGTTTAATACAGGATTTGAATTTATTTTCACTAAGTTGAGTGACGTCAAGTGGAATTTTATTATAAAATCTAACACAGTACTCCATGAAAGACGTGTGAATTTTAGACAGACGAAATTACGGTTGATCTAATTTATTTCTATGTCGCGTGTTATAGCAAGTATAAATATTGTGTAGTAATTATTTTGCTTACTTTGATTTTGGGTACACTTGAGTAAGAGAAAAAGACATCCTTGGAAAAGCAAAAGCTCATTTTGTAAAATACAAATACGTTGTGTACGGTCTTATATGTACTATACTACTTTAACGAGTAGAATTTTTTTACAAGTGGTATTTTATTTTTTCCTACTTCGCTTGTTTTCTTTTCTTTCGTATTAAATTGTATTGCGGGAATAAACAAAGCACTCCCAGGGACACTCCAAGGTTAAAATCTTGGTGATATCTAATGAGACTAATGTAGATCCTGACTTACAGGGGTTAGGAAGTACAATAACGATTGCATAAACTAAGTATGTTTTCAGATTCTGAAGTCTCAAAAATCTAAAAAGAATAGGAAAACCCACTGACTTTCCGTACGGTCCTATTTAGACCTTTAAAGAAGTAATTATTGCCCTTTCTAAGTGCCCTACATCTGCGTGGTACGATATTATGTTAAATCTAAAATCTCCATTAACCATAAACAAGCACAACCATAAACCAACTAATAGTCGTAAACACCCAAAAATGAACTTAATTAGAAACTAATTAGAAAACCGATTCGAGCTGAGTTATCGTGGGCGTTCAGGAAACACCTCGCGTTTACAGTTTGTTTCAATAATAACGATCGCAACGTGGGCAGTACGTCAACCGCCGTGACATGTCTATTTCTGACACACATTTATATGAATTATTACTCAACCATTAAAATAAACGTCTTGCTCCTAATCGAAAATCCTTGACAAGTTTGATAATCGACTAAAAATGTATGCACAACACTATTTATTTAAATTATTGCAGGTCTAAGGCAGGTTCATAAAACGAAAATAACATTAACTACCCACCGTACCTCTCTGTACCTACTAAAAATTCTAATTATACTTCTAAATATAAAATTGCACAAAGCAATCGAAAACCAATTACGAAACTTCAATGAAGCAAAGTAGAAAAGTCGAAAGCCCTCAAATCACCAAAAATAAAGTCGGCGCATGTTTTTTTAAACCGTATCGACGTTCTAAAAATAGAATTTCCTTGCTCTTGCAGGTTAGGTAATAATATTTTTTTAAATCCGAAATGTAAAGGCGTTTTTATCGAAATCGGATTGGCTGTCACATTGGCAATTTTTATTCTGGTCATAGTTTATTAAAGTTGAATTTTGTTATTTTTGTTGCATTTGACACGTTGTTTGCTTAATTACATGGAATTGGAAGTCGCACAAGCAAACGCTCGGCGGGTCGACTCGGGCTCCGCCCGGCGTATGTAGGCCAGCAGTGACGTCACACCGTGATGACCCAGTTCCATTGCCATTGAGAGCCGCGCGTCAATGGTGCCCCCCCACTCCCCTACCAGCGCACCTAACAGTGCAGCACCCTCTTAGCTCTGGAAGGGGCGGGCCACAAATATTACAGAGAAGGTTTTTCAAAGATATGCTACTGCAGCAAAAATATTGGGCAAATGAGTTATTTATTGTTTCCTGGTTACAGCCAACTGCATTCAGCTCTATTCTAGAGAATAGGCAATTTTAAGCTATAAAGCACTTCCGTTTCATCTTCGTGACACAACTGCTTGACATAACTGGAAAAGCTTACGATGATTTGCTCATATTTGGAAAGTTAGATTCTGCAAATGTGGTCGTTAAACGCACGATTTTGATAGTGCAATCGAGCGTAAAAAGTTAACAAACATATAGAACTACTTCGCTATTAATTCCTGGCCATATACAAACACAAATCGTCGGTCGCCGATTTTCTTGCCTTCTAGAGTCGATCTGCGACTGCTTAGGTTAAAGGACGCAATTGTGATCTCTCGATCGTAGGCAGAAAGCGGCCAAAACGCGATGCCACACGAATATATTACTGGAGGAAACATATTCGGCAATTAAGCTATGAGTTATATAACTGAATATACTTAAAGATAACTTTCTTGATCCTAAAATAGGCCCCTTAAATGCTAATGTAACGATAGAAGTAATGTACTCGCAGAACATAGCAGACTTCAATTCTACCCAAGTAGGAGAAAGGGTTGTATTATTACGGATTTAACAATCCATAAACGTGTGACGTTTTAAAATAGGTATGTTTCGTAGTATGACTTTTCGAATTGCACTTGCAGCTGTTTAGCGGCTTCATTCATATATGCTTTTTATTGGAAACATTAAATAAGGAATAGTTATTGCCTTTTCGCTAAAATTACTATGACTATGTAGTAACCAAAAGTGAATGATATTACACTAATGTTGATCTACCTAAAGAAAAAACTAAAATGTCAAAATAGTACTTTATGTGTACATGAGCTCACATTCAACTGCACAGTGGTTTTTCATTTAAAATTCACAGTCAAAGGGACGAAGTTGTGCGGCAAATCCAACGTCGCGCGCTTCACCTTTGTGTCATGTTGATGACGTAAAAAATGTTTTTGGTCTATTTGTTTTTTTCTTTCATTATTATTATTCTGTTTTTTTTCGCACTTGCTATTCTCATCATAATTTAGAGATTCCAAATCATGTTTTTGTATGAACTTGTATTTCTAACCTCAATTTAGTTATTAGTAGAACAATATTCACGTATTACTTAATTTAATAGACGCCTGGCTTTTTGGCCTAGTGGCGAATAATGTGCTTTGCAATCGTAAGGTCCTGGGTTCAAATCCTAGGTCGGACAAATTCAGTTTTTTCATCAAACAACTATCAGTCAGGAGTCTGAAATTGTATCCGTTACATGGCACTGGTATAGGTATAGGCTCATGGTAAAGACTCGCCACCTATTACATAGGACCTAACATCGTCGGCGAAAAGTCGGTGTACACAGTACAACTCGGCCACCCCGACGTAATCGTGTTATATTTATTTTAATAGAATCCAAATTTTAATTTATTGATATTAGGAGGGGTGTGGAGAGTGGAGGATTCCAGAGAGGTATGTAAGAAAAGAACCTGTTGGAACTCTGTGCTCTCTGCCTACCCCGCGAGGGATCTGGTCATAAAACGTTTAAGTTAGATATATTAATAAAAAAAAATTATGTATTCATTTTCCCTTATTTTCATGTCTCAAACCAACAGTAATAACGGTATTACACTACATTCATTCATATATTTATTTCGACAATCTACATCTATCTACAATCTACATACTTGTTATAAACTTTAATATACGTATAATTTAGTCTGATTTAAGATACTTGATCAAGTAACATGTATTTTCTACGCAAAACCCTATATAAATACCGTACAATCATTACTTATTCCATTCACTGCCCATTATTATGTGATAACTTATTCACAAGTAGATACTAACAACACAAAAGAGACAAACATAAGTGCTAGAGCATAATGTCGCTCTGTGAATGCACAGTAACAAAGGCAATGCACAATAGGCGAAAACTTTGTCCGCTCGCTCGCCGCGTCGACACACTGTGCCATCTATTATTTATAGAGCGCCTTACAAAGGCTGTAAGTTTGCAAACATTAATTTATTTCTGTTGCATGCTTTCTTTTATGAAATAGGTGTAGGAGTGAGTGAGATAGGCTGTTAATGATGTAGCTACTTCAGCGTTAGTAGTTTGGTTCTTTTTGTTAAGGCCGTTTCTAGTATTTCTTTTTTGTGTTGCACCATTTTAAGGAGCTCATTATTCTTATGATACAAGGAGGATATAGCAATTATTTTTTTGAGCTTTCATCGCACCTATGTAGTGTAATGAGGCTACAACCCGCCGTTCTTATGGAAAAATAAATGTAAGGATAGGTGGGGCCCATGTACACAACGTATGCATGCATTCGGAGTCTTTATTTTATGTGAAAACAAATGCGACGTTGCATACGAGAACTGTGATTCTATCTATCTATCTATAACCTCACGCCAGATCCCTTGCGGGGTAGGCAGAGAGTACAGAGTTCCAACAGGTTCTTTCCTTACATACCTCTCTGGCTTCCTCGACTCTCATAGTTCGTCTCATACACGCTCGCCGGTTACGGAGACGATGATTCTAGTACATTTATTTGCTTATGTCATCAACAGTATAGATATTATACAGTTATATACGTCGCTTAGGAAAGACTATGACTATGTTTACCGTCATAATGGCCAAAATATTATAATTTATCAGCGCAATGTGTAAGTTAACAACAAGAATTACTTATATTGTTCAATAATTAAGGAATATATGCATATCCTACGGTGATATCTTATATGAATGTAACACGATAATTATTTATAAATACTTCTGAAATACTACAAATCAGCCAGAAACCAAAGACATATGGCATAATTAACATAATAATATATCAATATCATACATAACATCATACATACATATAAATACTTTAATAATGGGTCTTTCTAAGGGACCTGCAAAACTGGTAGATAAACTCGTATGAGAGTGAATGATGCAGAGACTAGAAACAAGTTATCTGGAATCCCGAGAGCAATTTGCCATAAAAATGTGTCAGAATATGTACCTATAAATGCTGTAAATTAATATTTTCATCCAAAATGAAAATATTCTTAGTTTAATAGAGTATTATAATTAACTGGCAGAAGGACACGTGTTTAAAACTAACAATAGGTCTGTATATTTACAATACTTATCCGGGTGCGCAATCGTAAAATAATTATTTTAAATACATTATCTCGGGATACAAACAACAAAGAACAGACGCCATTACACGGTAACTATAAAAAATCGATGTCAACCAACAAAAAAAATAATTTAGTCTATGTTCACACGCTTTTTTTTCAAGGTGATATTTATTAGGCAAGGGGCATATTGCTATTGTGCCTATTTTGGTATTCGTGTAATAGAGTCAAAACAAATAAATTTTATACTTACCAGTAATAATAACGTTAGGTTGAATAATTTCATAGAGCATTAAGTAGAAAATTTTAACCGTATACGCTTTTAATTCCACCGTTTATAAAAGTGTAAATATGTATACTTGAACACATAAGTAAAGTTTCATTCTTTAGTAATCATATCTCAAAACGGATAATAGACCCAAAAATTAGATAGACCTTTTAACATGAGACAAGCCTCAATCTGCCTGATCATACGCACATGCGTGCCTTTACAACATTCAAATGGCATTATACTTTTGCTGAGGCACTTTATTATTAAATTATACACTATAAATACATTTTAAGCAGCAATATTTTATTTTTAAGTTTTATCTGATACTATGTAAACGAGGGTACGTGGGTTTATACTTCCTAGATTTCGTGCCATTAAAAAATTTGGCAATGGCGCGGATGTGGGTCAAACACGGCACTCGCAAATTCACAATAACTCTATTTATATATCAAGTAAACTAAAATATAACAGTATTCCTGTACGCATGGACGAAAATAAATATCTATATGTGTATTAGGCTGAGTCGTTGCGGTAGCTACTTGACTTTAACATTGGTAGTGGAAGGCATAGTGGGATTTTCGTGAGCGAAGTGCGTTATGTTACGTGCGTTATGTTCACACACCTTCAAGAAACTCTTAGGCATGCAGGTTTCCTCATGATGTTTTCCTTCACCGTTAAAGCAAGTGAACATTCATTTTTAATACGCACATGCTTGCGAAAAGACAGAGGTGCCTAGATTTGAAACCGAGACCCCAGACTTTGCAGTCCAGCGGTCTAACGACTAGGTAATCATTGCTTTTATTATTTATTTATTTTTATTCTTTATTGTACACTTATCTGATAACACAGTGAGACGCTATGGCGTATAGAGCGTGGAAGCGAATTCCACAGCTGCACTGCACGAACAGTGAAAGAACCATTATAAAGGCTAGAAGTGTGACGGGGAGTACGGAGAAGAAGAGAAGAAGATGTGCGGCAGGGCTTACCCCTGGGAACTAAATATTCAAAGCGTTCCCTTAGATAAGATGGTGAATGATTTCTTTACTTAAGGATAATAGTTCTTGTGCTTGCACACTCATTACAGTATTATTGTTACATATAAAAGTATAGTAAGTTAGTAGAGATGTACATCTAAAAAACTATAACGTTAGCTAAATCGATGATTTAATTCCTTAATCGATATCAAAATGGTTTAGCTACCTATAACAGTATCTAAATCCTCTAGTAAAATATAATCAGATGGGGGATACAGGAATAAATAGCATTATACACACTATAATAGCCTCGCTACGATTCCCTTAGCAATCCCACCTCTAGTCCACAAATACCCCTCGGGCACAGTTTTAATGAGGCTGTGTTAGCGCGTATGACGTCACACGTTACGTACGCCCTATATCGCACGATCCAATGTTTCTTTTAAGTTTAAAGTAACGCTATTTTCTTTAAGTAACCTTATTATGGTAACTTAATGATAGCTTCAGAATGGTTTAAAAATAGGATAATTCCATTTCTTAATCTTGTAAGAAATTTTAAGAAACGAATATATTAAAATTAAAATAAAATAAACACCGTCACGCCTATATTCCCCAAGTGGGAGTGGCAGAGGTGTATTGAGTACACCCACTTTTTGCTGACGATTTGAGGTCCGGTGCATATACCGGGCACAATTCCAGACTCCGGACTCATACTGGGAATTTTTCGTTAGAAAAACTACATTTGTCCGACCTAGGATTTGAACCCAGTACCTCGTGTTCACAAAGCGCGAGGTCCTGGCTATACGAACCAAGGAAACCCGTCCAACGAGGCATTCGTTTATATTTAAATGCAATATCCTTATATCAAGCAAATATCAGATAAGGAACACAGAACACATGCCAACATTCTCAAAGCGGGGGTGCCGGGGGTGTACTGTGTAAAAACCAAGTAACGTCAACGATGTTTAAAGCTAATGAAAAGAGGGCGAATCTATGTCTAATTTTAAACTCAGGACTAATACAAAGATTGTTTTTGAAAATGCTACTGAGTATTTATAAACTCTTAAATTCAAATCTAGATCTAGTGATAGCTAGCTACATTATGCATCACCTGACCGACGACGCAGATAGTAAATGTTAGACGACTACAATACTATTCTATAAATAACTTTTCTATCTTATGGTACTAATAAATGCTAGTTAAAAATCCTGATAGCCTATATTATGTAGTTATATCGCATGTGTGATGTTATTTAAAAAAATCTATACCCTATTCTGAAGTCAATATTTGAAGGTTACTCAAAGAAGCGCCGTAGCGTTTTTGTGTATATTCGTAGCAAGGTCTACGTAGCACTGTCGTAGCACGTAGCTGAAGAGCTTAACGCGTTTTCAAAATGCTACAAT
Organism: Phalera bucephala; assembly: GCA_905147815.2. NCBI lineage: Eukaryota > Metazoa > Arthropoda > Insecta > Lepidoptera > Notodontidae > Phalera > Phalera bucephala. The sequence continues at coordinate 35,155,226 of LR990614.1, read as the reverse complement.
GAAATTACTTTATCGATTCATGCTTTCAATAATCCTTATGGCATACTTTTATGATCATGTATAGTCATAAAAAAGTTCGTAGGTAAAAGCATAATGCGTAGAGTACAAAGTCGGTCGTCGTCGCGATCTTTGGGAGATTCGATAATGTTGATAATGATGACAGTACATGATGATAGTCATGTAAAATTATATTTCTTGCCAGCACCATTATAAATGTGGGTTATAATAATACGAGTCTATGGGCAAAGGCCTTCTCTCATAAATCGAGGTGAGAGAGTTCATACTCCACCACGCGGACCCAGTGTGGAATGGTGGAGGCAGATTTGTGGCCACCTGCTGTTGAAACTTATCAAGCCGCCTACAAGGCTTCCAAGTCGGCTTGACGACTACCAAATTTAGTGGTAACCAGGACCAACGCCTTAGCGTGCGTTCCGAAGCACTTAGACGCTCGAATATATAAAACCCACAAAAGGTCACATGGTGATCGGTATTAACACCGCGGTCGTACAGCGCTACGAGCGCTTAATTGTGAGTTACACTTTAAATTATCTTTCCATCGTTGGTGCGTTTATAAATATAGATTTTGTATGCTCAGACATGCAGAGCTAAACAAATGTTTATAAGTCATACATACATTGATCTTGTTCGGGGATCAAACCCGCGTATACAAGATTCAGCGAAACGAACAACTTAGATGTAGATTTACTAGACTAAGACGAGGTCGAATAAGGTTTGCGATCTCAATAGATATATAAGGAATCGATTATCAGAGCTTTTAAAGTTATATTTTTAAATAGATTCCATACCGGCTTAAACAAGTCAGGTTAGGCCTCCCACGTATTATTCGATGAGTTCGGAGAAATCTAAAAATCGACTAAACTCGGCACGCGAGTAGCAAAAGTTAGGGAAAACATATCGAGTAGCTATGAAACATTGATTGGTTTATTCGACGAACGAATGATCGTAAACCGCGCTCGTGTAATTAACCGATTTATTATTATCTATTTATTACAGAGTTTAGTCCGAATAAAAAAGTAAGATAGACGGTGCAGACGTAGTTTTGTGAACGTGATGTTCGATTTTGGAAATCTTCCATTAAAAACTTAGCGTTATTTTTCTTAAAAATTAGTGCTTTTAAACTTCGAATACTATAAGTTACCAAAATTAGGAAACAAACTTTTTTTTTAAGTTTTCTTTTTCAAATGTTATTACGTTGTGGTCAGTACAAAGAAAATTTCGCCAATATAATTATATTTAAGTGACGAATTCGACATGTTATAAAGTTATGGAAGTTATCGTAGACATTGAATATTATTGTGAGGATAATCTACTGTAATATAAATAATTTGCCGTACAATATTTTTCCCTCATAATACATGTGCTTCAAAAATATATAATGTACAAATGAGACAGCAGATGTGCACACTGTAATTATATATTTAGCTAAAATCATAGCATGCGATTATAGGGCGGGTTCTCATCTCCGCGAGCTTCGTAACCGGGTCGCTCCAGCACGGAACTGTGTCACCGATGACGTCACAGGGCGGCCCGCGCCCGCGCCCGCCTGCCGCGTTTCACAACCGAACAGTCGCCCGGAATATTATGAATTATTATGAGTGATTAGTTACGTAGGTAGACACTACTTTAAATGGGTCAACGAACTAGTGTTTTTTTTTTCACAAAACATGATTCCGTGCCAGCGAGTAAGTGAATATGTTTTTTTATTGTCGAATTTTAGCGGGAAACGCTTTGTTAGTGACAGATAATGTTAAATTATTACAATACTCACCTGTCTTTTTTTACTTAACATCTATTTATTGGCATCAGCAGAAATTAGTTTTAAAAATAACCCCAGTTTTGAAATAATTAAAACTGGGGTCATTTTTAAAACTAATCCGTGGATTTTAAATTTATTTGTAAATATTCTTAATAATCAGTTGTTGTGAGAGATAATTTTAAATACAGGGAGCATAGGCGGACTTAATGCCTGAGGCATTTTCTGCCAGTCTACCTTAAGGTGATTTCGTAGATAAGTATAGTAGGTGCGAAATTACACAATTACCTATATAGTTATATATCTATCTTATACATATTGCGCGGTAGGCAGAGAGTACAGAGTTCCAACAAGTTGTTTCAATTACTGATTAGTATTTCTTATAAATTATTTAATCCAAGAAAAACACGTCATTAGTTATCCAAACAGCCAATTGTTCATCAATCGTGTCTTACAACACGAAGTTATTCTCGTGTCTTCCAAATTCTTGCGAAACTGTTCTTTTACGTAGAGCATAAGTGTTTACGTCACTGGCGTGTTAACTGTCGGTTATTTTTAACTATGTTTACTGTCGTAAGTGTCTATTCCAGCTAGGTTGTGGGTTCTGCGCCGATCAAAGGAGATTGCTGGATTAAAATAGGAATAAGGGGATACTTACCTGTACTGTTGTCTGGCATTGAACTGATCTGGACAACTTTTTAGCTCCGTCATTAGATATACCTACTCTCTTTATCTACCTCTTTATGTTTGATCGAATAATTTCTGTACTTTGTTAACTCTTCGGTGCTGCGCCAAAGATGTTTTTTCTACACTTATAAATTTGTTTTGGATATTTTGTATTTACAATAACATTTAACGGAAGTATTTTTTTTTTGGAGTTAACAGCGTGGTAATATGCATAAAATATTATCTTTGTACCACCGTATAGGGTTTTCTAGAAGTATTTCAGACTAAAGTATTTAGACCTTCCATTTTACAAAAGCTATCTCAAGTAATTCGTGGTTTCTCCTATTTATTTGGAAGCGTTAATAAGCGACAAATATCTTGCAGAAAGCTTCAACATTGTTTTAATTTAATGATACATCTGAATTAAAAAAATAATTTGGTTTGCAAAATGTTTTTTTGTTTATTATTATTCATTCCATGTCGTACATTGCCAATTGCAGTTTCACAACATTGTCGATTAGATTCTCGTTGTTTCCATCGACCTATCCATAAATCAATATTTCGTGCAAATCAATTGCTTTGCGCGTGATACATTTGTAAAAGGTATGTATAAGTTGCATGCCTATTGCTTACTATTGCCTCTTCGCTTACGTTACGATACTCTCTTCCTTCTGCTATGTTCGAGGAGAGTGATGGCTGCTCCTCAAGTCATACTCGTGAGCGGGTGCTGGTGGGGATTGGTCCGTCCTCTATCCTTTGACTGATTAAACATGTACCGTAGTACTGTTGAATGTTGTCTCGTTCGGCATCACACTGGAGCTATAACCAATTATTTTGTACGCATTCTTTACATATTTTATAGTAACCCTTTCTCTTGCTATTATTATTATATTTTTTATTATATACCTTTACAAAGTGCCTATTTTGTAAATAAACGGACTATGAAGTCACTGACTGATACCATGAATCTAAGTACACTTATGTTTAATCTATACTTAAGATGTCCATTTAGCTCGTTTTGCACTGTTTTCCCATAACCCCATGAATGCAATGTATACAAAAAGAATTGTAAAACACTCATTTTTAAAAAGTGTAACCGTGGGGTTTCTTGATCTTCTTCTCCACCGAATTGACTTTCCAAACGGGTGGTAGAGTATTAAGTAATCAATAATTTTCTCTTTTTGACTATTCATGAGTGCTTTTTGGTCTACATGAATAAAAGAACTTTTGACTTTGATAAGTAAAAGTATTGATTTCTTGAAAACAAAAAAAAATAAGTTGTACAATTTATTGTGCCGCTGCGTAATTTTGTGAAACAAAGTAGCTCTTCTCAAATTATACATTATGAATCGTAGATCAGTTTTCCTTGAGAAATAGATTATTTCTAATTAGTTTTGATAATAAATAGTTTTGAGTGTATTCTTTAATTTAATTTTTATTAAACCAAAAGCTTTCCCTGAGCTCAACAAATGTCAACTTTCGATGAAGACCTCTCTACGTCCTTCTTACCACGCTTCACGAATTACTTTGTGGAAATACGTGATATGCTTAGTCCAAGCAAAAAGAAATGTTTTCTTGGATTTTATAACTAGTGCCTACTTCTTCCCCTTTATGCTGTAAAGCGTAGAAGAAGTAGGTAGTAACTTTAGTGGTCACCAATACAAATTATGTAGGTAACGGCAAAGTTCCGTCTACGGTCCATTACTTTATGGTCATGTTTTGAATTTTATGACAAGATCAACGTTCTGTTGATGTAGGTACAGTTTGCTTTAACTTTCCGAGTTTTCTCTAAATATTATGGATACCTCGATCGTCTAATTCCGGTCTTGGGTCTTAATACTAGGGCAGACAGAGTGATATTAAGATATTTCTAAATATTCTCAGTAGGGATACGGAGTCTAGAATTAGCCTTGTATAATGACAATAGGCTCACCCCCCATTACATTGGGACCTTACATTGTTGGCGAAATGTGGGTGTCCCGCTTAGATACCGTATAAGCATTACGACGGCGTTTAATTTTAGTTTTCTGAAAACCTGGGATTCTTTGTTAAAAACAAAATAACTTTACTCTTTTTACTTAGCTACTATCACTTCGCAATCATCGAAGTCACAAGTAAGATGGTGATATTGGGTAAAGTGACTGTGTGTATGTGGGGCACGAATCTTAGTTCAACCAACAGAGGTGTAGTCCTTTGCCCAAATTTAGTAGTCATATACAGCAAAATGAGTTCATTTATATGTCCTTTATAAAATCATCTGTAATATAGCTTTTTGCTATATAATATAGCTACGTATAATATAGCTCTTACAACCGCCGTGTAGGGTTATCGAACGCAACCAACAAACAAGATGCAAAGGCATCAAAATTATACAGCCAAAGCTCCCAACGGGGATCGCTAAGCCACCCGCGGCTAAGTCAAATTCGAGCGGCGAGGTGGCGCGCGATTGGCTCGCGCGCGTGACGTCAATGCCGACCTCCCGCCGCGCCCCGCCCGCACCGCGCGCCCCCCGCCGAAGGCCGCGCTGCCACACGTTTCTGAAAAATAATCACGATTTTCGGACGGAGCGTTCTTTTTTTCTTTTCTTCATCACACGAAGTCTCTTCATTGTTCCATATTTTAAAAATGTTGGTGATTGTTACCCAATTATTATTGTTTTGTGATGATTTTAATGCGGCAAGCACGTGTTACGTTCCTTGATACGTAATCGCTATCTATATGTACATAATGTACGCGTGGCTGTTACGTACGTTCGTGTAAGCTCGACTGACTAATTCCGAGGATAATGCCTATAAACGTACATTCAGAGAAAAATGTTGGGAATCGGATTATAACGTTTTAGTTTAAATTCATAATATATGTACAATGTATTGTGGATCGCAGTAGGACGCGTTGAATCCGTGGCCCCGCCCTACCTAAGAGTAAGGGATACGCTAATCGATCGGAACTCCAAAATAGCATTAAATATTGATACCCGTAAGTGCTGTACTGTACTTTCATCTTTCGATTATATCCGATGTGATACTGTTAGTGAATGAAATTGTACAATGCATAGTACAACAAAATTTAGTCATAATTAAAAAGAGCTCTATATTTAAGAACAAAACTCTCCTAGATTTCTCTTCCAGGTCCTATAGGTGGTAAAGCCATTCTAAAAAAGCCAAAATCAAGGTAGTTACAAAAGACAATTAGAACTATATATGATTTAACAAATTTCTTAGCTATTTGTAAATTTAATTGGGCTTTATTTTATATCCTTACAGAAAAACCCTTTTTTTCTTAATGATTAAATTTACCGAAATGAATGTTCAAAAGTAAAGTAATCTTCAATTATGATCCAGAATAGTTACTATCGACCAAATTGACAAACACCAAACCTTAAAAGAAAAAATAAATAAAAGAACCTTTAAAAAGAAAACAAAAAAAAAATACAACTTACAAGCATAACCAAGCCACGCACATAGCCATGTGCCATAAGCACATAGCCACAGAACAGCATATTAAAACCAAAATACCTCAACACATTTCCATCGAGCAACACAGCAACAGGTGGTTAGAATTTTTACGATACATAATTAACAGAATAGGGGCATCAGTGGTAAGGGACTGTTTGATGGAGTAAGGGCGAGGCCTACAAACAGACTTTTGAAGGTAAATTTTCAATTAATCGGTGTCTAGGTCTACCATAACTTATATATAATTTACACTGAAACTTTGAATAATTTTAATTTTAAGAAGATATCTTGCTAAGTTGAGGAGTTCGTATGGCTTCCTTCCGGCTTCCGCATCAGATCTTGGACACCATTCGGGTCTGAAGTCTTCGTCAAGACAAATCCAATGAGTCCAAACATGGTTATATTGAGTAGTTGGATGGTTCCACTGGCCAGCTTTCGGCTTCATCATCGGACCCTCAATACCATCTAGTTGTATAGTATTTGTCAGTACCAATCTAACAAAAATCTCTTGGAAAGGGTCAAGTGCGTAGCACTCTTAATCGACGGAAATGTATGAACGTAGATGAAGCGAGAGAGATGTGCCCAATCGTAGTATGTGGCATATTGTAGTCTCTGCCTACCCCAGCGGGATAAAGGCGTGAGTGTATATATGTATGCAATCTAACAAGCCTAAACACGTAGGGGTTACCTTGTATGTTTTACAGGTTCCTATGGCCACCTTCCGACTCCAACATCAGACCAGCTCCATGGTACTATATTATTGCATTGTCATCGATTTTACACACGTATGCCAAATTTCAGCTAAATCGGATACCAGCAAGTGCTTGAAAAATGGTTTGAACTGGAAAGACAAATAGACAGACATACGAACATTGCAAGTTAAATAAAAGCTAATAAAAAAAAAGTAGCGCGCTCCTGGAATCAATATGTATAGAGATTGATTGAATGATGTTATTTCAATTTAAAAAAAATACGGTGACGGCGACATTGGCACGTGTTTTGTTCAGTTTATTGATGTTTTTATCGCAAACAATTAAGTAGCACCTCGGAGTCTGAATTGTGGGTGTGGACTCGCCCCCTATCCTCACATCGTCGGCAAAATAAGGGTGTACGCAGTACTCCTTTGCTACCCCCATTTGGGTAATGTAGTCGTGACGTTATTTATTGTAGTAGAGTTATATTATCCGGCTCGAAGGACCAAAAAAGGTGATCTTCACAACCTTTTTATGATAGATTGATAATTATGTGTAGAGTCCGAAATGAAAGTCCTTTGATATAACTGATAATATATTGAAACTCCACTAAAATTAAATGATATATGAGCACGAGCGACGTGACTGATTACGGAACTCGAACTAACTGGAAATGTGCAAGTGAAGTAAAAATGCTGATTCGACAAACTATACGCGCTTGCCCGTACAAGTAGAGTTATATTAGATATGACATATAGTAGTTATAAAGTTACAAAATCAATTCTCGATCGGGTGCGTTAATTATAAACATTCACAAACGGTTCACTAGAAATGCTAATCAAAGACATTTGGAACACATCCATTTCAAAATGAACATATTTTGGAATATCAATGTGTTCCTTACTTTTGTTCGATCGATATTAAATTATATTTAATCTTTTAGTCCACACACTTGCTCATCGATAATTTTAGACATTTTAACGGATCGAATCTTCAAAAATCTTCTTTAGTGCTGCACTTATCTATTTATATCACGCCAGATCCCTTGCGGGGTAGGCAGAGCGTACAGAGTTCCAACAGGTTTTTTCCTTACAGACCTCTCTGGCTTCCTCCACTCACATAGTTCGCCTTATACACGCTCGCCGGTTACGGAGACTCTTGACTTTTCCATCAGATAAGACTCGGTTTATTTGATCGTGGTAAGATAGTCTAGGTCTTCCCCAGTACCTGCATCCTTCCACTTTCACATTGTATATCTGTTTTGTCATTCTTTCAGCTGGCATTCTTTCTATATGCCCGAACCAACGGAGCATGCCCTTTTTCATCTTTACGCCATCTTATACTATCTTTCATATATACTCTCTATTTTACTATGCTGTTGCTAATTCGGTTGGTCAGCTTCACTCCGCATATCTTCCGCAGAGCTCGCATTTCTACTTACTCGTGAATGGGTGTTACTGCTGCACTTACGTTATAGTATGTAACGATCTTTAACGCAAAATTTCATTTTCAAAATTTAACCCTATTGGTTTAAATTATGCGTTGTCAGTCAATCAGTCAGTATTTGTGTTTTATTAAGTAGAATAGACAATAAGCAATATTTTGTTCCAAAAATATATCACACAAAGAGCCCAATAAGGTGGCGGAATTGATCGGGGCGCGTGCGTGTACGCATGTTTACAAGCCGTCGCTGCTATATATAGCCGGCGGCTATTTGTGGGTCCCTGATTCATTCTGTTAATTAGCTTTATTCCGGACATGAGGTTACGGACGTAGGATATTAATAGCTTTAGGAAACTCTCTTTTGAGAGATTCCTAACAGTTCCCGGTTGACCACGTAATTATAATATTATAGTAGTAATAGTAAGAATGAGCCGGAATGCCTGGTGATCTCTTCCTTTGTTCTGTAGTGGGCGTCTTTCGGTTGAAGATAAAAGAAAAAAAAAGGAGGAGGGAAAAATAAAGAAGTTAAAAGTTAAGCTTAATGGAGGTTTAATAAATATGCTGAGAACTCCGAATGGATAAATGATGACAGCTTGGTCTAGTGGTTAAGAGATTAAGTCACTTCAGAGACTGAATTAAATAGTCGCAGGGTCGATACGGGACAAGTCTTTGTGTGACTTACAAATATTACTTTCAGACTGGGTATTTTTGTACTCGTATGTGAAATGTACCCAAATACAAGAAAAAGTCTTAGTCGGGCTACGTTTTAATAAAAAATATTAAGGATCTCGATGCTTTAATGTGTCATTGTTTTAAATTTGGAATCATGTATTACTTGTCATCTCTATGTCTCGATTCAATGTACATCGATCAAAAACCGTTCTTTCTTTAAAATAATAAGATGAACGAATAAGGTACGCTAATCCACCATAAACTAAAAATACGGCACTGATTTTTTTTTTTTGAAATAGTAAATCGATTAATAAGCTCTTAAATTTCATCTGTCTAATATTTCTTATGAATGTAAACATTGAACTTCATAGATGATGATCATCAGAATGCAGGGCATTGCCCTCAAACTATTTCAGTGCCCCCCAGTATTTACCTTGGCAGTCACGAGTGAGACCATAGTTCACGAACTTACAATGAAAACAAATATGTCTATTCTATTCCCATAATTGGTCATGATAGGAGAAACATATTTAAAACTTTGCACTAATTATATACGGTGATTGTATACGGTAATTTTTAAAAAAGCGATTTATGTTTAAACTAGATGTATTTTTTTTTAGATATATATCTTATTGATGATATGAAAGGTAGATTTCATAGGTTTTTGATAAAATTATATTAAATTAGGTGGTCTTAAGAACAACAATTATCGTAAAACAAATTTTACTAACGCAAAATTAACTTCTTATATGTATTTAATATTTTTTCCAGTTAAAATAACTATCTACCGTCTGATAAACTAAGTACACATTCTTTTGTTTTAACCGAAAAAAGCTTATCTCGTAAAACTGTTTTTTAACCTTCCAATTACCAATATCAAATAGCATGAGCACAATTTCGATATAATTCCCTGGTCAAAAGAAATAGCGACAACTCAGTAAGCAAGAACAATAGAAATTAAGTTTTTTAATTTTGAACTTAAGAGTGTTAATTAAAATAATAATATTATCGAGGCCTGCTATGTAATATTCCGTCAGTATTATAAAAAAAAAGAAAAACCGTTCCATATTTGGAATAGCAAAGGCCGTTCGCTATTTTTTTCGCAAGGTTCTTTTAATGTCGACGCAAATCGGAGACCGGTGGTGCCGCGCGGACTGCAGCCGCGTCTATTCCAGCCCGGCCCCGCCCCGAGGTTATTTAAATATACCGTGACGTATTAACGTCAGCACTACACCACTAATATGTTTCCTTGATCCCCATCCGGCGCGGTGCCCTTCCGCGATATAAAAAACCCACTGTGGTTTATTGACAAGCGTTCTCTATAAATAACATTCGCAATTTGTTTTACGCGAACGTATATACGTGCGTACGGAGCAGGAACACGATTTGGGGCATGCGAACACAAACCAAATGACAGATATATTTCGTTGTTTTGTTGTACATAATATACACAGTGGTCAATGTCTGAAATAATACACCATATTTCAAAAACTATTTTTGTGATGTGGTTGATTTCAAGAAGGTATTTGAAGGGATATTATCGCAGGTTGCAGATGATTTAAGTACTGAATATTACCCGTAATGAAAACCTATGTTCGAAATTGAAAATAAGCCGCGATATTGCGTAAAAAATAGTTCTATTTCCTGTGTAGAAAATATACGCATAAATCTAAAAAGTCAATGAATTTTGACGCATTTTCTTCTGGTAACGTCGCATTTGCTAGCGCCGAGAGGAGAGTATTAGTGAATTCGAAGGCAATCGGTCCAGTTATGTATTTTAAAATGTCAGAGTAATTTAAAGGGAGCGGCCAGTTACGCTGTCCTTACGGCATCGAGGACACTTTGAGCTCATTTCGCAGTTTTGGATGTTTGGAACTGGAAGTGGGGAGTAGCTTTTTTTTAAATTTCTCTGACCTCATAGACAGTCATCGTAATAATTTACATATACTGCCTAAACCATGTCCTCCGCCCGTGTAATCATGGCATTAAAAAACAAGTTTCGTTTAAAAACTGATCTCTGTTTTCTACCCGCCCTCTTACCAAAGATCGAACTGGCTGTCAGATTTTAATCAACCTCTTTTTTAAGTCTATTGCTATCCAATTTTAAAGATTCTGTCCAAATCTGTTGAGTGACCTTTACGTAAAGCCCGAACAAACAGACAATTCTTTTTAAAGTAACCTCTTAACAATATTCAAAAGTGTGGATTATGTGTGGATAGATAGATGGATAAAAAATGTCAAACGCCTCAAAATAGTTCTCTTTTTGAGGTTATCCCTAGCACACGGGCCGCTTCCGGAAGCTATAGCATTATATATATTGGCAACATCAGTGTCTCCGGCGAGATTGGTGCGAGATGCGAGCATGCGCGCCCATATCGATCGCAACCTCCCAGAGATGACGGCGAGAGCGGCCCAACTTGTGCACAACGAAAATATAATTATTTTGTCTCTAGCTCGTATGCTCTCTGTAGAATGATTTTTTAATTTAAATAATTATATTTAATTGAAATAATAATGAAAAAGCAACCTAAAAATGGTGCTGTATCATGCCATATTAAAAGAAAATTATATTGCATCATGCTTTTTATAGAAGACGTATCCTCACATACTTAAGGTATAATCAAAGTTGCGTTGATTAGATATTTTCTACCAATATTTACACTGCCTGCTTTGTTGGTCTAGCGGCGCGTAGTGCGTCTGGCGATAACTAAGTCCCCGGTTCGATTTCTAAGTTATACAATAGCAGTTCTGAGTCTAGAATTCTTCTTGGGTAAATGTTAATAGGCTCGCCCTCTATTAACATTTAGACCAAGCATCGTTGGCGATATGTCTATAAGTGTACATTACACCTCTCCCAAAACCGTTTCACGTTTTATTTGTCTTGTTTTCTCTGTTTTTTTGAACTATCCTAATCCGTGAAACATAATGCTATTTCCAAGGGGTACTAAAATTCCTTGTTACAGGTTCGCGTGCTAACGCATCCGCAGTTGGCGTGGAAAGACCCGCTTGAACTTGATAGAAGGCAAGGTTCATCGCGTGCCGGCCTTTTATACTTATGCACCACTTTACCTACTTCTTCATGTGTATATTTGTGGGTTTACGGTGCTATAATGTTTCTTTGTGAATATGGAAATTGCAATTTATTATAAGTACGCTCGCATTTGATTGAATATCGTATACGTGGTTCGTGACACTTTAGTTCAATGGGCCTGGTTAAATGAAATAATGACACAAGTGAACAATTCGTAGATGTGTATAAATCCGTCTAATTTTAACAACTTTAGATTTTGATATCTTCGGTCTTCATGTTCCAGCTTCATCTGAAGTGCTCGCATCCTTTTGCTTTAGCAAATAGTAGCATCAACAACATTAACTTCTCGGCCGCTTTGTCACGGCGTTGGAGGCCATTTCGCTTGTTTCCGCAACTTACGGGTTAAACAACGTTGCGCACGGTTAGGCGATAGATGGGTTACCAGTTGCAGTGTACGCAAACAACGTGTGCGTGTTTTGTGCTATATTAAGCAGTTGGTTCCGGCTTTTTTCATTTGACTGCAGTTCTTAAACTAAGTCGAAGGCTTTTGGGCGCCTTGAACAACGCTGACCACCGAAAGAAAGAAGGAAATGTTGCGAATATTATGATCATTAATAACCTTAAAGAGAAGATGAAGATCAAAAGAAACAGTTTCTTTAGACTAACACAATCATAAAATGTTTATTCACAGAAAATTCAATAATAAAAATATCTATCCAATATCTTCTTCTATCTTATATATAATAAAACTGTAACCGAGCCGACTCTGTAATGTTTTTTTGAAAATTTTAATTGAGGTACACTTCCTTATGGATATAGAGGCCGAAACAATTTTATTTGAAATTATTGTCTGTCTGTCTGTTTGTCTCATTGTGTTTCAATCACGCAAAAACTGCCAAACGGATTTCAATGAAACTTGGTATGGTAATAACTTATACCCTAACATAAAATCTAGGATACGTTTCATCCCGGAAAAATCATGCATTCCCGGAATATTGTTACGAGAAGGTTGACACGACATGTACTGGCAAAACTTCGTTTAATACTTAGCTCGCAATGTACCTATTTTGAATATTATTTCCCCAGATTACGATATTTTGCAGGGTAGGTAGAAAAGGTTTAAAAGTACCCAAGTATTGTATATGTTTTTTTTATGAACGGCGTTAGCGTTAAATAATATTGCGCTTTAGAGACCTATGTCAAATTACAAAATAAACGCGTGCGTAGCCGCGGGTAACAGCTAGTAGTAACTAATTGTGTAACATTGGTTCCTACCGCAGCAAATACGCCGTTTAACTTAACCTTTTTGTTTCAGTGTGCAACTTCATTGTGCACGAGCGATGCGTGGGGCAAGTGGTGACGCCGTGCTGTGGGGTGGCGCCGAGCCTTATCAAGGTAACCTTTACACATGCGGCCATTTGAATCTGGCCTAACACACGACTAGCCATGATATTTCTAAAGGCAATATTTAAAAAAAAATATATGTGATTATTTTTCATTAGTCTCACCTATTTTTCTTCACAATGGCCGCTAAAATCACACTTGTTATGAATTCGCATATTGTTCGGATTTCGGGATCCATATAACCTTTAAAGAGCGACGCTACACACTAGCTTGCGACTCTACTTAACGAATTAATAATCACTGCCTGTGAAATCACCAATAAATAGAACAGCAATTTCATAATGAAAATTAATTCAAGTAGCAATCATTTCTATGCCTACAAAAGAATTTTGGCCTAAAATGCATTACTGCTCCTTTGCAATACCAGATTGGTCTCCGATATTTTTGTAAATAGACTTGGCTGGTTCTAATGCCTCAAATATATATGCATAGGTGCAAATAGAAAACTCACGTTGCGCAGACCTGTGACAGATGGTAATCCTGTCGCCAATCTTGAAAAACATTTAAGTCTATCGACTCTACCTATTGGTCAGGGCGCAAGTTGTTTCACTCACTGGATTGAGTATTTGCCGGTAGATCTCAGCATGAGACAAATGTTTATTGACCGCTCACAAACATTATTTCAGTCTTATTGTTAGTAAGTGTAAAATTCATGTTTCTAAATGTACTTATGACACAGGAAGCATTCTTGCCAGTGTTTCAATATAAAAAAAATCTTTGGTTAAGTAATATATATACCTATATATAAATACAAGGCACGTATAAATTGCACATATGTTTCGGAAATTAAAGTGGTGTGAATTCCTCAACTCGTATGTGTAACTCTTTCTTGGACTACCTGCTAACAAGTTAAAAGTTCAGCCTCATTAGCAAATACTGCGATCATTTTCTTTTTTCTTATGACTTCTTCTTTTGTTTTACTCTGATATAAAAACGTGAATTCGTTTACAAACAATTCTCATATGCACAAACACTAGGTATCCAAGACCATGATGAATGATGTCAATAATGGTATTACACCGTGATGTTTTACTGTGCAGAACCCGGTGGCTCATTGCTGGTCAGAGCCGACACATCACAAGCGCAAGTTCTGCACGGTGTGTCGGAAGCGGCTCGATGAATTACCAGCTTTACATTGCATGAGTGAGTATACCAATACTTATCTTTTTACCTAAAAACATACTACATACGTCATCTGCGAGTATCGAGGAAAGTTCGCGCGGACCTCGGCCTTTTATGAACTAAAAACTCAAGAGTAACAAGTATCGCCAGTGCGAAGGGGCTACGGGATCTCTTCTAGGAACATAAAGTTTCCCCTGTGTGGCTTGTTCCGAAGTTTGTTTCAGGGAAAGGGAAACTAGAGTCACTGCCCCCTGATAGCACGGTAAAGAGGCTCGGTTGCAGTGCGTTCAGGTTCTTTAGCAAGTGATGTAAAGACATGTGCATCTATGCAATTTCGCTCTCAGGAGAAACTCGCTCTTTAAATCGAGGGGGGAAAGCCAGGTAAAAGCGCTGGTATTTAAAGTAAAATAAATAAATCCTACAGCTTTCAAGCCTAACGTATAATTTGCATAATTATTACTTATCGGTTTAGGAGTCAATATGCTGCACCGGAAGCTGATATATTAGGTATCTAATAGTAAATTATGAATTGTTTTGGTAAATGCTAAAGTACATATTGACACCTGATTTTTTTTTGAAAAAAGTGGATACTGCTATTTATATAATAGGTACTTACTAATGACATTTCTAGCTAAATCGCACCATCAGTCTAGGCTAGAAGAACTGTACACTTCTGACGCAAAGTTCTTCTATTTCACATGTTAGTGCTCATATAATTCCTTTCCTCCTTCCTAGATTAAATTCAGCTTACACACACAACACTTAGCAGAAGTGGACATTGCCAGGACAAAATTAAACCGCGGTAGTCTGTTCCAAGCATCACCTTTCCTCGCTACTTCCAGCTTATTTTGACTCATTATCTCACCTCTAGTATGCGAGTACTACGTGCATGGCGAGTGCGTGGACTTCGCGGCGGCGGACTGCAGGGAGAATGCGACGTACTGCGCGGGCAGCGAGCCGCGGCACGTGCACCACTGGCGCGAGGGCAACCTGCCCGCCAACTCCAAGTGCGCCGCGTGCCGCCGCGCCTGCTGGTCCGCCGAGTGCCTCACCGGCTACCGCTGCGAGTGGTGCGGCAGCACGGTACGAACTCAATACTTACATAATGATAATTTGTACTGCCCTATGCTAGCTTTAAAAGAAAATCGTCTATGAAGTTCTGCTCTTACCCGGAGATTGCGAACTCGCGCAATCTCCGTAACAAAAGCATGGCAGAGGTTAACGTAGCTTATCAAGGCAAAGTATAATCACTGTCGTCATTAAGTCAACTAGGGCGGAACGCTTTCGGAGTAGTTATTAGGTCTTCCGTCTACTTCTGAAATGGAAGGCTTTGTGAAGTCTTTTTATTTAATATTGCCAAGACAATGTATTGATATTGCCGTTATGGGATCGACTAGAGCGGCTATATAGCTGCTCATCGCTTTACTGCCTATTTTCCTAGCTGTGTCTACTTGTTTTTTGTAACTTGCAGTCTCATTGTTCTTTTGTGGTCGATTAGGCGTACATTTGGGTGGGATGATATCAGCACATTGACAATAATTGATATTTTTTTAAGATATGAGCACTGCTTTAAACGCTACTCGCTTCAAGGCTAACGCTAAGGAACCCTGTCTTCTCCAGATACATATACCAACCATCTTCACAATAAACTTTTCTTCCAGTGTCACGCAGGATGCCGCGCCCTAATATCGGACGACTGCAACTTCGGCATGCTGCAGCCGATCTTCCTGCCTCCATCTGCAGTGTCGATCCCCCGCACGGAGGTGCCAATGGAGGCCATCATCGGGGTGCACGTGCGCCCCCCGCCCTCGCAGCGGGACTTCGGCTGCCGTAAGTGTCCCCCCGGGCCCCGCGTGTTCGCAGGGCCCCCACGCCCCACCGCTTCGGCCACGTATGTGCCACGCAATTCGCAGCGAGCTTGTAGGCGCTTGTAGTATCGCCGGTTTATGATTCCAAGACACTCACGGTCAGAGCTTCGCACGTCCGATTTAAGCGATCGAAAAACGCTTAGTTTTAAAGTATGCTATTCGTATGCCGTGGTCGTGCTAGGGGATAAGTTTGTAGTTACCTGCCTCTACCTACCAACTGGTAATTAAAAAGCTAATAGAGTTCCATCATATTCAAATGGTATTTGAAAAACATTATCTTGTATTCTCCTTATTAGAAATCAGACTTAAGAGAATTGCAAGCAGTCAAGTCTCTCCCAAAATATCATTGGTTAATATTTAGACACCCGAAATTAACAAGTAACTATGAGGTGCAGAAACTGCACGTCTCTATTTGAAATTGTTTGTGGAGTAAGATATGGACTGCTAAATCATATTAGACAGTTTGCTACAAACTGGTCTCTTAGTAGGATCATGACTATAAAATCCTAAGAAAATAGTGTATACTTGTTTGTAGGGTAATTATGGAGGTTTTAACTAAAATAATTCATCTTATAAAATTACCTGCTTACGTCAAGGTAAAAGATAGGATACGTTAAATTTTTTTATCTTTAATTACATAGCAGTGATAGCCACTAGGCTAGACCGTTGGTCTGCAAAGTCAGAGGTCTCGAGTTCAAACCGAGGCAAGCACCTCTGTCTTTTCGCAAGCATGTGCGTATTAAAAATGAATGTTCACTTGCTTTAACGGTGAAGGAAAATATCGTGAGGAAACCTGCATGCCTGAGAGTTTCTCGAAGGTGTGTTAAGTTCGTCAACCCGCACTGGGCCAGCGTGGTGGACTATGGCCTACTAAACCCTCTCAGTTTGAGAGGAGGCCCGTGCCCAACGGCGGGACAGTTTCTTAACAGGGCTAATATTATTATTATTTCTTTATTTACAAAACGGTAACAAAGTATTGAGGTAGAAAGGTTTTCAAATGGCCACCACGTTCGTCAAGATGTGGAGTGGGCAGACCCATCCAAGATGAACCGATGACCTGGTAAAGCTGCATGAACCCAGTCGTGTCATGACAATTTCTTTGTCTTGCACTGAAAGCTTTACGACTTAGGGCTGCATCATTTTTGAATTGTTTTTTAATACAAGTTCGTATTTTGTGTAGTAAATATTAAAAATGGACACCGTTTTTATAAATCATTTATATACCTAGTTAGTACCCCACATAAACCTCCTACAATATATCATGCACTATTCTTTTAAGATCCTGTTTTTTCCAACTTTACATTTGCTCCAATAAATCTGTTTATAAAATCTTAAGATCTATTTTGGCACTTTATTATCTAAGCTTAATACCGTAAAATAGTTTATTTTGTATCATTTCATATAGTTGTTACAGAATGGTAATAGAGATATTTTCAGGGATACGGCGGGCCGTGAAATAGAACTTCATGTTCCACAAAACCAACTTAATACTACGCTTCATATTTCTGCATCAATTTTTGCAAGTCTTGGTCTATATTATATTCAGTATTTCACACTGTTTTATTATTGAGGAAAGTCGTACATTTTCACGGGCAGTGCAATCACTGGAAATCTTTTTAGACCTTTCTGTGACGCTGTAATCTCTCTTCAAAATTTCACATCAAAACTTGGCATTACAACTTGGCACATAAATGAGCTTGATATCGTAGTTTCCAAAGTCCGTTCTGATCGTGCGTGGCTGCTCCGCTAAGAGTTGGAATAGAGGTTTGGAGGGATATGAACAGATGGTTATGGATATCGGTGCGAATCGCATGGCACACGGTGTGGGTTGAAGGCGGCAGCGTGAGCGTGTGTGTTGGGGCAGCGGCGGGGCCGGCAGGGCCGCGGCCGGGCTGGGCGCCGGCGCGGCTGGTGACGCTGGCGCGGCGGCTGCTGCCCGCCGCCTGCAGCCCGCACGGCGGCGCTTCGCCCCCCTACTCGAGAGGTAACGCACGACCCCCACAGACCCAGCCCTGTCAGCACTACGGTGGGATGAGATGTACAGACTTGGGACAAGTGAAATTAGATAGTTTTGTATACGGCCAGTTAGTATGGCTAGTTTTGCAAATACTAAGAGTTACAAAGAAGCTTCTATTATGAAATAGAAATTTCAATTTACTAGTGTTGGAAATCATTCCAATCTAAACAAATTCATTGAATGATATGCCCAGAAATAAACATATTTTTAATACCTATGGTCACAGTAGTCAGATTCTTTTTATTAGAGACCCTCTCAGTTTGAGAGGAGGCTCGTGCCCAACGGTGGGACAGTTTCTAAACAGGGCTAATATTATAAGTCACAATTATGTTAACACTTAAGTATTTGATCGTAGCAACTTCTTATTTATAACATCCTGCTTCATTCAATGCAGGCCTATGACAAGCTAATGAAGTGCTTACGTATTATTGCTGGAGATTTGTGGGTTAATCTAATCGATATTTAGTCGATTACAAAAACTAGAAACTACCTACAGTATATGTGTCGGTACATCTCTACTCAGAAGCATGGACGTCAGCCACAGTGAACTGTACTGACTAGATAATTGTTAATCGTCAGTTAAGTTCAGCTCAAGCTTTCTTTGTCGGCTTTCACCTTCCTTCTAGACGCTGTACTATTATATTTATTATCAGATCATGTGTATGAGAGATGAGGTCGTATACAGAAAAATCTATCCTATCTACAAAGCTAACTCCTAAAATACATTTCGAGGGAAATACCAACGGCCAACCAAAGGCCATACCAACTGCAAAAAGGTGTCCTCATCACAGAGGAATAAATTTGGCATTTCAATTAAAAAGGTCGTTTTTATACTTTTTCTAGAAATTATGGGCCAACAAATTATTTCAATTAGCAACAGTTTCAGAAGAAAATAAAACACACTATATTTGCCTCGATATAAACTCGTTTTAAGTACTATTCTCAGAAACGAAACTGATGCGGTAAAGTCTAAAACGTCAAAAAAAAAACAAACAGTGGCACTCCGGAAGTGCCGACAGAAGTGAAAACTTGAACAATTACGTGTGTATTTTTTGAATCGTCAGGGCTATTTTTAATTATTTTTTATATGCAGAGGTGTCGGTAACGGTAACAGTGCCGCGAGTTCAATGGTTTTCCCCCATCTCAAAAAATGCCAACGTGCATGTGTATCTATGTGCGTACATACAATATATGTACATACTTATATACAGAGGTGTCGGTAACAGTAGCAGTGCCGCGAGTTCAATTGTTTTTTCCCATCTCAAAAATGCCCAAGAATAAAGAAGTTTTCACTTGAAAATAGAGACGATATCTACTTTAACAGAACAATCCATATTTTAAGAAATGCGTTATAAAATCTCTACAATTTTGTAAATCTGTATACAACCTCATCGAATAGCATATCTTCAATTTCCTGATCTTCTCCCTCTCCCCCTAATTCCCTATTACACCCTCTTCAGTGTGTGCATGTACAGACACTCGATTTACAGCTTTATACTCCAGCTCTACTACAGATAATATCCGATACACTATGCGCACACGCATTGATTCAGCACTCTCGATTTTGAATATCAAATACAACTTTCACTCGATTATTTTTTTCTGATCAGGTATAAATACAAGACGATTATTAAATAGCGTTTAAAATTTGAATTATTATAACATAAATCTGTAAATTTTTCAAAATGAAAAGAATTGATTAATTTTGTTAAGTATTTAAATTACAAATGAAGTGCCTTTAAATTAATTATAATACAATTTATGCATAGGCCATGCATGCTTGACTGCCTTGTTGGTCTAGTGGCAAAGCGCATCGCTTTGTGATCATGAGGTCTAGGGTTCAAATTCTAGGTCGGACAAATGTAGTTTTTCTAACGAAAAATTCCCAGTATGAGTCCGGAGTCTAGAATTGTGCCCGATATATGGCAATAGGCTCGCCCCCTATTACATGAGACCTAACATCGTCGGTGAAAAGTGGGTGTACTCAGTACATCTCTGCCGGCCCCGTTTAGGGAATATAGGCGTGACGGTGTCATTCAGCCTGTCAGCCAATTATCCAGAATATCCTATCATACAACATATTAAATTTTGATTCGTTCATTGATTGCGACTGACGGATTGGGAGATTTTAGCAGAATTAAATGATTTATGTAAAGCCTGTAGATTTCTATACATCGGGTTAGTTTACCGCCTCCATACGGTCAGCTGAGTGCACTTTTATAGCTCAAAATCTTAACCAATAAAGCTTCTAAATGTCACAGTATTACACAATCTGAAAAAGCTACCAAGTTCCCCGAGAAAGGAACAAAAATAATCATATTTACCTATTCATCAAAAATATTCTAGATAGACCATTCCTCCGTCTTGTAGTTTATACCTTCCAATCTTCTGCGTCCACACTCCCTCACTCAATAGTACTCTGATCCGGCGGCCAAAGAACACTCATGCTGCAGTGTTCCAACGGCACCAAGGTAACATACGGACATACCGCGATATATACGCCATGTACATCGTATGTGTATTTATATATGCTTAAGTGTCCAACGCTGCTTTACACGAGGTCGCACAATTGCAAGGACCATTGAAAAAGAGTAATGTATATTTATATGGAGAATTAATCAGAACATTTTATATTTATGTAAAAAATTATAGTATTTATGAATCATCAGAAAAGTAACATCAGATACAGTGTTTAAAAATTGGCGATTTAGTTTGAAAGTGGTTTTTTATGTCCTGAATTGTGCAATCTTTAAATTAAATAGGTTTGTGTTCCGCTGAAAGTTCTACAATTTAGGTATTCAGAATTAAATGTTAATGACACGACTGGCTATCCTGCTGGATGGATAACCCACAGGTTCCTATCGTTTTCCTGTGGAAACATTCTTTCCATCGGATTTTAACCATCAATTTTCCTTCCTCACTCCGAATCTGAAAATATAGTAATTTTCAGAATTATTGTAGAACTTACAAGTTTGTATAAATACGTACGGTCTGACAAGGATATTTTAG
Source organism: Phalera bucephala (assembly GCA_905147815.2). Taxonomy (NCBI): domain Eukaryota; kingdom Metazoa; phylum Arthropoda; class Insecta; order Lepidoptera; family Notodontidae; genus Phalera; species Phalera bucephala. Next base: position 35,134,073 of record LR990614.1, on the reverse strand, counting down.
CTCGCGAATGGCATTGACGTTGGTGTCAAATTAGGGTTATCATGTAGTAAATTTTGCTCCTTCCAGTGAAATATTTTAACAGGTGGGTCCATACGTTTACTTGGCCAACTTGGATAAATTTCATATCAAACGGTGACTCTGCGACTTTTATGAAGTGTCATTGATGACAGCGTTAGTTCCGATTTTGGGCGCGGGCCAGAAGATCCTTGTTCGACTGAAGTTCACATATTTAGGAACTGAGTAACATATTCATCAAGACCCTTATTCACTATGACCAATCGCGGTACGTTACGATAACGTCGTGAAATGACGGTGGAATGGTATTCTCTATGCGACTGGAGTACCATTAAACAATCATTATAGTAGTTTTCACATAAGATGGGTAGTGACAGTTCTAAGTGCCAAACGAAATTAGTATTTAATTCAATGGTATTAAGGCAGAAAACCATAAGTATAGAAACAGGTCATGCCTCTTATTGCTATTAAATAAAGTATAATTTATTTGACACTTACAACTGTCACAGTACCCTTCCTTCATGAAAGATACTATAACAATTATAACACGCTGCATTGTAATTGGTAATAGCGAAAATACGGTACAGTTATAAGAATTGTTAGTAAGTATCCTAAATATGTGGATTTATCTTTAAAATGTTATAAAATAATACTACAAATAAAATACCAAAACTTATTTACCTGCGATTTCCCGCTTTTTAGTAGCGCTATCAACTAAAAAGTTTTTCCTAAATACCGTTTTAATTAAACATTCTAATAATGAAACTGTATTAAAACGAACCTATAATATTTAGATTAAGCTTTGTTTAAACTGTATTTGTTATATAAATGAAATATTATTTTAATTTAAGTTACTTAAAATTAATACAGAAAATTTAATGTACTTCTAGGTATAAATACTAAGATTTAATATTTAAGGTTATTAAGTGCCGGATTATAAAAATTTGAACTTGGTGGGCGCACGACGACGCTCCCAATAATTGTAGCGAAATAAACGAGGAATATATTAGAGCAGCGTATTTACTAGGCGACAAATTGTTGGCCAACAACATCAAGGCAAAACCTATAATAACGATGACTAAAAATCATAGTCAATATTGGCCAATAAATCCAACATTTAGCGCCCGGTGAATATGTACGGCACAAATCTACACTTTAATCCGACGCAATTCGCTGACATATCCACTTCTGAAGTAAACGTACCAGTGGTAGGGGCGGGGATGCCGGGGGTGTGTATGTGAGCGCTATGGGGGCTGTTGCAGCGCGCAGCGTGAGCGAGGAGTTCAGCTCGGGCTGCGAGGGCCGCTCGGGCTCCGGCGGCGGCTCCACCGGCGCGCCCGCCGACCAAGACCACCGCGCCGAGCACAGGCAGCACCGCGACCGCACGCCTGATGATAGGGATGAAGGTACGCACTTGTCACACTGACCGTCACAGTTCCTTTGTAGTATCAAGCAAGTGAGTTCTCTTGTGGTAACGCAGTACAAGCGAAGACACCTTAAGTACAGTGGGTGGGGCACATCGCTCGCAAAACTGACTGTCATTGGGGCTGAAAGATTGTCGACTGACGACCACGTACCTACCGCGAAACGTGCAGAGTGCAGGCTTTCCGTCAATTTTGTGGTTCTATTAAAGAAAGTCTGCGTATAAAAGTAATCTGCGACCAACAGCTAAGGTCATAGCAATTTTGGATTTTCAACTATATACTATAACGATAACTCACTCAACAAAGACAGTAATATCCAATCTATGTATATCTTGTTAGAAATTATTAAACCCTCATCATCGTCCATCCATAATTCAGCGGTCATATTAACAATTTAAAACCTACCAAATCTCATCATCTACGATATTTATGCAGAAGTAGTGAAGGTGTACGACGGCGAGGCGGCGTGGTCGCGGCGGCTGTACCGGCCGGTAGTGGTCGGCCGCAACTGGAACGAACGCGAGCTGGTCGCGGCCGCCCTGCGCGCCTTCCACGTGGCTCGCGACCCGGAGCTGTTCGAGCTCACGGACGCGCTCGCGGGGGACGAACCACCACTCAAAGATCCAACGCCTCTCGCTCGCGTGACTCGACTGCCAAACAAGAGACCGGCGCTTTTCTTGCGCTTCAAGTAAGTTCTAACCAAAAGCTTTGCATCAAAAGTTAGCATCCGTGTTGGTAAAATAAATAGCTGACTATTTATGTAGAATTTTCTGTGTCGCGATCGGGAAAATCATCTTTATTACTAACGTATCCTCACAACCCACGATGCGCGTTAGCGATGTTTTCGCAAAGTAATATCACGTTTACTTTATCCACTAAATGAATATTTCGAAATCGAAAGAAACGAATTTCAGAAACGAACCACAAATAATTTTAAAAAACATGGACCCTGTGCCAAAATGGCAATCAGTGGCGTAAATCAAGTGCGCCCAGGGCAAGATTTAAACTGACATAAGAAGATAGACAATACAATAATCCCTCGTTTACGCGGCAGCCCACGCGGCTAGGCTCTAGTTCCGACGCTGATAGCAAGATTCTAAATGGACCCATAGAAAGCATAATTATATCTATCTATCTATAACATCACGCTAGATTCCTTGCGGGGTAGGCAGAGAGTACAGAGTTCCAGCAGGTTCTTTCCTAATGAAATGAGATGATGAGAAAGCATGATTGCTATAATTTTTGCCCCTGCCTCCATAACACCCTATAGGTCTTTCCATTCTCCTCCGTCTAAACGTACCTTATCCTCCAGGGAGCCGGAGACGGGCGGTGGTGAGGTACGGGTCTACCCAGGCCGCGTGGCCGGCGCCGGGGAGACGTTCGTGACGGTGGCGTGCTGCGGCGACGACGCCGTGGCCGACCTCATGGCCGCCGCGCTCGAGCGGTTCGGCCTCGACCCTGCGCGAGCCACGCACGACTACCGCTGCTCGGAGATCCTGCTCGACCGCGGCGGTAAGTATGCCTTCACATACGCTCGCGATCCTTCGCATTTTTTACTCAGAGGACAAGTTGACTCTCTGTTGACGCTAATAGAGAACGGAAAAATGTACGGAAATGACATTTTATAATGATAAGTCACGTAGTCCGAACAAGGTGATAAAAACCACTTACAACCGGACAGTCCTCAGTAAACGACATCCGATAAGATGGCACGGTATAAGGGACATGTCGAAAAACCTGAACCAGGTGTAACGTACACAAACTTTTACTATGAAACACCTAACAAAAATTCAGTTAGTAGTTCCAAGAGCAGGCGGCCGCATACCTGCGGCCACTGAATCATTGTCCGCGTGGTAGAGTATGGCTTACGATCCCTCTCAGATTTATAAGAAGGCCTTTAACTAACATGGGGACCTAATACGTAAATTTATAAAGCCGTGATAGTAATCTGACTAAACTTCCACTGTAGTCGATCGGGCGTTTGCAGCGTCACTAGGCAATAGAGTGAGCGTGCAACAACTACGCTACTGCAAAAAAGGCAAGGCGGTAACTAGCTCGAGGGCGCCATAAAGAGGAACGGCCTCGCCTCAGGCTGTCGTTATGCCCTCTAGAGTAACAAAGCTCTTTGGTGGTGCTCTGCACCGTTCAGCGGACAAGGGATTCTTTGACATTGCCAGCGATGTCGGTGTTAGATCTTAAGTAGCCGAAGTTCTAGGAGGGTGGGATAAACAATGTCGTATTCCCGCAGTATCGGAGCGCGTGTTAGAGGAAGAAGAGCGTCCGTGGCGCATCGTGGTACGTTTAGCGCGCGAGTCCGTGCGGCGCATGGAACTGGCTCGCTTCTACCTGCAGCCGCGCCGCGACCCGCACGGGCCCACGCTCGCGCTCTTCGTGGCCTCGCTGCCGCCCGGCCTCTCCGAGCGGAACTACGAGAACATCCTCGTCGAGTTCCTCGGCACTGGTGAGTGGACAATGCGAGCAAAAGCACAAACTCCGTCACGTTTATATTCCTTAAGAAATTGTGGCAGAGCTAAACGAATTATGAGTGTACACGACCCACATAAGTGATGTTAGGTCCCATTATATCCAATAGGGCATAATTCTAAAGCCCGATATGTTTCTGAGAACCTTTGGATAGAATAACCATACTATCCGATCTGGGATTCTAAATGGACCACGAGATCGTCTGCGGGTACACTACGCACAACTATACCAACGATCATGATCCGTAATATAGGTATGTATCCTCCATGCATTTAGCAGATATGTTTATCAGTCATTTTACTACAAGACATCGCATTGATGACCTTAAAACACTGGTATCGTATAAAACTTGTTGAAACCTTAAGAGTCGTTCTCTACTCGGTGCAGCTGTTGTATGCATTTATCTTCATACATTAATATCTTTTTCCAAGCTTACTCTTTGCGTTCCTTATGCCACATGACACCTTCTCCTTTAATTGGCTTGTGTCTAAGATCTTCTGAATCGTAATAATCTTAAGCATAATATATTCCCCTCGTATTTTTCTAGCATTAGTAGCTACTTTTTCCTAGAGCTACAGCAAAAACTGGTTGTTTGTGCAGAGAACAAGTTTACATCTATCGGGCCGATTTACTACGAGTACGGGTCGATGGTGATAACGTACGAGGACGCCAGCAAGGCGGTGCGCGCTCTGTATGCGCTCCGAGAGGCCAAATATGAAGATAAGCATTTATTGGGTAAGTGATATAATGCAACGACCAAAACTCTTTTCAGCTTTCTACTGGATATGAATCACCTTGAATCTACATCATCATCATCAATCAGCCTGATGATAGACTTCCGCTCTATCACCCCATCTACAATATTCTATTAACAGTCTGCTTATAAGAGTAGCAGTTTCAGGATTGCCAAATTGTCCTACAGAATAGATTACAATGGTTATTACATTGGTTATAGGTCTTTTTTGACCATATTTCATCACCAGAGCTGCATCAGCATCAAGTTGTGATAAAAACTTACAACATGGAAATAATGAGTTGCAATTATTGTTACCAAAACAAGAATTCTCTGAATCCAACAAAAAAACTCTCAAGCACCTACTTCTACTCAAAATCTCAAAATTCTTTCAAAAATTTCTACATTATGCAAAAAGCAACCCTTCTCTTACCAAACCAGCTCATGTACGCAAGTTGCCTTTTTAAAGGAATTTTTATATTTTTTATACGCTTATAAGGAACGGAAATATGTATAGGAATGACATTTTACAACCAAAATTGACCTGCTCAGAACAAGGCGCTCGATTGAGAATACATACATGACACTTGCAACTTGGCTAAGCGCATTCATACGCATGTATTTATGCCCAATTTGCTAATATCTGCCAAATTTTCCCTATCAAAATACACGTTGAACACTCTTGTGCGCAGTGATGTTGCTACCGAGCATCGAGCCGTCGATGGTGCCAGCGGGCGTGAAGCCGCTGCTGGTGTTCGTGAACGTCAAGTCTGGCGGCTGCCAGGGGCTGGAGCTCATCTCCTCCTTCCGCAAGCTCCTCAACCCCTACCAGGTGTTCGACCTTGAGAACGGAGGTCCCCTGCCTGGGTGAGCAGCATTTAGAGTAGTAATTATATGATAGATAACTTTACCTTGTGCAGCAATCAAAAGTTACAAGGAACGGTATTTAATTGTTAAAAAGCAATCTCTTCCAGGCAACATTAGGATGGAGAAGTAGATTTAGCTGTATTAATATTATTGTTATTGTGCGTCCTGTGTATACATAATTTATTCAATAAGATGCTATGAAAGTACCCAGATTAGCTTTAATAGTAAATAATAAACCCTCCACAAACGAAACCGGGTTAGATGTTTGCGGGTTAATCGATGGTTTCACATTTTAAGCCAGAAAACATTATCGGCAACATGTTTGACGTAAGAGATTAGCAGTTTTGACTCTCCAGTTGGTGAGGAATAGTCGAATGTCGCCGCTCAACTGAGTGCGTTCGCAATCTGCCGACATATCAGCATGTAGCCCAAGCCGTAGAGAGCTTGATGTCTGATCATCTAGTTACTTTGAGCTACTCAAGTTCTCAACTTGCCCATTTTGTATAATTGCCATACCTGCATAACAGGCCTTGCTTACCTTCAGCCCCTAAAGGCAAATTCCTGCCAGTCTTCCTTAAGGGTTTATTTATATAATCTATCTATCCCTTTTTTACTTCTTGATTATTCAAGAAGTAAAAAAGGGATAGACCACGAAGAGGCTGTATCTTCATAAAGTAGTTAGACTAATGATAACTTTAGGCCAGTTTTTTTTTGTTAAGAAAACTTAGCCCCACACTAGGATAATTGACATACACAAATACCCACACCGAAACAAATGATTGTGGATTACGCAAAGATTTGTCCCGTGCGGGAATCGAAACCACGACTATTCGCCACAGTGGGCGGAGCGGCTCAAGCTCTTAACCACTGCGCTTAATCGCCCGTGAAAGTTTCATGATAAGTATCAATTTGTTGGCTCGGAAAACATTGGCGTGATGGTGTTTATAAATATGGTTGAAGTGAGTTTCCCCGCCCGCAGTCTGTACGTGTTTCGTCACATTCCCAACTACAAGATCCTGGTGTGCGGCGGCGATGGCACTATCGGCTGGGTGCTGCAGTGCCTCGACAACGTGGGCCAGGACTCGCAGTGCTCCAACCCGCCCTGCGCCATCGTGCCACTCGGCACCGGTTCGTACCTCTCCATGTACTCGCTTGTAACATCACACCGTATGTACAATAATAACAGATAACAGAAGAAACACTGGAACGTCCGACTTTAGAAGTAATAAGATAATCTGTATAACTTTTTAAAGGAAATTTGAATAAAAACATCAATAGAAATCAAACTTCTGATCTTGGCGGATGTTTCCAATCGGTACGGTCTTCAATCTCGTAGCTAATGTGAAGAAGTGTAAAGTCTTTACCTCATTACCATCGGTCAAAAGATATCTACTGTTGGACAAGAACCCCATACATCACCACGTTTTATGCTGCATACATTCAACTTTTCTTGCGACTTGCACCAGGTGGTCAGTTCCTCTTATGAGGCCTCAGCGGCCGTCAGTTTCACGTGCGATGTGCTCCGCCCCTTGCCACTTAAGTTTGGCAAGTGACTTTAGTTCTCCTGCAAATACTCTCATTTCTTATTTGACCTCGTATGAAAACTCACTTAATCTAAATAAATTATTTCAGACCGGTCTAGTCAAGTCAGTCCAGTGGGTAGGTACTAGAACTAGAAGTACCGAAACGGCTAGGAAGAGTATACTAGAAGTAATGCTTTCAAGCGTGTTAAATACATGTGTCCCTCCAGGCAACGACCTGGCTCGCACGCTGCGCTGGGGCTCGGGCTACACGGGGTGCGAGGACCCGCTGTCCCTGCTGCGTGACGTCATCGACGCCGAGGAGATCCGCCTCGACCGCTGGACCGTTGTCTTCCACCCCGAGGATAAGCAAGATGAACCTAAAGAACTATCTAAACAGCTGCCAGGTCAGTGGGAGTTTCAGCGTGTGTACTTCTTGCCGCAGAGCCAAGTTTCCAGAGACATCAGTAAAAAATCAAGAAATTTGAATAAGACGCTATCGATTGAATAGATGGAAAGTGCTCCCAACTTAGCTAGACCTCCTTGGATACTGTTTCTGCACAATCCTTCATAATTTTCCAAAAAATGTTGACATGTGTTGAAGCCGAATTAGACCTGCTAGGTAACATATATCATCATGGATTCCCACACGTTTCCAGCCTAAAAATAATTTGTCGATTCTGGTCAAGGTAAACTTTTACTACAGGTTATAGAGATCACAAACTAAGCAAAACTTTCATTTCGCAAAATACTTCTTACCATTGTCATTATCTCATGACATCCCGATTCCTTTACTACATCTTCGCCCACGCCATTATAGAACAGCTTTTTCATTCGCATTCAAAGTATATCTCCATCAATTTCACCACGCAAAGCTAACATTCCTCTCATTCATGATCAAATCACCGCATCACGAATGACCTCGTGCGCCTCACGTTGCAGCGTCTGTGACCACAGGATCGCAGAGCGAGGACAACTCACAGATCCTGGTCATGAACAACTACTTCGGGATCGGCATCGACGCGGACCTCTGCCTTGACTTCCACAACGCTCGCGAGGAGAACCCGAACAAGTTTAACAGCAGGTAAGAGCATATGTAATAAGGTACTAAATTAAATATCTCTTGTTTAGTCGAGAATTTCTTTCTAATAATAATTTTGGAGCAAAAACTGTGTAGGAGCCTAGTGAATTTATGAGGCTACTAAAAAGATCACATTCTGTCAAAGACATTTTACGTATTTAGTTAGATACATGTTTTATTCGTTACAACAAAATGTCACAGACTCTAAACACAGATAAAGCAATTAACGTTCCTAACTTGACCACAGCCCTAGAGTTTCCTATATAGCCCAGGCTATATAGGCAGTTTTTTTTAAAGCCCGCATAGGTAGCCTGATTTCATTTCACACTTGGCCGAGCTAAATATAGGTTTTGGATCGTAAGAATTTACAGTAGACATAACGGTCAAATCATGTTTGAAGCAAAAACTCAAGTCATCCAAACTTGGAAATTACATTTGTTCTTCCGCGTTGAATTAAAGAGATAGGAAGACTTTCCTTTCCACGACCAAATAGACCGAGTCTTATCTGAAGGACAAGTCAAGAGTCTCCATAACCGGCGAGCGTGTATAAGACGAACTATGAAAGTGAAGGAAGCCAGAGAAGTATGTATGGAAAGGACTTGTTGGAACTCTGCCTACCCCGCAAGGGATCTGGCGTGATGTAATAGATAGATAGAAAGACTTTCCGGTAATGCAAAGTTTAGCTCCATCAAAGTGGTGACGTTCCAGACTGCGCAACAAAGGCGTCTACGTAAAGATGGGTCTGCGCAAGATGGTGGGCCGCAAGATGTGCAAGGACCTGCACAAGGCGATCAAGCTGGAGGTGGACGGCAAGCTCGTGGAGCTGCCCGCGCTCGAGGGGATCATCATATTGAATATACTCAGGTCAGTTGAGGGACATTAAGAAGATGCTTTTTAGTTTTCGGTGATTATCTTTAAACGACAGGCGCTGATTGAAGTAGATGACGGTTTCTCTAAAAAATGAGGTGCAATATTGCCTGATGCGGCATTGCTGTAAATACTAAACTATTTTAAATTCAAATTATTTATTATGCAAATATGGGTACATTATTTGATGTTACTATTTATATTGCTTTATCCTTATTTTACCCCTAGGGTATTTAATGGGTGTCTTGATAAGATCCAACAGCAGATGGCCCCAAATCGGCTTGCAACAGTCCGCCCTGGGCCTGCGTGATAGTATATGATTTTTTCTCTCAAGTCCTGAAGTTGTAACAGAAGAATTTCCAGGAGAGCAATTTAATAACTTAAAGATTTGGAAAAACAAAAATTTTTAATGGGACCTACAGAAGCTAGGACAGGATAAATTCTCTAGATTCTAATAAAAACCATTCAATTAAGGGTATTATTATTAATTTTTAATAAATAGGAAATAAATAATGTGTTGTAAAAACAAATACTCCACGGTATTAACCTGTCCACGCGTGTCGAGCAGCTGGGGTTCGGGCGCGAACCCGTGGGGTCCGGAAAAGGACGACCAGTTCAGCAAGCCCAACCACTGGGACGGCATGCTGGAGATCGTGGGCGTCACCGGCGTCGTGCACCTCGGACAAATCCAGTCGGGGCTGCGCGGCGCCATGAGAATAGCGCAGGTGAGAACTGTACCTATTTTACACATACTTAGGTACAAAGATAACTAGTTTTCGCCCGTGGCTTCACGCGGTAACTAGTAGAATTTTAAACGCAAATGTTAAAGTACAAGTTAAGTTTATGAGGGGGAGGGGTCTAGACCACTTACTTATGCTGCATCATAATGCTGTGTACAATAGCACAGAACATTTTTGGCGATTTACATGATCAACTCAGTAGCTTAAGGCACTTAAGCCAAAAGGCGCAGCTGGCCATACATAATGGAGTGCTTGTCCCAACGCTGTTATATGGCAGCGAGAGCTGGGTATGTAAGAAGGAGAATGAAAGTAGGATAAATGCGGTGGAAATGCGAGCTCTGCGGAAGATGTGCGGAGTGAAGCTGACCGACCGTTTCCGCAACAGCGTAGTAAGAAAGCGAATAGGTATAAAAGAGAGTATCGGTGTAAAGATGAGAAAGGGTATGCTCCGTTGGTTCGGGCATATAGAGGGAATGTCCGAAGAAAGAATGACAAAACTGATATACAATGCGAAAGTGGAAGGATGTAGGTACCGGGGAAGACCTAGACTATCTTACCATGACCAAATAGACCGGGTCTTATCTGAAGGACAAGTCAGGAGTCTCCGTAACCGGCGAGCGTGTATGAGACGAACTATGAGAGTAGAAGAAGCCAGAGAGGTATGTAAGGAAAGAACCTGTTGGAACTCTGTACTCTCTGCCTACCCCGTAAGGGATCTGGCGTGATGATATAGAGAGATAGAGAACTCAGTAGCTAAATGGCCCAACAGTCAATATTTGTTGGGGCCTAAGCCCAAAACCAGAGGAATATTTTTCATACAACAAAAACACTTGCATTCATTAATGTTAGGCTACGGGTATCAGGTTAATGATGATGATACCTATAACATGCCTCTTTGCTGTCTAAATTTAAACTAGTACAATTTTACGAGACCACTAAAAACATACCTACATTATTTACTTGTAACTCAAGGCGTTCATTGGTGTTGAGGACTGAAATACAGGCTGTGCTTAGTTCATCCTCAAATGCTAACACTTTTGCGTACTGAGTCTTTGAGAAATTAACAAAGAAAAAAGCCATGCTCCAATTCTACGCCACTGAGTACGAACCTCGGCTACACTCACCCAAATTCTGCTAGGTTTGCGGGTAATGGGGTCAGGACCCTTATATCTCGGGAGCCTGATACCAAGATCAAATAAACCATTTGTGGTCTATATAAGTATGTATATCAAATAATATGCATGTTGATACAGGGTGGCCACATCAAGATCAACCTCAAGAGCGAGATCCCAGTTCAAGTGGACGGCGAGCCGTGGGTAGCGGCGCCCAGCGAGGTTGTCGTACTCAAATCCGCGCTCAAGGTACGAACGTAACCATTGAACAACCTTAGTCATAAACTAATAATGCGTAGGTAACCATAAGAATTCTAATAATAAGACACTAGAAGGCGTATAACCGCGTGAACTTAATCGTATGTAAAAGAATTCTCACAAAATGCTTCAGGTCTGCGTGTACTATTGAACAGTGGCTAAAGGAGGCATGAAAATTTTCCAAAACTCGCAACTGTAGTTATAAGGTGATACAATTTATGGAAAATATTTTTACAGCAATGATGTGAGCTTTTGTGTGTGTGTGAATGATCTACGCTGTTGGCCGCGGGGACTTTACAGCTTCCCCGGACAAGGGCGAGCGTGCAACCACTACGCTCGAGCCAGAAAGGCAAGGGGTCAACTAGCTCAAGAGCGCCTCAAGGGGGAACGGACTCGGCTTGGGCAGTCGCTATGGGGGAGGGCGTATACTAGGTGTTTTGCCGTGATGCTCAGCACCGGCCGGTGGGTAAGGGATTCTTCGAGCTCGCAGGCGAGGTCGGTGTCTGATCCTATGTGCGGTATCTGTATACGAAAGAAGGGATGTAAGAGCATGGGGAGGGTCGATGAGAACATGCCGCGAACGGTGGTAGGGGCTGATAGGATAGGAAATGATGTGAGCGTACGTGGGTCTCCATTCTTTTCAAACTGGGCCTGTACCGGGAAGCGTCGACACTGATTGCGAACAAAGTAGAGCTATTTCACTTCTAGTGTTTATTATTACGTTTTCTGTGTAGGTAACTATAGTCTAGCCTTGCAGTCTCCACACTGATAACGATCGCTATCTTACCGATTTCAGCCAACAATTCCTAGCAAATTTATTTTAACGAAATTTGGTGTATTTTTTAACCTTTAATATCAAAGTTATCGATTTTTATCGGTATCATAAATCAATACAGTCCAGTAGAGACTACTAAATGATGGTGTAATAAATTAGTTAGCTTAACCTATCGACCATTAGCGGTAGAATAGCGATCGTTATCTATGTCCAGACTGCTGGGTCTGTAGCCAAGTTGACAACAGACGTTAACGCTAATAAAAAACGGAAATTGTACGGGACAATGAGAGCGATCAGACTGACGAGCTATTGACAGGTAGATAGTGTAAACATGGCGGTTATACTCATTGCTGAGCTTCTTATTAGAAGACACTGACCTAGAAAATAGTCGGTATTATTAAAGATTTATCGAGCGAGACAGCGAGCTACATCTTTGAACCCATCGTCACTTTCCATCAGGTGAGATAGGGGTCTGCAGCGACCCCTATACATCGCTACATAGTTGCGACTACCTACCAATAGATGGCGCTGATGATTTCCCATACATGTCTAGAACGCGATATTAGAGTGCGCACGCCGTGTAACATACATACAAGCCCCCGAAAAACGACTCTAGGGGAGAGTGGCAGGCCCCGCCAGACACAACACCCGTCTGGCTGTAAAATTTTCCCTTTGACAAATCTTGCCACAACGTTCCTGCCATAGGTCAATTGGTTACCAGTCCTCAATAAGAATAAATAAGACCGTTAGCTGTAAACAACACTGAACAGTGAACACGAGTTTAGGACCTATTAGCCTGGTATAATATTGAAATGTTACTGACGTAGTAAGACTAGACATAGCCTACTAGTCTTGAAGCTATAAATTAATCTAATTAAAATTATTATTAATGATTTATTTACTATGGACACATCTGAAATGAATGATTATTATTATTATTGGTTCAAGATTTCTCTTTCTCTCTCCATTAAGGAGAGGTGCATCCATAAGCACGGGCCAGAGCCAAGTGCTTACGGAATGGAAAATTCTTCATAACTAAAACATTTTTGTACTATTAATATTATAAATCTATAGACCTCTCTATGGATCTGCGAATAGAAACTATGCTAGTTGAACTAGCTGAGTTGGAATTTCAATAGTTCACAATAATAATATTAATAATATTAGCCCTGTTAAGAAACTGTCCCACCGTTGGGCACGGGCCTCCTCTTATACTGAGAGGGTTTAAGCCGTAGTCCACCACGTTGGCCCAGTGCGGGTTGGCGAACTTCACACACCTTCGAGAAACTCTTAGGCATGCATGTTTCCTCACGATGTTTTACTTCACTGCTAAAGCAAGTGATAATTAATTTTTAATACGCACATGCTTTCGAAAAGACGGAGGTGCGTGCCTGGGTTTGAACCCGAGACCTCTGACTTTGCAGTCCAACGGTCTAACCGCTAGGCGATCACTGCTTTTTAGTTCACAATGCAAACCAATAATTATCTATCACATTGCCATTTTACCCTATACCTGAAAATAAATTACAGTTTAGCTTTTTTAAACTATTAAATATCTACTTTATAGCTACGAGCAGGCTAGTAGTTGATAGCTCTCAATTTGACCGCTCTCACATTTCACAACGATAAGTCACATGGTCAGAATGTGGCGCCATCGATCCCGGAAAGAAAATAGATACGAACCCTTGCAACTTGGCTAGCCCTGCTGTAACAGACCAAGCGAACAGCTGTACACAATCGATGAAGTCCGTTATATACACCTTTGAGACAATTCGTCTAGTAACGCTACGAATCTGCAAATGCGTTTGATAGCTTAATACAATTTTTAATTACCGGAAAAATTATTCCGTAATATAAAGTGGTGTTCCGATTGGTCGGACTAAGCAGTCGTACCGCACGGCCATTGGAATGATGATTTTTTTACATCAATAATATAATGATTTCTCCTCATGTTAATGCAATTTATTCGCTCGGTCCATACAGTACAAAATATTTAATTCAGTGAGAGTAGAGAGATGAAATTGTGCGCGTAACAAGACGTTTGAAGAGGTAAGGCCAAACCAATGCGTTCAGCCGCGGTGGAGACCCTGGCGGCGATCACGGTGGCGATCAGTATACATGATAGCGCGTTGCTGACGCCGCCCAGATGGCGCGTGCAGGACGCAGGACGCGTTGGTGTGAACATTTCCATACAAATATTACAAGAGATCAGCTCGCCACCGTGCACGCCACCGCGGCCGCGGCTAACGCGTTGGTTTGGCAGTACCCTTAGACGTGCTGTGTATTACAAAATAAGATAGTAGTATAACAGTATGACCGTACAACTACAACGCTGACCTGTCTTCTCTCTCCTCAACGCTGTATTTGCATGTGCTCGCTTACTGGACCCCGCGCACTGGGGCAACGTTTTCAAACTGCCTTATTAATTTTAAGTAATATTATGGTGCAGGTATAAGTTTCGCTTGATCATACGATTTAAATAATTCTATCAATCTATATCATCACGCCAGATCCCTTGTGGGGTAGGCAGAGAGTACAGAGTTCCAACAGGTTCTTTCCCTACATACCACTCTGGTTTCCTCCACTCTCATAGTTCGCCTCAAACACGCTCGCCGGTAATGACTTGTCCTTCAGATAAGACTCTATTTGGTCATGGTAAGATAGTCTAGGTCTTCCCCGGTACCTACATCCTTCCAGTTTCGCATTGTATATCTGTTTTGTCAGAAGTCACAGTTCATAATTTGTAGATATGATACAAGAATTAAGCTCCCATATCTATACACTCAGGTCAAGTTAATATTTTAAATACTGCTCATAAACCTGAGCAAATTGTTGCTTGAGCTTGAGCAATAAGCATGAGCTCAAAATTCTATTTTCTACCGCTCATACGCTCTGACATAAAGCATATTTACCTTGGCTTAAATTAACAATGCAAAGTACTATAGAGCAAGATTTTCTAACCTATATTTATAGGCAGTATTAACGTAGGTTCTAAGAAATATGTCAAAATTTAACAAATAACATTAAATAACATGACTAAGCGAAGTTTTATACCAAATGTTCCGTCCCGAGTCACAACGCCAGAGCACTGAAACTCCACTAAGCACCGACATACCACTAGTTCTAACTAAGCCGCGGCTCAACTAGGCAGCTGAACTGCGACCGGTTGA
The DNA here is from genome assembly GCA_905147815.2 of Phalera bucephala. Classification (NCBI taxonomy): domain Eukaryota; kingdom Metazoa; phylum Arthropoda; class Insecta; order Lepidoptera; family Notodontidae; genus Phalera; species Phalera bucephala. Next base: position 35,119,027 of record LR990614.1, on the reverse strand, counting down.
GCCGCGGCTTACAACATGCCCCGAGTCCGCCGACACGAGACTCCTGCGTACACCTGACATCCAAATATGACGTCATACAATGTCACGTCCACTTTTACGTCACAGTCGTTCAATACCGATACCGAGCGCGCATACTTGTTTTAAATCGCTTTGTAAATAGTATTTTTTGATTCTGCTACGATAAGTAGACGCACGTAATTTATTCGCTAAGCACTTTCTTGTGGCGACCCTTTCGTTAATCTGATCGTGATTAAGGATCGTGCATCTATCGTGGCGTCTACAGAGCGGCAGCAGGGATGCCGATATGTGAATAACGTCTGAGCATCGAGCCAAGTTGACTTTTATCAATCGATAATGTTAACATAAATGTATGTTTAGTACGTTATCGATTGCGGAAAGAGAATAGATTCTTGCAATTTGGCTGCTGCTCATATATAAGCTCCATTCGCTGCGGACATAGTTCAAATAACATCCTATTGGCCCTCGGCGATGTCTCGGTGTACGTAGGTGTGGGCGGGCGCGCGGGGCGGCCGGCGGGGGCGGGGGCTAGCGTGTGTGTTGTGTGGCAGGCCACGATGCTGAAGAAAATCAAGCGCGGGTCCGGCGCCGGCTCGTCGGCGGCGGCGGGCCCCTGACCGCCCCCCCCCGCCCCGCGGCCGCCCGCGTCAGGCGCCCGCGTCTGGTCCGCAGGCCACGATGCTGAAGAAGCGCGGCAAGGTGCGGCGCCGCAACACGGAGCCGAGCCTGGCTCGGCCGGCCCGCGCGCCGCCGCCCGCGCCCTGCGACTCCTGAATCTGGCTCAGCGAGCGCCTCATCTAGCGCCCGCGCCCGCCTCGGGCTCAAGGCCGGCGCGCGCGCCCGGCGCTCGCTGCTCGCCGCGACTCCCGCACCACCTAGTTTTATGTAAATACTTACCGAAACAGAAATATATAATAACTTATAATAAATAATAATTACGTATAGCTAAATAGTCGTTGTTTTATTTTTAGTTTCATTATTATTTGAAAATGTGTAAAAAATAAATTACAAGTATATCATCACGGGTTTCCTTTATCGCCTGTAGTTGTACCCTACCGACGCGGACGACCGATGGCACTCGAAACGGCGCGTCTCTTGTGAAACCCGTAAATATAGAAGAATTGCCGAAACCAGTTGAATATAGTCCAGAACATCTTAATCACTGGTTTAAAAACTAAAAGATATTTGCTTAGAAAGGATTTTTAATAATTCCACCTTTAAAGGGGTCCTCTAAAAAGACAGTATGAAAGCTCTTGTTCCGAGAGTCCATTAACTAGAACGCTGCGTAAGGCAAGCAGCGCTAGAGCAAAGTTTCAGGCAACGACTATCTGCATTTAATTTGCCGTTTGCTATAACTACAGAAATACGTGCCAAGTTTGATAAAAAACACTAGGTTGCTACATACATACATCGATATTTTCAAACCGACGTTTTTTTCCAATCCTCAAATCATATATCGATACATCGCCAAAGAAAGAAAGTTTAATAAAAGATTGATGTTTCGATACATCATCAATCACTTTCATTTTAACGTTATTTTTTTACACGCCAACAGTATCATATTATATCGATACATTGATATTTATCATAACGATGACTGCATCACTAATCGTCCTTGGTCGCAGTCGCGGTCGGGTGAAGTTGGATCCAACTCTGACTCCGACCTGACCGCCTTGTATTGGCGTCTCAAGGCTGTCAGGTCGGAGTCGTGGTCGCAATGTATAATCACGGCTTCACTTGGCGACCGTTCGCGCGAAATGACGTGCTCCACGCGTGTCAAATTAAATTGAATTATGGCGTCTTGCGACGTTCCTACCTGTAACAATTCTGTCAAGCTCAAAAAGTAAGTAGCCCAATGGGACATAGTAGTATTTAAAATTTCATTCATAATTGTCACCGAAAATGATGCGTTCATTTTGTTTGTGTTGCCAATACCACAGTGTAATTTTTCCCTACTTTTATTTACTTACGGACCTTAGTTGTTATAGTACTAAATATTAGTAATTTAATTCCTTATTACATAATAATTTTACTACTTAGTTACGATGACGAAACTACTTTTCCCACTTTTAATTACTAAGAGCTGTATGTTATGGCGCTTTATATGTACCGCGCAGTATGATAGTTAAAGCCGGTATATAATTTTATTCCTAGTAGTCGGATGAATTATAGGCTTACATTTTGCCGACGATGTTAGATACTAAAAACATATTTCGCCACGTGGCAGTGGCAGAGGTGTCCCGCGTACACCCACATTTCAGGCAATATTTAAAAAATATGGTTCAACAAAAGGTACAACTTTTCTCGTCCTAAGAATCGATGTCAGAACTTCGTGATTGTAACGCACATTACGAGTATTCTCCACCAGACCAATGAGGCAGGGAACGACACAAATAAAGAAAATAATTATTAACTTATAAAAAAATAAACATTATTAACTTACTGGTAATGGAATTGTGTTTTATTTTAAGAACCTACTTAATTATTTCTATTTCTTTTGTTAATATGTATAAAGGTACATGTTACCGGTAGAAATAATAATGGTTTTATGATCTCTTACTGAATTTTTACCCCAAAAAGTGGTAAATAATTTTTAACTAGCAACATGATGCGGGTGGGAAGTGCGGTGAGTGCGGGACGTTTGTTGAGTTGTTAGCTTCACCGCGCGGCGTGCAATTACGACTGGACGCGGCTTCTGGATTATTGTTATCCTAAGGGTGCAGTATATACAGTTTAAGAGTTCAGGTTTCGTCGAAGTTAGATCTGCATCGCGGGCTCTCGCACGGTAAAAATATTCGGCTATTAGAACCAAGAAAGCCCCCGGCTCTGACGGCATTTCGAATCGCGTTCTGAAATGCCTGCCCGCCCAACTCATCTGCCTCTTAGTGGCCATATTTAACGCCGCCATGACGAACTGCACCTTCCCCGCTAAGTGGAAGGAAGCAGACGTCATAGACATTCCCGAGCCCGGCAAACCTCGTAATCTCCCCGCGAGCTACCGCCCTATCAGTCTTCTCAACTCCCTAGCTAAGGTCTACGAGCGCCTACTTCTGGCGCGGCTCAAAGACTTTGTAGTGTCCAGGGGTATCCTTATCGACGAGCAGTTCGGCTTTCGAGCCAAACACTCCTGTGTCCACCAAGTGCACCGCATCACGGAGCACATCCTCTCCGGTCTTAACAGACCCAAACCCGTCTACACGGGCGCCCTCTTCTTCGATGTCGCGAAGGCATTCGACAAAGTCTGGCACAACGGCTTGATCTACAAGCTCTACCAAATGGGTGTGCCGGACAGACTCGTGCTCATCATACGAGACTTCTTGTCAAATCGCGCCTTCCGATATCGCGTCGAAATGACGCGCTCCACCCCCCCCACTCCACCCGAGCTGGAGTCCCGCAGGGCTCAGCTCTCTCGCCCCTCCTGTTTAGTCTTTACATGAACGACATTCCTCGTTCGAGTAAGGCGCATCTAGCCCTATTCGCGGATGATACCGCTCTCTACGTCTCGCATAGGAATAAGGGTTTCATTACCAGAAACCTTCAGGCATCCGCCAATTCCCTAGGGAATTGGTTCAGGAAGTGGCGTATTGAGGTGAACCCAGACAAGAGCGCTGCGGTGTTCTTCTCCAGAGGTGCCACCCCGCGCCACTCCCTGCGCCGCCCTAGAAGTAATCTCGGCCAAGTGACCATGTTCGACCGACCCATTCCCTGGGTCAAAGAGGTCAAATATCTAGGGGTCACCCTAAACAGTACCATGTCCTTCGGCCCGCACATCAAGCGGGTCCGTCACCGAGCATCCTTTGTGCTCGGTCGTCTCCATTCGTTAATCTGCAAGCGGAGTAAAATGTCCCTTAGAAATAAGGTGACGCTTTACAAAACTTGCGTTCGACCCATCATGACTTATGCGTGTGTTGTGTTCGGGCATTCGGCCCCCTCTCACATCGATAAACTCCAAGTGGTTCAAAACCGCTGCCTCCGTAAAGCCGTAGGAGCCCCCTGGTTCGTACGGAATGTCGATCTCCACTCCGATCTAGGTCTCGAACCTATGCGCGCCTATATTAAAAAGGCGACAACACGACACTTCGCGAACGCATCTACCCATGCGAATCCGTTAATCATAGCCACCGCCGACTACGATCTCCCCCCCGACCCCTGCCGCCACCGCCGGCCGCGACATGTTCTCTCCATCCCCCCGATGCTTTGTCATCCATTCTTTCCGCTCAGAATACGGGCGACGACGACGTAGTCGTAGATCCCCTCCCATAGCCGGCGGTTGACCGGTGCACTTAGTAGTGCACCCCGTCCCCCCACAGCGACTGTCCCAACCGAGGGCGCCTCTTCAAGGCGCCCTCGAGTATGTCGCCTCTTGCCCTTCTGGCTCGAGCTTAGTGGTTGCAGGGAGTTGAGAAGACTGATAGGGCGGTAGCTCGCGAGGAGATTACGAGGTTTGCCGGGCTTGGGAATGCCTATGACGTCTGCTTCCTTCCACTTAGCGGGGAAGGTGCAGTTCGTCATGGCGGCGTTAAATATGGCCACTAAGAGGCAGATGAGTTGGGCGGGCAGGCATTTCAGAACGCGATTCGAAATGCCGTCTTTTTTTTTTTTTTACCTTGCGAGAGCTCGCGATGCAGATCTAACTTCGACGAAACCTGAACTCTTAAACTGTATATACTGCACCCTTAGGATAACAATAATCCAGAAGCCGCGTCCAGTCGTAATTGCACGCTCGCCCTTAAGTCCGGTGAAGCTGTAAAGGCCTCGCGGCCAACAGCGTACATCACTCACACACACACAACGGAAGCACTACACAACCGTACTCGCACGAACCCTGTCTATTCATTTTGTCTTTCAAGTGGATAGTTATTAAGTAGTAAGTTATGGCTTCACACTAATTATAAGTGTATTTTACCAGTCTCAAGTGAGCTATATATTCGTGTTTTTTTAAATTAATTCAACTCCTCGATGGCTTTGATGACAACGATGATAATGAAATTAATGAAGTACCCCACCCTGGATAGTAAAGCGGTGGATACTTTACATACCAATTCGAACGGCCGTTTTGAGGAAGTTGACAAGGCACATTTTATCACTTTGTTACAATTACCTTCACTCATGCACATATAAGAACACATAATGGTTAATATTCCACCAACATTACACATTATTAGTCGAAATAACGCAAGTTTTGGAAATTAAAACAAATTGACCACATCACTCTTCGACTTCCCGCCAATAAACTCAAAGTAGTGTATCATTTTTGTGGGTTCTTATTTTAAAGATGCCACTTCGTAGTCACTTTATTATGTGACAGACCACCACAGACACAGACTATTATATATCAATCGAATATCACATTTAAAAATACTTATAATCTCATAGCCACGCGTTTAGGTAGACCAGTATAATAAAAAACATGGTAATAGAATTAAGAGTTTATTTCTCCTTAATGGCTTAGGACTAGTATACAAAGCATTCCCTAATTTAGTTACCGTTAATATGACGTCATTTAACGTCTGTGTTACACGAAAGCGGTTGCAGGCGCGCACTCCGAGCTTACAACTGATCAAAAATAAGCAAAAACTCGTCCATCATTTCTAACACGACATTCAAATAAAAAGAGCATAGCAATACAATTCGATTGTCATTAGAATATTTTGACGAGTGCCCCTTTTTTTATGGCATCACGACGACGAGTATTTTGCCAATATCAAGTATTACGAATATTCATTTCTAAATTAATTTAACTCCGCGATGAACTTGATGACAAAGATGATTATGATGTTGATGAAGTCCCCCACCCTGGATAGTAAAGCCATGGATACTTTACATACCAATTGCTACGGCACGTTTTTTCACTTTGTTACAATTACGATGTGCGGTGTGAAGCTGACCGACCGTATTCGCAACAGCGTAGTAAGAAAGCGAGTAGGTATGAAAGAGAGTATCGGTGTAAAAATGAGAAAGGGTATGCTCCGTTGGTTCGGGCATATAGAAAGAATGTCCGAAGAAAGAATGACAAAACTGATATACAATGCGAAAGTGGAAGGATGTAGGTACTGGGGAAGACCTAGACTATCTTACCATGACCAAATAGACCGGGTCTTATCTGAAGGACAACTCAGGAGTCTCCGTAACCGGCAAGCGTGTATGAGACGAACTATGAGAGTGGAGGAAGCCAGAGAGGTATGTAAGGAAAGAACCTGTTGGAACTCTGTACTATCTGCCTACCCCGTAAGGGATCCGGCGTGATGATAAAGATAGATAGACAGTTACAATTACCTTCACTCATACACATACAGCAATACATAATGGTTAATATTCCACCAACATTACACAGTATAATTCGAAATAACACAAGTTTTGAAAATCAAAACAAATTGACGACATCCCTCTTCGATGTCCCGCCAATATAATAAAACTTTAATTATAAAAAATATTCAAATATTAACAGTATATTACACCCTTATGAACTCAGAAAAAAAGACCAATTGGAAACAAATATGTATGCTAAATAAAAATTATATAATATTTCATATCAATAAATTGTAGTTATAAAAAATGTTTATTATTCAAAGCGGTATTGCATACATATTTCGAATGGGTATACTATAACGTTTTGTTTTAGTTTAAATGTAAGTATGCAAAAAACAATCTTACCCAGCACAAATAAACACTCTTTCAATAAAATTAATTCCCGTGGAGACAAAATATTATTAAATAATATTTTCACTACCTTATCCACAAAGGTTTCTGTATATCCGTAATATTACATAAGAAATAAAAAAACATTGATTATTATTTGCAAATTAATAACGTTCAAATCTTATCCAATATTTTAATAAATAGACAATTTACAACAATAATTATGTACAGTTACCTCGCCTAGTCTTCAAGCGGGGAACTATTTATCGGAACTTTATAAAAATACATTTTTGTACTTAATCAGTTACTTGAAGAGGCTGTACTGTACGAGGCTTGACCGTAGCATGCATGGCCGGAGTTCAAGTGGAGACTTCTTATGTGTGCGAATGATCTACACTATTGGCCAAGGGGCCTTTACAGCTACACCGGGCAAGAGAACAGGCGTACAACTACGCCCCTCGGCCGTATGAAGGGCCCATGATTTGGGGTCATGAGCCATGGCAAAAACCACCCTTATTTCTGATCTCCTTTTAGTTTGAGATTTAATTATTTTTAAATAATCACTTTTAACTGTTGACTTAGCGCTTGGAACTGTAATGAACCAAATTGAACATCTAGATCAGAAATTGGCGCTTTATTTGTACATGGGCCCAATTTATATCTTTTCTAGGTAGAAAAGATTTAAATTTGGTGTCATTAGAAAGACAGAAAGAGTGTTAATTAGTGCCTCCTCTTTGGCAAAAACTGCATTCCTCTCCACTTGAACTATGGCAGTTACGCACGTGGTGAACATAGTTCAGTAGTAAGGATATTTTTTAGTATTATTTTAATTTGTGCAACTATCAAACATCTAAGACCCCTACAAGGTCGTTTTGGTCGTGGATACGACTGAAAATCAACTGAAAATGTTGACTCAACGAGTAACTAACTCACCTAACCGCAGGTTTGACGTTTTTGTCTCTGATAAATGTCAGTACAAATTTCTTTGATTCAATAAATATATTTTTCTCATTATACAAAACACACATAAGCAGTGCCAGATTTATATTCGCTTCACTTTGTGGCGCCCTTCTTTTCTAATTATTTTCCTTGTATATTTATAATGTATACCTTTATTAGGTGACAATGTTATTTAAGGTGTCATTTTAGTCGTGTTTTAGTCTTTGACCAGTGTGTGTTGCCAGTGATGACTTACGGCACCGAGACATGATCACAGAAGGCTCAAGGTCACCCATAGGGCAATGGAAAGAGCTATGCTCGGAGTTTCTCTGCGAGATCGAATCAGAAATGAAGAGATCCGCAGGAGAGCCATAGTCACCGATGTGGCTCTCAGAATTGCCAAACTTAAGTGGCAGTGGGCGGGGCACATCGCTCGTAGAACTGACGGCCGTTGAGGCAGAAAGGTTTTCGAGTGGCGACCTCGTACCGGAAGACGTGGAGTGGGCAGGCCCCCCACCAGGTGGAGGGATGACCTGGTGAAGGTCGCAGGTAGAAGCTGGATGCGTACAGCGAAAAGCCGGTCGTTGTGGCGATCTTTGAAAGCCTTTGTCCTGCAGTGGACGTCTTTCGGGTGATGATGATGAATTTTAGTCGTCCTGGAGCGAAATCCCAGGTGATGTATCCAATGGCAATAAAAAATGAATAAAAAGAACACATCATTAAGTAACGTCTACTAACCTATCCGATTGTCATCATCATCATCATCATCTCAGCCCATACTTGTCCACTGTTGAACATAGGCCTCCCCAATCGCTTTCCAGCGTAACCGGTCCGATGCCACCTGCATCCAACGACTTCCTGCGATTTTCACAAGATCGTCGGTCCATCTGGCAGGCGGTCGTCCCACGCTGCGCTTGCCAATACGTGGTCTCCACTCTAGAATCTTTCTGCCCCAACGCCCGTCCGATCTACGCGCTATGTGGCCCGCCCATTGCCACTTCAGCTTGCTAATCTTAACGGCTATGTCGGTGACCTTGGTTCTTCTACGAATCTCCTCATTCCTGATTCGATCGCGTAGAGAAACGCCGAGCATAGCTCTCTCCATAGCTCGCTGAGCAACTCTGAGCTTTTTTATGAGACCTATTGTAAGAGACCACGTCTCTGATCCATATATCATCACTGGTAACACACATTGACTGAAAACTTTAGTCTTAAGGCACTGAGGTATTTTGGATGAGAAGATATTGCGCAGTTTCCCGAACGCTGCCCAGCCGAGTTGGATTCGTCGATTGACCTCTCTCTCAAAGTTGGACCTACCTAACCGGACTACCTGTCCCAGGTAAATGTATTCGTCGACAACTTCAAGAGAAGAGTTCCCAACGGTGAGTGCGGTGGGTACGACATGGACGTTAGACATTATTTTGGTTTTGTCCATGTTCATTTTAAGACCCACTTGTTGAGATACTCTGTTGAGGTCACCGAGCATTCGTCCTAGATCTTCCAGCGACTCCGCGACGACCACAATGTCGTCGGCAAATCGAAGGTGAGTGATGTATTCGCCATTGATGTTGATGCCAAGTCCTTGCCATTCCAAGAGTTTGAAGGCGTCCTCTAAGGTGGCCGTAAACAGTTTCGGAGAAATGACGTCTCCCTGTCTTACTCCTCTTTTTATGGGGATTGCCTTCGTGCACTGCCCCTGTACTCGGACTGACATGGTGGCGTTATTATACAAGCACTTCAACACTTCGATGTACCGATAGTCAATGCGGCATCGCTGGAGAGATCTAAGAACCGCCCAAGTCTCGATCGAATCGAAGGCTTTCTCATAGTCCACAAACGCCAAGCATAGTGGCCGATTATACTCCTCGGTCTTCTGTATAATCTGCCGCAGCGTATGTATGTGGTCTATGGTACTAAAGCCTTTCCGGAAACCGGCTTGTTCGGGAGGCTGGAAGTCATCAAACCTGCGTTCGAGACGATTCGTAATGACTCTCGAAAACAACTTATAAACATGGCTCAGCAGTGTGATGGGCCTATAATTCTTCAGTAAAGTGTTATCACCTTTCTTGAAAAACAGTACCACCACACCCCTGTTCCATGCTTCCGGCGTTTTGTCTTCGAGCAAGACGGAATTAAACAGCCTCTGAAGGACTTTAAGTACCGGCGTTCCGCCCGCTTTCAGAAGCTCTACGGTAATTCCGTCTTCGCCCGGCGCTTTGTTATTTTTGAGTTGTTTGAGAGCCATCCTAATCTCGTACAGGCTGATGTCCGGGATATCTTCAGTGTAGTGTCGGGTTAGCTTGGCTCTTGGGTCTTTTACCAAGTCAACAACAGGTTCAGCTACTGAGGTATACAACTGCCCATAGAACCTCTCTATCTCCCTGAGCACCTCCGACCTATTCGACGTTACGTTTCCGTCCTCCGTCTTCAGCTTCGTCAACTGGCTTTGCCCAATAGACGCGTCTCTTGCGAACACTTTAGAGCCCTTGTTCTGTGCTATGGTCTCCTCAATACGCCTTGTATTGAATGACCGTAAATCGTGTCGCAAGGACTTCAATATCTGTCCATTGAGCTGCCTATAGGACTTAGCATCATCGGAGGTTTGGAGCGTCATGGAACGTCGCTCAGCCATGAGGTTTCGGGTGTAGTTGGATAGTTTTTGAGGTCTATTTTTACGGTGGGGCTTAAAATACTTGGACCCGACCGTATGGACAGTCTCTACCAGCCTGTTGTTGATTTCGTCCACTGATGCGCTGCTGTCTAGCAATTCGAAGCGGTTTGCCAATTCGAGTTGAAAGTTCTCGGGGTTTTGGATATGTGCATTACAAGGTCGGAGCGTAGACTTCATCAGACGCGATCTTTCCATTTTGACATCAATATTTAATGTGCCTCTGACCATTCGGTGATCACTGCCGGTTTTTACCCTGTGGATCACGGAGACATCATTAAATATTTGTCGCTTGGTGCTCATTATGAAGTCTATTTCGTTTTTGGTGGAACCATCAGGGCTCATCCAGGTCCATTTCCTATGAGGCGGCTTCTGGAAGAAAGAGTTCATCATAAAGAGTCCCTCCTTCTCCAGGAATTCGGCCAGCCTCTGACCCCTGGGGTTGCGCTGCCCATATCCAAATTGCCCCACTCTCAACTCATCATCGCCCCGTTTGCCCAGCCGCGCATTGAAGTCACCCATAACCACTGTAAAGTGTGTTTTGGAAGTATGTATGGCTCTACTAATGTCCTCATACATAACTTCGACGTTATCATCTGAGTATGCCGAGGTCGGTGCGTAGACCTGTATGACCTTGATTGATGATTGATTGTCATAGCTAGGGTGAAAATCCGGAACACCGAAGGCGTCTACCGGCCAGCTGACGAGCCGCGCCGCACCTCAGTGACATTTTACGCATGGCATAGGTGTTTTTAAGGCACAAAATTAGCATTGTTCTGCCGTCCAAATTATAAACAGTAACTATGTTATAGTGTAGAATATACTGTGTTTATGATTTGTACGGCAGTGTTATAGAGATCGTCGTCGTATAGGGGTGACTGACGGTGTGTTATGGAGATGTTGCTTATTGAAGTGTTATATTTTCATATTTTTTTTTAGTTCCAGTGATCAGTAGGCATTGGAAACATCGCCTGGGCTATCGTTCCAGGACGACTAAAATTACACCGTGTATTTAGTGCATTAAAGCGAATTGGCGCCCTCTATAATCTGCCTCTCCTAAGCTGCGACCTACGCGGCCTAATGACAAAGACAAATCCAGCACTGCAAATAAACAGACAACTTCAATCGATTGTAAGAACATCTGATTTATTTGCTTCATATAAAAGTTAACAAAATAGTATCATTTTATCATTAGCAATCGTTTAAGGCTTCCTTCCGAGTTTTATAGATGATAAAATTACATAGATTTATTGCTAAGTATTTTCACCAGGTTCTTATTGATATTTTAAGGCCCACTGCCACTTAGCACTGACCAAGGGTAGCGTTAGCTATTGACTAATTCGAAGTTATAACGTTCAGTTGAACGCAATTTAACGTTATAACGTAGAGTTAATCGATAACTCTGCGTTAGTTACGGTAACCCTGGTTCGTACAAGTGGGTTAATTGTCAACATTTAAACAGCGGCTTGAGTTTCATTCTAAGCATAAGGCATTAAAGGTTCACAACGTCGACACTACCGGATGGTACTTACAACGAAAATATATTACTAGTACCTTTACATATCTAATAGGAAGTGTGGTAATAATTAATTAATAGGGAATATGCGTGTAATTTTGATAAGGGTCAAATATATTTTTTTTACAAAATCGCTTTAGAATAATGTCTATACCAATATATTTTTAATAACATTACTTTGTTATTAAGAAAATACTTATTGAAAGTAAAAAAAAATAGTGGGAAATTCAAAGTAGCTGGAACGCCATGCTGTTGGTCAGATCGAATATGACTTCAAAGTCTACAATACAAATGTCAACAAGTGCATATTTGTTGGATGTTTGCTATTGAGTTAGTTTTATTGTTATTTTTTACACAAAGACAAAATTTTAGTTTAATTTATTTAAGTTAATTCTTACGTTAAAGTGATGTTCATAGCAATATAAACAAGTTGATGGAGATACCATGTCTCTTTTTCTGATTTTACATCACTTTCTCCTTATGTCCGCACCTATCGGGTGCATTTCTTATTGTATTTTTACACCTAGGCACAACACAGTGTTGTTCCATTGTATAATAGTCGCAAAATACAAAATAAAAATAAATTACAGAATAAAATACTTCTACAGCTGTTCACTAATTGATTGTTATTAGACTTTGACGTCACGCTAAGCGCGCCAAAATTGCGGGCGTTTAAAGTGCTCTTATCTGTTTGCTATCTTCAACAATTTCTTTTTGCCCTTTACATTTTGTTTTTAAACTTAATTTTTTTTTGCAATTAAATATTGATGTAATCTATCGTATTAAAATATAAAAAATACACGCATACTCCCTATTGCACCTGCGCTCAAATAGTGTCACAACTCAATTTTTTTTAATGTTACTACATTATTATAAGGTTACCTACCCTATTATTATGTAGACCTTTAGATACCTTAACCACTTACCAAAATTAATAATAATTTAGTAAACTCTGTTAGTTTTTGTGATAGCAATCGAGAACTGAGAAACAGGTTAGAAAAAACATATGAGCTTTTCTCGAAAGTTACTTTATTTGTCTTACTGCACTATTTGAGTGGACGAGCGAATATTCATAAATATTATACACGAAAGTCTTTTGAGCGACCAGTTTTAGGCATGCTGCTACAGTACGCGGGATATTAGCCATTATTTCCATTCAGCCTAACCGGACAAGAAACTAACCAGCGCGAGAATTTAAACTGGGAAATGTAGAAGAAAATTAATTGTGTGGGTATGTAAACTTTATATACCTGTACAGCTCATTTCCATCCCCACTTCCCTGAGCGCGAATAGGCTGAATCGGATTCAGGTGTTATATTAATTGTGTCAAAAATAATGCATTCCGAGGAAGCGAGCAACTTCGTAAAACCTAGAGTTAGTCAAAGCCCTCTCACGTTTGAGAGTAGGCCCGTGCCCAACAGTGGGGCAGTTTCTTAACAGGGCTAATATTCTGAGTTCTTAGATTTACGCGAATATTACACATGAAATAAAACTATTTTTCGGATTTTATCGCGGTTTATTTTTGATTTTTAAGTTCCCGACGTTTCGAGTGCTTTGCAGCGCCCATGGTCACGGGAACGACTGAGGTGTTAGACGTCCAAAAGGCATGGTTTTTCCGGGGTACCCTCAAACTTCTTAATTATTTTTGTTGGTCCGATCTACGCAGAATGAGCTCACGGTGTCTTGCGGTCTTGCAGTGTTATGCTTGGTTTTGGATTTGATTATATTAATTACCGGATCCCAAGTCGATGGAAGCACCCAGCCATCTTCTCTATTGAAATTAGGATGTTTTTTAATTTCAATAGCCTCGCGAACCATCCTTGTTAGGAATCGGTGTTCTTTCACGAGGATTTGTGTAGGGTAGGGTAGCTACATACTTGCCAAATGTGCACTTACGTTATCTTATGTAAACATTATTTCCCTGCACAGTTGAATGTCCATTTCTATGCTCAACGCCGCCTGAATTAGCTAAATATAAGCGAATTTTCATCTGCAGAGTGAGCCACACAGCCGAACCTCATAATCCTTATCCTACTTCAGCAAAATCCAGCCCGATTATAATCATACAAAAATACATGATTGCATAACCCCAGTTTTGGTTCGAGATGTCATATTTGCATCTATTTTACCCAATATTAACATTATGACCCTGCCCATTTGTCATAGCGCCCCACAGGTGAAACCTTCTAATTTTTGCCCTAGCCAAACGGAATTAGGCCCTACTACAATCAAATAAAAAAATATTATTGCATAACCGCGACGGTAGCTAGTTACTTTCCAAATATGCTCCTATGTTACCCAGTGTTACCTAAATTAACACATAGCCAGGTGGTGTTTGATCGCCCGCTAGGTCTTCCTAGCGGTGCTGTATTGCGTTACCGGGCGAAGAAAGAAGAGGGGCCTCGGGAAGTGGCCGCCTCCCTTCTGATCGCATTGTCGGGCTTCCTATGCTTCGCCATAGATTCCACCTGACAAGGTTAATCGCGGAGGCGGCGTGAACATTCTTGCGATGCAACGAGGGATCTACGGGTCACCGCCTCTCCAGGGACGTAGTTCTAAAACAAGGACCCGGCTATATTTATGGCCGGCGATGGACACCTCGGCCAGGGTTTGATGCCAATCTTTCTCGACAAACGTTTACAGTGCTTCAGCACAACTCGTTGAAAAAGGCGCCCGTCCGATCGCTGGCTTTACGTTATCGCGCTGCCCAGTTTTATGCCCTTTTTCATGCTCAATGCCTCACGAATGAACTATATATAAGCGAGTGCTCACTTTCAGGGTAAGCCCCACAAGCAAATTCTCTAAAAAATGTCCTAGCCAAACAGAATTCAGCCCTATTACAATCATATAAAAATATATTATTGCATAAACGCAGTGCTAGTTAGTGAACTGCCAAATGTGCACGTGTGTTACCTTAAGCCTATAGTTGAACGAGTAGATAATAAAGCTATATCACTGACGGTCGTTACGATTCCGACTCAGGGCACCATTCGGCAGACAGCATGTCCTGGACAACATAAGATATTGGTAAATTCACTAAAAAATATTGTTACCACCCGAACATACCCCGATACGCATAACACACCCTTAGGTCCCCCGGTGATCTGACTAGAGAGATCTAGAATCCGCGCTTAAGTGGTAAAACGTCTAGAAGGTTTCCACCCCTTTAATTATCGCCGGCGAGCGGGCTCGGTATACAAGTACCTATTTGTTCACGCACTAATAGGTATGTAATAATAATACCGCTTTGTGGGCCGCGCCGGCTATTGTTCGATATACTTCTATCGATGTACTTAGAGGGTTCGCGTCCGTTCTAGAACTTTCATACGAGTATAAAAGGAAGACAGAGCGCGGAGACGGAAACAGTCTCTTCTCGGAAGCAATAGTGATCAAATCGGAGAACAAGCGATCTAAGTGGAATACACCGGCGACTTTAGCATCGATATACGGATACTACGAGTGACTCAGCGACTTGGAAGCAGTGTTTGGGTACTTACAAGAGTAGTACTAGTGTGTGATTGGTTCGAGTGTATATTTGCATTCGACGTACTGTTTTGTGTGTACAGCGCCTAATAAAGTACTTCGCACGTTATTCGGCGTTTAATTACCCCGCCAACCTAATAATATGGTAAGCATTGAGTAGTTATAGATATTTATATAATTAATTCACTAAGCTAATTCTGTACAGCAGGCATGTCAAACATGCGGCCCACTGAGCATTTTCCAATGGCCCGAATCAATTTTGAAAACAGCCAGATCATGCGACCCGGGATCGTGTTAGAAACCGTATTGGAAATTTAATAAATATACTTGTTCTGTAATAGTACTTTTTCGGTAAGATTTTCAGTAGTTAGTCTTTTTTAAGATTACGTTTTTCGGCCCACCTAGTCTCGGCGGTGTACTGGCGCACGCGGCTGAACGCGAACGCGGGGAACTTGCCGGGGACAGCTCAGCGTCAGTACCTACCTATGTGTAGGCGTGCGTGCAGAGCAGCGGCGCCGTGGCCTCGGCGGTGTACTGGCGCACGCGGCTGAACGCGAACGCGGGGAACTTGCCGGGGACAGCTCAGCGTCAGTACCTACCTATGTGTAGGCGTGCGTGCAGAGCAGCGGCGCCGTGGCCTCGGCGGTGTACTGGCGCACGCGGCTGAACGCGAACGCGGGGAACTTGCCGGGGACAGCTCAGCGTCAGTACCTACCTATGTGTAGGCGTGCGTGCAGAGCAGCGGCGCCGTGGCCTCGGCGGTGTACTGGCGCACGCGGCTGAACGCGAACGCGGGGAACTTGCCGGGGACAGCTCAGCGTCAGTACCTACCTATGTGTAGGCGTGCGTGCAGAGCAGCGGCGCCGTGGCCTCGGCGGTGTACTGGCGCACGCGGCTGAACGCGAACGCGGGGAACTTGCCGGGGACAGCTCAGCGTCAGTACCTACCTATGTGTAGGCGTGCGTGCAGAGCAGCGGCGCCGTGGCCTCGGCGGTGTACTGGCGCACGCGGCTGAACGCGAACGCGGGGAACTTGCCGGGGACAGCTCAGCGTCAGTACCTACCTATGTGTAGGCGTGCGTGCAGAGCAGCGGCGCCGTGGCCTCGGCGGTGTACTGGCGCACGCGGCTGAACGCGAACGCGGGGAACTTGCCGGGGACAGCTCAGCGTCAGTACCTACCTATGTGTAGGCGTGCGTGCAGAGCAGCGGCGCCGTGGCCTCGGCGGTGTACTGGCGCACGCGGCTGAACGCGAACGCGGGGAACTTGCCGGGGACAGCTCAGCGTCAGTACCTACCTATGTGTAGGCGTGCGTGCAGAGCAGCGGCGCCGTGGCCTCGGCGGTGTACTGGCGCACGCGGCTGAACGCGAACGCGGGGAACTTGCCGGGGACAGCTCAGCGTCAGTACCTACCTATGTGTAGGCGTGCGTGCAGAGCAGCGGCGCCGTGGCCTCGGCGGTGTACTGGCGCACGCGGCTGAACGCGAACGCGGGGAACTTGCCGGGGACAGCTCAGCGTCAGTACCTACCTATGTGTAGGCGTGCGTGCAGAGCAGCGGCGCCGTGGCCTCGGCGGTGTACTGGCGCACGCGGCTGAACGCGAACGCGGGGAACTTGCCGGGGACAGCTCAGCGTCAGTACCTACCTATGTGTAGGCGTGCGTGCAGAGCAGCGGCGCCGTGGCCTCGGCGGTGTACTGGCGCACGCGGCTGAACGCGAACGCGGGGAACTTGCCGGGGACAGCTCAGCGTCAGTACCTACCTATGTGTAGGCGTGCGTGCAGAGCAGCGGCGCCGTGGCCTCGGCGGTGTACTGGCGCACGCGGCTGAACGCGAACGCGGGGAACTTGCCGGGGACAGCTCAGCGTCAGTACCTACCTATGTGTAGGCGTGCGTGCAGAGCAGCGGCGCCGTGGCCTCGGCGGTGAACTGGCGCACGCGGCTGAACGCGAACGCGGGGAACTTGCCGGGGACAGCTCAGCGTCAGTACCTACCTATGTGTAGGCGTGCGTGCAGAGCAGCGGCGCCGTGGCCTCGGCGGTGTACTGGCGCACGCGGCTGAACGCGAACGCGGGGAACTTGCCGGGCGACAGCTCGAACTGCGTCCACTGGTCGCGCCGCGAGCACACCGAGTAGCGCCGCCACTGCAGCTGCCAGTTGCGCCGCGACCGCAGCGAGCGCAGCTCCAGCTCCTGGTGGAACCACTCGTCTTCGTTTACACTCAGCCCGATAATACGTAACCGCCCGTGCGAAAGTGAGCAGAGAAGTCGACATGAAATTTAACAGCGAAAGCAGAAGTTCGATAGAAACCTGTACAGCACGAGAGTGGTAACTCGGTTTACATTCTTATGATGCCTCGCGATAAACTTGCTCACAATCTCGTGCTGTCCAGTTTCATGTTTATTTTTCTGTTCACTGCCGACCGATTGACTTGAAATCAACAAAGAGTAACGGCACTATCACCATCCATCTATTTCATCCTTGTCCATTTTTTATAATTTTGGTATATAAAAATCAGTTATTTGGCAAACTTACATACCAAGTAGGGCCCAACTTAGTGGATTTAAAATAGTACCACTACCGAAATAAACGTAATCATATTAGCACAAGAAATAAAAATCTTTTAAAAAAAAAGTTAAACCGACTTCAAAAACCAAAAAAATAAATAATTGAAGTCGGTGCTGGTTGGTGCAGTCGGTTACTTGGCACCGACTTCAAATATTTATTTTTTTGGTTTTTGAAGTCGGTTTACCTTTTTTTTTTTTAAAGATTTTTATTTTACAATTTTAAGTGAGTGAATTATTTAGCAATATTTATATACCAATATTATATTATTTTGCTAAGTTGCAAAGTAAGGTACCTACAGGATTAATATAATGACTATAATAACGGAATCTATACATTCGTGCTGTTCGCCGTTAAGGTGTTCCCTCTTGTATCTTGAAAGTCCAAGGTCCAATACCAATAACAATAAAATACGACCACTTCAAAACTATACTGAACCAAATGCAAAAAGAATCATCAAAATCGGTTCATAAGCAAAGGAGTTATAAAAAAAGGATGAATTATGAACCTCCTTTTTTGAAGTTGGCTAATATACTGCTTAGTTCTATAGTAGGGTACCTATAGGATAGACGTAATACTCATAATATCTCAATTTACACATGCCTATTGTTTGTCGTTAAGGAGTTCCCTGGTGTATCTTCTAAGTCCAAGGTCCAATACCAATGAAATTAAAATGGGACCACCGCGGAGCTATACTGAACCCAATGCACAAAAAATTATCAAACTCGGTCCACAATTGACGGAAATATCGCTGAACATACATAAAAAAAAAGTCGGTTAAAAAGTAATCCTATTTGCCAAAAAAGTGACAGCTGTCCAAAAATCCTTTAAAATGCTCCGTAGTCTCATTTAGTCATAAGCGATCCCCATACCTACAGCAAATCACGTTTCTTTAATTCTTTATTGTACACCCACAGAAAATGTTACAAAATAATAATAAAATAAAATGTACAAAAGGGAGCTTAACTCAAAATTGAGTTCTCTGACAGCAAAGGATAAAAATGAGTGTACAAGACGAAAGGAATAATTTTAGATAATAAAATGATAGAATACTATATTAGTGTAAAGAATATATACCTATAAATATACTACACACTATACGATAACATAAAATATAATACATACATATATATAACCTACATAGATAGGAAATGTTCTTTAATTCTTTTCTTGAAAATCTGCGGAGTGGAACTATCGCGTAAGGAGTGTGAAAGAGAATTCCACAAGCGCACAGCACGTACAGTGAATGAGCTATGATACCGGCTTGATGTATGCCGAGGAGTACTAAGAAGAAGAGAAGATAAAGAGCGACAGGGTTTTTCCCTGGGAACCAAATACTCAAAGCGTTCCCGAAGATATGCAGGGGAGTTAGGATTGTGAAGCACAGAGAAAAGTGAAGAAAGAATGTGAGTATCCCGACGCTGCCGAATAGGGAGCCACTTCAATTTAGTCCGAAAATCTGATACATGATCATACTTTCGAAGGCCAAAAATGAAGCGAATGACAAGTTTTGCAGACGCTCAAGTTTATTGAAAAGTTCTACAGTTGCATCAAGAAAACTAACATCAGCATAGTCGAGTAGTGGTAAAAGAAGAGATTGGGCGAGAGTTACTTTAGTTTTAAATAGTAGGAACTTCTGGAGCCGTTTGAGATTGGAATGAGTAATAGATTCTCCTGCTTACTTCCGCAATGTGCACATTCCAGGACAGATTGCAGTCTATGTAGACACCAAAGTTTTTGGCGCTACTCGAAAACGGTATCGGAATGGAGTCATAGACAACTTGTGGAAGAGACTGGTGATTTAGTGATTCACGTTTGCCGCAGAAAAGACAACCGTTGGAGCGGACGGGTTCTGGAGTGGAGACCACGAACTGGCAAACGCAGTGTAGGACGCCCCCCGCGAAATGGAGTGACGACATACGTCGACATAGCCGGCAGGAACTGGATGCATAAAGCCGAGGATCGGGCTCTGTGGCGCACATTGGAAGAGGCCTATGTCCAGCAGTGGAATAATTTGGTCTTTTTTTTTTTTATTTATTTCCAAAACACTTATATCTATCGTTACAATGAATAAAATGCGGCACCACGTAAACCTCTGAGGGTTTATCTGGGCGCCGGCGACTCGCACACTTGATACATTTATATTTGATGACATATTTACATTTTTTTTTTATATATTTTTTTTACAAGCTTTGCTTCAATTAAGTTTTAAATTGCTTATCGCATAGCTCACATTATGCATATAAGTAATATTGTTTCAATTTTCTTTTAAACGTTTTTGGACAACTTATATAGACTCTTTGTAATTCTTCCGGGAGGTCATTCAAAAGATTAGGAATCAGATATTTATCGACCCTCGTCCCATATAAGTTACATGTTTCAGGTAATAGATATATGATGATGATGATGATGATAAGCTTAAAGATCAATTATTACCAAGGTGCGATGTTGTACGTGATTTAGGCGTGCTTCATGATTCTAAGCTAATATTTATTTGCGACGTGATTTGCTTTATCCAGGATCAGGCTTTTAGATGATGTAGATGTGGTCGACAGAGAAATGAATCGTTTATTATATCGTATCAAAATAAATATATTTCTTTTATTACAATTTTATGTATATGAAAAAAAACGTATATCGTGCGCGATTCGAATTGTTGTGAATGCAATGTTCTGAGGCTCGTCGCAGATGACGTCGGTAGAGCTCGCTGCGTGATTGGCCGTTCATTTCCAACATGCAGAGATGACTTCATGTCGTCCGTTAGTGTCGTCACTCGTTACAGATGGCGCGCAAACAATGTTTAATGCTCGTATTTATGAGGTAGTGGCTAGGGCTTCTAAATCACTTGGTTTCATTATAAGGATCTCTGGGTGCTTTAAAAGAGCTAAAACCTTTAAATTTTTATATTGCACGTAAGTATTTTATATTGCAGTAGTTATTGATTTATACATATTTATTTTCCGCCACTTCCCTTTTTTTCCTCTTCACCTTTTGGATCTTGCACCTACTTTACTTGTTTCTGCGTCACCCTAAGGTGGACTGGTAGAAAATGCCTAAGTCCGCCTGTGTACTCACAGTGCATAAAGTATTAAATAAATAAATAAGAAGCCACCTTGAGTATGCCTCGCAAATTTGGAACCCCTGCTATGATAAATGCGTGAATCGGCCAGAAAATATTCAAGAACGTTTTATTAAATTTCTATGTTTCCGGCTGCGCCTGCCTTATCACTCTGAGCATTACTTGACTTTATGTAAAAAATGACACATTCAACCTCTCGCAAACCGTCGTCGTCTGGCCGACTGTAGATTTTTATTAAAAATAGTATCTAATGAAAAAAACTGTCCTAATATTATTCATAAACTGCACTTCAATGTTCTTCACAGGTCGACCAGGTTTAATTGGTTAAACGGTAGAAGCAGGAACGGAATCCTGAAGATGTTATCGGATAGGTTGAACTCAGCGGTACTTAGTCGATTCATTAGTTTACATGTGAGAGATGTGGGCTGATGAATCGATTGTGTAGTGTGAGTTTAGTTTATTTTATTTTATACTTCGTAACATACTTAATAAGTTATTTTTGTTACTAACACACTATGGGCTTTTATGTCTGAAAATAAATTATATTTTTTTTTTAATTTGTTTATTTAATAATCCTGCTATCTCTATTCGAAATTCTTATCTGGTGCGAGCAAGTAAAGACTTTAATGAATTTTGTAAGGAGTTCTCATTTGACCCGTTTAACACCAAGATGTGTGTGTGTGTAAATGATGTACGCTGTTGGCCGCGAGGCCTTTACAGCTTCACCGGACTTAACGTGCGTGCGAGCGAGCGTGCAACCACTACGCTCTAGCCAGCCAGAAGGGCAAGAGGCGACATACTCGAGGGCGCCTCGGTTGGGACAGTCGCTGTAGGGGGACGGGTGCACTTCTAAGTGCACCGGTCAACCGCCAGCTATGGGAGGGGATCTACTACTACGTCGTCGTCGTCGCCCGTATTCTGAGCGGAAAGAAGGGATGACAAAGCATCGGGGGGGTCGGTGAGAACATGTCGCGGCCGGCGGTGGCGGCAGGGGTCGGGGGGGAGATCGTAGTCGGCGGTGGCTACGATTAACGGATTCGCATGGGTAGATGCGTTCGCGAAGTGACGTGTTGACGCCTTTTTAATAAAGGCGCGAATAGGTTCGAGACCTAGATCGGAGTGGAGGTCGACGTTCCGTACGAACCAGGGGGCTCCTACGGCTTTACGGAGGAAGCGGTTTTGAACCACTTGGAGTTTATCGATGTGAGAGGGGGCCGAATGCCCGAACACAACAGACGCATAAGTCATGATGGGTCGAACGCAAGTTTTGTAAAGTGTCACCTTATTTCTAAGGGACATTTTACTCCGCTTGCAGATTAACGAATGGAGACGACCGAGCACAAAGGATGCTCGGTGACGGACCCGCTTGATGTGCGGGCCGAAGTTACACAGCAAGAAATCAGCTTAACCTTATTTTTTTCCTTTAGCTTAAAATTATTCCCTTTACAATATTGTCACGCCTAATAATGTGTTTAGTTATGAGTGCTGATAAGTGTTCGCTATAGTCTTTCTCATTTTGATTTTTTACTCGTGAATACCTTTAATTGTCTTCATGTTAAATAATGTGTTGCTATGCTCATATTGTATAACTGTTTCCCTAACCTAATAAATAAATAAATAAAAAACGTAACACTGGGCCTTTATAATAATATTAGTTTTCTGATGATGACATTGATATATTAAATGGAATACAATATATATTTTTTTGGTATATTTTGTCATCACTCAGAAATATATGTATATTGTACGCCGTATAGGCTGATCATAGAGACCTAATGTAACACTTATACCAACCTATGTAACCTATGATGCACAATAATAAATGAATTTGGATTTGAAAGTAGTAACACTTGGGCAAAAAAGATTTTAATCGAAATTCTCACGATACGAATCAACCCGTCTGTCTTATAAATAACCACATATTATGCTAAAAATGGACAACATACCATGTGGAAGGTCTGCTCCTGCTGCTCCACTTCCTTGCGCCTGGCGCGGAACCGCGTGTTGGACGGTTGCGCCGGTTTCTTCTCCGTGCTCGACTTCTTTATCACAATCACTACCTGATACATACCATTTTGAGTTAATAAAAGTGGTATAATATTTTGATTGATGAGCTGGTGAAGGTTGCGAGTAAAGGTTTGGTCAAAGAGCAGACAGAGCGGGACCGAAGCGCTCGGGTACACTCGGCCGGGGATCACTCACACTGCGGGAGTGACGTAGTGCCGCCCGGGCCCACGCCCATATCTAGCGTCCCGCTCCTACGCGTATTGACGTCTCGCTCCCACCGTGGTTTGTTTGTGACGTGTGTGTGTGTGTGTGTGTGAGTGATGTACGCTGTTGGCCGCGAGGCCTTTACAGCTTCATCATTTCAGCCTATACTTGTCCACTGCTGAACATAGGCCTCCCCAATCGCTTTCCAGCGTAACCGGTCCGATGCCACCTGCATCCAACGATTTCCTGCGATTTTCACAAGATCGTCGGTCCATCTGGCAGGCGGTCGTCCTACGCTGCGCTTGCCAATACGTGGTCTCCACTCTAGAATCTTTCTGCCCCAACGCCCGTCCAATCTTCGCGCTATGTGGCCAGCCCACTGCCACTTCAGCATGCTAATCCTGAGGGCTATGTCGGTGACCTTGGTTCTTCTACGAATCTCCTCATTCCTGATTCGATCGCGTAGAGAAACGCCGAGCATAGCTCTCTCCATAGCTCGCTGAGCAACTTTGAGCTTTTTTATGAGACCTATTGTAAGAGACCACGTCTCTGATCCATATGTCATCACTGGTAACACACATTGACTAAAAACTTTAGTCTTTAGGCACTGAGGTATTTTGGATGAGAAGATGTTGCGCAGTTTCCCGAACGCTGCCCAGCCGAGTTGGATTCGTCGATTGACCTCTCTCTCAAAGTTGGACCTACCTAACCGGACTGCCTGTCCCAGGTAAATGTATTCGTCGACAACTTCAAGAGTAGAGTTCCCAACGGTGAGTGCGGTGGGTACGACATGGACATTAAACATTATTTTTGTTTTGTCCATATTCATTTTAAGACCCACTTGTTGGGATACTCTATTGAGGTCACCGAGCATTCGTCCTAGATCTTCCAGCGACTCCGTCATGACCACAATGTCGTCGGCAAATCGAAGGTGAGTGATGTATTCGCCATTGATGTTGATGCCAAGTCCTTGCCATTCCAAGAGCTTGAAGGCGTCCTCTAAGGTGGCCGTAAACAGTTTCGGAGAAATGACGTCTCCCTGTCTTACTCCTCTTTTTATGGGGATCACCTTCGTGCACTGCCCCTGTACTCGGACTGACATGGTGGCGTTATTATACAAGCACTTCAACACTTCGATGTACCTATAGTCAATGCGGCATCGCTGGAGAGATCTAAGAACCGCCCAAGTCTCGATCGAATCAAAGGCTTTCTCATAGTCCACAAACGCCAAGCATAGTGGCCGATTATACTCCTCAGTCTTCTGTATAACCTGCCGCAGTGTATGTATGTGGTCTATGGTACTAAAACCTTTCCGGAAACCGGCTTGTTCGGGAGGCTGGAAGTCATCAAGCCTTCGTTCGAGACGATTCGTAATGACTCTCGAAAACAACTTATAAACATGGCTCAGCAGTGTGATGGGCCTATAGTTCTTCAATAAAGAATTATCACCTTTCTTGAAAAACAGCACCACCACACCCCTGTTCCATGCTTCCGGCGTTTTCCCTTCAAGCAAGACGGAATTAAATAGCCTCTGAAGGACTTTAAGTACCGGCGATCCGCCCGCCTTCAGAAGTTCTGCAGTAATTCCGTCTTCACCCGGCGCTTTGTTGTTTTTTAGTTGTTTGAGAGCCATCCTAATTTCGCACAGGCTGATGTCCGGGATATCTTCAGTGCAGTGTCGGGTTAGCTTGGCTCTTGGGTCTTTTACCAAGTCAACAACAGGTTTAGCTACTGAGGTATATAACTGTCCATAGAACCTCTCTATCTCCCTGAGCACCTCTGACCTATTTGACGTTACGTTTCCGTCCTCCGTCTTCAGCTTCGTCAACTGGCTCTGCCCAATAGACGCGTCTCTTGCGAACACTTTAGAGCCCTTGTTCTGCTCTATGGTCTCCTCAATACGCCTTGCATTGAAGGACCGTAAGTCGTGTCGCAAGGACTTCAATATCTGTCCATTAAGCTGCCTATAGGACTTAGCATTATCGGAGGTTTGGAGCGTCATGGAACGTCGCTCAGCCATGAGGTTTCGGGTGTAGTCAGATAGTTTTTGAGGCCTATTTTTACGGTGGGTCTTAAAATACTTGGACCCGACCGTATGAACAGTCTCTACCAGCCTGTTGTTGATTTCGTCCACTGATGCGCTGCTGTCTAGCAATTCGAAGCGGTTTGACAATTCGAGTTGAAAGTTCTCGGGGTTTTGGATATATGCATGAGTCGGAGCGTAGACTTCATCAGACGCGATCTTTCCATTTTGACATTAATATTTAATGTGCCTCTGACCATTCGGTGATCACTGCCGGTTTTTACCCTATGAATCACGGAGACATCATTAAATATTTGTCGCTTGGTGCTCATGATGAAGTCTATCTCATTTTTTGTGGAACCATCAGGGCTCATCCAGGTCCATTTCCTATGAGGCGGCTTCTGGAAGAAAGAGTTCATCATAAAGAGTCCCTCTTTCTCCAGAAATTCGGCCAGCCTCTGACCCCTGGGGTTGCGCTGCCCATATCCAAATTGCCCCACTCTCAGCTCATCATCGCCCCGTTGGCCCAGCCGCGCATTGAAGTCACCCATAACTACTGTAAAATGTGCTTTGGAAGTATGTATGGCTCTACTAATGTCCTCATACATAACTTCGACCTCATCATCTGAGTATGCCGAGGTCGGTGCGTAGACCTGTATGACCTTCAGCGAATATCTTTTGGATATTCTGAGTATCAGGTACGCTACCCTGCTCGACACACTAGTGATGGACACAACGTTGTTTATGAGTGACTTGTGGACGATAAATCCGACACCACCTTGGGACTGCTGTTCGCCCTCCCGGTAGTAAAACAAGTTGCCGGATTTTAAGGTTATCGTGTCCTCGCCCTCTCTTCGGACCTCCGATAAACCAACAATACTCCACCGCAACTTGTTTAACTCTTCTTCCAGCTCAACTAGCTTCTCATCTGTCCTCAATGTGCGTGCGTTGTATGTCACCAGGGCCAATTTTCGGTTTTGGTGGTAGCCGAATCTCTGCCGGAGATTCGGCTACCACGCTGCTTAACCTTGGTAATCGGTAAGAACACCGCGGTCGCACAGCGCTACGAGCTACTTTAGACAAATGTCTTCTTTTATAATTTGGTCACCTGAAAATATTATTTTTGATCCTGTAATCCTACATCATTGTAAGGGTCCACCAGAAAGCTGGCCAGAAAACCAGTATAACCGCAGAGAAGTTATGAAAATATTTATTTGCAGATACCTCTAGACGAACTAACCAGAACGAATGTAAGGATTGTGGTTGGTAAGGATTGTGGTTGGTAACGATGTGCTGGAGCAAGTGAATGAGTTTGTATATCTTGGATGCGCCTTCAGGAAGGATGGGAAATACACCGCTGACATAGTGTAGCGAGAGCTGGGTATGTAAGAAGGAGAATGAAAGTAGGATAAATGCGGTAGAAATGCGAGCTCTGCGGAAGATGTGCGGAGTGAAGCTGACCGACCGCATTAGCAACAGCATAGTAAGAAAGCGAGTAGGTATGAAAGATAGTATCGGTGTAAAGATGAGAAAGGACATGCTCCGTTGGTTCGGGCATATAGAAAGAATGCCAGAGGAAAGAATGACAAAACAGATATACAATGTGAAAGTGGAAGGATGCAGGTACCGGGGAAGACCTAGACTATCTTACCACGACCAAATAAACCGAGTCTTATCTGATGGAAAAGTCAAGAGTCTCCGTAACCGGCGAGCGTGTATGAGACGAACTATGAGAGTCGATGAAGCCAGAGAGGTATGTAAGGAAAGAACCTATTGGAACTCTGTACTCTCTGCCTACACCGCAAGGGATCTGGCGTGAGGTTATAGATAGATAGATAGATAGATAGATAGATAGATAGATAGATGTTACCTCTGAACAAATTAGTATATTTCATTTATGTGTACCTTGTCGCCGATAAGCCGGTAGTGTCCGGGCATGATGCCGAGCCCCGGCTTGCAGTACCGCTGCTTCAAGTGCCCCACGCACGCCGCCGGCTCTTCCGCTGTGGTCCACATCAGCACCAGGCCCTCGGGGAAGAACCTGCCGCCCATATACTGTAGGCTTGACTACGCGGATCCAGTACAATGGCGCACCAGTGTACTGGACCGAGTGCTCTGTTTGTATGAATACTTCACTGAGTACTACAAAGATGCGTTTATTAGCAATTGGCGAATCGAGCTGTATAACTTGAGTCGCTCGTATTATTATCTGACCGAGTCCGACCGTTCTACTTTTAAGGGGGGCCGAGCCAGCTCGGCGCTCGGATAGACCCGAAATCGATCAACTTGGTTCGGGATGGGGCCTATCGTTGAGACCACACCGTACTACCGAGTTAGAGTAACATCGAAACATTACCGCTGAACAGTGATTCGCCAACTCGCAATTCGTTAACACTGAATTGTTTTGATTCGTGTCAAGAGTCAATTTGAAAAAAAAAATGTAATTATGTGTCTTTTGAATATGACTCTGGACATCGCTAGCGTCTATTCCCCAAACTGGGTTGGTTACCGATGATGTTAAGGTTTAAGATGTAAAAGGGGGCGGAGCTGTTGCCATTAAAAGACTAATCCGCCAACTTTCTCTCCGGATCTTCTCAGTGAAGGTACCGATCCGATGCTAGATGTAAAAAGGAAATAATTTTGACGTTTACTTTGACACATATTGGGCATATTTTCAGAATGCTACCAAGAAATATTCAATAAATAAGTCATCATCATCTTGGCAAGGGCCTGTTCAATCTATCAGACAGCAGTCCAACGACGGTTAATTCTGGAAGCGATCCGGCCGCCCGTGCAACTTAAGTTATCATTGTGTGTGTGAGTGATCTGTAAGTTATCGCTGTTGGCCGCGGGGCCTTTACAGCTTCACCGGACAAGAGGGCGAGCGAGCAACCACTACGCTCGAGCCAGAAGGGCAAGGGGGCCACTAGCTCAAGGGCGCCTCAAGGAGGAACAGCCTCGGATTAGGCAGTCGCTATGGGGGAGGGCATATACTAGGTGTCTCGCCGTGGTGCTCAGCACCGGCCGGCGAGCAAGAGATTCTTCGAGCTCACCGGCGAGGTCGGTGTCTGATCCTGTGTGCAGTATCTGTATCCGAAAGAAGGATGTAAGGGCATCGGGAGGGTCGGTGAGATCATGCCGCAGACATAAGTTATCCCTCCTGAGCGCCATATGCGCCATGCGCTACGGATTTCGCTGGCAATAATATAAACCCAACAATATGAAGAGCCTGTTGATTCCAACAAAATGAATTGTACAATCTTACCTTAGGTATCTATAGTAGTCGATGAGATACCAGGGGCGGTAGAACTGGTCCTGGAAGGAGTTCTCCCCGTGGCGGATGTACGTGGTCTTGCTGATGTAGCAGCCGTGCAGCTGCAGGCGCGGGCGCCGCACGTACATGTGGCGCCACGACGAGTAGCCGCCCGCGCGGGGCGTGCCGCACTCGATGCCCCATGTCCTACAATACCAAATAACCCTGGTCTATATTCTCTCACAGCAGTATTATACAAATGGTAACATATAACGCAACACCTCAGACACCCCTATTAGAGAATTGCTTCATCAATTCAAAACAAAAACTAAATTTCCAAGTTTAAAGGTTTTTACCCTTTTTTAAAGCATTTTATACCCCAATTAACAATGAAACTTGTACGTGAATATGTGCGTTTTGATAAATACGTTTTAGGAATGCATTTGGAATCTCCTTCTTGCTATGAATCAAGAACAAATTTAATGTTATTACAGCGCACTGAAGGAGTAAAAGCATTTTTTGCAAATATAAAAAACTGCCTCGTTGATCTAGTGGCAAAACGCTCCGCTTTGTGATTACGAGGTCCTGGGTTCAAATTCTAGGTTGGTTGTGTAGTTTTTCTAACGAAAACTTCCCAGTACGAGTCCAGAGTCTGGAATTGTGCCTGGTATATGGCAATAGGCTCGCCCCCTATTACATGGGACCTAACATCGTCGGCGAAACGTGGGTGTACTCACTACACCTCCGCCACCCCCGCTTGGGGAATATAGGCGTGGCGGTGTGTTAAAAAGATATGTAAGATATATTAAAATTGTTGGAATCAATTCAGTTACCGATTTAGAACAAACTACTTTCAGGTCTTGCGTTTATGATGTTACATCTTGTATATAACGTAACATCGACACCGAAAATAGATTATTGTTTTAATAATTCAATAGGAAAATCAAACTTCCAATTATAACGAGTTTTCTACCATTTTTTTGAGCACTTTGGTACCCAAATTAACCATGAAACCTGTACTTTTGTGTGTATACTAAGGTATTCGTATTAGGAATGCATTCAAATCACCGTATTACTGTGAATCATGATTTAATTTTGATTAATAAAGCAGACTGAATGAGTATTATATATGATGATGTATATAATTTGAAAAAAAATATAACATTCTTTCAAAATAATTGGAATCAATTCAGCTGCCGATTTAGAACAAACTACTTACATGTTTTGCGTTAATTATGTTACATGTTGTATTTCTTCCTTCTCTGATATAATAATAATATAAGCCCTGTTAAAAAACTGTCCCACCGTTGGGCACGGGCCTCCTCTCAAACTGAGAGGGTTTTGGGCCATAGTCCACCACGCTGGCCAAGTGCGGGTTGGCGACTTCACGCACCTTCGAGAAACTCTTAGGCATGCAGGTTTCCTCACGATGTTTTCCTTCGCCGTAAAAGCAAGTGATAATTAATTTTTAATATACCTTACCTTCTCTGATACCCGAGTAAAATTATACCACTGTTCCTACTTCCCACATGGAGAGGTACGCGGCAGCGTCGACTTTTCACATACTCACGTCGAACTTAAAGCACAGCTCTGTGTTCTTATTTTTGTGAAAGTCCACACAAGATTTAACTCGAAATATGATATTTTTTTCTTTGAAATGATTCTTTTTATACAAATATCCCTGCTTAGTTCTAGATTTCCCGTTTTTTATGATGAGTAATTCCAATATTTTACACAGGCTGGATTTTATAGATACGGTCTGTTATGTATATCTATATATTAATACGTGAAGCAAAAACTTTGTACACCTTTTTAGAAAAATTGCGCGGAGGAGTATGAAATTTCCCACACTTATAGTTTACATCGAGAAGGAGTGCAGAATGCTAATTCGTTTTTATAAATTATGCATAAGAAATACATTAAATCAATAAAAAACACATTACACACACTACAATGTATTTGACACAATAACTTCAAATTGAGAACAGATTAATATTCTTCTTCTTCTTCTTCAAGTTATAGCTTCACATTAATTATAAGTGTATATTGCCAGTGTCCAGTGAGATATATAATCGTGTTTGTTTAAATTAATTCGACTCCCCGATGAATTTGATGACAACGATGATAATGAAATTAATGAAGTACCCCACCCTGGATAGTAAAGCGGTGGATACTTTACATACCAATTGCAACGGCCGTATTGAGGGAAGTCGAAAAGGCACGTTTTATCACTTTGTTACAATTACCTACACTCATGCACATATAAGAACACATAATGGTTAATATTCCACCAACATTACACATTATTAGTCGAAACAACACAAGTTTTGGAAACTAAAACAAATTGACAACATCACTCTTCGACTTCCCGCCAAAACTCCGATTAATATTGTTTGTTTTTAATATTATTTGTCTATAGTCTTATTGAAACATAACCAGCAAACGATGAAAGATTTTTACAAAAAACATCGTTTACAGATAAGTTTTGTAACATTAATTAAATTATAGAAATATGTATGTCAAGTTCAATGGACAGCATATTCTTTTTGGTTTTTTGTTTCAATAATAAAAAATTAAAAAAGGTATTCTTTATTTTAATAATTTCTTTTTTTTTATTAAAGCTCATATAACTTGTTTGAAAAAAATAGGCAAATTAATAGTGTAGCCTTGGCGAAATCTGTGATTATAGAAGTATAGTCTTTGACAATAGAACATTAATAATGTTCAAACTTATAATTTAAATTAATTATGGTCGAATTTCGACCAATGGGCGACCACTAGTGTATATAAATATAGGTATGCGTATCGGCTGCGTCCGCGATGCCTGTTCGGAAATATACGGCAGTGCGTTACTAGCTAGCATGTCACTTGTCCTTTTCCAAATACGCAACACAGCCTTACGAGACCATCCTTAAGTTTTTGAGACATTTTGAGCTGCGTTTACAACTTTTGAAACTACAAGCTAATTTTGATATTATTAGCCAAAAAATTGTCAATTTACACAATACTTCTTTAGCGCCAATCGATCCTATTTCTTTAAAAATCAAACCTTTTATTGAAACAAATCGATACTGACGACATAAGGTATCATCATCATCATCATCATCTCAGCCTATACTTGTCCACTGCTAAACATAGGCCTCCCCAATCGCTTTCCAGCGTAACCGGTCCGATGCCACCTGCATCCAACGACTTCCTGCGATTTTCACAATATCGTCGGTCCATCTGGCAGGCGGTCGTCCTACGCTGCGCTTGCCAATACGTGGTCTCCACTCTAGAATCTTTCTGCCCCAACGCCCGTCCGATCTTCGCGCTATGTGGCTTGCTAATCTTAAGGGCTATGTCGGTGACCTTGATTCTTCTACGAGTCTCCTCATTCCTGATTCGATCACGTAGAGAAATGCCGAGCATAGCTCTCTCCATAGCTCGCTGAGCAACTCTGAGCTTTTTTATGAGACCACGTCTCTGATCCATAAATCATCACTGGTAACACACATTGACTAAAAACTTTAGTCTTTAGGCACTGAGGTATTATGGATGAGAAGATGTTGCGCAGTTTCCGGAACGCTGCCCAGCCGAGTTGGATTCACGACATAAAGTTATGGTGCAGCATTATGCTGAGGCAGTATCCTGTTCAACCCCACACAAACTCTGGTGTTTGTAAATCTATCTATCTATATCATCACGCCAGATCCCTTGCGGGATAGACAGAGAGTACAGAGTTCCAACAGGTTCTTTCCTTACAGACCTCTATGGCTTCCTACACTCTCATAGTTCGTCTCATACTCGCTCGCCGGCGACGGAAACTTGACTTGTCCTTGAGTTTGTAAATCTTTTGTTTTTGAAGTGATAACTTGAAAAAAAAACTGCCTCATGCCTATATTCCCCAAGCGGGGGTGGCAGAGGTGCACTAAGTACACCCACGTTTTGCCGACGATGTTAGGTCCCATGTAATAGGGGGCGAACCTATTGCCGTATACCGGGCACAATTCCAGACTCCGGACTCATACTGGGAATTTTTAGTTAGAAAATCTCCATTTGTCCGACCTAGGATTTGAACCCAGGACCTCGAGATCACAAAGCGATGCGCTTTGCCACTAGACCAAAGAGGCAATCTGATAACTTCTTATGGGAGGGTAAACCGCTTCGTAACGTAACGCGTAACGGCGCCAGTCTGTCTGGCTTCCCTTTCTCTCACGCATACGGTAGCGGTAGGCATGCTCTTCCTCTCTCACTCTAACCCACAGCGCTCTTCCCTTTCTCTCACGCATACGGCAGCGGTAGGCAGGCTCTTCCTCTCGCAATCTGACCCACAGCGCTAGTTTAAGTTATCGCTTCTGTCGGGCGTCCCGATATGCACAAAATTTTTTGTTATTTTTAGTATCTCGTTGGCTATGGGTGTATGGTTAAATAAATGTGTTTTCTTTCTTATACTAACTTGACGCAGAGCGCTCGCCAGATGTCGGGCTCGCGGGCCAGCACGTACAGGCCGCGGCACACGCCGGCCACGCGCTCCAGCGATGCTGCGTCCAGCTCAGAGCTCACCACCCAGCGCAGGATCACCAGAATCACCTCGTACGGCAACCACGAGATGTGCGCGCCCTGCACACGAACGACAGCCGTCATTGGCGAACCACAACACATGTCTTATACCCAATGTACACACTGCTCACTTCGGCGTGAATTGAGGGAAGGTTAGTGGTATCAAACACGCCACTTACGCTTTACTTCCCTTCCCACACTATCCCTGCCGGGCGCACTCTTCGTTGGCGGTTTTTGAGCGGGAATCAAAAGACTGACAGGCCACGCCCACTCAGTGTGGCCCGCATATAAATCTTTTCGGAATGATTGGTCAAAATAACTTTGGAAAAAAAATACGGATTAAATATAAAATACTAGCAGTTTCCCGCGACTTCGTACCCGGTCGACAACAACGCCACCTACCGGGTCTATGTTATATAGCCTGTGTTACTTCTGGATAGGGTAGCTTTCTAATGGTGAAACAATTTTTGAAATCGGTCCAGTAGTTTTTGAGTTTATTCGTTACAAACATGCAAAAGCTCAAATCTTTCCTCTTTATTATATTAGTATAGAAAACAAAATGTGAGGGTAGAAAAACCATCAGAAAAACCATGGGAAAGCTACTATAATTAAAAACTTTTTAAAAAAGGGAAACCGACTTCAAAACGCAAAAAATAAAATATTTGACGTCGGTGCTGGTTGGTGCAGTCGGTTACTTGGCACCAACTTAAAATATTTTATTTTTTGCGTTTTGAAGTCGGTTTCCCTTTTATTAAAAGGTTTTTAATTTTACAATTTTTAGTGATGAGTGAATTTATCATTATGATTTATATACCTCCTTTATAGTATTCTACTTATTTATACAGTGAGGTACCTACAAGATTGATATAAAACTCATACTAACTGAATTTTCACATTCATTCTGTTTGCCGTATAGGAAACCCCTGGTATATCTTCAAAGCACATTGTCCAATACCAATAAAATTTAATTTCCATTACGGAGCTATACTGAACCTAATGCAAAAAGAATCATCAAAATCAGTTTATAAGCAAATAAGTTATAAAAAAAAACACATACGAATTATGAACCTCCTCCTTTTTTGAAGTCGGTTAACATTGTGCTTAGTTCTATAGTAACGTACCTATAGGATTGACTTAATACCCATAATATCTCAATCTACGCATTCGTATTGTTTGTCGTTAAGAAGTTCCCTGGTGTATCTTCCAAGTCCAGGGTCCAATACCAATGAAATTAAAATGGGACCACCTTGGAGCTATAGTGAACTCAATGTAAAGAGAATTATCAAAATCGGTCCACAACTGACGGAAATATAGGTGAACATACATAAAAAAAACACATACAACCGAACATAGAACCTTCTCCTTTTTGAAGTCGGTTAAAAATAGCCTTAGGGATATGTTTATGAAAACAATATCGTTTCGAGGAAACGAAAAACTGATGTCAGGAGATTTTTACACACATAAAAGTAACACAGACCGATGCTTGAAATCCGAAGGGAGTATGTGAACAGACAACGTTGCCGCGGTACTGCTCATCACTTTTGACGAGAAGTGGCGGCAGTAGCAGTGTATAAACCGGGTATTACGGGAATGGACTCGCACTCTATAAAATGGGACGTAAAAATCTATCTATCTATCTATCTATATCATCACGCCAGCTCCCTCGCGGGGTAGGTAGAGAGTACAGAGTTCCAACAGGTTCTTTCCTTACATACCTCTCTGGCTTCCTCCACTCTCATAGTTCGTCTCATACACACTCGCCGGTTACGGAGACTCTTGACTTGCCCTTCAGCTAAGACACGGTCTATTTGGTCATGGTAAGATAGTCTAGGTCTTCCCCGGCACCTACATCCTTCCACTTTCGCATTGTATATCTGTTTTGTCATTCTTTCGTAAAAATCTAACCCCACAATATACGCACATGAAAAATATAGGCATGACAACACGGACGGCCAACCGGATATTGGGGTATTCATTGATTTCATTAACAAAATACTATTGCCCTACCCCTAATCGTATGTTGTAGGTATACTTTTCAAAAACTGGACTCACATAGACGAACAAAATTATACCCCCCCAACCGGAACGGCCCATAAAGGGCCATGCCGTCAGCAAAATATAAGGGTAAAGTGACCAGTGCTAAATGGAATTTGTGAAGTTGTTGGGGTGTACCTTGGTGGGGTGCTCCGGCTGGCACAGCACGCCCTTCCTGGCGAGGATTCGCTGCAGTCGCGCCAGCAGGTCCTCGCCTTCCACAGCGTCCTCATCGTCGCTCGTGTTCGGGTTCTCCACACGAACCACCTCCTCCGTTTCCGATTCCTCTGCAAGAATAATAACTAACATCAGCCTATACCATCCCACAGTGGCCTCTAATTAAACATGGTGGAAGAGATTATGTCTCCACCAAAGGACACGGGCCGGATTGGTGGAGGCAGGTTTGTGGCTTCTGGTGCGTACTTATCAAACTGCTAGGGCAGTTTAACTCTAAAAGGGAACAATACGAGGTTTCCAATCCAAGGTCGGACAAAATGTGGTCTAACGAAAGATTCTCAGTAACCAGGAGTCTGGAAATGTGCACGAGTGATGGCAATAGGCTCGCCCCATTATCATCAATAGCAGCTTCATGTAGATGCACATAGCACATAACTATAGCATCTTTCATGAAGGAAGGGTAATGTGACAGTTGTAAGTGTCAAAGAAAATTTTACTTTATTCAATGGCAATACAGGCATGACCTGTTTTTATACTTATGGTATCATTCCTTAATACCATTGAATAAAATATTAGTTTCTTTTAGCGCTTAGAACTGTCACTACCCATCTTATGTGAAAAATATTATACCACCACGGTTTAGGGAATATAGGCATGACGGTTTTTACTTTAACTGACTTCCAAATAAAGGAGGTTCTCAATTCGGTTGTATTTTTTTGCTATCTATTTATATCATCAGATCCCTTGAATAGACAAAGAGTATAGAGATTCGAAAGTTTCTTTCCTTACAGACTTCTTACCTTCCGGTGAGTCGGCCCGCAGTTCGTCGTAAAGCCGCGTCTCGACGTCGGGCAGGATCTGCATGGCGCGCTTGTAATGCTGTATGGCCTCGTAAAGCTTGCCGCACCGCTCCAGCTCCACGCCGCCCAGAAACAACTGCTTCGCCTTTACAAACATATAATAAAAGTTGATTAGACTGCATCAATATATCATAAAAAGATACACACTCCCGTTCAAAAGTTCTACTAAAAACGTCCTGAAAACCACGTGAGTAGTTATAGGTATGATATAAACATAAATTAAGGCATATTGTACCTTATCTTATCTTATTGTTAGCTTACCGGACCGAGGAGACCCCAGGCGCACTTCGACCCTTTGGGATCTTGTGTGCTGTCCTTGCCCTAATGCTCTTACGGACCTGAAGGATCAAATACTCCCTGTATCAGGCTGTAGGTTCCAGAAGGGGGGCAGAGCCGTAGTTCTTTTGGGTTTGGATAGGCCACTCCCAGTAGCTTCATTCACCGCGCAGCCAGAGCGTCGCAGTGGCAGAGGACGTGCTTCATGGTTTCAGTTTCTGTACCACAGTTCCTGCATACCACGTCGCTGCATAGTTTCATCTTGTGTAGATGTTCTTTCGTACCATAGTGGCAATATTGTACCTTACTCACATCACTTAAAATTGTATTTGCAAAAAAAGCGGAAGCCTGTTAATTTTTTAGTACCGTCCACTTTTTCCTGCCTTTCGGTGGTGCCATTTTTCGTGCGGCGAGCGTGTATTTACATATTTGATCGATGTTAGACTCAAACACGCGCATTGTTCTGACCACATGACTTTTCGTTGCAAAATGTCAGCCGTATCGTATACTCTGACCACAGGATCTAGCATTTGCGCGACCGAAACAAAAATATTTGTTTCGGTTGTGTATGTGGATTTCATGTTTGTAAGCGCACCCGAAACATAGAAAAAATTAAAATCTTTTAAAAAAAATAATGGTAAACCGAATACGAAAAGCAAAAAATAAATATTTGAAGTTGGTACCGGTTAGTGCAGTCGGTTACTTGGCACCGACTTCAAATATTTATTTTTTGCTTTTTGAAGTCGGTTTACCTTTTTTTTTAAAAGATTTTTATGTTATAATTTTAGGTGACGAGTGAATTATTTACTAATATTTATATACCCATATTATATTATTTTGCTGAGTTGTACAATAAGGTACCTACAGGATGGATATAATAACGGAATCTATACATTTGTGCTGTTCGCCGTTAAGAAGTCCCCTGGTGTATCTTCCAAGTCCAAAGTTCAATACCGATTTCATTAAAATGAGACCACCTCGAAGCTATACTAAACCCAACGCAAAAAGAATCATCAAAATCGATTCATAATTGGCGAAATGATCGCATAACATACATACAAAAAAGAAACATACAGTCGAATTGAGAACCTCCTTCTTTTTAGAAGTCGGTTAAAAAACAACAGTGGCACTCCGGGAGTGCCGACAGAAGTGAAAACTTAAACAACGTGCATGTGTATCTATGTACGTACATACACAACATATGTACATACTTATATACAGAGGTGTCGGTGACGGTAAGTGTCGCGAGCTCAATGGTATTTTTCCCATCTCAAAAAATGCCAACGTGCATGTGTATCTATGTACATACATACACAATATATGTACATACTTATATACAGAGGTGTCGGTGACGGTAAGTGTCGCGAGCTCAATGGTATTTTTCCCATCTTAAAAAAATGCCAACGTGCATGTGTATCTATGTACATACATACACAATATATGTACATACTTATATACAGAGGTGTCGGTGACGTTAAGTGTCGCGAGTTCAATGGTTTTTTCCCCATCTCAAAAAATGCCAACGTGCATGTGTATCTATGTACGTACATACACAACATATGTACATACTTATATACAGAGGTGTCGGTAAAAGTAACAAAGGCCCGAGTTCAATTGTTTTTTCCCATCTCAAAAAATGCCAACGTGCATATGTATCTATGTACGTACATACACAATATATGTACATACTTATATACAGAGGTGTCGGTAAATGTAACAGTGTCGCGAGTTCAGTGGGTTTTTCCCATCTCAAAAAATGCCAACGTGCATGTGTATCTATGTACGTACATACACAATATATGTACATACTTATATACAGAGGTGTAGGTAACGGTAAGTGTCGCGAGTTCAATGGTTTTTTCGCATCTCAAAAATGCCCAACGCGCTTAAAGAAGTTTTTACTTCAAAGAGGTGTCGGTAACAGGGTCGCGAGTTCAATTGTTTTTTCCTATCTCAAAAATGCCCAACGCGCCTAAAGAAGTTTTCACTTCAAAGATCTAGTGATGGTGTCTACGTTTTTATTAAAAACAACTAATTCAAAGTTGATATATCAACTTCCATCAATCAATCTATAGATCTGTAATATTATAGACTGACCTTCTCCTCATCAGTGATTGGTTCAATGGCTGCTCTTTCCGAAGGTTTCTCGCGCTGCCGGGTGGGGGTGGTCTCCAGCTCCCGCTGCCACTGCTGCCGGAACACCGCCAGCTCATCGTCACCAGAGTTCTAATCATGACGTTGAAATCATGCTTTACAATCAATATGCCAAAGTAACGTATACAACTATGCAAAACATTCAATTAGCAATCGCTACTTATAATAAAGTCGTGGGACTTTATGAGTCGTGGGACGTGACGTGGGTCACGCCACGTCTGTTTGTTTGAACGCGATAAACTCAATAACTACCGGATTTTTATACGGTTTCCATGGACGGAGTGATTCAAGAGAAAGGTATATGTGTATAATTAACCCGTGCGAAGCAGGAGCGGGTCGCTAGTGCATTTATATAATCAGCCTGGTCTGTCTCACTCCTGAGCAAAGGCCTTCTCTGTCAAGTCATGGTAAAAGAGAATATATCATCCAGGATTCGGACCCAAAGCAGATGGGTGGAGACAGGTTTGTATCTGTGGTTGGAACTAATTTATAGGCCGCCAGGCTCCCATGTTTTATCAGTCTGTCTGATTTGTTATGTTCCAATAGAATAGGAAATGAGCCTATTATTTTTTACTAAACCAGACAGTGGGCACAATTCCAGATACTGGATTACTATTGAAAATTGTCTGATAAAAATACTTTAGTAACACTTTTCCTGACCTAAGATGTCAGCTGCACTATGCGCCACTAAACCGACAACATTGTTAAGGTTTTAACAATAACTATTGCCTCGAATATTATTAAGTTTAAAACCTGTGAATTATCTTGTACGCTCAAATTCTCAAGTGCATCAGTGGCTTCCCGCACAGAATTCTGGAGGGAAGAGGACGAAGAGTCCTCTTGCTCCTCTCCCTCGCACTCACTGCTGGTACCACCTGCGCCTGAACCTGAAGCCTGCAACATAAACAGCCCCCGTGAGTACAAATTAAAAAATCGCCAGCTATACTTAAACCACCAGAGGGGCTAAGTACAATTTCTTAACATTGACCTACCATCAAAATGGACTTCGTGTCCACCTCAAAAGTGTCCGAACCAAAGGAATACAAAATGCTAAAAGAGATACAATCGCATGTCAGTCTATGTTTCATCCTCCAACTAATAACACTTCTATAATGCCATACTGTATTGTGACAATGTGTAGAAATCCATCTACATCATCACGCCAGATCCCTTGCGGGGAAGGCAGAGAGTACGGAGTTCCAACAGGTTCTTTCCTTACATACCTCTCTGGCTTCCTCCACTCTCATAGATCGTCTCATACACGCTCGCCGGTTACGGAGACTCTTGACTTATCCTTCAGATAAGACTCCGTCTATTTGGTCATGGTAAGATAGTGTAGGTCTTCCCCAATACCTACATCCTTCCACTTTTCAATGTTTGTTTTTTTGTTTTAAATAAAACGTAGCCCCACACTAGGATTTATTCCTGTATCCTGGGTGCGTTTTATGAAACATTATTATTATTTTATGAAACAATAACATGAAAATTCACATACAACAAAACCAGAACAAATAATCGTGGATCACACAAAAATTTGTCCCGTGCGGAAATCAAACCCGCGACTATTAGACACAGTGGGCGGAGCGGCTTAAGCTCTTAACCACTGCGCTATGGTATATTCGTATATTCTATATCTGTTTTGTCATTCTTTCTTCTGACAATCTTTCTATATTCCCGAACCAAGAAAGCTTCCCCTTTCTCATCTTTACACCAATACTATCTTTTATACCTACTCGCTTTCTTACTACGCTATTGCGAATATGGTCGGTCAGCTTTACTCCGCATATCTTCTGCAGAGCTCACATTTCCACCACATTTATCCTACATTCATTCTCTTTCTGACATACCCAGCTTTCGCTGCCTTGGCATTGGGACAAGCACTTCATTATGTTTGGCCAGCCCCGCCTTTTGGCTTAAGTGCCGGCTTCCAAGTAGCTATCCCATCACACCATTTACTCTGTTCCCTGCACTCACTCTTCTCTCTATGTCAGTAGTGTATTTCCCATCCTTACTGAAAACTACATAAATAAAGAATGGTGTATCATATTTCCATTAGTGTAAGCAATAATTGTGTAAGTAAATAATGTTCAGGTTACAATTAGCGATGCGCGACAGCGAATGATTGCATTCGAATCATTCGACTTTGTAAATTATTTGAATGATTCACGAAAATTATTTACTAACTGCCTCCCATTCGACTTGCTGGACCGAATGAACGAATAATGAATAAAGTTCGGCGAACGAATAATGAATTTACCTATCGGTCGCACCACAGAGTACAAACGAAAGTAACTTAGCATCATTCGGCCTGCAGCTTACCCCAACGTCCGCTAGGGGCGCTTTTTGTGCTGAAGCACAGTAAGCACTTTTAAAAAAATTTACTACTCTTTTTGTTCTTCTTTGTCGGTTCCTCATGACTGAGGGTCGTGACCACCACAGTCAAGATTTGCAGAAGCGCTCTCCAGGCTTCCCGGCATTCAGCCTGTTTGATGGCACCCGGAATACTGGTGCTCGTGGTCTCTCTGATGACGTCTGTCCATCTGGTTGGCATTCTTCGTCTACTCCTCTTACCTTCCACATGGCCAACTACTATTAGCTTTTCCAAGTTATCCGGTTCTCGTCGGGCCACGTGTCCAAAGTATTTAAAGAGTCTCTGCATGCAGACTGTAGACAGGCGAGTCTTGATCTTTAATTCCAACAGAACAGATGCATTTGTTCGGCGTACAGTCCATGGTATGCCCAACAATTTACTACTAGTCGTTTGTTATATTGCAGCACTTGATTACCGCGCACGTATTATATTTAAATTCTATACTAGAAACTATTAAAACGCACTTTTAAACACAAACCAGCTGAAGCGTTATTATTTAGTTTAGTTGTTAATACTCATTCGCACACGTAATTTATTTTGGCGCGGATATGGCGCGAGAAGCGGCTAATCATTCGAATAATTCATTCATAATCGGTCGGAGGGGCGCAGATAATCTAACCGAATCGCCATTAGTAGTTACTAATTAGTAGTCGTCATTCGAATTAAAAAATTAGTATATTACAAATGTTCAAGTCGTATCAGAAAAGTTGTTGTAGATGATTCGAACAGACGGATTATTCGCAGTCGCGCATCTTTAGTTAAAATGCACAGAATTACTTAGCACAGCATCTCACCCATATCGCTGGAAGCTGCATAAGCAATCTCATACAACAAGCAAGATTAAGCATAATCATTTATTCATCTGCAAATATGGGTTTTACAATGATGACATAATTTTTAGAATTGATTCTCCATATTTCGCCAAAGAGCATTCAAATATTAGATAGACCTTAATTACACTTACTGTTAAATTTAAATAAGGCCATAATCTAATAATATAATTAAGTGCAAACATAATGTAGGGTATTAGGCAATTAGGTACATTAAAAATAGTCAGGCATTTAGTTTCAAGCTGTAGGACGCAAATTAATTTAAAGATGACATTTGCAATATTTACGAATGTATATGACAACCACCAACACTGCTTTTGGTGAATTTTATACTACACCTGAAATACATTTGGGTAATATTTCTTAAGCACTGTCATTTCTATACTCTCCACGTGATGGTTGCAAAGATATTATTGGCATCCACATATCCATGATAATGATGGCGAGTCTATAGTCATTATACTGGGAAAGATTCTAAACTGCTATTGAGAAATATTGTTAGAAAGACCGCATATTGTCTGTCCTCGTCGGCCAAACACATGAGTTATTTATGTAAACAGAACACCAAAATCATGTTAAAAGCAAGTCTATTGCTATAACTACACAACAACACTATATAATTACAATACTTCTTTTCATGATCATGTTTCATATTTGTCCCACTAAGAGAGTGGTAGAGTGCTATATTTATTCAATTTTAATTAAGGTGTTTGCATAGTGGATTAACATAAAAATGAGGCATTAACATAATAGCAAATCAATATTCTTTTTAATTTGTTCTATCTATCTATATTATCACACCAGATCCCTTACAGGGTAGTCAGAGAGTACAGAGTTCCAACAGGCTCTTTCCTTACATACCTCTCTGGCTTCCTCTACTCTCATAGTTCGTCTCATACACGTTCGCCGGTTACGGAGACTCCTGACTTGTCCTTGAGATAAGACCCGGTCTATTTGGTAATTTTTTAATTTGTTTAAGATGAAAAATCAACTGGTATGTATTTTACTCTATGTAGTCTCTGCCTATCCCAGTGGAATAAAAGTGTGAGTGTATGTATTATGTATATTTAAAAGCTATTAGTAA
Source organism: Phalera bucephala (assembly GCA_905147815.2). Lineage (NCBI taxonomy): Eukaryota > Metazoa > Arthropoda > Insecta > Lepidoptera > Notodontidae > Phalera > Phalera bucephala. The sequence goes on along the minus strand of LR990614.1, from coordinate 35,076,308 downwards.
CTTAAATTAACCGGCGAGCGTGTATGAGACGAACTATGAGAGTGGAGGAAGCCAGAGAGGAATGTAAAGAAAGAACCTGTTGGAACTCTGTACTCTCTGTCTACCCCGCAAGGGATCTGGCGTGATGATATAGATAGATAGTAACTTAAATAAAGGTAGGTAAGTTTCAACACGTGACCAATATCCTTAGGTCCTATAAATGCGCATTAGAGATATGCGATTTGAACATAAGTGTCAAGGTTATTAAAACATATTTTGGTAAATGAGATACAAGATCTTCTTCAAAAAACATTCTTCATTTGTCAACTAATATTTATGCGTATATAAGAATTTTGAGTCGGCACTCGCTAAAACGTAAGATAAATTACAAAGGAATAAAAGCGTATCAAAATTTTCATATCAAAACATGTTTTGCCGAAATAACGGTTGAAGATATCGAATTATGCAAAACTTCTTACCATTTCTAAAGAATTGATTATAAAGGAATCTGTGCCTGAAAAATGTTACCTTCAGTTCAAAATAGGTAATTTAATTCAACTCGTAAAACATACGGGCCTATGTCAAAATACTCCGTACGAAAATATTTGGAATAGTCTGACGTTCCGTAACACCAATATTTGGAAAAAACTGACTGCTGGATCACAAATACGATCGTTTATATGTGTGAAAAAGACAGCATGAAATTAATGTTAAAAATCTGTTGTTTATGTTTGGAGACGTGTGATTACGTTTCGACAGATTATTAAAATTATCATAACAAAATTTATCACATCACACCAATGATGTATAAAAAAGATATCATTAGTGTGATGTGATAAATCGTATATATTATGATATATCCTGAAAGCACTTACCTACTACTTACTTAAAGCCTTAAAAAAGTCAATCACGTTAAAATTATAATAATGACTGATAATGGAATTACATATCGTAATCTATTTCTATATCATCACGCCATATTCCATGCGAGGATAACGTGATAACTTTTTACTATTTAGTTATCACGATCAGCAGTTATCATGATATCCTCGCATGGGATATGACATGATATTATATAATAATAGAAGTAACATACTTGTAGCATAATAGCTTATTCTACAAGTATATAGTTGTTATTATTATATACTATAGCTCAGCTATTCCTAAAGTAGACCCTCGGAACCCAAGGGTTTCGCTAAGTTAAGTTTTAAGGGGTTCCGTAAGAAAGGCATCAGGGTGAAATATTACGAATAAAAGTGTTATTTGTTCTTTTAAATTGCAGCGCCTATCATGCTTAGAAGCTTTTATTTAACTGACCCTGCTCTATCTGTCCAGTTCAAATCTTGTGATGCGCTTTTTAAGCAGTTATCCGATTGAGCTGAAATTTGGCATAGGTATGTAAGTTCGGTGACAATGCAATAATATCGTGTCATGGAGCTAGTCTGATAATGGATTCAGAAGGTGGCCGCAGGAACATGTTAACTACACAACTTAAGCCCCTTGTATTTAAGCTTGTTAGATTGGTATTAAATAGTACTTTACTAACACATGGTTTTCAGGGTCCGGTGGCCAATGGAACCACCTAAGTACTCAACATAACCCCTATGTGTTTGGACTCATTGGATTGGTCTTGACAAGTACCTTCATCATGTACTACTGTACACCCGGGTGGTATCTAAGGTCTGATGAAGGCGCTGGGTAATGGCCAATGGAGCTACCTAATTACTCAACATAACTACGTCGAGTTTTGCCTTGTTAGATTTGTCTTGACGAGTACTATCGACCTAGATGGTGTCATTGGTCTGATGATGGAACCGGAATATGGTGAATAGTGTTCTATTGGCCTTCTTTCGGTTCCAGTAGTTACGCTCTGGTAGTTACCTAACTAAGTAAGATATCTTCATAGTCTTTGCTGCAAAAGCTTGTTTTAAAAAATATCAATATTAAAATTATTGTATTGATAAATATTGAAACAAAAGGCTTTATGTCATTATTTATTAACACGTTGAGATTAAATAATTGTTATATGAATATTAATTACATTAGAATCACTCTTTTCCCTATGTAACTGACTTTGAATTACAATCCAAAAGTATACTAATATAATCGTATATGTAATTGCTAATAGAAGGTACGTGACACCAAAATTAATATGCCCTGCTAGTATTGTTTCAACACTTACTAGAATCGCTATTCCTAAGATTCCAACTATATAAGGAATCATAGTCCATAAATATATTACAAACAATTTCTGTAAACGTGTGATAGCCGCTACCGCCAAAAGCACATGGCAAGAAAATACTGCAATACCTAATACTCCATAGACACTTTCAATAATTGGTATTTCGTACTCTGAAAAGCCAAGGTCTTGTAGAAAGGAAACCCCTGCTGGGGTAGTAAAGCCTAAACAGACAATCGTGGGTAGAACTCCCAATGTAGCAATGATATAGGTTGCTAATTTTAAATGAATACAGCAACAGCAAGTATTCACAATGGGACAGTATTCAAGTTTTTTTTTGTCCATAATGTCATTGATACCTTCTTTTTCTTCTTTCTTTCATTCTAAATACTCATGTAAGTAAAAGGAAAAAATATTAATTTAAAACCATTTTGTCATCAGCTGTAAATATTTGTTGACAAATTTATGTCTTCTAGAAGCTATAGCCCCCCCCCCCCAGCAATAAAAGTTAGTTTATGATAGACATCATAAACTAACTTTTATAATGTATCAAGAAGATCGATTTAGCTTTGGGAAGTAATAATGTCTAAGTCTACCTTTATAGACTTCTCAGGTCTCCAGTTCATGCATTCCTCCCTAAAGAAAAATTCAACAAGCCACGTCTGCAGATCAGCCATCGTCACTTTCCATCAGAGGTGATCCCTGACCAATCTTTAAAAAAGTTAAGATATCTGAATCAGTCAGTCACAATCACACGCAACGTGTAGGTCCAGTGACGAGAGAGAGCTCTCAGTTTATACCAGTTTTAAATAAACTGATTACTAAGCGAGCGCCCTGCCGAGTGCTTGATCTAGTACAAAAGAAAGAGAGATACAGTTATTCGGAGTCGAAGATACCATTGCACAGGCTATGTTCTATTTACCAGAACGAGTATCCCACCATCATCCCACAGATTCGCTAGTTTTAGTCATATAGGTAGTAGGAGTCTATTCACGGCCACATTCGCCCCTCGCCTCATACTAATACCCTGCACCGTGTGATCCATTGTGCATTTTATATTATTTTATAATAAGTTACTACAAAGGGAGCTCAAAAGTATATGGGCAACTCTTTTGTCCACGCGATTCTCTGCGACTTTAAATTTGTGGACTAGTCCGACTGTGAGTGGCCACGTTTCGGCCCCGTAGGTCATAACAGGTAGGACGCATTGGTTGTAGACTTTAATCTTCAGGCATTATAGGCGAAGAGAAAACGTGACGTAGTTTGCCAAATGCTGCCCAACCCAAATGGATCCTGCGGTTGATTTCTTTCTCGAAGTTGTTTCTACCAAATTGGACAACTTGTCCAAGGTAGACATACTCCCGAACAACTTCGGGCATCGAACCATCGACGTAGATCGGTCCCGGCGTGACATGTTCATTAAACATGATCTTGGTTTTATCCAAGTTCATGCCGAGACCGACACCTCGAGAGGCTCTATTTAGGCTATGCAGCATTTCGCGTAACTGCTCCAGTGACTCTGCCACAATGACGATATCATCGGCAAACCGAAGGTGTGAGATGTATTCGCCGTTGATGTTAATGCCCCGCCCAGTCCAGTCCAGCGTCTTGAAGACTCGAAGATTCGAGTTCATTGGTGAAGAGCTTGGGGATATTACATCCCCCTGTCTTACCCCTCGACGCAGCTCGATCGGGTTGGTCTTTTGGTCCTGGAGCTGGACGGTCATTGTGGCGGTATCATACAGACATCTCAACACCTCGATATAGCGCCAATCGATGCCACATCGCTGCAGAGCATTCAAAACCGCCCAGGTTTCGATGGACTCAAAGGCTTTCTCGTAGTCCACGAAAACCATACACAGCGGCTGATTGTACTCTTCGGTCTTCTGTACAAACTGCCGAACAGTATGGATGTGGATCATGGTGGTCTTTTCGAAACCCGGCTTGTTCCGGTGGCTGGAACTCGTCAAGTCTTCTGGCGAGGCGGTTTGTGAGTACTCTCGAGAACAACTTGTAGACGTGGCTCAGAATTGAGATGGGTATGTAGTTCTTCTGCATGGTTTTGTCACCTTTTTTGAAGAACAGAACCAACGCACTCCCGCTCCACGCTTGAGGTGTTAAGCCCTGGTGGATGACGGAATTAAAGAGGCTCGCTAACTTTTTCAGGATTGGAGTCCCGCCTGCTTTTAGGAGCTCAGTGGTGATTCCGTCATCGCCTGGTGACTTATTGTTTTTAAGCTGCTCGAGAGCCACTCTGACCTCGTCCTGGTTGACATCAGGGATGTCTTCCGTGTAGTGGCGTGCGAGTGGGGCTCTGTGGTCGTCAGCGCTGGGTCTCGTGGGTTTAGTCATCCGTGATGCGTACAGGTCTTTGTAGAAACTCTCAATTTCCTCGAGTATCTCGAACTTGGAGGTCGCGGTTTTGCCATCTGCAGTATTAAGTTTCGTCAGATGGGATTTACCTAGCTGGCGAGCGAAAACTTTGGTGCCTCTGTTCTGTTCAATCGCAGCCGCGATGGCGCGGGTGTTGGAACATCGGAGGTCACGTCGCACCAGCTTCCGGATCTTCCGGTTGAGGTTCCTCCCATCCGGCGAAGACGCCTGCGTGGATAACATTTCCCGTCTCTGCCTCATAAGTTCGAGAGTCTCGAGCGAGAGTTTAGACTCTCTGTTACCGCTTTTTCCGGAAAACATCCTTCGAGACACCTCCTGTAGCGTTTTGACCGCTGTGTCGGTTTTTTCGTCAACATTGCCTTCGGTTTCCAGCAGGTCGAAACGATTTTGAAGCTCCAGTTGGAACTTTTCGGACCCTAAAGCTATTTGATGCGCAGTAGGTCTCATCACGCGACGCCTTTCGGCTTTGAAGTTTATATTTAGAGCGCCTCGGACAAGTCGGTGATCGCTGCCGGTATTAAACCTGTTGATCACGGAGACGTCTCTAAATATAGACTCCCTGTCAGTCATGATGAAGTCTACCTCGTTCCTCGTCACAGCGTCGGGGCTTCGCCATGTCCAGGCTTCTTCTTAAAGAACGAATTCATCAAGAAGAGCACCTGCGACTTCAGAAAGTTGACCAGCATCTGCCCCCTGTGGTTTCGGCGCCCCACGCCGGGGTCCGATTATCGTTTCGCCGCGTTCTTGTACTCCCACTTTGGCATTGAAGTCCCCCATAACAATGTTGTAGTGAGCCTTGGTGGTGTATGTAATGCCTTGGCTATGTCTTCATACATGGCTTCGACTATGTCGTCGCAGTATGTCGAGGTCGGCGCATATACCTGTACCGCCTTCAGGGTGTACCTGTTGGTGATTTTACGCTACCCGTGTCGACACACTGATGACTTCCATAACGTTGTTAGTGAGAGCTTTGTTGACCAGGAAACCGACACCGCTCTGAGAGGGCCGATCACCTTCCCGAAAGTAGAACAGGTGGCCTGACTCAAGGGTTATAATGTCCTCGCCCTGTCTTCGGACTTCGGATAACCCCAATATGTGCCAGTTTATGCGACCTAGTACTACCTCGAGTTCAGTGAGGTGTTGGTCCAGCCGTAGAGAGCGTCCATTGTACGTAGCCAGGTTCAGATGTTTTTGGTAGTCTTGTGTCGTGGCCCTGAGATTCTTCGCACCCCCTGCCCCGCTGTTACCGCGACCGCTACCGTGGCAGCAGACAGCGGGACTACCGGGAACTGGGGGCCTTTGTTTTAGGTGCCTTACCATGTTAGGAGGTTTTTGGCCTACTATACCACGCTGGCCAGGCGGGTTGGTATAGGGTTTGTTTCAAATTTTCCTTTTCTGGTCGTTGATCTGATGACGTTACTACCTTTGGTGGACTCTTACCACCACCCTAGCAAAAGTAAGGCTACTGGGGCATTCTAGGTTTTTCTTTCGCTTCCAGCCCAGTAAGGAAGGATAATCTATCTATATAATCACGCCAAATCCCTGCCGGGGTAGGCAGCGAGTACAGAATAATGACTCTTATTTGTTAATAAAGCTGCTTTTGCTTCTTCAAAGACATTTAGGGGTGTGACAATAATTTTAGTCGATTATTTTGGTTCAGCACTTACGTAGATAGGTTTGTCGGATGTATGACGTCACAAAAATGATTTTAATTATGTCGTCACGTCAGCGAGTCTATATTTTGGTGTAAATTTAGTTTTAATTCAAATATCACAAAATGTAATGAAATCTTAATAATACAAATAGCCGTAATACATTCCATTTTATGTGACTTTTGTGTGTGGTTTAATTGTAATCTAAAAAATGGTGAGTAACCCTTAAAACTAAAGTTGCATTACCTAGCACTTTTATTTTATTGTCAAGCAATTTTAGCTAGCCAGCAGTTTGAGTTTTTGACTTAGGTAATAAATCACCCTTGGATTATCCTCGCAAAGTATCTCTACTTGTATTTTCTCGAGTTTATTAAATATCTAAGAATATTTCCAGATGCAATTCATGCTATTATTCAGCCGTCAAGGCAAGCTAAGGCTGCAGAAGTGGTATGTGGCACACCCCGACAAGCTAAAGAAGAAGATAACCAGGGAGTTGATCACAACAGTTCTGGCGCGGAAGCCTAAAATGTGCTCCTTCTTGGAATGGAAAGATGTCAAAATTGTTTACAAGAGGTTAGTGTTATAATGTTTATTGAAAGTGTAAGATTCTGTTATGACTGCTTTTTTAAGTTATTTCTTTCCTTACTGGTATCTATATAATATTAATTACGTTTTATCTGAAATAAACCATTGCGTTGCTCTGTGAACCAAAAAAACGACATTAAAAGTACATTTCTAAGGAAACCTATTATTGTCCTCTCTTGCATAAATTCTCACATTCCATTTTTTTGGCATCCGTTTTTCTTTTTCAAACATACATACCATAAATCATAACATAAAGTTCCTCTTTAATGACTGAAAAAAAATATTAAACCTTTGCCAAGCTTGGGAGATAGAAAATTCATTTTCTTTACATGTATATCACTGAATGTCACCTGCAGTGAATTGAAACTATAATAAGTAATATATAGCTTATTCCATGATAAAAAAATAAATACTTGTAGAGATCACACCATTCTGGGCATCAGAATCACACTAGCACCCTAGGTTGGACAAGGTGGAGTATATCCCATCAAAAAAATCTTATTATCAGTCAGGGGTATATGATTGTGTCTCATGTAATAGTAATAGGCTCACCCCTTATTATATTGGGACCTAAAATTGTCAGCAATAGGTAAGAGTATATGTACACAGTCTGTTAACCCTGCTTAAGGAATATACCGTTATAGTATTCATATTCCTTAATATTATGGTCATGTACAGGTTGGTCAATGAATATCTCTTGTCCACAGATATGCATCACTTTATTTCTGCTGTGCAATGGAACAGGAGGACAATGAGCTGCTCACGTTGGAGCTCATTCACCGATATGTGGAACTGCTTGACAAATATTTTGGCAGTGTATGTATAATCAAGCTTCATATTTATGTTTACGTATTTTTTTGCTTGAAGTAATACAGAAACAAAATAAGGATAATTTCTGCACCTCCAGTAACCTTCTGTAAAGGGTTACAATTATATGGATTTGGGCAGGGTTAAGGAATCCTTGCCCGCCTGTTGGTGTAGAGCACCACAGTGAGACATCTAGTACACGCCTTCCCCCATAGCAACTGGCCAAGCGGAGGCTGATCATCCCCGAGGCGCCCTCGAGCTAGTTGCCTCATTGCCCTTCTGGCTTGAGCATAGTGGTTACATGCTTGCCCTCAACAGCGTTGATCACACACACACACAAAATATTAACCCAGCTTAAGTAGAATACTGCAATCAGTGGATTGACAGATGGCTTGGTCCAGTAGTAAAGAGTTTCAGCTACAGCAGCTGGATCAAGTGTTTACAGGTTTAATCTCCACATGAGATAAATATACAACTTTGTGTGTTAAAGTCAATTTCCCGTTTGTTAACACACCCATGACATAGAAATAATTTCTATTGTGTATTAGGCTGTTTTATTTTAAGAAAAGGTACCCATACTCTTTAAGGTAAAACAGAACATTATGTGAAACTTGTGTTTCTGCCAGCGACTTCATCCGCGTTGAGTTTAGAACCTTACATTTTTCCAGGATAAAAAGCCTGTGTGTTAATCCAAGTAATAGACTATCTATGTGCCAATTTTTATCCAAATCCGTTCTGCCGTTTTTGCGTGATTGGGTAACAAACATAAAAACTTTCAAGTTTATAATATTAGTTAGATTTGCCTTCCATGTCATATAGCACACTAGCAGTTCTCCTCCTGTCGACAACAACGCCACCTATCATGTCTATATTACTTCCGGATAATGTAGTTTTCTAATGGCGAAAGAATCATTAAAATTGGTTTAGAAGTTTGAGGTATCATTTACAAACAAATGTTTTTTCAGTCATGTGTAAATATACGGTCAAACCAACGCGTTCAGCCGCGGCCACGGTGGCGTCCCCGGCGGCGATCACGGTGGCGATCAGTATCTCCGATTGCGCGTGCAGACGCCGCCCAGATAGCGCGTGCAGTACGCAGGATGCGTTGGTGTGAACATTTCCGTACAAATATGACTGCAGGAGCTGATCGCCACTGTGCACGCCACCGTGGCCACAGTTGAACCCATTGATTTGGCCATACCTTTAGGGGATCATCTATACTAATTTAACAAATAAATATTAATATATAAAATAAAATTATACAGTATAGATGATCCCCTTACACATAACTAGTAGTAAGTGGTACCAAATTTGCATATACATTAGAGCCTCACTAATACGGCTCTTCAGGAGTTCGGCACGTCCAATAATCCGGCACCTTCCGCCTGCGCCTCCCTCACCCCTCCCTACGCTCGCTCTGCGCAAGCTCCGGCATTGTTCTATTTATTATGAACTTTTCTATACATTCAAAGCGCATCGCTTTGTGATCACGAGGTCCCGGGTTCATATGTCAGGTCGGGCAAGTGTAGTTTTTCTAACAAAATAACTTCCCAGTACGAGTCCGGAGTCTGGAAATGTGCCCGGTATATGGCAATTGGGTCGCCCCCTATTACATGGGACCTAACATCGTCGGCGAAACGTTGGTGTACTCAGTACACCTCTGCCACCCCCGTTGGGGAATATAGGCGTGACGGTGGTGTTTTTTTCTATACAATCCAGTAATCCGAACATTCCAATAATCCGGCGCCGTCTTGCTTTTAATATGCTGGATTAGAGAGACTACTGTACATGCGCACAATTCTTATATGTTATGGCAATATTCTCTTTTCCAGGTATGTGAACTAGACATAATATTCAACTTCGAGAAGGCATACTTTATCCTGGACGAACTGGTGCTTGGTGGGGAGCTCCAGGAGACCAGCAAGAAGAACGTGCTGAAGGCGATTGCTGCCCAGGACTTGCTGCAAGAGGTCAGTAGCCAAGATAATGAACTTGTCTAATTATATACCGGCCATATAAACAATTTCCATATACAGACTGTTGTTTTGTTTCCGTGGAATTTATGGGATACATAATATTTTAATTATTCTAGATTATTCAAAGCTTGCTACGTTTGTATGTAGCCTATATTTTTCTAATACTCATGTGACAGTTAATCAAAATAATCCTTAGTTGACGTGAAGAATATCTATGATAGTTATGTAGATAGTATTATATGCTTTCCTCTGCCCGACGGCGCGGGTGGGTCACCACACGTGGGCCAACAAACAAAGCACCATTTTGTTTTTCATTTATATATTAAAACTATCTATCTATCTATCTATATCATCACGCCAGATCCCTTGCGGAGTAGGCAGAGACTACAGAGCTCTTTAAAACTAGTTTTTAGAGTTCTAGAGTCCCATTTAGTATTTTTTTTCCTTTTTATGGATTTGTCTTCAGTACCACCAATACAGCTACTACTGTAAATTCCGCGACAATACAAAGGAACAGTCTGTATAATTATTTCATACATTTTGGGTGAGGCCCTGCCAATCAAATCTAGTATTTTTGCAATATAGAATAACTACTAACTTATGTGTGCAGGGCCTTAATTAACATCATCTGAGACTCATAGTATGTGGTACACTTATTTTAAGTAATTTGATGGGTTACATTAATTTTTATTATGGGTTCCGAAGTAGTGATTCTTTTTAATTCAAATAGTCAAAGTATACTTCGTAAGTTCCTCCTAAATATGTTCCATAGAATATTATTACATTTATTTAATAATTGTTAACTATTGCTCAGTAATAGATTAAAAATTTTGATTCAAGCCAGCATTTAGTAAATTTTAATATGTTATGTGTTCAAAAATATATTTGATAGCAAATTTAGTCTCTACATATCTCAGTGTTAATTAAAGTATCTATAATATTCAATAAAATTATATTGAAATAAATATTATAAGTAGGTATATATAAAGTGGACCAGTTTATAGGACAGTGGCCTCGGTAGTGCCTTTTCATTATGTGCTAGATGTTTATATATAACTAGTGTACACATGTAGGAGCACTGCCTTTTAGAATTAAATAAAATGCTCTAAGAATATATACTTCAATATTAAATTTTTGTGTCACTCAAGTTTTCGCACACATTTCAAACGAAAACATATTTAAACTATAAAGAGTGTTTAATAGTGATGTTCTTTTAATTTTAACAATGTTAAAAAGTTTATTATATCAATGCCATGAGGAATTTGGACGTCAAACACTTTCAAACGTTCTTTGAACAAGAGTGCTGGTGAGCACTCTAAGAGTCGGCAGATTAAAAACATGTAAGCGTGTTAAAATTACTACCATACCTCGTTGCCTCGACTCGACTTGACTGCCTCGTTGGTCTGGTGGCAAAGCGCATCGCTTTGAGATCACGAGGTTCTGGGTTCAAATCCTAGGTCGGACAAATGTAGTTTTTCTAACGAAAAATTCCCAGTATGAGTCCGGAGTCTGGAATTGAGCCCGGTATGTGGCAATAGGCTCGCTCCCTATTACATGGGACCTAACATCGTCGGCGAAACATGGGTGTACTCAGTACATCTCTGCCACCCCCTCTGGGGAATATAGGCGTGACGGTGGTGATAAAATTAAAAAAAAATGTTTTCCATAAATTAGTAACGCAAATAACACATGTAAGATTAGTTTAAATCTGTATAGAGGTGGTTTAAAAACTATCCGTAAGAATCACTCGACTTACTCATAGCACTGTATAATTTCTCCACTATTTTTATTATAACACCAAAACTTTATTTATTTATTTATACTTTATACACTTGTACATAGGCGGACTTAATGCCTGCAGCATTTTCTGCCAGTCTACCTTAGGGTGGTGTGAGACAAGTGTGGTAGGGGCGAAATTACACATGTTTAAGAAAAAAAGTTAAGTTAGTAAAAGTTACACATGTTTAGGGAAAAGACAGACGATTTAGCGCAGTGGTTAAGAGCTTAAGCCGCTCCGCCCACTGTGTCTAATAGTCGCGGGTTCGATTCCCGCACGGGACAAATCTTTCTGTGATCCACAATTATTTGTTCTGGTCTGGGTATTTGTGTATGTGAATTTTCATGTTTGTAAACGCACTCACGACACAGGAATAAACCCTAGTGTGGGGATACGTTTAAAAAAAATCCTTGTGTGGTTTTATGAAACCACGGTAAAAGTGAAACATATTGGCCTTGGCTGCTCTGGCGAGCGCCTTTCACTTTATCCCTACTCTGCGGCCGACCGTCACGCGACATGCAACACACAGACCAAAAAGTTTGAGACGATCTAATAAAAGTTTCATTGTAAAAAGAAAGTTACAACATTATGTGCCATAGAAATTAGATTCTACCAAAACTAAAACATTTTTACAGCTTTAATAATATTATTACGCGTTTAAATGTTCTGTTGTTAGAAAAAGATTTCCATCGAGTCCCCCAATCTTCTCTATGTACAATAATCTATACATGAATTTTATATTTAAAATGTACTACTTATATTTCTATCTATCTATCACGCCTACATATCATGCCATCACGCCAGTTTCCTTGCGGGGTAGGCAGAGAGTACAGAGTTCCAACAGGTTATTTCCTTACATACCTCTCTGGCTGCCTCCACTCTCATAGTTCGTCTCATACACGCTCGCCGGTTACGGAGACTCGACTTGACTACTTATATTTCATACTTTGATTTATGACTTAAAGCTTTCAGATAATAGATAAATATGGTTTCGTTTTATAAATGTACATTAAAATTAATACTCAGTTATAAAACTATATTACCCGCAACCTACACGTAAGCCTGTAATAGTATTTATCTTCATAGCATAGTAAGTATATCGAGAGAAGTAAAGAGAATGCTAACTCAAATACATGATTCCTTAAAAATTATATAAACAGAATTTACTCAAAACTAAATAGTGCCTATAACGCTAAACATATCATAAAATAATATTGAAATAATAAAATATATACAAATATATAGACATCACGTAATGTTCAAGAAGCACTTAAACAATATATAGGATGATCTAACGTCCAAAACGGAAATCTGGCTGCCTAAAACTTAACATATCGGAATCACTCAATATATAAATATATATTTGGCAAAATTTAAATATCTTTATTTTTATCTATAACATCACGCCAGATCCCTTGCGGGGTAGGCAGAGAGTACAGAGTTCCAACAGGTTCTTTCCTTACATACCTCTCTGGCGTCCTCCACTCTCATAGTTCGTCTCATACACGCTCGCCGGTTACGGATTTTTATAATAAATAATATTAACCTTGTATTTAGTACACCTCTGCCACCCTCGCTTGGGGAATATAGGCGTGACGGTGTAAATATTAACCCTGTTAAGAAACTGTCCCACCGTTGGGCACGGGCCTCCTCTCAAACTGAGATGGTTTAGGCCATAGTTATTTTTGTGTCGCATTTATTAAATTAAACAAATAGTTACATGGGATACTGGAATAAAATAAAAACACACATGTAGCCATCTCTCATAAAAAAACATTGTATATGGATCGGGTAGAAAATTTCATAGGGAGTAAAAACTTGTAATTTCCAAAACTGCACAAAAATCGCTGTAAATTATGATTCGGATAAAGCTCAAGCATCTGGTTTTTAGTTTTGACGTTACTATTCAGTCCATCCTCTATGTTAATTCATTAATCTACTAAAATGCTAAATGACTAGGTAACAATTGATACATATATATGAACTCCGTATTATTCACATAGCATGGGTAGTGACAGTTCTAGTTGCCAAACGAAATTATACTTTATTCAATGGCAATAAGAGGCATGACCCATTTCTATACTTATGGTATTATGCCTTATCACCGTTGAATTAAATATGAATTTCAAAAATAAAACAGGAATTAATTGCCGCAATTAAGCAGTAGTGCATTTTTTAAAATAAATATATTACATTATTTTCAAAATATATCATTGGACTCTGTGAAAATATATTTGGACCCTGTAAAAATATATTGACGGACGATTTAGCGCAGTGGTTAAGAGCTTAAGCCACTCCGCCCACTGTGTCTAATAGTCGCGGGTTCGATTCCCGCACGGGACAAATCTTTGTGTGATCCACAATTATTTGTCCCGGTCTGGGTATTTGTGTATGTGAAATTTCATGTTTGTAAACGCACCCACGATACAAAAATAAATCCTAGTGTGGGGCTACGTTTTAAAAAAATGTATACTTATTAGGTTCAAATCGTTAATTTCCTCAATTATAAATTGAATATAAAAAAACATAAGAAGAAGAAATATACATACAAAGAAAACCCTGTTTTTCTTTTATAACATAGAATATTTATTGGAGTAGTGTGTTAATTTAAAAAACCGATACGACAGCAACTTCCGCGCTGGCAATCTTATCCCGGTCGGCTTGTGAATTTTCTCGTCTATTTTGCACTCTGCTAATTTTCCCTCTGTTTTGATGTGATATGCATGCACTGGTGGCGGTCAGGACCTGAACGATGGATTGTTACACTGCTGATGTGTTGCACAACATTGGATAACGATAAAACTTTCCTATAAGTCATTAGTTTCTACCTTTGTGCCCTTCTGCATGCGCCTTATATTATTTCACTATGTAATCTGCACGTCTTGTATATCTTTTTCGCATATATATGCACATTTATTTTATTTTTCTTGGTTACTTTCTATAGAAATGCCGCTTGTAAATCACCATCAGGTAACTGTTTAACTCACAGATACACAACAGTATTTAAAAATATATTACAACATGTCAGTAATTTCATAACATTAAATTTTAATCTCGATAAATTAGATCTTTCATGCAATATTAGGTGATTCTAGTTATTTATTCTAAACTAGGCATCATCATTATAGTTATATGAATAATTTGTGTATATTGTCGCTTTATAAATGTGTAGTAACGATTTGAAGTCATGATTATAATGTATCGGGACACTGCTTTACCAAAAGTAGTCTATATTCAGAAATATATTTTGTGATATAGACAAATATTTAGGAAAATCATGGAGTACAAAAACTTGGTAGAAATATCTCCATATTGCTCAACATCTCTAAGCTATTCGAACGCTTACGATTACATAAAAAAAAACAATTGTAAAGCAGTGTCCTTTTTGGTACTCGGTCTGGCTGTTCATGCATATACTGTAATGGGTTGTCGAAATATAATTTATGTAAAAAATATATAATCTGTTTTCTTGCATGTACCGAATTCCTCTACCTTGTCTCCGTGGCATGAGTTTTGTAATTTTGAAGGAGGATAAAATTAACAGTATATCGTGAACATAAATATACAAAGGTGTAAAGGCCAAATGGCCAAACCTGATACAGGTGATAGTACACCTCATTACGATCAACTATTATTATGACGAATCTCGGCGTGGCGAGACCCGCCGCACCATTTGCTGTGTGTCATCGCCGGTATAGTTCAGCCACGCCCCGTTGGATATGTGCCCAACGCTTTAAGCTGTTTCATACAGACTGTTCATATTTATTCTGCCAATATATACAAAACAGTTTTTTTTTTATTTCCTATAAGTGTTGTCATAGTAAAAGTTGTTCGTATTCATAAGTATTATGCCCTGTTTCAGGTTTTTAAGACCTGTCCCTTACACCTTGTATACGTAATGTATATTGTTACACAAAAGCTCAGTAATAATTCTATACAGCAATAAATTCTGTAACTCTTGCTGCGGACTTCCTATCATGCGGTTTGGTGTTAATCATGCAGTATACACGAACTCTCTCGAGTTCTCCTTGGTATGAACTAGTACTATAACAATTTCATTAACAGCATGCTTTGAATATATTAACTTTGAATATTCCAAACAATCTACATTTAGAGGTTTTCGACAAGGCAACTTTTGTTTTATTTAAAAATAAATATTTATCAATTAAAGTAATAATACATACGTAAAAACGCGTATATTTTTTTTAAAGGAATTAAATAGAATGGAAATTCAAAATTGCAATCCCGACGTTTTCACTCTAAGTCGTCAATATAGGGACGATACTAGTGAATGGCTTAATAGTAAATGAAAAATATAGTTCAATCAACATGTTTTATTAGTGTTCCACTGATAGGTAAAGCCTTCCCTCCATCGTTTTTATTCTATTTGGGGCTATTTGGGTATATGGTTTGTCATTCGTAAAAATGTCCAGGTCGTCGTCCCGCCATCTCTCTGGGCCTGCTGGGATGTTGTTTAATATTAAAAGGGACGCTTTTAGTGATTACTTTTGCCCAAGATGTGGCATGCGGCAAACATATTATAAATCATGATCCACATAATTTCTGTAAAAAAATACACTACATTTGGAGGTATTTTGTATACAGTTAGAAGGGTGACATTATTTACTGTGCATGTTTACGGCGTAACTTGTGTTAGGACGAGACAGTGGATGCGGCGCTGCGCGAGGTGGGGCTGCTCTGAGGGTCATTGCTACCTGATCCCCGGACTCCGACTCCATCACCCAGGACTTCCGAAGGCTCTTCCATTTACTCAACAGTGCTAAAAACATACATATTGACGGCCCTCTCGAACAAAGTCATATACGCCAATGTATATAGCGTAAATAAACGATCGAAGTTGGCGCGGCCGCACCAAAAGCGTTGTTCGGTGCGATCTTCGCATCAGACGAGCGCACACCTCTCCGAACTCGCAATTCGTTTCTATGCTAACAGTGCGTGACATTTCAGATCCCATACCACCGATTCTATGAAAACAGACTAACCTCGCGTCTAGACGAGCGAATTTGGTGCGCAACGCACTATATCCGTGGTCTTGCCGCACCAAGTTTAATCACCTATTTACGCTCTTATATTTGCCATAGTATAGATTTTATTTGACGGACACTACAACCTTAAATATTAATGTTTATATTTGACATATACGACTTTTTTCGTGGAACTCGTCGATACTGTCCTCTGAATCATGACCATTTGTTCCAACATATTATAAAAGACGGTTAATCCATATATACATTAGATTAATATTATTATTAATATTTTTACTTGGTACTATCCCCAATATATTAGGTGTTTGCTAGATGTGTTATTGGGGAACTTGGTTACCGCCATAAAGGTTTGGTCAAATAGCCGACGGCGCGCGATGGGAGCGTGGCAGAAGCGCGAGGTCTACGTTCGGTCGTGACGTTTGCCGTCGCGTCGAGCGTGGCTGCGCTTTGTGGCGTCTTCCGTACATTTCAGTACATTACAACCCCTAGCCGCGCCACCGTCGCGCTCCCGTCGCGCTGCATAAGCAGTGTGGCGAAACCTTAAGTAATTGTCATATTCATCGATTTATTTTAAATGTGAGATTCCATGGGACTATAAAATTAATTAACTTTATCCTTATACTTGATGGTTTTAAACACATCGTCTTTATAGGTAAGTATTATATATTATTATATAAGCACACAATGATGTAATCTTTTCTCGACTGAAGCGGACCAAGACAAAAAAAATATATTAATTTCTATGTTCCTTTTTTCTGTATTTTACATAATTTTCGAAAATTTCGACTTGAAATAGGTTCCTATTTCAGATATATCTTAGAAGGTATAATGTATGCCAACTAAATATATAATTTATTAGATTATATTCATTTAATGATTGTGTTGTTAAAGTATTATGATTTTATAATTTTGTTGAAACATCGATTTATTTTAGTTCTAATTAATTGAATTTATTATTCGTTAAGAGATAATATCGTACCTGTCGAATTTAAAATTAACACATTATATGATTTGAGTTAATTATTCTAAACTAACCTTTTATTTCAGCACTTAACATATTGTTGTGATGTTCGACATATAATAGGAAGGACATTAGTTGTATATGATTAGATGTATAATTTTTAATACAATTTATTACATTACATTTACTATAAAATTGTTGATTGAATCGAATACAACGTAGATTTTTGCCAATTTTCAGAATGAATTTTGTGGGACTTCATTCAAAATAATTATATGAACGTAATTGATTGAGTGGATAGTAAATAATTAAGTATTTCAGATTAATCATAAAAATATATTTCTGTAATCATGTTTTGTTAATGTAATTATAATCTTTGTGATTATTGTACCTGTAATTTTCACAAATAGGCAATTCAGACCTATTAAGAGTAACCATAATCTAAAATAGGATTTATTCCTAATAACTATTCACTAAATGTTGTACACATTTTATAATAAAGAAATTAAGTCGGTGTCTGTGCAATAATGTAAATATATGTTTTGAAAACATTATTTCTAATAAATATATTTTACATGTTGTTCAATTATTAGTTTTTGATTGCCGCCTCACCTGGTTTAATCGATTTATAATGACTACAATTTTTCATTAGTGTGAGAACAAATAAATTATATACTTAAATATATAGCGCAACTACGTAGGTATGTAGCATTTCTACTCATGTGACTAATCTGTCCGTTTAACACCGAACCAATAGACCAACAGCAGCGTGGCAGTGTCTCAGACTACGTCATCTCTGCAAATACATGGAAGGGTCATATATTTTTGGCAGCACTGTACGTTTTTACTGTTACTCCATTATAACAGTTATTATCTGTCTTCCATATCTATTTTAATTAATAACCATATTATGTAAATAAACGCGGACTTCCAATGATAAACCAAAATAATTTACAAGATATGTATACAATCTTATACTTACTAGATATTATTTTGATTTTTTTATCATCGCAATACCGAAAAGCGATTGCTCGGTCTAACACGGCCACGAGCGACACTGGCTCAGTGATACCCTTGTTGCAGGAGGAGACCCCGCAGGGCTTCTTCGAGGACCACGGGCTGGGCTAAACACACGGAGCCGGTCTACGAGGCGCTGCAAACCGCCCTCACTACACACGTAGCCGTATACCGACCGTAGACTAGAGTAATCAAATGTATTTTGATATTAGTGTTTAGTGAAACCTCTGTATGATATTGTTATCTGTTCGATATCTGTGAATAGCATAATGAAAATTATAGAATCTTCAAGTTAGTATTCGGGTATGTTTAATTAGTGAATAGCAGGTATATGGCATTTGGCGCTTTAGATATAATAATAAAGTTTGCTAAAGATATGATTATGATGAGTATTTGACTGATGCCCTATATAATGACGCATGATTAAGCGCAGTGGTTAAGAGCTTAAGCCGCTCCGCCCACCGTGTCTAATAGTCGCGGGTTCGATTCCCGCACGAGACAAATCTGGGTGTGATCCACAGTTGTTTGTTCCGGTCTGGGTATTTGTGTATGTGAATTTTCATGTTTGTAAACGCACCCACGACACGGGAATAAATCCTAGTGTGGCGCTATGTTTTCTAAAAAAAAAATGCTCCCCAGATGTGCAGCTAACAACGTGACGACAAGTGGAAAAAAAAAACTGAAGTTATAATGCGCCATATATTTGTTATTCAACTCTAGTTTATTAATATTGTGGCTCACGTCTGAAATGATTACGCAGGCGCTTTTGATAGCTTTTGTGAAATTGGTACAAAGAAATCCAAATAATCTTTCGCGTGAAAAGCGTATCTCGGCGTTTTGCCTTGGAAGACAACAATAACCTAACTATTTTGTGGCTATTTTTGAATGTAATTTTGTTATTAAAATATGAGTAAACGGGCACTGCGGGGTGGTTGTTTGTAGGTAAAGCCAGCAAGTATTATGATATTTATACATTACAATTAAAATAATAAATGCGAAGTGATTTGATATCCTATTTATTACATTAGATCCTAGTTTTTGGACAATTTTAATTTTAAAAAATCTTATATGCTTTATTTCATAGTTTTATATGCGCGTGACGGCATCAGCACCTTAACATTATTTTTTTAAGTCTTGCACACACCAAGGGTAAAAAGTTAGACTAACACCAGTTTAAGTGCTACGTATTAGTTTGGGTGATTTTGTTATGGAAAGTGAGGATGGGAAATAGGCTGAGGAGACGGAGGTCAGAAAGAGTTTCGAATTTCCGCCTCCTCGTAAGGCAACACCGCGCAATTAGAAACAACACGACTGGGTCACTTGGCGGCATGACTGCTGGGAGGGAAGCCTACCAGTGAAACTGGTGGGAGGGTAGCCTACCAACAGTGAAGGTGCTGCTCGTTTAGCACTGCCCAGGGACCACGTGTAGGGAATCATGAGTATATTCAATGCGAGCGGCTTTGGCCGTCAATCCACACTTCGGTTTTATTCAGTGGTTGAATTTTGCATGATTTTTCTTCCAGAAGAGACGTTGCCCTACTCTAGCACTTATTATATACAAGGTGTAACATAACCAACTCTAGACCTGAAAGTAGTTTGTTCTAAATCGGTAACTGAATTCATTCTAACTATTTTTAAAGTATTTAATATTTTTTCTAAATTTGCAAAAGATGATGTTACTCCTTCAGTGCGCTATAACAAACTAAATCTATTATGATTTAAAGCAATATGGAGATTTTAATTGAATTTCTAAAATGTATTGCTCAATATGCACACATACACGTTTCATTGTTAATTCGGGTATAAAAGTGCTTAAAAAGGGGGTTAAAAATTTTAAACTTGGATTGGTTTTCGTATTAAATTTGTAAGGCAATTATTTCATCACCGTGTCTGAGGTATTGCGTTAATTACACCTTGTATACCTAAGTCGTGCTTTAGCCCTGTGTTTTTAGTAGGTATTGTGATTACAGTTTATAAAGCATTAGCTGAAAGAACACTGCGCTTTATTCACTTCCAAATGGCAACTATTCATGTACTTATATAATTTAAGATCTACGTGATAGTTATGTATAATTTTAATAATGCTTTTCCGTATTAGTTATTTATAATTTCATAGTAGTACGGCTCTTACGTTCAAAGATAAAGATAGACTGTGCCAAAAGAATATTGTGAAGTAATATTTTCATATATTTTTTAATACCGTTCCGATTTGACACATATTTCAGTATATAGCTGTTTTGCCACTGCATTACAGAAGTATATGTGAAACGCGTCTCACATAATTTATTGTAATACGTGTGTGCGCTGTCAAATTAAACTACTGTGAACGCGCGCATTTCCTACGCATATATAATGAATTTTAAACCGTAATCTATAGAGCATTAATGTTTCTGTCTGTATCTATATCGTCACGCCAGCTCCCTCGCGGGATAGGCAGAGAGTACAGAGTTCCAACAGGTTCTTTCCTTACAGACTTCTCTGGCTTCCTCCACTCTCATAGTTCGTCTCATGCACGCTCGCCATATACGGAGACTTGACTTGCCCTTCAGATAAGACACTGTCTATTTGGTCATGGTAAGATAGTCTAGGTCTTCCCCGGCACCTACATCCTGGAAGGAATTTCAATTAATCATGTTCGAAGTGAAAATGACACATTAATTGATCCAGTTATAAAATATCTAATATTTTATCTGTAGCTTTATCGTTGTATTTCTTTGCTATACACA
Source organism: Phalera bucephala (assembly GCA_905147815.2). Classification (NCBI taxonomy): domain Eukaryota; kingdom Metazoa; phylum Arthropoda; class Insecta; order Lepidoptera; family Notodontidae; genus Phalera; species Phalera bucephala. The sequence goes on along the minus strand of LR990614.1, from coordinate 35,055,249 downwards.
TTACATTAGTACCCAATATTGTATTTCTGGTAATATTATCACCATACTGAATATCAAACAAACTAAAGACTGTTGTACCAAAATCGCTTTATAAATTTCTACATTTTGTAAATCAGTAAATATTTATCGCGCTGTGTATTTGGAAATTTTCCTTCAAAATGTATAATCTTCATATCACATTCATATCTTGATGTCGGAGGGCCTAATCAACTATGTTTCTTTTGAATATATTGCGTAATAAAAAATACAAATGAAAATGCGTTTAATTTCAATATAAATTCTTTTTATTTAAATATCAATTCATCCAAAACTCTATACTCATATATATATTACAGTATGCCATATAAAAGCGATAAATAATTCCAAATTTAAGACATACCGGCAGTCTTATTCATTAAAATACATGCTTTAACTTAAATGCTATATTTATGCCATAACAGTGTGGGTACCACCTGGATACCCGCATTGTGGCGCCTTACGCTAAGTACAAACCAACGCTACTTTTAGTTTCGAGGTCACGATAACTAGTTCACACTGGATGCATGCCATGATGCATGATTGAATATTAAGCAATATTCAGTCTAATAATAGGCGAGTCAACCGGCGCGGTTAGACGAAACTACGATAGTGTTATCATACACAAACGATATTTTCGAAAACTAAAAGTACCGTTTGACGGTTATAAAATATAAGAAAAATGAAATATATAAGTTTTATTGTTCAGATGATTTTGATTCGGGTGTTGATTTCACGATTTTGGCGGTGGTGGGGGAAGTTTCTTGAGGGTTTTTGGAGGGGGTGCTGGGAGGAGAGGGTTCGGCGTTGTTCTGCTCCTGTTTGGCTTCTTCCTCTTTCTCCCTGTTCTGTTGCTGGGAGGTGACGTTGGCGAGGTGCAGCGCGGCCAGCAGCGCCGTCAGATAGCGGCGCAGGTCCAACTCTATGCCTGCATTCGATCATAGATTTAAAAGATTTAGCGGCTTAGCGATAAGATTAACTTTCTTTATAAGAAAGACTGATGATGATATGAGTTAAGCGTTATTTATATTTGCAGAAGGATTTGTTCATCCATTTTGTGACTAATTATTTTAAAAGACTGAAAATGTAGAACGTTAAACAGTCTAAAGAAGAGATCAGTTTATTCAATTATTGAAACTTTAAGGAGAATTATTTCAAGAGTACAGTGATTACGAAGCCAAATAAAATGTGGTCTTAAAAAATTTAGGTAGGACTTTATCAAAAGTTAGTGAATACTGTTTTCAGATTACGGATAACTGCAACAATACAATATAATCAGCATTAAAAAAAATGATCTGGCGTGATGATATGGTTAAAGGTCGATTTCAAATTGAAAAATTATTGTGTACATGTATGTGCCCGATAGCTGATTGCGTAGCCGGTTTATTATCTTATTTCAAGATTAAAAAGAAAACACGGAACCAATTAATCAAAAACTACGTCTCAGTTTAATTACTTTTTGCGATGTAATAGAAAAATATATGCGATAGAATGAACGTAAAAATAGTTTGTATGGAACCACTAGTAAATTAGATTTATTAGTTGTATTTGCAACGAAATATGATTTGGAAGATAATATTATTCATTATAATAATAATATAGGCACGTCAACTTTATATTTTGTCCATCAAGTTCATGTATTGGTATCTATATCATCACGCCAGATTCCTTGCGGGGTGGGCAGAGAGTACAGAGTTCCAACAGATTCCTTACCTACAGACATCTCTGGCTTCCTCCACTCTCATGGTTCGTCTCATACACATTCGTTACAGACTCTTGACCTTTCATTCCAATAAGAAGATTAAATTATTTTAATAAATATAGAAAAGTGCGATACGGTGCTCATATACACTAGATTTGGAGGCAGTGCTATTAAAAAACCGGGTCAGAGCTAACTAAACGGTAACAATTTCCGAAATTAGCCTTGTCCAAGCGTCGAACTCGTAACCTTCGGAGTAATCCACGTGTTTGAACAGACGGAAACAATGCTGTGACATTTGAAATGTGAATTACAAGGCTAAGAAATAGTTCCGAACACACGAATTATTAAGCTAGTATTTCCGCATAATTAGATATGCCAATCTTATCTATATATTAATACGTGAAGCAAAAACTTTGTACACATTTTTACGAAAATTGCGCGGACGGAGGAGTCTGAAATTTCCCACACTTATAGTTTATATAGAGAAGTAGTTCAGAAAGCTAATACTTTTTTCAAATTATGCATAAAACATACATTAAATCAATGAAAAAAATATTACACACACTACCATGTATTTGACACAATACACGTCAAATTGATGTTTGTCTTTAATATTATTTGTCTATAGTCTTACTGAATGTCAAACATAACCAGCAAACGATGAAAGAGTAGGTCGAATATCGACCTATGGGCGACCACTAGTATTAATAGTTATTCTAATTCCATTTCAAGTTTTCCATTCCAAGTTTAACTATTTCCGATTTTGTATTAGTAAAACTTGGGCGCGGATATTGTTACCAATATTATTGTAATCTTATTTTCCCGTGAGAATGACACTTGGGTATACGCAGTATATAGATCCATCTTTTTCTAACGATAAAGGTTAAGGTAACCTAACAGGTTTTAAGAGCCTGCTTTAAGGTATACAAACAAGAATCTGTAAGAAATATGGGCCATCGCCCATGATGCATAGTTGGAATCCTAAATCGAAACAATTTTTGATGTTTTACTGTGGAAAAATGTTCAATAGCTTTCCATAATTTGGGATTCTGCCCAGTATGGTGACCAAGTCTGTGCAAGCAACCGTAAGTACAATTTTTACATACATTGGAATAATAAGCGAATATGCAATACCGACCTTCACGATCTTTATCGTTTGATCAGTCATGCCATATATTATTTTTAAAACAGATAAGTATAGTATGTGTATGAGACGATCAACTGGACGAGGCCGCTTCGGGGGAGGCATAGGCTTGCCCCATATTATATTATAAACATCGTTGGCGAAATAGGCGTGTACACCGTAGACTTCAACCTCCCCCATTTTTGAGAATATAGGCACAGTAAAGATTTGTAAACAGCAAAGCATCTTAGTAATATTCAGTTCGGTTCGGTTCAGATAAGAATCACGCACATAGACGCGCGCTCTACGCGACTTCATCGGAGGTCTTACCTGCTGAGAATTCGCGTAGAGCGCGCATCTGTGTGCGTGATTCTTATACGTACCGTAAGCACTAGGATGTTTTACTGTTTACATATTGTTATACTATGGTATAGGTAGTATTTTTAGATATGGTCACGTACCAGAGTTCCTGAGCTCGTTGATCTTGTAGGCGAGGTTGGCCCAGACGCGGCGCGCCGCCACTGCGCTCAGCCGGCCCACCGTCTGCACCGTGTGCAGCGCCGGGTCGTTAGTCACCGGGACTATTTCATCTACAATACAACCAACATTACTTTTTTATTCCTGTACACCGAAAACTCCCCCTCATTCTAATATGGCGTAAGACAAAATTGACTGTTCAGAATTAGAAAAAAGAAGCGTATTCATGGCGGCCCAAGTAAACATGTATTGTTTCAAGCGTTAATTTTCCATCAAGATAATGAAAATCCGAATGAAAGAACTAATCTATCTATATCATCACGCCAGATCCCTTGCGGGGTAGGCAGAGAGTACAGAGTTTCAACAGGTTATTTCCTTACATACCTCTCTGACTTTCTCCACTCTCATAGTTCGTCTCATACACGCTCGCCGGTTACGGAGACTTAACTTGTCCTTCAGATAAGACTCTGTCTATATGGTCGTGGTCAGATAGAACTAATTTAAATAGAAAAAATCGATTACCTAGCTATACTTGACTTACGCTATATTAAAATTAGGTCGACGACATTATAAGTAATCAAAAAAAAAATAGCTTCTTCGCACTGCAGTAAGCAGAGAACTGGACATGAATCGAACCAGCCCGCGTGTGTAAACCGCGGCAGTAAGCAAGGAAGTCCACATGTAACTCAGCTACGTGGTTTAAAGTTTTCTACCTGGCGCGACAGAGTTTTGAGCGTACGTCAAGGGTATAGTTAACAATCCAACAACCCTTTAGATGTGTAAAAGACCAATATAATAATAGAACTCCTCGGACTAATACCACCAAGCAACGCAATAAAATATGCAGAGAACCTTTTGAGCTCTTAAGGAATCTGGTGTGATGATATATCTAAAAAGACAAAGGGTTTCAGATCATTTAAAAAAACGCGAACATTTGGGACGAACAGATTGTGTTTCGATCGTTTCGGATCACCCCTTAAGAGACACTGTGATGTCGACTCACTGGACTGTTCCTCCTGCACTCCCACGGGTGGCAGATAGTGGTTGAGCAGCTGCATAGCGTAGGTGGCGCCGGTGTCGACGCTGTGCACCGCCTTCTGCCCATACGCAGTCGACAACAGCGCGTTGGCCTTCGTCCAGGACAACTCCTTGAGGGACTTCACTCGCTGTTCAGCGGCCACGCGAGCCCCTTGCATCTAAGACAATAGAGTTCAAATTAGCGACGTATGTCTCTGAACACCTTATAGCGGTCTAGACTGCCTCGTTGGTCTAGTGGCGAATAATGTGTTTTACGATCACGAGGTTCAAATCCCAGGTCGGACAAATGTAGTTTATCTATCAAAAAACTCAGTCCGGAGTTTGGAATTGTGCCCGGTATATGGCAACAGGCTCGCTCCCTATTACATGGGACCTAACATCATCGGCGAAAAGTGGGTGTACTCAGAACCCCTCTGCCACTCCCGCTTGTGGAATATAGGCATGACGGTGTTTATTTTTTATTCTTTTTTACCTTATAACTTGCCGATTTTCTTAAGACTATTGTTTTATCAACGTATTGCATGTGATATGGTATAAATGTTTCCCAACATTAGGAATGCATCCTCAAATTAAGGTGGATAATTTTTTGACACAAACACCTAGACCAAAACAATGTTTGTGGGTCATACAAAGATTGGTCCGGCCCAGAGATTTGACTACCTATGCCCTAACTATGTACTAAACTAGCGGTTAGGGCATACTAGAATTCTGTGGCGATGCAAGCAGTTTTCCAGCCAGTAGGCAAAGGTGTTCCACAGCAAACCCATTCTCCATTCCGATCTCGATCTCGAACCTATTCGCGCCTTTATTAAAAAAGCGACAACCCGATATTTCGCGAACGCGTCCAATACGCGCCGCCGATTACGAACTAAACTCCCCTCCTATCAGCCGCTACCGCCATCCGCGGCATGTTCTCACCGACCCTCCCGAAGCCTTTACATCCCTTCTTTCGGATACAGATACCGCACACATGATCAGACACCGACCTCGCCGGCGAGGTCGAAGAATCCCTTGCCCGCCGGCCGGTGCAGAGCACCACGGCGAGACACCTAGTATACGCCCTCATAGCGACTGCCCAAGCCGAGGCCGTACCTCCTTGAGGCGCCCTTGAGCTAGTGGCCCCCTTGCCCTTCTGGCTCGAGCGTAGTGGTTGCACGCTCGCCCTCTTGTCCGGTGAAGCTGTAAAGGCCCCGCGGCCAACAGCGTAGATCATTCACACACACAGCTAACCCACATTGCAGTCAGACGGACGATTTAGCGCAGTGGTTAAGAGCTTAAGCCGCCGTTCGATTCCCGCCCGGGACAAATCTCTGTGTAATCCACAATTATTTGTTTCGGTCTGGGAATTTGTATATGTGAATGTTCATGTTTGTAAACGCACCCACGACACAGGAATAAATCCTAGTGTGGGGACACGTTTTTTAAATAAATGGAAAAAAAGGAAGATGTTAGTGTGACAGATATGGGGCCTATGTCTTCATGTCAACATACAATTCTTATCACATCTCTAACAAAATAATTGCAACATCGCCGCCTGAATGGCATAAGGACACAACTCCAAAGCAAACATTGGTAGCGAAGCTTTATATTTTACAAATATGAGCCCCAATTCAAGTAAGCAAAATTTTGACTCGAAAATCAAGTAGCCACAGTTTCGATGCACATTCGGGACTAATATTTGTGTAACCCACAAATGTTTGTTACGGCCTGTGTATGTGAATCTCATCTTTACGTATGTAGGCACGACACATGAATAATAACCATTCAAAAATGGCGGATACGTTACTTGCTATTATTTTACATCCAACGTCAATTTGCATAACCGATTCGACCTACAAGCTATCTAAATACGATAATCCGGTATTATTAAATCAATACGGATCCGATTCATATACATAATGTTATATCAAGGTCACCTTTCCAAACAAAAGGAAAGTACGATTATAATCTCCAAACAAGAATGGCTATAGCTGTACTGTGTACCCACAGTTAGTCTTAAACTAAAACAATTTATTTTGTATAAGCGCTTACAAATAGTCAATGTACATTTTGTTTTAAATCTAATTTAACTACTAATTTACCACCAGTTCGGAAGGCGTCCTCCACTGAGAAGATCCGGTGAAGAAACTCAGCGGGCTTGTTTTTTTTTATTACTATCCTTTCCTTTCTATTCTTTTTTAATCATATTGTATGGATACAATGTTTATGTTAAAATTAAATAATTTAACATCTAGCTCCAGTGTGATGCCGTACGACCGAGATATGTGCCTAATGATGTTATTTATAAAGAGTGTCTAAAGGATTCCAGATGGACCGTTCATGAGTATGACTACTGGAGCAGCCATCACTACCCTCGACCACAACACGCTACGCTTTAACATTGATGTAATTTGTCGACGTCGACCCGCGTCGATAATTTTAGAACCCAAATGTGATAGGGAGTGAGTATATTACAATCATACTGCACACAATTCGCTACTGAAAACTTTTCCATAGAAAAACTCCGCTCTTTATTCGTTTATAGGATTTCTCGATTCGTTCGACTCCTTTGCCCAGCAGTGCAGGACAAATCCTTCCATAATCACCACAAAGACCTGGTATGAGATGTACGCATCAGTTATTGTCGCCCTAGGCGTAAGATAATAGTTTTGTCTTACGAGCTAGCTTTTGTGTGCGAGTGATGTACGTTGTTGGCCGCGGGGCCTTTACAGCTTCACCGGACAATAGGGCGAGCGTACCACCACTACGCTCGAGCCAGAAGGGCAAGGGGGGCAGGGCAAGGGGGGCAACTTACATGCTAGAATGGCGTGCCGTAATAATAGTTTAACACGAGTATACTAGTGTTAAGAATCATACTGTATTCAAGTATAGACAGGACTAATTCGACTTGCGTACAAGACTCGTATCACGGGCTGACAAATCTCCCGCGCGTTGTCTTTCCGTCCGTACTAGACCTGCAAGGTCGCATGGTGGGACACTACTATAAGTAATGTCCTTCTTTTTTTAATGAATGGCTAAACACTTTAACAGTATGTTCCGCCAATGTCAATAATAATAGAATACTAGCGACCCGCCCCGGCTTCGCACGGGTGAATTATGCACATGTATGTTCCTTTTGAATCACTCCATCTATTGGTGAAAACCGTATGAAAATGCGTTCGGTAGTTATTGAGTTTATCGCGTTCAGACAGACGCGGCGTGATCACTTTATTTTTAACCGACTTCAAAAAGGAGGAGGTTCTATGTTCGGTTGTATGTATGCTTTTTTTTTATGTATGTTCAGCGATTTTTCTGTCAATTGTGGACCGATTTTGATGATTTTTTTTGCATTGGGTTCAGTATAGCTCCGCGGTGGTCCCATTTTAATTTCATTGGCATTGGACCTTGGACTTAGAAGATACACCAGGGAACTCCTTAACGACAAACAATAGGCATGTGTAAATTGAGATATTATGAGTATTTCGACAATCCTATAGGTACCCTACTATAGAACTAAGCAGTATATTAGCCAACTTCAAAAAAGGAGGTTCATAATTCGTCCTTTTTTATAACTCCTTTGCTTATGAACCGATTTTGATGAATTCTTTTTGCATTTGGTTCAGTATAGTTTTGAGGTGGTCCGATTTTATTGTTATTGGTATTGGACCTTGGACTTTGAAGATAGAAGAGGGAACTCCTTAACGGCGAACAGCACGAATGTATTGATTCCGTTATTATAGTCATTATATTAATCCTGTAGGTACCTTACTTTACAACTTAGCAAAACAAAATAATATCGGTTTATAAATATTACTAAATAATTAACTCGTCACTTAAAATTGTAAAATAAAAATCTTTTAAAAAAAAGGTAAACCGACTTCAAAAAGCAAAAAATAAATATTTGAAGTCGGTGCCAAGAAACAGACTGCACCAACCAGCACCGACTTCAAATATTTATTTTTTGCTTTTTGAAGTCGGTTTACCTTTTTTTTTTAAAGATTTTGTAATATGTAGTCCTAAAATTCTAATCAGAATCCGGCATACTGTCACCCAAATATATTTTGTAATATGTCGATAAGGGTCCGAATGTTCCGGTTCATTGTCCACGCGTGACGACGCTTCGCTATCTTATCACGCCTCGGTCAGCTCCTATCTGTCACTAACTATTCTAAAATATAATAAAATTTTCAATACATTTCCAATGTCCGGTCGCGTTTATTATACTTAACATGTGATATTATCAGCATTGTACTACAGGCAACTGATCATTTGTGCCTGCATTTATGAAAAATACATTTTTTCATATACCTTCCAAACTTTTAAGATAAACTATAAAGTGAAAGCCTAGTGGTTGGACCGGTGGACTGCAAAGTCAGAGGTCTTGAGTTCGAATCCAGGCACGCACCTCTGTCTTTTCGAAAGCATGTGCGTTTTATAAATTAACTATCACTTGCTTTAACGGAGAAGGAAAACATCGTGACCTGCATGCCTAAGAGTTTTTCGAAGGTGTGTGAAGTTCGCCAACCCGCACTGGGACAGCGTGGTAGACTATGGCCTAAACAAACCCTCTCAATTTGAGAGGAGGCCCGTGCCCAACGGTGGGACATTTTCGTAACAGTGCTAATATGACTATTATTATAAAAAGTACAAATGAATTTGAAACTAATACGTGATACGTGAGATGTCATCTTTAAATCAACTTGTTAGTCAGATTATCATAATTATACGTTGCGTAGTCACAACAGAATCTCAAAGACAGTGAACGCGATCCAACAACGAACCAAACATCCTGCAGTTCCAGTACCTCGTTGAACTTTGGACCTCGCAGTTATGTGAAAGTATTGCACACTGAATGCCAAGCAATAACATCTCGTTGGATGCTTCCAGTTTTATTTTTAACTTTGTTTTTAATAACCATTTCAAGTAGCGAGTATCGCGAATCGTTGCATGAATTCAGAATCAGATTAAAAAATGAGTCATAGGTAGATATCAAGATAGCGCGATCGAGTGATACGATCGTAAGCCGTTTAACTGAATAGGGTGAATAGAAGAGAGCTTAATTTCTACATGGAACAACTTTGAGAATGGTAATTGTGAAGTTAGCTTAGTGTCACCTAAGCAGGGGCGTAGCTACCGCCCTATCAGCCGTATCAAAGATACGGGCCCCCCAGCTTCAGGGGCCCCGAACCCGTGTAGGCAAAAATTCGTAAATTGTTATCCACAATCTTACCCAAACTTTGGCCGTACGCTAAGCTTTACAGGAAAAAATAAAATTATCTTATCATACAGGATCTTATATGGATTCACATACATGATCGATATGATCACACGATAATTATGATTTTACGTCATGTCTGCGCAGTAAAGATCCTTTAAATGTTTTATTCCAAAAGCAAAACGTCTTCAGCTATAATGATTTAATAAATAAATTTGTTGAAAAAAGGCTTATAAATAAATTTGATTTGAATTTTTGGGTAACTTAGCTCCTAGAAGCATTTATTGTAAGTAATTACGAGTATACTACTGCTAGTATACTTATAATCAGTATATGTTTATATTATTCAATACGAGTGATTTATTGCTTTTGTAAAAAAAAATTTACTCTCCATTTGGGTTTCGCCACAGTTAGGTAGCAGGGCCCCGCAATCAATTTTGATACAGGGCACATTTAGGGCAAGCTACGCCACTGCACCTAAGGTTTCTTAAGCTACTCTATGCTATTCGTAAAACCAAGAAATAGCTAAGGCGCATGCCGCGGGGGCAGCAGCCAGAAATGCAAAGTTCTTCATACAAAATAAGTTTTAGGAGGAACAAAATTCAAACCTTATCTTGAGGGCTCGTAACCTTATTTACGACCGACGTAAGATAATACGTTTGCTTAATGAGGAATCTAGTGATTGACATGTTCTGATAATATTAATGGACACTAAATCTATATAAATATTATTATAAAAATTGAACACTAAATCTAACTACGGACTTCCGCACAGGAGCAATTATTATGTATTTAATCTTGGTTCAATGCATACTCGTAATAGGCTCACAAAGCCGGCGTGACGGGAACAGCTAATAGGTTTATTCCGTATCAGTTCATTCCTCGGTCAGTCAATTCAAAAAGGGATTTCCCTAATGGGCAAAGTCATGCCCTAAATGAAAGATTATTCAACTTTGCCAAAATCTGTAGCATGCCTATTACGGGCAGTAAGACGTCGGCCTGTGATTCTAGTCTTGTACTCGAGTCAAATAGTCCTGTCTATACGTCATTACAATTTATGAAGAGAGTTGTTTCGTGTAAATTTTTTGTCCCGGTACAACATGCTACCACGTAAGACAGCGGTTATCTGACACCTAGGGCGACAAAATCTGTGACATATGTACATCAATAAATTTAATATTTTTATTGCAGTAGTGGCATTTAAAAATCTTTTTAAAAAAAGGTAAGCCGACTTCAAAACAGTTACTTGACACCGACTTCAAATATTTATTTTTTGCTTATTGAAGTCTGTTTACCTTTTTTAAAAAGATTTTTATATTACAATTTTAAGTGACGAGTGAATTATTTACTAATATTTATATACCTATATTATATTATTTTGCTGAGTTGTACAGTAAGGTACCTACAGGATTGATATAATAACCATAATAACGGAATCTATACATTCGTGCTGTTTGCCGTTAAGGAGTTCACTGGTGTATCTTCAAAGTCCAAAGTTCAATACCGATTTCATTAAAATGGGACCACCTCCAAACTATACTTAACCCAACGCAAAAAGAATCATCAAAATCAGTTCATAAATAAAGACGTTATAAAAAAAAAAACAGACAAATTGTAAACCTCCTCCTTTTTGACGTCGGTTAATATTCTGATTAATTCTATGGCAGAGCACCTATAGGATTGACGTAATACCCATAATATCTCAATCTACGCGTTCGTATAGTTTGTCGTTGAGGAATTCCCTGGTGTATCTTCAAAGTCCAAGGTCCAATACCGATAAAATTAAAATGGGACCACCTTGGATCTGAACCCAATGCAACAAGAATCATCAAAATCGGTCCAGAATTGACGGAAATATCGGTGAACATAAAAAACAAAAAAAAAATCACAAAAGAGCATACATACAGACGAACATAGAACCTCCCTTCTTTTTGAAGTCTGTTAAAAAGATACTGATGTTTTGTCAAGTCTATTATTAAATGTGAGCTTTTACAAGGATAGTGTTATTATTGAACTCGATAAGGAATGTGGGGCATCAACTGTAAACAACCACCTGAGAACTATTATTGAAACTATGAGTCAGATTGTTTGCATAGTGAACTGTAGTACTGACCATAATGCTGGATCTTTCTAGGGTACAAGGAGAGCACAAACTTCTATCTTTATAGGTTACTCACAACTCGACTCTTCATGATAGATCTGCTAAGACCACTTGATTATGGGCATGAAAGTAAGAGAGAATGATGTTTCTTCCTAAAAGAGCTTATCTAGCAATCATAACAGCACATCACCAATAATAACTTACAAGTGTTACAACTGCAGGTTACTACCTCTTTTGAGTCTGAAAATTGCCTTCATTAAATAGAGACACAAGGACACAATTAACTTACCAAACAAACATACACACGCATCTATATCCTACTGAGGTAGCCAGAGATGACAACTCGCCAAATGCTACGATTCTGACACACCTCTTTAACTTCATCTACATTTATACCTCATGCATTTCTCTCGAATTTGACCCTTTTTAAAGACACAATTCGATAGTAGTATACTTGTACCATTCTGACAGCTTCTAGATGTTCACTACTAAAGGTTTTTGAAATTTCAATAGAAACTAGGAACACGGGCAGGTCAACAAAGGCCACTCTTATTAAAACTTGAATCTTACCTTAGTGACATGCGGTGATATTTTCGACAGCATAGCTTGTTTGGTTGTGTCTATGATCACTTTAGGGGGTTCTGCGACGATGGGCACTCTGCGTTCCAACTCGTCTATGGCGGCAGCGATTTTAGCGTCGCCGGCGGCGAGTGGTGCTGCGACGTAGGGCGCCGCCGTGGTCGCCGCACGGACCACTCCGGCCTCCGCGGTGGACAGGGCCCATTCCAGGAGCGAGTGGGCTCCTACAACAATGAGTAAGTGTAAAATAGTGATTTTTATTTGTGAAACCAAATGCCAAAGTTGGTGTTTTCAAGTGACCATTTTTTGCTTGAAAACAAAATAGGTTACGCATCTCTTCCTCCCATATGTTTCGCCCCTGATGGCATAATTGAACCCATTCGCTCCTTGAAAGTTAAAATGGTCCCATTCAGCCCTTATTTAAAGTTTATGTGAAAATACAGTTTTGTAAATAACTCAAAGTAAATTGTAGGTATGTTGGAATAAAATTCAGATAAATACTACTTATAGATAGATAATACTTATATTTTGAAAAATAATACTTATATGTTACAAGGAGCAGCAGGTGGTTTATAAACATTAAAAATATGTTTGCCCCCTGTTGGGAGGTGAACAGGTACTGTGAAAAGGGGTGAGACACATTTAAACAACAAGTGGCGAAAACAGGGCGAACTGGTGCGATACCGAAAATAAAGGAATATTTAATCTACCCACCATTCTTGTTTGTTTTTTTTTTACTCATCTTAACCTCTAAGTTTCAAGTGGGATAAGGTTTTTAAAGTTTTAGCACAGTACAAAGCAGGGAATAGAAACTGCCAAATAAAAAAGTAATTAGTATAATCATTGGACGATTTGGCGCAGTGGTTAAGAGCTTAAGCCGCTCCGCCTACTGGGTCGAATAGGCGCGGGTTCGATTTCCCGGACAAATCTTTGTGTGACCCGCAATTATTTGTTTCTGCCTTGGTGTTTGTGTATGTGATATTTATTTCATGTTTGTAAACACACCCACGACACAGGAATAAATCCAACTGACGGGTTCCTTATTTTTTTAATAAAAAAATAAAAGATAAATGCAAGCAAAGGGTGCAACAAACAAGTGCAAGTTAAATTAATATGTAGTCAGAAAAAGGCTTAGATAAGTTCCAGGACCATAGAAAACAAGGAGGAAATTTAAGTCCAAAAATAACAACTAAATAATACAATAAATACCTTTGACTCTTGTATAGAAAGCTCCAACTTGTTCAACTGCAGCTCCCACTGTGGGAATAGCCATGGCCTTCTGGACGGACTGGAGGTGTCCTATGGATGGTGCTTGAACTACTTCTGTCGCCATCTGCACACAGAATAATGCATGTGACACTCTAATACATTACAATTAATAAAATTATGTGTATTCATAGGGATTTGCATCTACTTGTTAATGAAACAGACATGAACAAGATTGTTTTAATAAATTTATAAACAAATTATATGAAATTGTTACATTGTGTGTCATCATGCAAGATCCCTAGTAGGGTATGCAGATTACAGAGTTCCAACAGGTTCTTTCCTGTTATTAATTCTATAACATGCTTTTTTATTCTTTCTAATGAACACAATTTATATAGTGATGACTTTCTAAAGTTTATATTGAAGATTTTTAATGTCAAGTTATCAACAATCTCTTTAGTTTATGCTAACTGTACTCTTGGAGGGCATAAGGCAATTTGATATGTAATTAATTTCTCTGCTTGTATGTAGGTAACTATAATATTTTTCATGAAGGATGAGTACTGTGGCAGTTTTAAGTGTAAAAGAAACGTAGTGGTTGCACACTCGCCCTCTTGTCCGGTGAAGCTGTAAAGGCCCCGCGGCCAACAGCGTAGATCATTTACACACACACACACACAAAGTGTCAAAGAAAATTATACTTAATGAATAGCAATAAGAGACATGATCTGTTCCTATATTTATGGTTTTATGCCTTAATATCATTGAATTAAATTATAATTATGTTTGGTACTTAGAACTGTCACTACCCATCTTGTGTGAAAAGTACTATAACTTTACATACATATACTAAGTCCTATATCCTACTGTTCGCTACATGCTACAATTCTGACACAAATCCTTCCCTGCATCTACATCAAACATTTAAAACATTCATACATCTCAAAATTTTAATTTTATAGAAAGAAATAAAAAATATATGGATTGTGGGTAGGGATTATCAGACCTTCAGATCACATTGTACTTACTTACCCTAGTATTATTTCTACACATCTGATATTTTAAACAATATAATACTTAAGAAATTATTGGAATTACATCTCAACTAGGACACCAGATTTCTTATTAAAAAAAATACAAAATACCTTCTTATTAGAACCGGATTAGATTATTTCAATCACCCTCATTAGAAAAAATATTAGTAGGTACTAGAATAGTCTTTATAAACAAATGTATAAATTATATAAAAAGAAAACAGCTGAAGCAGGTTTGGAAAGGGACCATTGGAAATACCGGATAGCGATTTCATAATCAACAAGGCAAGCGATTTACAACGCTAAAATTAGTAGAAGTAGGTAGGTAATTGCTCGAAAATTATGGTGAATATAGTAATAAACACAAACCTTTATAGTAGGTACTTCAGAAATGGAGAAATTTGCAACGCAAAAGTCAACAACTTGTTTGCTGCGGGCCAAACGAGTAACTGAGATGCACCGACTGATTTGATACAGAAATTAATTTACCCCCTGTATATTGAACACTACGTTCAGCATGTACACACGGAATATGAATGATTAATTACTGTGATTCGATAAAACTTTGTCTGAACTTTGTCCGACCTACGTCAGACATTTAATTAATAGGGCTGCACAATGTTTACGAGCAAAGTCTATATTGCATGATTTAGTCGATTTTTTATTTATATACAATATTTTATACAATATTTCTATCAAATTATAGTCAATTTTTGTCGGGATGACACGGTTATAAATTAACTGTCCATAAACTCAAACTTATGACTATAAAATTAATTATACGGTAGGCAGCGCATCTCTATTTAATATATGCGTAAAATATTCCTATTTCTTACCATTTAGTGTAGAACAGAGACGGAAAATACGAGAATGCATAAGCGAATAGGGAACCAACCATCACCATATTTTTGGTTGGTCGCCAAGTGCCATAGGCCAATGACGAACATTGATCGCAATTTGTGCAACGAGGCCAGCTTATGTGGGAATTAACACAAACATTGGATCAACAGCCTTCGTTCATTGGTTGTTCAAGTCAGTAAATTTTGAGACTTGATTATATACGTTTTGGTTAATTAAGATTTGTAAAGTTTTCTTGTTATTCGAAGAAAATGTCGTGGTCTAATGATACCGTAATGGAGTTTTTGGAACTCTATAGAAGAGAACAACATTTATGGGACCCAAAACATCCCTTGCATAGAAATAGAAGTAAAGTTTCTGACGCCTGGCTAAGAATACAATCATCATTAAGTATACATTGTTCGGTAATTGATCTTAAAAAGAAAAAGGAATCTTTGATGACCTCATTTAGAATGCATTTCGGTAGAAAGAAATCTCGTGAAGGATATCGTACGACTTGGTTTGCATATCCTCTGATGGAAAGTTTTCTTGGAGGGAAATATGAGTGCGATAGCACAAATGAAATGGAAACTGAGGTAAACACATATCATGATTATGAAACACATCTATATACAATACATTTTATTTTTTAAAGTGTAGGCACGTACATAAAATAGCGTTACGTACATTCAGTTCAAACGGATACTTCGGTAAACATTGGACCAAATTGGTTCCAATTGCGTAATGGTGGCCATTTTGGCTGTGGTTTGGTTATGTATGCCGTATGATTGCGGCCAAATTGGTGTCATGCTAGCTAAGTGTGAGTCGACTTGACTTGCATTCAAAGGGTTCCATACGGAACCCTTTGAACCCTGACCCTTTTAGAATTTTGTAATTTTATAAACCAAATGTGATCTTTTTAAATCATAATCGAAATGAAAATGTATTTACTTGACTTAGTTGGAATCACTAAATATCTTCTACTTTGATTTCGAACAGTCACATTTTGAGTGTAATAAATATAATAAGAGATAGTGATGCCAATTTTAATTTCATATTCTCTATCTATCTATCTATATCATCACGTCAGATCCCTTGCGGGGTAGGATACAGAGAGTACAGAGTTCCAACAGGTTCTTTCCTTACATACCTCTCTGGCTTCCTCGACTCTCATAGTTCGTCTCATACACGCTCGCCGGTTACGGAGACTATTGACTTGTCCTTCAGATAAGACTCGGTCTATTTGGTCATGGTAGTCTAGGTCTTCCCCGGTACCTACAACCTTCCACTTTCGTGTTAAATTTAAATGTTGAGGAGCTTTTTTGCAGTTTTTCACCAACGTCGGCAATTACAACACGCAGCCAGTACTACCCGATCCCAGTGCTAATAGGAATATTCATAATCTCGACAAGAACAACACAACTACCAGACAAAACAAACCTCAAAATCAAAAGACGTCTCAAAACGTTAAAAAGTCGGACATAGTGTATACGAAGAAGCGAATGGACGAAACTGGTTCATACTTGGAGAACGCTGACTTAAAAAGTGAGATGGATGAATACGATCTGTATGGGCAGTTGTTAGCAAAGAAATTGAGGAAATTAGACGAACATCAAAGGGATTTGGCGATGCACGAAATCGACAACGTAATGTTTCGTGCAAAAATGCAGAGTGCTACAACGCGTTCCAGAAGCTATTCCACCTCACCATCACCCGTACCGCGAAAGATAAAATCTCCTATATTCATCGTTGCTCAGCAAAATGCGAATAACATACAATATGAAGATGAAAATATACCGTATCAGGAACAACATCCTTCTTAGATCTATTAAAGCTGGTTGTCTCGATTAAAACGAAGCTCAATCAGCTGGTAAATAATTGATTTATGATTGGAAATCGCTGACTCACGCGTGGCAGACGTTTACAAGAAGGAGGAGCGATACAAGTATGAAGAAGCTACCCATAAGTACTTATATATAGCTAGATGGGATACCTATCGGCTGTAAGGGTGCATCCGACACATGACACTCCCCAGGGAGAAATTGAAGCTTTTCCTTGCAATTAGATTATGGAAAATGTACTTATCTGTTGATGATGTCTAATTATGTTTCTGTACATATTTAAGTTTGAAGAAACTGATCTTTACCCATGGATATCTTAATACTTATTATTAAGATACTGTCTTTAACCTAACTTTGATATGTGTACATATCTGTGTGCACATATGTAAGTTGAAAAACAAAGTCAAAAAGTACCTAATCCAGATGGATTAGGTACTATTTTAATTAAGCAATTCGTTGTTCATATTACAAAATGGTGTTATATAATTGGGTAGTCAATACCCTTCTATTTTGTGAGTGTTATAGATTTATTTACTTTTGTTCAATAAAATATGTTTATAAATATAAAAATGCCACTTCATCTTTGAATTCGAAAAATATATCCATGTCATTCTTAAGTCAGACGCAGTACTATTTCTGCGAGTCAAGCGTTTGTCTTATCTGTCTTGGTATGTTATGAGATATTTATGAGTCATTTTAGCAAAATGACTTACGCCCGGTTACAATATTTGACTCAAGGATAGATTTGCCTACTAAGGATAGAATTTTGACATATTTCATATGAAAAATCTCTTAACAGAAGCTGGCACCTAATTGGGTTATTAACATCTGACCACTTCACCCTTCTTGAACTAACAGAGAATGTTAAAAGTAAATATAATTGCCGGCCGCTGCCCGGGGGTCACCGGGGCACCTCTGGAGCCGGTGCTGGATGTCTCAGTTTGCGAACCATTGGCAACGGGCCGAGCAGGCGGGCTTCCCTCGGTAAATATGCCACAGCAGATCAAAGCTTAGTGACAGGGTCTACCACGTCACTTTTTCCATCCATCCCTTCTATAATGCCTTCGTATTGTGCATCTTCAACCCCGTCCGCAAGCAATAAACAGACGGCGGATGTTGCACAGGAGACAATTTCTGTTGCTGATCCTGTGCTCACCACCAGTTCTACGACAAAGAGCAGAGAGTGGAGCCTTGAAATGAATGAGTTCATCCTGCGCACTTACCTCTATTTAACAACTTTAGAAACTGACACTAACGGATATCTGATACCCTTAAATACAAAATTTATATAGAAATATCCAAACATGCTTATTAGCCGTCAGAGAGTGGAAGAAAAACGACGAGCAATAACTCGAAAAACCTATTACCAAAAGCAACAATAGACGAAGTTTACAGGAAGTACAAGTTGAGCTAGCATCTATTCACTCACACCCAACGTATTAGATGGACAAATCAATATAACGAAGACATCATTAAAATATATTACATACTAATCAAATTAGAAACAAATATGAGCGCATACAGAAAACCTCTGCACTAACACTTTATAACCTTACACCCCGAGTTAGCCCACGCAACGGGACCAAAGAATTGCGGATCAAAGAAAAATAATAATCAACAATAGGTATATATCAGATGAAAGATTAAAAGCTATCAAAGAAGAAATAAAGATAGATTTACAAAGGACAACAAACTACACAGACACGCAAATAAATGTAGCCGACAAAGAACAAGCTAATATTTACATGAACCAAAGTATTTCAAATGATACTCAATCACAATACAATGAAGAAAATCTCCTAAACGCCATAGAAACAGATTTGTTCAATGAAAATAATGTAGATGTAATCAGTGAAAGACAATTTGACATAGATCAACTTTTCCAACAGACTTTAGAGCATTTCACGGAGACGGACTCTACTACTCGACCATACATTCCAAAACAAAGCACATCCAAAAATAGTTAGTTATATTAAAAGAACACTTTTACCAGAATACATTAATAGTGATTTAGATTTTAACACAATCCAGACAATATACAGTGCTGCTTGGAGAACTGCGAAAATAAATGGTGCAAAAATCTCTTCATCACCATTAAACATGACACACAAAATATATAATAAACTACCAAACAAATTACTTGAAGTAAAGAACATGGATACTTTTAAGAAAACTTTATTTGATATTCTCGTAAAGAAGGCCTTTTACACGATAAATGAATATTTTAATGAACAGTCTTTAATGTGATCGTGACCATAGTGAGCTAATAATTCCGATTTATTTTGAGTATACTATAACTATGACGTTGTTACTTCTTTGCTATGACGTTAAGACCAATGACATTGACATAAAAAGTTTTAATTATTCTCGTGTAATTATCAGATTCGACGATGTTTCAGTTTTATTAAATGTATAGATTTTATTACTCTGACTATATTTGTATGCTCGTAGAGCTAAACATAGATAGGACTATTTAATTTTACCAACTTATGTACCTATGTTTGCAAATAAACCTCTGATTCTGAAACAACACAAACCATACACGCAAAGAACATAAACCCGAATGGCAACAAAGACTAGAACTAAAAGTAAACGATTTGAGAGCAAGAATTGGAAAGATGACACAGTACATAAACGGTAACAGAAATAGTTTACGTGTCAAAGATGTAGAACATATATATTAAAGCAATGCCAAACACACACGAAGAACCAAACACACAACTTCAACACTTCCTTGATACACTTAAACAAAAATTAGGTGTTGTTAGCACCAGACTTATTAGATATAAAACATTTACTTTGCGTAAAACAGAGAATACTCAGTTTAACACTAACTTAAAGCAATTTTATCGTAAACTTAAAGATACAACATCAAATAGGACCACATCAATTAATCCAAACACCACAACAGACACACCATCAGCAGAGGAGTTACACGCATTCTGGGCAGGAATTTGGCAGAACCCTGTAAGTCACAATCAGAGTGCTGAGTGGATTGAAACGGAACGTTTCAACAATTTAAACACACCGCCAATATAATTTCAAGATATATCGATACTATAGAAGTAATAAAAAATGTAATTTATAATCAACATAACTGGAAGAGGCCCGGATACGACCATATACATAACTACTGGTACAAAAAATTTACATTCACTCATCCATTCTGACACTACAATCAATAATTTTATTAAAGACCCGGTTAAAATGCCTAAATATATAACCCTAGGAACTACAATCATGTTGGCCAAAGATTTTAACGATCTAAAAAACCCAGCAAAGTATCGTCCCATAACTTGCATATCTCAATTATTAACTAATTATATTGAACTACACAAAATACTAACCGAACAGCAGAAGGGTTGCAAAAGGTTCAGCCAAGGCTGCAAAGAACAACTGACAATAGACGCAATCGTACTAAAACAGGTGCAGCGCTAGAAGAAAGATCTATATACCATGTATATAGACTACAAAAAAGCATATGGTTCAGTACCCCACACATGGCTTTTACAAGTTTTAGACATTTACAATATACACCCAGATATTATTTCATTTTTGCGGGAAAGTATGACATCGTGGGCAACCCGCGTACGATTAGTTACCCCTAATGGGAACATAGTATCAGGTCTAATCCGAATAGAGCGAGGCATATTCCAAGGCGACGCCCTCAGCCCGCTATGGTTTTGCCTCGCCCTTAATCCCTAGTCTAACATTTTAAATTCAGAAAACCCAGGATATCCACTACATTTCAATACCGAACATGATAACAAACAAACGGAGCAACATTTATATACCCTCAACTATCTTCTATATATGAATGATATAAAACTTTATGCTTCTACACAAAATGACCTCGACCACCTGGCTAGTATTACAGAATTTTTTTTTAGCGATATATGAATGGAATTTGGCATAGATAAATGCAAAATAAATTCAACTAAAGCAGAAAACATTATTCAATATAACTATCAACTTGAATCAGAAGATAAAATAGAATCACTCGAAGAAAATTAAGTTTACAAGTATTTAGGTTATAAACAGTTATAACAAATACAGTATAAAGAGGTCAAAGAAACTCTGACTCATCTCTGACTCAATAATTCAAACATAGATTAAAATCAATTTTAACATCACAACTATATTAAAAAGACACGATTAAAGCAATAAATACATTTGCTATTCCAATTTTAACATACTCATTTGGCATAATAAATACTTCCATGCATTGATATACATGTTAACACTCAATGCTTCCATGACTAAATTTTGAAAACATCATCCAAGAGCATGTATCCAAAGACAGACTTTACCACGAAGTGACGGAAGGAGGGTATAATAGATATAGTTAATCTTCATAACAGACAGGTATCTAACTTGCGAACATACCTTCATGTAAAATCTTGTACGTCAACACTACATAACGCAATAGTCCACAATGACAGTAAATTAACACCCTTGAATTTAAAAGACAGAACTTCTAAACCAAACGAGAGAAACTGACAGACAGTTAAAAATTAATGAATGGGCCCAGAAATCACTACATAGCCGGCATTACCAAGATTTAAATACTGTCGACAGACTAGCGTCGAACGAATGGTTGTCTCGCGGTGAGCTGTTCCCTGAGACGGAAGGGTTCATAATAGCTATCCAAGACCAGGTCATTGAAACACGTAATTATCAGAAGCACATAATAAAAATCCCAAATCTAATAGACAATTGCAGGCGTTGTAATAAATAGTTCTTCGGAAACTATTCAACATATCACAGTTGTATGCAAAGCAGTAGTACAAACGGATTACAAGCACAGGCACTACCAAGTGGCCAGTATTGTACATCAAAAGTTAGTTCTCAAATATAAATTAATAACCGCATCAAAACCACCTACACCATATTACAAATATTCACCAGAAACTGTACTTGAGAACAATACACATAAACTATATTATGACCGAGCTATCCTCACAGACAGAACTACCCACTACAATAGACCAGATATAACGCTTATCGACAAAATAAATAAATCTGCACTCCTCATTGACATAGCTGTTTCAAACACACACAATCTTCAAATCACAATAGCAGAAAAAATATCAAAGTACGTAGGTCTAAAGAACAAAATCCGTATGTGGCATCTTCAAAAAGTCACCATTGTACCAATAGTCCTGTCTACTACCGGTGTAATTTCCTCACAAATTCATCATTCCATTAAAACCATAGACTTACTCCCATACCTGTAATCCTACAGAAAGTTGTAATCCTGAATACTTGTAGAATAGTGAGAAAGTTTTTACAATCTTGATGCTTATTTGGCCTAAGCCCGTAGCCCGTATGCATTATAATATTACCGGCTCTTAAAAGAACCGAGTTTACAAAAAAGTAAAAAAAAAACAATCTATCTATATCACCACGCCAGCTCCCTCGCGGGGTAGGCAGAGAGTACAGAGTTCTAACAGGTTCTTTCCTTACATACCTCTCTGGCTTCCTCCACTCTCATAGTTCGTGTCATACACACTCGCCGGTTACGGAGACTCTTGACTTGCCCTTCAGATAAGACACGGTCTATTTGGTCATGGTAAGATAGTTTATGGAGCGATGACCTTCGTAGGGCGGCTGGCAAAAACTGGATGCGAGTAGCCGAGGATCGTACCCAGTGGCGTGCACTTGGAGAGGCCTATGTCCAGCAGTGGACTGCTATAGGCTGATGATGATGATGATGATGATGATGAAGATAGTCTAGGTCTTCCCCGGTACCTACATCCTTCCACTTTCGCATTGTACATCTGTTTTGTCATTCTTTCTTCTGACATCCTTTCTATATGCCCAAACTAACGGAGCATACCCTTCCTCCTGCTGAGATCACTTGCTGAAAATGAAGAAACATAACCAGCGAACTGACCCCGGCAGGTGCAAAGACTATTGTAAATTATGGAAAGAAAACTAGGGCTATGTAAATGAGATTTGATGGACAAAAACTGGACTATTTCAAAGGGGACGGACACCGACCATAATTAGTGATACCTAATTACCCGTGGCCGGCGGTGACTCGCCGTTTACTAGAGGGGCCCTCATACGGTCGTCCTAGGACAACTGAGAGCAACACCGGTGTGAGCGGCTCAGGGGTGTAGAGAGGTGTGCTGCGCTTTCTCCGAAGTTACTCGTGGCGTTATGCCCTTTAACACTTCCACCCCTGGAGTACATCGACGTAGGAACGCATTATCTTCCTACGTCGATATAGCTCTCACGGCTCCTCCCTGGACGGCTAATTAAGGCTAGCCAGAGCCGAGAGTCCTGCGGGCACCCTTCGGTTTCCACTCGACCGACGAAGACACGCCGAGTTGGGGTCTCTGACCGACTCTCTGAAGCACTCGGGTCCGTGGTGTCATTACTCACCAACAGCTCGCCACAAGCTGCCCTGCGGGCATATATTATTATTATTACGAATAATTAAATACCTAAAGTATTTTCCTCTGTTCAATAACACATTAATTTATCTATACTGTTATTAAACAGAGGAAAATACTTTAGGTATTTATTTATTAGTAGTCATTATAATGCGACAAACGAACAACAAAAAATGATGAATACTACATAATAATTAAGTATAGTACATGCATCGTAAACATTATACAAATGTACTTTGTACTCTATTACACATTGACTATACATTCAGACCTTTGAACTCTACATGATATTAAAAATTCACAGAAATTACGTGGCTTAAGTATTTATAAAAGGTGATAAAACATTGTGCAACACGAAAGAATCATGCATTGTTGTACCTACACTTACTCTATCATATAATATAACGTACCTATGTGAATGTCCTAATGAGGCGCTCGTAGCGCTGTGCAACTGCGGTGTTATTACCGATCACCGATCAACAAATCTCTCGGTGAAGCCGTAAAGGCCCCGCAGCCAACAGCGTAGATTATTCACACACACACGATAATAAGTGCATCTTAGAATTAAAATAAATAAACACCGTCACGTCTATATCCCTCAATTAAGGGTGGTAATGTCTTTATACCGTCACGCCTATATTCCCCAAGCGGGAGTGGCACAGGTGTACTGAGTACACCCACCCACGTTTCGCCGACGATGTTAGGTCTCATGTCATAGGGGGCGAGCCTATTGACATATACCGAGCACAATTCCAGACTCCGGACTCATACTGGGAAGTTTATTCGTTAGAAAAACTTCATTTCTCCGACCTAGGATTTGAACCCAGGACCTCGTGATCACCAAGCGATGCGCTTTGCCACTAGCCCAACGAGGTTGTCTCTATAGTATTATTATAATCGTTGGGCGGTAGAGGTGTAATGTGGACACCCACATATCGCCAACTATGTCAGGTCTCAATGTAATAAGGGGCTAGCGTGAAGTCTAGAATTGTGTCCTTATGATGTCATCATACCGGTCATAATTCTAGCCTCCAGACTGCTACTGAGGATTTTTCAATAGAAAAGGCACATTTGATCGACCTAGTTTTCAAACATAGGACCTCGTCATGGTCACCCTTATACTTGCGAGGAGGTCGAACCTTTGCATATAGTATTATTTTAATATTTGCTTTGAATGGTCTTCTGATTATTCAATATAAACAACTGCACACTATTACAGCGTTTCTTTACTGCCAGCTTACAGCTAATTCTCGGTTTGTAATCACGAGGTTCAGGATCCAAATCACGGGATATACACGTGTCACTTCCGAAAAGCTTTTTGTCTAAAAGGGTATAAGAGTGAAGGAAACTTAAGTAAGAGAAATCCATGATCGTAAGAATCTAAGAAAGTCTGAGAGCCAGTAAACTGATGTGCTGACGGATATCCATGGATGTGCCTCGAATCACGTAAAATCACTAGGTGTATAGGTAGGTACTTGTACCTAAGTACCTACCTATACAGCTAGTGATTTTGGCCCGTATATCAAGCGAGTCCGTCACCGAGCATCCTTTGTGCTCGGCCGTCTCTATCGTCTAAACTGCAAGCGGAGTAAAATGCCCCCTAGGAATAAGGTGAAACTTTACAAAACTTGCGTGCGACCCATCATGACGTACGCGTGTGAGGTGTTCGGGCACGCAGCCCACTCTCACATCGATAGACTTCAAGCGGTTCAGTCCCGCTTCTTCCGCAAAGCCGTAGGAGCCCCGTGGTTCGTACGAAATGTCGACCTCCACTCCGATCTCGGCCTCGAATCTATTCGCGCCTATATTAAAAAGGCGACAACTCGACACTTCGCGTACTCATCTTCCCATGCGAATCCGCTAATCGTAGCCGCCGCCGGCTACGAACCCGACCCCTGCCGCTACCGCCGGCCGCGACATGTTCTCACCGATCCCCCCGATGCTTTGACATCGCTTCTCTCCGCTCCGGATACGGACGACGACGACGAAGTCGTAGATCCCCTAGCCCGCCGACCGGTGCATTACACCGCCTCCCTCCGTAACGACTGTCCAGGCCGTTCCTCCTTGAGGCGCCCTGGAGTATGTCGCTACTTGCCCTTCTGGCTCGAGCGTAGTGGTTGCACGCTCGCCCTTAAGTACGGTGAAGCTGTAAAGGCCTCACGGCCAACAGCGTATATCACTCAAACACACACACACAGTGTGATTTAGTGATTTTACGTTCTGGGTTAAGAATGGCGCTTTGGAATGGCGACAGGTACGCTCTCTGACACACATGGAATAAAATAAATTTGGCACCTCTGCCTACTCTTATAAATAGGAAAAACGAGCGTGTAACGTATAGGTAATACTCGGTAATAATACGTATTTCTCGGTATCGATATGTTCTAATAATCTATAACCATAAAGAGGAAAGATTTGTGTTTGGAATCGATGAAATCTGAAATTACTAAGCCGATTTTTATAACTCTTTCACCATTAGATATCTGAATTATCCAAAAGTACTAACATAAGCTATATCTGGGGGTACGGTAGTACTCCCGCCAAGACGAGCCAAGCGAAGCGCAAGGGCACTACTAACTTTTCTCGAAGCGCTTCGTCGTTTTTTGAACCCCCACAACTTGGGTTTGGATTATACCAGATAAACAAATCTATCCAATCGGGATATGATGTCTATAGTAGACTCATTAAACAAATAAAGTTTCAATTGCATAGCTCTTATATATGCCCGATTTTGTCACTGACTCACTGATGATTATCAAACTTCTTAGGATACTTCCTTAAGTCCTAGAAAGCTGAAATTTGGTATATAAGCTAGTATTAGTATACAAACAATAAAAAAATATAAAACTTGGAATTTTTTCCCCCCAACCCCTTAACTAGAGGATGGAAGTTTGTATGAGACTTCCGTAAATTTTCATGCTAGAGGTCTAAAAATTGATATAGGGACCATCCATGTTATAAATAATAAAATATTTTTTTCTGGAGTTTTAGTAAATCACCCCTCACTTAAATTAGGGAAAGGATTTAAGCGGGCGCAAATCGCCTTATGTGTACCCGCTCTGATTGATGATGATAAATTATAAACAGTAAACCAACGAAGAAAAAGGGCAAAGATAGAGAGTGGGCTATAAAAAAGGCACCTCTGATATGCAAGAAATACACCCTATAAAAAGAAAGAAATAACGCACAAAAAAAAAAATAATATAATAAATAGAAAGAAGTGAAATCCCACCAAAAACATTTTCATGTAAAATGTTGCCAAGACGAGACCAGACCGCACTGTCAAAAAGTTATCAGATCTCACGTAGAGCCAAACTTCTAACTCTACACGCCCTAACTCTACAAGCCCTAATATCACAAACTCTACACCTTAGTCAAAATATGTGGCTTGGCCGTTTCTCTACTGTCACATGGGCGTAAGGTGAAAAATTTATTCGTGTATATTCAATTTATTACTTTTCTGTCATACAATATTTCTTGTAGTAACAAAACGGCCAAGCCACATATTTTGACCAAGGTGTAGTGTTTGTGAAGTTAGAGCTTGTAGAGTTAGGACATGTAGAGTTAGAAGCTTGGCTCCAAATATCACAATATATTACTTGGCTCTACGTGAGATCTGATAAATTTTTGACAGTGCGGTCTGGTCTCGCCTTGGTGGTATTATATTTCAGTAATAATAAGATAATATATAATAACCATATTATTATTATTCTGCCTACCCCGCAAGGGATCTGGCGTGATGGTATAGATAGATTATTATGATATTATAAGATAAATTGGTGCGCAGCCACGTCTGACAGCTAGTAAGGAATAAAACCGCCTCATGCCTTCATTTTAGTGTGGTCCAAAATATCATTTAAAACCAACTAAAACTAAATATTTACATACCATAACAATGAAATTGAGGACATTGCTATTTCTTTTTTTTTATGTTTATGGCATTACGACGGCGCGTATTTTGCCAATGTCAAGTATTGCGAATGTTCATGTCAAAATTAATTCAACTCCCCGATGAACTTGATGAAAAGGAAGATTATGAAATTGATGAAGTGCCCCACCCTGGATAGTAAAGCGATGGATACTTTACATACCAATTGCGACGGCCGTTTTGAGGGAAATCGAAAAGGCACGTTTTATCACTTTGTTACAATTACCTTCACTCGTGCACATATAAGAATACATAATGGTTAATATTCCACCAACATTACAAATTATAATTCAAAATAACACAAGTTTTAGAAATTAAAACAAATTGACGACATCACTCTTCGATTTCCCGCCAAAACTCGACAACGACATTGCTATTTACTTCATCATTTCAGCCTATACTTGTCCACTGCTGAACATAGGCCTCCCCAATCGCTTTCCAGCGTAACCGGTCCGATGCCACCTGCATCCAACGATTTCCTGCGATTTTCACAAGATCGTCGGTCCATCTGGCAGGCGGTCGTCCTACGCTGCGCTTGCCAATACGTGGTCTCCACTCTAGAATCTTTCTGCCCCAACGCCCGTCCGATCTTCGCGCTATGTGGCCAGCCCATTGCCACTTCAGCATGCTAATCCTGAGGGCTATGTCGGTGACCTTGGTTCTTCTACGAATCTCCTCATTCCCGATTCGATCACGTAGAGAAACGCCGAGCATAGCTCTTTCCATAGCTCGCTGAGCAACTTTGAGCTTTTTTATGAGACCTATTGTAAGAGACCACGTCTCTGATCCATATGTCATCACTGGTAACACACATTGACTAAAAACTTTAGTCTTTAGGCACTGAGGTATTTTGGATGAGAAGATGTTGCGCAGTTTCCCGAACGCTGCCCAGCCGAGTTGGATTCGTCGATTGACCTCTCTCTCAAAGTTGGACCTACCTAACCGGACTGCCTGTCCCAGGTAAACGTATTCGTCGACAACTTCAAGAGTAGAGTTCCCAACGGTGAGTGCGGTGGGTACGACATGGACATTAAACATTATTTTTGTTTTGTCCATATTCATTTTAAGACCCACTTGTTGGGATACTCTATTGAGGTCACCGAGCATTCGTCGTAGATCTTCCAGCGACTCCGCCATGACCACAATGTCGTCGGCAAATCGAAGGTGAGTGATGTATTCGCCATTGATGTTGATGCCAAGTCCTTGCCATTCCAAGAGCTTGAAGGCGTCCTCTAAGGTGGCCGTAAACAGTTTCGGAGAAATGACGTCTCCCTGTCTTACTCCTCTTTTTATGGGGATCACCTTCGTGCACTGCCCCTGTACTCGGACTGACATGGTGGCGTTATTATACAAGCACTTCAACACTTCGATGTACCTATAGTCAATGCGGCATCGCTGGAGAGATCTAAGAACCGCCCAAGTCTCGATCGAATCAAAGGCTTTCTCATAGTCCACAAATGCCAAGCATAGTGGCCGATTATACTCCTCAGTTATGGATATATTACTACTATTCCTATTCCTATTTATTTACAGTTATGGATATATATCTATGCTTACAGCTGATTAGTACGTTCCATGCACACAGGAAAGAAAATAAACAAGTTATTAGCATGCAAATTTTAGTTGTCTCTTTTACTCTTTAGTGTAAGGCATCATTCTTTCCTGCTGTCATGTAATGTTTGTGGTTGGTGAAAAACATAAATGACGGACAGAAATAATCAAAATATTTTGTTTTGATTCAAAAGCTTTAAAAATAGGCAAATAATTGGACCAAGAGTTTGTTTCGATTTTTTACACGGCACAAAATCATGGCTACTATGGTCAAAGAGAAAAAACGAGATGTAAGTTATCTTGCGTAGTAGAAATGTTTTTCTTTGTTTGAGAAATATGCGCGCAGTTTTTGTATTTATTTAATACTTTATTATTAAACATCGAAGGGCGCTTCGTAGCGTTCCTTATAAACATGTAGGTAGTTTATTAAGCATAAGGGATTTAGAGCCATTGAATATTTTACATCATTCTTGAAAAAAAAAGACGAAACATAACACTTATGTAAACAAAACTCTGTTGGGTGTGTGATATATTCATACGCATATTTTTTGTTTGTATAATACATATTTTTTTTTGTATTTTTGACGACAATATGAATATAATATGTAGTTTTTAGTGTACATATATTTTTTCTCAAAGAACAAGTAGTTTGTGGCTAACACAGACCCCAGAAATGAGTTCCAGTTGGTGGGGTGGTTATCTTTACATGATGCGAAATCTGATAAATTTCACAATATTAGCCACAGACTTAATATGAATGTGGCAATGTGTTTTAATTTTAAAAAGAATATCAGTAACTTTCAAAAATATAGCAACATTCATGATGTTAATACATGGAACAAAGCTGATCTTATTGTACATTCTACTCCTCTTCATAGAATTAGTAACTCTTTCATGGGGTAATGTATACACTTTTATAACAAATTACCCTTAGATATCCGAATAATGTCTATTAATAAATTTAAAAAAGGCTATTAGTAGTAGAATATGTTGAGTTTGAGCAGCTCCTCTTTCAGCAACTCCTAAAAATAATTTTGTAAAAAATAAAGAATGATAAACGGGAAGGCCAGTCCAATAAAACAATTTAGTTAAAAAACTAGCCCGCTGAGTGTCTCGCTGGATCTTCTCAGTATGAGGCCACATTCAGTTGTAAGAAAATTAATAATTTTTGGCTTTTGTAAGAGCGCTTGTTGGCTTATGCAATAAAAAAATTTGGACTTTGACTTTAATGTTGTGTAGTAAGCTTAAATAGCTGTGATTATTTTTTTACAGAAAAAGAAATCCAAAGAGAAAAGTAAATCACAAGTTAGTGACACATCACAATTAACAATATCAAATGAAAATATATATCTTGTAGAACCAAGTGACATTGTTGAAAGCCCCAGACTAAACCTTAGCACAAGAGAACCCTCTCAAGAGCCTGGCACTAGTGAATCAACAGCTGAACTGAAAACAATTACAACTTTATGTATAGAAGAACAGACTGATATAAATACATCTCAAACAGAATGGAGTAGTTGTGTAGAGGAATCAGTGGTTGGTGAAAAGGAAAATATGATGAGTATAGGAAGTACTACAATTAAAACTGAAATGATCTCAAAAAGAACAGAAATCCAGACAAAAGAATATGCAGGGTCTTCAGATTTACAAGGTTCAAACACAGTAGACACCTACAAGGAACTATCTAAGAGATTAGAAATAATAATTATACCAAATGAACCAACCAGTACAGTGACAGAAGAGAGAGAACACGAGCTTGAAGCTGCCAATGCTTACTTAGTTAACCAAGAAGTCAAAGAATGTCAAACATCAATTCAAGAAGACTTAGCAGAATCACAAACATTAAATCAAGAAAACAAAGCAAAATCACAAACAATAAAACTAGAAATTAAAGAAAGAACACAGACATTAAATCAAGAAGACATAAAAGAAGCACAAACTGCAATTCAAGAAGAATATGTCACACCTTCTGCTCCCTTTTTAGAAGAAATCCCTCAATGTAGAACAACTACAGCAATCCAAAAAGTGGCTGTAGCAACTAAACCTAAGTTATCTTGTATGGCTATTGAAGATGTTGTTAGGTTGTATGGAGGGGCGGAAATGGAAGAAGTGAGGGTGATGAGTGAGAAGGAAGAGGCGATAGTTGAAGCAGGTCCATTGAGTGGGCCAGAGCATCCTCTTGTGGACTTGCTTTCCACATTCAGGTTTGTATGTTTAGGAATACATAGATACCTAGATTTTTGTGCCCAAAAAGATGGTCAACAACATTTAAAACATTACACACATTCATAAAATGTGTATATTCACCAGGAAGTGAGAGGAGACATGTCTTTGATGGCATGTTTATACAGTTGATTCTTATTTTCTTGTCTGTCTGTCTGTTTGCCTGTCATAGTCTTATCAACATGTTTGGAATCGATTGCAAAATTGCAGAAAATTATTATTTTTAAAGAAAAAAATATTATGATATGCCACATTTTTTAAACAGATTAAAATGTACTTATAAAATATTGCCTCCTAGCGTCATACAGATTTATAACGAAAGTAAGATTAAATAAAAAAAAAAATTAATAATAATTTTGGCTATAATTTCCTTAGCGGATGCATACAGCCACAAAGCCAGTCGTTGTCGTGATCTTTGGGGAAGGCCTTTGTCCTGCAGTGGACGTCTTTCGGCTAATGATGATGATAATTTCCTTAAGGGGCTACTCCGATCGAACACTTATCGACCGGGAGAGTGACAGTGATGGGACAGATATATTGAGTGCATGCTCGAAAGTAAATGACATATGTGCAAAAACACATTTTATCATTTTCAAATAAAACTACAATCTGAAATTTGAAAGACATGTACACGAACGTTTTTAACTAAATTTTATTGACTAGTTTTTAAGCATTACGCATTGCAATTAGAAAATGTTAAGCAATAGAGATGACTTTGTTTTTATTATCCATTAAAAAAAATTTCGTTTAATCTTGTATTCCTTTTCTCAGATTGTAAAATATAGAGTCGAAAATCATATTTCTAAATATGAGGTCTGTATTCCATTTACTCCTTAAAGTGCATGAACTGCAAAAAAACATTTTTTATCACGGTAGCCCCTTAAGCCCATTTCAACATTGTCATTACAATGTCTCTTTTCTTTATGTAATTAAGAAACACGTCAAACTGTTTGCTTCAGGTCTTCCCTAATAGCAGTGGAAAGGGAACGCACTCAACTAGCACAGGGGTATGTAGACGAAGAAAGATTCAGATCTACTCTATGGAAAATAGAGAAACGATATGTGAACCTCTCAGAGGAGTGTCAATGTGGTGCCAAAGTTAATTTAAGAACGTCATACGAATACGCGAAGTTGTTGAAAGAGAAATTGCCAGTTGCGAAGCTAAGGCTTGAGGGCTTGTTAAGGGATGTGCAGGATTCTTACTGTCACCATCAGCATGCGGCGTTGTTGGCGCATTCTCAGGTAGGTGGTAGTGATAGATTTTGAAAAATAATAAACATTTTGAGGATACTGTTACCAGTAACATACTGCTTATACCATGACGGTAGGTTTTATGGGTATAAATTGATATGATGATGAGTTCTAATAGAAGACCAAAACAATCAAAGGACATTATGGTCTTAAAGAACGGCTAGAGATTCATTCAAAAACTATAGCGGAATATCTATGCACTTTGTACAATTCTGCCTATCTCTTCAGGGAAAATAGGGATAATTATTTACTCCCAGTTGGCTTATATTTGAAATAGGCAGTTCCACCCACAAAATCAGGTGTAAGTATTTGTCAGTCTATGCTAATTAATTAAATTTTGTGTCTCTCTCACTCAGAGCTTGCCTTTGTACATTCATTTATTTTCTATCTATCTATCTATCTATATCATCACGCCAGCTCCCTCGCGGGGTAGGCAGAGAGTACAGAGTTCCAACAGGATCTTTCCTTACATACCTCTCTGGCTTCCTCTACTCTCATAGTTCGTCTCATACACACTCGCCGGTTACGGAGACTCTTGACTTGCCCTTCAGCTAAGACACGGTCTATTTGGTCATGGTAAGATAGTCTAGGTCTTCCCCGGCACCTACATCCTTCCACTTTCGCATTGTATATCTGTTTTGTCATTCTTTCTTCTGGCATTCTTTCTATATGCCCGAACCAACGGAGCATACCCTTTCTCATCTTTACACCGATACTATCTTTCATACCTACTCGCTTTCTTACTACGCTGTTGCGAATACGGTCGGTCAGCGTGACTCCGCACGTCTTCCGCAGAGATCGCATTTCGACCGCATTTATCCTGCTTTCGTTCTCCTTCTTACATACCCAACTCTCACTGCCATATAACAGCGTTCCTTTATTTTATAATTTTAATTTTATTATTTGTAACAATTTGTGTGTACAATAAAGAGTTATGATTAAATTTTATACACATGTATTTAATATGAAAATATACACCCACATTCAAGACAGTCTTAGGAGAATACAATTCAGTGCATTCGATAGATTGTTACCGATAAATATATTTTTTTGTAACGACAGATAGAGGACCTAGTTACAGAAACAGTAAATTCCAACAAGAGTGAGATACGCGAGGCACTATCTCTTATACTACAAGCGCTTCGCTTGAGCGACACCGCGCCGGCGGCGCTAGCCAGCGCGCTGCAGCGCTGGGCCGCCGTGCTAGCCGCCGCGCTGGTAGACGCGAGAGATCTGAGGCAGCTGCTCTTCTTATTACACCATCTCTTTAGGTAATAATTTCTATCTACTATGTAGAGCACTGAATTTTAACAGGTTCTTAAGAATTTCATCACAAAATTCAATCAGGTTCTTAAGAATTTTATAAGGTTTTGTTAGTTTGTCCGCTAGCACATTGAGTCAATTAGCCATATCGCTGGTCGATGCAAGAAACAGCTATTACATTAAAGATGGATTTTATTATAGCCAGCTACTTACTTTAAGGAGGTAAGTACCGGGGAAGACCTAGACCATCTTACCATGACCAAATATACCGTGTCTTATCTTAAGGGCAAGTCAAGAGTCTCTGTAACCTGCGAGCGTGTATGACACGAACTATGAGAGTGGCGGAAGCTAGAGAGGTCTGTTAGGAAAGAACCAGTTGGAACTCTGTACTCTCGGCCTACCCTGTAAGGGTTCTGGCGTGATGATATGTTTGTGTTTGTTTACTTTATGAAGCGAGATTTCCAGACACTATATTTTGGCGGTGTCCTCTACCGTACCGTACTGGGTAGAGTGTGTATGACCTACGATTTCTGAGAAAAGCAAAGGTGCTCAGTAATGGCATAGCACATGTTAATTTATTATTATGGTTATATTTTGCTGTAATAATTACAATCCATGCCCCATGTCTTCCTTAAAAGTATGGCTGACCAGCCCTTATAGCCAAGTTGACTGCGATAGAAAACGGAAAAATGTTGGGAATAACGAAAGGTCACATGGTCAGAATAAGGTGCTATCAATTGCGGAAAGAGAATATATACAAAACTGCAACTTGGCTAGGTCTGCCGAGATCTTTTTTCTTTGCGTTAATTAAAACTAGATATCTAATGCTAGACACAGAGATGGGCAAAATGTAATCAGATTAATGATTACAATTGCATTTTGAAATATTCAATCGTTTTTTTTTAATCGCTCTCTAGGTTTAATTCCTGTGTCGTGGGTGCGTTTACACACATGAAAATTCACATACACAAACACTGAGACGGAACGAAACAAATAATTGTGGATCACACAAAGATTTGTCCCGGGCTCGAATCGAACCCGCGACTATTAGACACAGTAGGCGGAGCGGGTTAAGCTCTTAACCACTGCGCTAAATCGTCGGTCAACATGATTCAAGATTAAAAGTGTAATAATAATATTTCGAGATTACAAAATTTGATCATTAATACACTATTACGCCTATCCCCGAGCGGGGGTGGTTTATCATTAATGTGATTACATTTTGCCCTTCTCTGGCTAGACAAACCCGTTCCGTGTCGTGGGCGGCACGCGTGGTGCGTGTTAGCGTGGAGAGTGCGGGGTGGGGGCGGGCGCTAGCCGTGCTACAGCTGCTGCTGGCCAGGACTCGCATCGACGCCGCACTCGAGTGCACTGAGGGTGAGTACGCTATGACCACACTAAATATTATATGTAAGAGTGGAGCACCTAAGTACTAGCGGTTCAAGAATCATGTACACAGACGCGCGCACTATGGGACCGGCCATTAAGACCTTTTACACTCTGAGGGTCGAGAAGCTGTATTCGCAAAACAATGGGGCAGTCAATTCCTTTGTTGTGCGAGTTCCCACCGCCAAGCTGGAGACCTTCATGAGCGAAGAGTTCTGGCCAAAGGGTGTCGTATTCCGAAGATTTCGGGGAAGACTGAAAGATGCCCCTGCACAGCGCAACATGTCGCCGTCAACATATGTATCTTAGTTTATAAGTTTTTATATGTATGTTAGTCTGTAAGGTATATATTCTATGGGCCTGTAGGTTAAACAAAATTATTTTTGTAAAATTTTAGTTGACTGAAAATAATTGAGTTATTATTATTAATCTCGTGAGGCTCGAAAGAGGGGGAGGGGGTTCCGAAAAAAATCACGAAATATCACAAGTGGGTCTAAAAAGTTGCTAAAAAATCACGTGATTAATGGACGACTACACAATGGCTCTATTGTTCAGGTTAACTGTAATAACAGAGTGTTCATCCATAGTGAATGTGCGATGGCTGTTCCAGTAGTCATACTCGTAAACGGGTGCTGCTTGTGGGGACTGGTCCATCTGGAATCCTTTAGACACTCTTTAGCCTCATAACTCGGTCGTACGGCATTACACTGGACCTAGATTGTAAGCTTTTTAATAGGGAATATGCGTGTAATTCAAATAAGGGTCAAATATTTTTTTTTTCAAAATTTACCGCATTAGAATTATGTCTGTACCAATATTTTTTAAATAACATTATTTTTTTATTAAGAAAATAATTATTGAAAGAACAAAAAATGAGTGGGAAATTCAAAGTAGCTGGAACGCCACGCTATTGGTCAGATCGAATATGACGTCAAAGTCTACAATACAAATGCCAACAAGTGCATATTTGTTGGATGTTTGCTATTGAGTTAGTTTTATTGTTATTTTTTGTTGTCGATTTACACAAAGACAACATTTTAGTTTAAAATATTTAAGTTAATTCTTACGTTAAAGTGATCTTCACAGCAATATAAACAAGTTGATGGAGATGCCATGTCTCTTTTTCTGATTTTACACCACTTTCTCCTCATGTCCGCACCTATCGGGTGCATTTCTTATTGTATTTTGACACATAGGCACAACACAGTGTTGTTCCATTGTATAATAGTCGCAAAATACAAAACAAAAATACATTACAGTATAAAATACTTCTACAGCTGTTCACTAATTGATTGTTATTATAGACTTTGACGTCACGCCAAGCGCGCCAAAATGGCGGGCGTTTAAAGTGCTCTTATCTGTTTGCTATCTTCAATATTTTTTATTGCCCTTTACATTTTGTGTTTGCCGCAGATTTTTTTTTGCAGTTATATATTGATGTAATATATCGTATAAAAATATAAAAAAAATACACGCATATTCCTAACATTGTATCCACACAATATCATAAAAAAATTGAAAAGAAAAAAGAGTATAAGAATACTCTTTAGTATTAAATAAAAAAAGACAAGCCCGCTGAGTTTCTTCGCCGGATCTTCTCAGTGGAGGCCGCTTTCCGATCCGGTGGTAGATTTGTAGATAAATGAGATTAAAAAAAAAATTGACTATATGTAAGCGCCCCCGCTGGGCTTATACAAAATAAATTATTTGAGTTTGAGTTTGATGACTAGGGTCATGCGGACGCGACCGATACGGACAAGCTTGCACCTTCGAGTTGGCTAGTTTGTAGTTTACTACGTGAGTGCTATCAGCTCACCACTCCGTATGAGTCTCGTATAAATGAACAATTTACTACTTGCATGAGCAGCTTGCGTACTGCATATGAATGGGTCGGCTATAAATGAGCGGTTCAACACTTCGTTTGATGCATTTATATGCACTTAAGTGCCACGGTTAAAAGTTAACTGCTCGCGAACCTTATGCGAAAGTAGACAGAGATTGATTGCTGTTATTTTTGATACATTTACTTTTTCGATAAAGCTGAAAAAATATGATTATTTTGAGAGATATTGCTACATACATAGAACCATTTTACGAAAGTGTCGTTTTTAAAAAGGGAGTCTCCGTATCCAGCGAGCATATACAAGTTGTAACACAATAAACGCAAGACCTCAGACACCCCGATTAGAGAATTGCTTCATAAATTCAAAACGAAAACCAAATTTCCAAATTTAAAGGTTTTTGCCCTTTTTTAAGCACTTTTATACCCCAATTAACAATTAAACTTTTAGGTGTATGTGCGTTTTGAGAAATACGATTTCGGAATGCATTTAAAATCTTATTGTTATGAATCAAGAATAAATTTACTTTATTTATAGCGCACTGAAGGAGTAAGAGCAATTTTGCAAATTAAATAAAAATAAGATACTTTAAAAGTTGTTGGAATCAATTCAGTTATCGATTTAGAACAAACTACTTTCAGGTCTTGCGTTTCTTATGTTACACCTTGTATAAGATGAGCTATGAGAGTGGAGGAAGGCAGAGAGGTTTGTAAGGCAAGAACCTGTTGGAACGTGATCATTCTTATCATTGTCTGTTCCCTAGAGACTGAAGAAGCCTGGGAAGAAGTGGACCGGCACGGCGGCGGCGGCGCTGTGAGCGAGGGTACACTGCGTGAGCGGGACTTGCTGGCGTTGCTCAAGGCGCTGCCCCTCAGAGAGTTGGCGGGGCGGCCGCTCTGCGCGCGGGCCGTGAGTTAAAAATATTTTGTACTGTGAAGTAGTAGTACTGTTAAAAATATTTTGTTGTCCAAGTACTCCATGTACTTGGACTCAGATTCTAAGGCTTCATCTGGTTGAACCATTCTTAAGCCTTTGGTTTGCTTGAATATAGATCTACGTTACCCTATAAACGGTTGGAACCCGGATTCACGCTTCCATGCCCGCATGCAATTTTCGTCATTTAACTTTCTTACATTTATGTGAAAGAGTTCGAAATACTTTGAGGGTATACATAGTGCACGAATGAATTACAATTGCATAAACACGAAATACAGTATGTAGACTTTATTATATTGTTTGTTTCTTTCATTAAGATTAATTTTGTAAGGAGGAAGGAATTGTGTGTAATAGCAATAAGCTCCTTCACTATTAAGACCTTATAACTCAAACTCAATTAATTTATACGCAGTAAGTGTACTAAATGTCAATTTTCATTTTTTATATTACATATATACTAGGAGGGATCAAAAAGTAGTGAGAACGACATACTCCTTGGTAAAAAAAAAATACTGGCAGGCATAGCTCAGATACTTATTTGTAATATTAATAAAAAAAAGAATCTTCGATTCTCTTTTGTTTTTTTCTGATTGTAGTCATTTGTTTGCTTCGTGTCGGAACGTGTTCTCGAAAATGGAGAAAAACGAAGTGCGAGCTGTTATTAAATACCTCTGCTTCAAAAAGTTAACGACGCAAGAGATTCATTGCGATTTGGAGGCAACATTAGGAGAGTCTGCTCCGCCGTATTCCACTGTCGCAAGGTGGGCTTCTCAATTTCGAGTAGGGAGAACGAGCACGGAAGACGAACATCGTTGCGGCCGTCCATCGACGTCAGTCACCCAAGAAAATGTTGCGAAAGTCGAGAAAATTGTATTGAGCGACCGAAGAGTTACCATCCGATACTTAATTCAAGAAACGGGCATTTCATATGGAAGTATTCAATCCATATTGAAACAATCTTTGAATATGAGTAAAGTCTCCGCAAGATGGGTGCCGAGAATGTTAACCGACAGTCGGAAACAAAATCGACTTGACATTTCGAAGATATTGTTGGACAATTTTCAAAAAGTTTCTGAAACTTATTGTCTCGTTTCGTAACATTGGACGAAACATGGGTCCATCATTTTGATCCCGAGACAAAACAGCAATCTTCGCAATGGAAACGGCCATCATCACCGACCCCGAAGAAGTTTCGTGTCGTGGCATCGGCTGGCAAGGTTATGGCCTCAATATTTTGGGACTCAGAAGGAATATTGTTGATTGATTACCTGGAGCGTGAAACCACTATTACAGGCCAATATTATGCAGCTTTAATTCCCAAGTTGACGAATGCCATTAAAGAGAAAAGGAGAGGGAAACTTCGAAGGGGCGTGCTGTTTCATCAAGACAACGCACCCGCGCACTGGTCGGCAGTTGCGATGGCTGCCATTCAGCAAGCTGGCTTCGAATTGGTTGACCACCCCCCTTATTCACCAGGTCTGGCGGCCATTTTATCTGTTCCCCAAATTGAAAAAATACTTAAGGGGAAACAGGTACGAAGACGATAACGAGGTGATGGATGCCGTGGAGAGCTTATTGCAGGACCAAGACAAAACTTTTTTTGTGAAAGGAATTGAAGCCTTGGAAAAGCGCTGGACTCGGTGTGTAGAGAGACTCGGAAACTATGTAGAAAAATTAATTATTAAGTTATCAATAGTCATTATATTCTATCTCATTCTCACTACTTTTTGATCCCTCCTCGTATACTACGGATCTGCCACCGAAACAAAACCCAGCCTCCTTTTAGGGGCTTGTCTTTTTTTTTACAAGCTTTCTTTTAACTTGCAATGTTCGTATGTCTGTCTTTCCGTTTCAAATTTTGTAATCCATTTTTCAAGCGTGTGTGTGTGTGTGTGTGTGTGAGTGATGTACGCTGTTGATCGCGAGGCCTTTACAGCTTCACCGGACTTAAGGGCGAGCGTGCAACCACTACGCTCGAGCCAGAAGTGCAAGGGGCGACATACTTTTTAAGGCGCCCTCGGTTAGGACAGTCGCTGTGGGGGGACGGGGTGCACTACTAAGTGCACCGGTCAACCGCCGGCTATGGGAGGGGATCTACGACTACGTCGTCGTCGCCCGTATTCTGAGCGGAAAGAATGGATGACAAAGCATCGGGGGGATCGGTGAGAACATGTCGCGGCCGGCGGTGGCGGCAGGGGTCGGGAGGGGGGGGAATCGTAGTCGGCGGCGGCTACGATTAACGGATTCGCATGGATAGATGCGTTCGCGAAGTGTCGTGTTGTCGCCTTTTTAATATAGGCGCGAATAGGTTCGAGACCTAGATCGGAGTGGAGATCGACATTCCGTACGAACCAGGGGGCTCCTACGGCTTTACGGAGGAAGCGGTTTGGAACCGCTTGGAGTTTATCGATGTAAGAGGGGGCCGAATGCCCGAACACAACACACGCATAAGTCATACCTTATTTCTAAGGGACATTTTACTCCGCTTGCAGAACATGTTTCAAGCACTTGAGTGTATCCGAATGAACTGAAAATTCGTATGCGTATATAAAGTCGGTGTCAATACAATAATATGGTGCCATAGCTCCATGGCACCATCTGATGACGGAGATCTCCGTCATCAGACGGCGTCTGATGACGGAGTCGGAAGGCGGCCATAGGAACACGTGAACTATTTAACGTAACCCCCTCGTGTTTAGGCTTGTTAGATTGCTATTGACAAGTATTATACAACCAGACAGTGTTCAGGGGTTTGATGATGAAGCTGAAAGGTGGCCAATGGAACCACCCAACTACTCAATATAACCCAGCTGTGTTTGGGCTCGTTGGATGGTCTGAAGATGGAGCAGGAAGGAAGCCATATGAACTCCTCAACTAAGCATGACATTTTCGATATTTTGCTATAAAAGCTTGTATTTAAAAGTATTTTTTAATTAAAAAATATTGTATATTTTTTCTTTCGGAAACGTCAGCACATGAATAATGATTTCCTAAGTAATGTATCGGATTTTTTTTTGCTATTTCTGCCATTACAAGTACTCCAATCTCAGTTGGTACAATAGATCTTTATAAGAAACAGGATCAATTGCCTTAAAAAACATGCCCATTTTCTTGCGGACTGCACATTCTTCAAATTCTGAATGTAGCCCAAAATGATGAGGGCGGTTTTCTAAGATCGTATTCCTGTAGTTATATTGGTTAGGTTATCCTCTCCTTACTGCCTGTCTAAAAAATCATACATATCGAAAGTATTGTGTCGGTAATTTTTTGTAACATGTTTAGGATATAAGTAAAGCTCGCGAGTACGAGTGGGGCGACAGCACGGGCGGGAGCGGCGTGCTCAGAGCGTGCTACGGCGTGCGCGTGCTACTGGCCACACTACAGCGCGGCAGCGACGCGCACCCCAGCTACGCGCGTTTAAGGGCCACACTGCGCTCAATGGCGGGGAGGACCTTACAATCATTGGCGTGTTTGCATTTGTCTTCAAGGTAAGTATAATACTTCTAATATTGTTATGTTTCAAATTTTTCTTTTACATCATTAAAAGAAAAATGGATACGAAAATGAGCCGTCTTTTTACAGTTCTGTGTGTTTACGTTGTTCTTTGGAAATTGTTTAACTACTCGCGGTGCCTCGTTGGTCGAGTGACAATTAGGAGGTCCTGGCTTTCGATTTTAGGTCAGAAACAATATTGAGGGTTCTCCCATAAAAAATACCAGTAGCAATCCAGGATCTGGATTAATGTTTATGCCCTATTACAATGGGATCTAATATCACCGTGGGTGTACACAGTACACCTCTGCCACCCTCGCTTGGAGAATGTAGGCAACGGGGCAAATACGTAAAAAATAAAAAA
Source organism: Phalera bucephala (assembly GCA_905147815.2). Lineage (NCBI taxonomy): Eukaryota > Metazoa > Arthropoda > Insecta > Lepidoptera > Notodontidae > Phalera > Phalera bucephala. The sequence goes on along the minus strand of LR990614.1, from coordinate 35,013,463 downwards.
CACTGTCACGCCTATATTCCTTAAGCAGGGGTGCCAGAGGTGTACTGAGTACAGCCATGTTTCGCCGACGATGTTAGGTCCCATGTAATAGGGGCGAGCCTATTAGAGCCTTATAACGGGCACGTTCCAGACTCCGGACTTGTACTGGGAAATATTTCGTTAGAAAAACTACACTTTCCGACCCAGGATTTCAACCCAGGACCTCGTGATCACAAAGCGGTGCGCTTTGCCACTATACCAACGAGGCAGTCGTAATTCATAATTTCATATTTTTTTGCATTGATTATTTTTTTCAGAGCTTTTTACACCAAAGATATAGAAGAGAAACTGGCAGCGGAACTGGAGGCGGCGTTCGCGACTGGTTTCAAGTTGTTCAGTGCGCACGAACTCAACAAGTTGCCCTCTACTTTGCTCTCGGATGAAACCGCAAAGGATTACTGCATTGCTTACATCGTGGACCTGCATGGTAAGTTTTATAATATTACTATCGTTGTGTGGCGACCCCTACACATCGCTACATAGTTGCGACTACCTACCAATAGATGGTTCTGACGATTCGCCATACATGTCTAGAACGCGATATTAGAGTGCGCACGACGTGTAACATATATACAAGCCCCCGACAACAACTCTCGTTCCCCCCGATGCTTTTACATCCCTTCTTTCCGCGCCGGATACGGACGACGACGAAGTCGTAGAATCACCCCATAGCAACAGCCCAAGCCGAGGCCGTTCCTCCTTGAGGCGCCCTCGAGTTAGTTGCCCCTCTGGCTCGAGCGTAGTGGTTGCACGCTCGCCCTTAAGTCCGGTGAAGCTGTAAAGGCCTCGCGGCCAACAGCGCATATCACTCAAATACACACACACAACAACTCTCGGGGAGAGTGGCAGGCCCCGCCAGACACACCACCCGTCTGGCTGGAAGATCTTCCCTTTGAAATATCCTGCCACAACGTTCCTGCCATAGTAGTACTATTTTAGTCAAGAGTATTCATAACCGGCGAGCGAGTATGAGACGAGCTGTGAAAGGCCCTCTTGGAACTCTATACTCTCTGCCTACCCCGCAAGGGATTTGGCGTAATAGATTACTATCGTTCCATCAAAGGGGATTTCAAGTCTGGAGACTTCATACTTCAAATGAAACGTTATGCTAATATCATCTCGTCTTAAATATCGCACTGTCTGAAGACAAAAGTCTTTGACCAATGTATGTCGCTAGTGATGAGCTACGGTCATATTGTCGTTAAAGATGAGCCTCATAAGAAGGCTCAACGATACTCAAATGCTAACGGAGAGCTATGCTCTTAAGTTTTCTTGCAAAATCGAATCGGATAGGAGGAAATCTGCAATAGTACCTAGCAAAGTCATTGGCATAAACCTCAGAATTGCTAAACTTAACTGACAGTTGGCGGGGTAGATTGCTTGTATAACTGACCACATATTGTGACGACCTGACCAAGACAACCTGACCTGGGCAGAAAGGTTCTCGGGGGTGGCGACGTCGTACTGAAGTAGAGTGGGTAGGGCTCCTATAAGGTAACTGCGATGAGTTGGTGAAAGTCGCGCGTAAAAGAAGGATGCGTATGCCTTTGGGGGGGCCTTTAGCTTGCAGTGGATGTACCTGACGATATTTTTTTTAAAGATAAGTCGGTGAAGCATCTGGACTCGTTGGGGGTGGAATTGCCGGTGCTTCCGTGCGAGGTGCGCGTGCGCATAGTGACGCAGGCGGCGATAGACCGCGCGGACGACCACGAGCTAGCAACCATCGTGCTCGAGTTCCTGTTACAGGTACGTTCAGTGTATATACAATATATAATCAATATTTTGTATGTCACTTGAACAGTGTATGTTAAGTAAATTACATTTTTAAATAAATAATAAAGGCAGTCACGCCTATATTCCCTCTGGCACCCGTGGTGACAAATGTGTATTAATTACACCCACTTTTCGCCGACGATGTTAGGTCCCATGTAACAGGGGGCGAGCCTATTGCCATATACCACTATTTCAGACTCCGGACTAATACTGGGAAGTTTTCTTTAGAAAAACTACATTTTTTCGACCTAGGATTTGAACCCAGGGCATTGTGCTCACAAAGCGCTGCTGTTTGCCAATAGACCAACGAGGCAGTCACATTTTTATGTCCGTTATAAAGATCTTTTTCGATTGAGTGCATTTTATAGTCGCGATATTCCTTGTGTAAAGTATTTAAAAAGATACTCTGTTTTACTGATTGATCTTTTATTCAAAAGCACGCCTTAGGTTTATGAAACTTAGTAGGGACCTACAAAAGCTGTTCAACAAACTACAGACAAAGATTCTTTCTGAAGCGTGCGAACAATAGTGCTAAAGCTTGCTAACGTGAGTTTGTATTTGACTCACTGCGATAATTTCAAATTATTTAAAAGATTACATAAATCTATCGGATTTCCATAAACAATAGCAATATCAATGGTAGAGGCGAAATAGAAAACATTTTTAGAGAGAAGTTAAAAATATTTAGCACTAGTTTCTGCCCGCAACTTCGTCCGCGTTGACTTTAGACAGGAACCTTTTTACGGGATGAAACGTATCCAACGTGTTAATCCAAGTAATAAACTATCTGTGTGCCAAATTACATCTAAATCTGTCTATTCGTTTTGCGTGATTGAGTAACGAACATACAAACATTTAAACATTCAACCACATTTATATTATTAATAGGATTTTACATTGATTTATTTAGACTCTGTCCGTGACTTCGTCTGCGTTCACTTTATACAAGAACCTTACATTTTTCCGGGATAAAAATATCCTATATGTTACTCCAGGTAATAACCTATCTGAGTGCCAAATTTCATCCAACAGTTGTTTGCGTTATTGTGTAACAAACATTCAAAGATCTAAACATACAAACTTTCACATCCTTACTAATATTATAAATGCGAAAGTAACTCTGTCTGTCTGTCTGTGTCGCGCTTTCACGCCCAAACTATTGAACCGATTTAAATGAAATTTGGTACACAGATAGTCTAAAGCCTGTGAAAGAACATAGGCTACTTTTTAATGCGAAAAAAGGGTTGTTACGGGTTGAAAGGGATGAAAAGTTGTATGGAAGTATCGTAATTTTTAGAGCTAGAAGCTTGGATCTTAGTCGCCAAAAGGCTATTGCACGCGGACGAAGTCGCGGGCGCAGCTAGTTTATAATATTAGGAACACTTATTATTGGAGGGGGGAAGGCCTTTGCCCAGCAGGACACATTAGGTATAGTATTTGTCATGAAGGAAGGGTACTGTGACAGTTGTAAGTGTCAAAGAAAATTATACTCTATTCAATGGCAATAAGAGGCATGACCTGTTTCTATATTCAGGTGTTATGCCTTAGATAGATCGATAACACTTTATTGTTCCACCAAAGATACACAATATGGAAATACAATTTATAAATTACTAAGATAGTGTAACAATGGGCAGCCTTGTCACTAATAGTGATTTCTTACAGGCAACGTTTGAGTTGCCTTAATACCTAAATACCATTAAATTAAATATTAATTTCGTTTGGCACTTAGAACTGTCACTACCCATCTTATGTGAATAATAGTATAGTAAAACAAATACAATAGAGGCATACAATGCACAAAACATTTGTTCAACCAGACAGGTATCAAACGCAAGACGGCGCAATGCAAGAGTCCTTGTGACGCGGTCGCGCGAGAATGCGTGCCGCGGCTGCTCTCCTCCCACCCTTATCTCTACGCCGTCGCATTACACCTCTACGCCGAGATGAGCCAGAGTAAGAATAATTAGCATTTTTTTAATTTACTTTTTTTATTTAACTTGTTATGTTTGTAGGTCTTTCAGTTACGAAAATAGTAATCTATTTTTCAAGCTTTTGGACATCCGATTCAGTTGTTAGGGGGTCTGTGCATTTTTAGTGGCAATAATGTGATACGATCGAGCTAGTCTGATGATGGAGCCGAAAGGTGGCCATAGGAACTTTGCCCAGCTGTGAGACAGCAATGAGAATGAGGCTGATTCACTTCATTATTAAAAATACATTTTAAAATTGACATGATTATGATTCATTCGGCCAGAGGCAATGAAATCACAAGTTTTGTTACAATGTATTATATGTAGTATTGCGTTTTGGCGGCTTATAATAATGTAAATACTCTGTACGGTCTTCATTTATTTTAGTTATTCTTTATCGAAGATACTGATTTCTTTCTATATATACTAGTGGTCGCCCATAGGTCGATATTCGACCGACTCTTTCATCGATTGCTGGTTATGTTTGACATTCAGTAAGACTATAGACAAATAATATGAAAGACAAACATCAATTTGACGTGTATTGTGTCAAATACATGGTAGTGTGTGTAATGTTTTTTTCATTGATTTAATGTATGTTTTATGCATAATTTAAAAAAAAACTTAGCATTCTGCACTCCTTCTCTATATAAACTATAAGTGTGGGAAATTTCATACTCCTCCGTCCGCGCAATTTTCGTAAAAATGTGTACAAAGTTTTTGCTTCACGTATTAATATATAGATATATAACAAAATGTTACTTCTAGCTGAACCTTTGGATGCATCATCTGTGAAGGTCCTACATGTGCACAAGTGGATTCCGAATTCAGGGGAGATACGCACATTGCTCGACGATTGGGCGCAACGTTGCGCGCAACTGTTGCAGCATTTATTACTGGAAATAGATTATACGCCGTATGTGTGAGTACAGCGCAGTTGTTATACCCTAAGTTTAGTCCACACAAGAAATATGTAAAATCTGTATCATCACGTCAGATCCGCTGTGTGGTTGGCAGAGAGTACAGAATAACTTCTCAATTCTCGTCTCTTGGACTTTCAGTATTTCGTGTCTTACACGCTCGTCGGTTGTTTTGACTCGTCTATTAGGATACGGTGGTGCTTGTCTATAGGATATTGACGGTCTTTTTGACAAAAGAGATGATGACTCTGGATAAGTGATCTCTCCCACCCGTTTCTTAGACCGCACCGTATAATCAAAAGTGTCAAATGCCTTTGAAAATAGCATTGTAATAAGTTTCAACGGTTTTAATTTCTTTCAAATTTTCAGTGGCCTCCCATTAGACGTCCAGCTGAGTGTCGGCTCATGGCTGTGCGGCTGGATCAAGTCGAGCTCGCCGGGCGTCCCGGAGTGGGCGTGGCAGGTGGTCCGCAGGCTGCGGCCGCACCGAGCCAGCTGGTGCATGCCGCTGGACGCGCCGCCCCCTGATGAGGACCCGGCTGATCTGTTCTCTACTGCGTATGCGCTGCTGGCGAGCTCGTGGGGGCATTGTATACCGCTGGTGAGTTCAGTGTGACTCATCATCAGACAAAAACGTTCACTGGTCGGTAAACGCCTCTCCCAAAGATCGTCGCAAAAACCTTTTTGCTGAACACATCTAGTGTTGAGTTTAATTTTTTATTTATTTATTACCGCGTTCTTATTGATTTGATTTCTTGTCGTTTTGTGTGGTCATACTAATTTTGTTTTTATTTTTGTTTAAAACGTTCTACACTAGGAATTATTTAGGTGTAGTGTGTTTAACAACATTAAATTCGCATACATATTTTTTTTTTTATCGTAGCCCCATACTAGGATTAATTCCTGTATCGTTTCCACAAACATGAAAATTCACAAACACAAATACCCAGACCGGAACAAATAATTGCGGATCACACAAAAAATGTCCCGTGCGGGAATCGAACCCGCGACTATTAGACACAGTGGGCGGAGCGACTTAAGCTCTTAACCACTGCGCTAAATCGTCCGTCGGCGGGTCCATTAGAGGGTCACATTAACATTTATCCCGTGCTTGGATCCAGCAGCTTTAAGATTTCGTAACATAGCCGACGGAATACAACAGAGGCGCTCGGCCGGCGAACAGCAGCGCGGCGCTCACATCACATCACGCCCGGGCGACCGCCATGATGTTGTCAACGTCTAAAATTCGAACAATAATACTAGCGTCCCACTCACACGCGTATCGGCGTCTCGCTCCTGCCGCGCTCCACATCCATGGATCTATCAACAGACTGAGTAATATCAAAATATTGCTAGAGAAAATTAAACTCTGACTCACAGACACAACACTGAATTTTCTGTGATATAAATAACTCGAGAAACCATAATGAGTGAGAGCAACACCCTGGAGCCCGGGGTCTCGCTCGCACCTATTACGATGCAGTACGGTGGCCTTAATGAAGAACTTATTCGGACTATAGCTATTTATGATGTTTCAAATGCGTTATTATATACATAAAGTATAGTGTATAACGATATCCAGACTTCAAAGATTATTTATGCGACTTGTTTTTATACATTATTTGCACTAGGACTTATTCCTGAGTCTTGGGTCCGTTCACAGACATGAGATTCACATAACGAACACTAAGACCCAAACAAATTTTTATAGGTACATAGAATCTTCCCGTGCGGCGATCAAACCCGCAACTACTCGATCCAATTACCTGATCAACCACTGGATCAGGTCGTCGTCCGTACGAATCGGAAGTTGTAATCTCTTATCAATGTATATTTAGTATTTGACGTAATAATTTTGTGAGTATAGCACTTAATAAAGTAAGTACTTCACATGTTCCGCTGCCGCATATAACAAAATATTAGATGAAATAAATAGCTTGACTAAATTTAATCTTTAAGTAACTATACCCATGTATGGTCACCCTACTTAAAAAAAGTTGTAGGGCTCTAGGTGAGTATCCTTTTCGTCACGTTTTTTTTGCAGAGTGCTCAATCCGTTTTGGATAATAAATCCATGTTTACATGGAGTCCAGCCATGTCTTTTTGTCTATGGGCCGAGTATGGTAGCGCTGTGTGACGTCTCCCATACACTTCAGTATATTACAACTCCCCAGACTCACGTCACCGTCGCGCTGCGTCGGCTATGTAGCGAAACCTTTAAATAACTAACCAAACCGCCGTGAATCATTAAAAAAAGTTATTTCAACAAAGGACACTTTCAGATATGCTCCGAAGGCGTGTCAGCGCTTTGCAAGTTGGCTGTCAGCAGGCCGCGCGAAGCTGTGCATTGTTTGTCCAGCATAATGCTGGTGATGGCCCACTCGCCGGAATCCGTCGCCCTCACGCCTCAGTAAGTAGCAATATACCAGTTAAATTATACTATTGTTTCTCGTGTGCTTTCTCGTTCGATTCAAGTTATGCGGCGCGCTAATATCATTTTCAAGAATACAGTTTGAACTGCACGCACGCCTGTGTCATCTGAGCATTTTTTTAATGGACGCTAAAGGTGTTAGGTAAAATTACAGTAATAGTTTCCTTAAGGTACTGCGTGCGATTACAGTAACAGTTGCGTAAAAAATGTGCGCTACAGATTCTCCGCGCAGTTACAAAAACAGTTGCATGGTACAGTAAAACCGGGCTTCCACTGCGCGCGAAACGGACTCCGTACGGAGGAGTTAACTCGCAACAGTAAATTCCATAGAAGTGCTTCTACGAAAAAAGAGTTAAGCGGAAAGTGCGAATAAAAATAGTTAAAATGTACTAGCCCTCTTAAGAAAATGGAGCGGACTCCGTACGGATTCCGCATTACTCGCTAAGGTAAAATTCATAGAGGCGCTTCCACCGACAAAGAGTTAAGCGGAAGGGCCCCAACGAGTAAAAATAGGTGAGAACGAGTTCGCTGCGACATGATGTCGTCGACGAATCTGTAACGGACTTCGCTGCACGCAACACCCGCCAGTACCGTCTTTGCCAATGGGATACACCTTAACCTAGCTTTGTTTTGAGCCTTAAAAATATTATGTTATTTGTTCAGATTCACGGAATTATTCACGACCCTATTGAATTCTGGGCCGTCGCTGGTGCAACGCACGTTCGGCCGCGGCGGAGTGTCTGGCTCGGAGATGTTGCTGAGACTTATATTGGCGCAACTGGCTGAGGAGAGGTAATCATTTAACTTTTAAATGAAATACACCGCTGACATAGAGAGAAGAGTGAATGCAGGGAATAGAGTGAATGGTGCGATGGGAAGGCTACTTGGGAGCTGGTACTTACGCCAAAAGGCGCAGCTGGCCATGCATAACGGAGTGCTTGTCCCAACGCTGTTATATGGCAGCGAGAGTTGGGTATGTAAGAAGGAGAACGAAAGCAGGATAAATGCGGTCGAAATGCGATCTCTGCGGAAGACGTGCGAAGTCACGCTGGCCGACCGTATTCGCAAGAGCGTAGTAAGAAAGTGAGTAGGTATGAAAGATAGTATCGGTGTAAAGATGAGAAAGGGTATGCTCCGTTGGTTCGGGCATATAGAAAGAATGTCCGAAGAAAGAATGACAAAACTGATATACAATGCGAAAGTGGAACGATGTAGGTACCGGGGAAGACCTAGACTATCTTACCATGACCAAATAGACCGAGTCTTATCTAAAAGACAAGCCAAGAGTCTCCGTAACCGGCGAGCGTGTATGAGACGAATTATGAGAGCGGAGGAAGCCAGAGACGTATGTAAGGAAAGAACCTGTTGAAACTGTGTACTCTGCCTACCCCGCAAGGGATCTGGCGTGATGATATAGATAGATAGATAGACATCGATTAGACTGATGAGTACCCATGTGCTGCTGATTCATATAAATTTTGATGAAATATGTAGATATGGCCAACAAACAAACAGCAACATTAGACGTTCGTAGCGCTGTGAATCCGCAGTGTTCTTAGAGAAAGATAAGGTTAAGCAGCGTGCGACTCGGACAGACTGGGTGATCCTATGTGGCTTTCTCTATGGTTCGGCAAGTTGGAAGCCTTAAGGTTTCGGCACATAGCCGACGCAGCGCGACGGGAGCGCGAAGGTGGCGCGGCTCGGGAGTTGTAATGTATTGAAATGTACGGAAAACGCCACACAGTGCAGCCTCGATCGGCGCGACGGCATACTTCACAACCGAACGTAGCCGTGCGTTTCCGTCGCACTCCCGTCGCGCTCCGTCGACTATGTAACCAAACCTTTATAGGCGACTTGCGCCATAAACCTTATTCCGTTAAACCGCACTAGGACCGCGTGTAGTATGACATAATCTCTCTCACCTCGATTTGTGGGAGATGGCCTTTGCCTAGCTGTGGGACAGTAATATAAAATATAATAGTAATATCAGCCTATACTGCCCACTGCTGGGCAAAGGCCTTCTCGTACAAATCGAGGTGAGAGAGATTAGGTCATACTCCACAACGCGGACCCAGTGCGGATTGGTGGAGGCAGGTTTGTGGCCACCTGCAGTTGGAACTTATCAAGCCGCCTTTAAGGCTTCCAACTTGGCTTAACGACTACCACATTAAGTAGTAACCGGTACCAACGGCTTAACGTTCCTTCCGAAGCACGGCGACGCTCGAATATGAAAACGCCACAAACGGTCACCCATCTCAGGCCGACCGAGTCGAACGCTGCTTAACCTCGGTGATCGGTAAGAACACCGCGGTCGCACAGCGCTACGAGCGCCTGTACAGTATAAAGGAACAGTATAGACTGATATATTATTATTTATATGTGTTTATGGATAGATAGTGTGGTGATAGTAAGTTACGATGGTTAGTAGGGGTGTAGTGAACTGTATAGTTTTACTTACTTGGCATTAACGCATTAGTAGGTATGTGCATCACCGAGGTATCGGTAATTATTTTTAACTTGAATAAATTAGTGCATTTACAGCTTTTATTTGGGGGGTTTTATTATCATTTTTAATCGACTCACACCTTATCGTTTATCACCTTATCAACCGTGTGTAAGGCTATCATCACCAGCTCTCACATTCTTCGCACACAGTGGGGCATTGTGACTAATTTAAACTGTTGTAGGTATGCTTTAAGAGCAATGATATTGACGGACGATTTAGCGCAGTGGTTAAGAGCTTAAGCCGCGCCGCCCACTGTGTCTAATAGTCGCGGGTTCGATTCCCGCACGGGACAAATCTTTGTGTGACTCACAATTATTTGTCTCGGTCTGGGTATTTATGTATGTAAATTTTCATGTTTTTAAATGCACCCACGACACAGGAATAAATCGTAGTGTGGGGCTACGTTTATAAAAAAAAAATGATAGCGTAGTGGTTAGACCATTGGACTGCAAAGTTAGAGGTCTCGGATTCAAACCCAGGCACGCACCTCTATCATTTGGAAAGCATGTGAGTTTTAAAAATTAACTATCACTTGCTTTAACGGTGAAGGAAAACATCGTGAGGAAATCTGCATGACTAAAAGTTTCTCGAAGGTGTGTAAAGTTCGCCAACCGGCACGGGGCCAACGTGGTGGTCTATGGCCTAAACCCTCTCAGTCTTAGAGGTGGCCCGTGCCCAACAGTGAGACAGTTTCTTAACAGGGCTAATGTTATTATTATATTTATTATTATTGACGGACGATTTAGCGCAGTGGTTAAGAGCTTGAGCTGCTCCGCTCACTGTGTCGAATAGTCGCGGGTTCGATTCTCGCACGGGACAAATCTTTGTGTGATCCACAATTATTTGTTCCGGTCTGGGTATTTGTTTGTGAATTTTCATGTTTGTAAACGCACCCACGACACAGGAATATATCCTAGTGTGGGGCTACGTTTAAAAAAAAAAAAAAAAATTATATTATTTGAAAAACAAACTTCATTATGAGTTCTCTGAGCACACTTTTTACTGTTATCAAGGTCATCAGGGATCATCACAAGGAAAATTTTCAAACAAAAAATCTTAAGGTCGTTGTCGTATGTAAGCCCCTAATGCAGTGGTCGGCAACCTTGTCATCCAAAAGAGCCAAATATAGACAATTCTTCTTCTTCTTCAGCCGAAAGACGTCCACTGCAGGACAAAGGCCTTCCCTAAAGACCGCCACAACGACCGGCTTTGTGCTGTACGCATCCAGCTACGTAACATCTTCTCGTCTAAAATTCCGCAGTGTCTCAAGACAAAAGTCTTTGAGCAGTGTGTGTTGCCAGTGATGACTTACGGCACTGAGACATGGTCGCTTACGATGGGCCTTATAAGAAGGCTCAAGGTCACCCAAAGGGCGATGGAGAGAGCTATGCTGGGAGTTACCCTGCGGGATCGAATCAGAAACGAGGAGATCCGCAGGAGTACGAAAGTCACTGACAGCACTCAGAATTGCTAAACTTAAGTGGCAGTGGGCGGGGCATATCGCTCGTAAAACTGACGGCCGTTGGGGCAGAAAGGTTCTCGAATGGCGACCACGTACCGGAAGACGTGGAGTGGGTAGGCCCCCTACGAGATGGACCGATGACCTGGTGAAGATCGCGGGTAGAAGTTGGATGCGTACAGCATATAGACAATAAGCAATTGAAATTAATTCGAAGAGCGATGCGAAGAGCCATGGTCTAGTAGCATCAGTCCTATGTTATGGTATCATTTTTTGGGGCTATTTGACGCATAAGGATTTAGTATTTAAAGCACAAAAGAGATGTATCAGAGCAATGTGTAATCTGAAAATAACAGATAGCTGTGTTCCGTTATTCAAATCGTTAAAAATACTAACAGTACCATCATTATATATTTCAGAGGTTGCGATATTTGTTAAAAAAAATCCGAAATTGTTCACACAAATGTCAGCAATACGTAGAGGTCCATTAAGAGCGCAATACCGAAGTGTTTTATACAATAAAGTATGTAAGACTGCTCTAGTAACAAAAAGTGTTCTGGGAATGGCGCCCAAAATATACAATAAAGTACCAAAATATATAAAAGATATGCAAATTCACAAATTTAGAAAAACACTGGTTTCAATATTGATTGAAAAATGTTATTATTCTGTCGAGACATTTCTTAATGAGAATTTTGTGAAAATTAATAGGACATAATTTATTATCAATTATAATTATAATTTAATATTCAATTTTATAATGTTATTTTATATTTAATTTTATTGCATGATATTTTGATTTAATAATGTAAATCATGATCATTGTATTTGTACGCCTTTGGCAAAACATGGTGAAACTTATTTTTAATTTATTATCAACTTTGTACTACCCGTGTTTAACAAATGAAGGATTCTGATTCTGAGCCTTTTTTTAACTACAAATAATAAAAATACATTTCGGCGCGAGCCTGAGAGGCGGTGATAATGAATAAAACACATATTTGCGAGCGCCTATCCGTGCTATTGTTGCTTTCTATAAATGTGCCCCTTTTTTACTTAATTTTTTTTTATACTGAGTTCTTAGATTTACGCGAATATTACACATGAAATAAAACTATTTTTTCGGATTTTATCGCGGTTTATTAAAACACCGTCGCTCAAAGTAGTCTGCAGTCTGTGAACATGTCCTTGACCGCACCCGCCATAACATCAGATTTGATAGACCACAAATCCTCGTGAAAGAACACCGATTCCTACCAAGGATGGTTCGCGAGGCTATTGAAATTAAAAAACATCCTAATTTCAATAGAGAAGATGGCTGGGTGCTTCCATCGTCTTGGGATCCAGTAATTAATATAATCAAATCTAAAACCAAGCATAACACTGCAAGACCTCAAGACACCGTGAGCTCATTCTGCGTAGATCGGACCAACAAAAACAAAAATAATTAAGTAGTTTGAGAGTACCCCGGAACAATTATGCCTTTTGGACGTCTAACACCTCAGTCCTTCCCGTGACCATGGGTGCTGCAAAGCACTCGAAACGTCGGGAACTTAAAAATCAAAATAAACCGCGATAAAATCCGAAAAAATAGTTTTATTTCATAATTTTTTTTTTCTTAAAATTCAAATTCACATTCGTGGAGGAGCCTCAGCTGAGGAGTTAAAGAGCCGCGGTTTGCCCACCACTGCCCTAATGTATATGCGACTGCGTACAGGTGCGGCGACTCATCGCGGGGTTCATTGCTGGCCGCGTGGCTGCACGCACTATGGCGCGCGGCGTTGCCGGCGCCGGCGGCCGCGCTGGCCGACATGGCCGCTAGAGCCACGAGAGAATGGCCGCATTTGGACGCGTACGCTGCTGGGCTTTTGCAGGTATGCTCGTTCACTGTTCAGTCGGTTCGCAAACGAAGACCATAAGACACTAAAGACTTTAGGTAACGTCATATTGTAAGTTGTTTTTTTTTCAATATAATATACAAGTTGTAATATACTTAACGCAATACATGAAAGTAGTTTGTTCTGAATCGGCAACTTAATTTATTCCAACAATTTTTAAAGATAATTTATTTAATGTGCAAAATTTGCTGACACTCCTTCAGTGTGCTGTAACTAATTTATTCTTGATTCAAAGCAATACGGAGATTTCAAATGCATTTCTAAAACGTATTTCTTAACACGCACACGTACACGTACAAATTTCGTTGTTAATTGGTGTATAAATATAATCATCGTGTACCAAATTTCATCCAAATCCGATCAGACGTATACAAACATACAGACATCTAAGTATACAAACTTTCACACTGTCACGTCTATATTCCCCAAGCGGAGGTGGCTAAGGCTGAGGTACTGAGTACACCCACGTTTTGCCGACGATGTTAGGTCCCATGTAATAAGGGGCGAGCCTATTATAAACTTTCACATATTTTTTTTTTTTTTTTTTTTTTAATATATGGTCAACAAAACAGATTACAATCGAAGACTAAAGTCAGTAAGATAGTGCAAAGGAATATGAACTAGACAGTAATCCTAAATATGTTAACACATTAAGGTAAGTAGGTTAATTTTGTGACACAATAAGAGCTAGAAAGCAAATAAGTAGAGTATAGTAATGTTAAAAGAAACTCATAAAATGTTGTACTACGAAGTGATGTAGGCCCGATGAAGGATCTGTCTGGCAGTATTTTTAAAAGAAGTTCGTCTGCTGTTAAAGACATCGAAGTGTTTAGATTTCATGGATAACTCGTTGTAAAGGCGACACATTCATGTTTTTTTGTTCCGGGTGTAAATGCCTGCCGCATACTGCCACATCCTGGGCTTGGTAGTTATGTGGGGCTCGCACCCACTAAAACCCCCCCGGCGTCCGTCTCTTGCCCAATTGCCGTACCGCAGGAATTGCCAGTGGTAGAACATCTGCGGCACGGGTCAACTTGCACTTTCACATCCTGCTAATATATATATTTTTATTCTATTAAATATGTAAACTCTGCGGGCCCGGTTCTTCCCGCACCTTTTTTATGATTTAGTTTTATTTTATTAATTCTGCTTTATTGTAGTTAGCATAGTACATGCCGCTTCCTTTTCCTTTTTGTTTTTCTGTTTTGGTTTTTAGTTTAGTTGTAGCAGTGATTGGTTGTTGCTTTTGATTGATTGACGTCAGTAGAGGTTGAAGTTTTTTTTTTTTGTAATGTGATTGTGTAAATGCATTAGAGATCCGCAGGAGGACGAAAGTCACTGACATAGCACTCAGAATTGCTAAACTTAAGTGGCAGTGGGCGGGGCATATCGCTCGTAAAACTGACGGCCGTTGGGGCAAAAAGGTTCTCGAATGGCGACCACGTACCGGAAGACGTGGAGTGGGTAGGCCCCCTACAAGATGGACCGATGACTTGGTGAAGGTCGCGGGTAGAAGTTGGATGCGTACAGCACAAAGCCGGTCGTTGTTGCGGTCTTTAGGGGAGGCCTTTGTCCTGCAGTGGACGTCTTTCGGCTGAGGAAGAAAGAAGAAATGCATTATATGCTTGCTTTGCTATTACTAGGTTTTCTTTTTTTTTTCAATTTAGATTTGCCCTAGAGCGAGATCCTGCTAATATTATAAATGTGAAACTTTGTATGTTTAAATGTTAGTTGCTCAATCACGCAAAACGGCTGAATGGAGTTGGATGAACCTTGGAACACACATAGTTTTTTTACCTGGATTAACACAGGATACATTTTAGGTTCCTGTCTGAAATCAATGCGGACGAAGTCGCGGGCAATAACTAGTTCATAATATTAGTAGGATATCGAATTTAAATAAGTATTAGATAATGGTATACGCACGCGTAACGTGTCAGCATTTTAGTCAAATCCATCGTTTTCATGATTGGTTAAACAAATCTTTATAGAACTAAAGTTATACTATAATAAGTCACTATTATGTCTGTTCTGAGGCGCTCGTAGCGCTGTGTGACCGCGGTGTTCTTACCGATCAACAAGGTTAAGCAGCGTTCGACTCGGTCAGCCTGAGATGGGTGACCGTTTGTGGCATTTTCATATTCGAGCGTCTCCGTGCTTCGAAAGGCACGTTAAGCCGTTGGTTCCGGTTACCACTTAATGTGGTAGTCGTTAAGCCCAGTTGGAAGCCTTAAAGGCGGCTTGATAAGTTCCAACAGCAGGTGGCCACAAACCTGTCTCCACCAATCCGCACTGGGTCCGCGTGGTGGAGTATGACCTAATCTCTCTCGCCTCGATTTGTGAGAAAAGGCCTTTGCCCAGCAGTGGGCAGTATAGGCTGATATTATATAAAAGGTGTAACTTAATAAACGCAAGACCTGAGGCACCCCAATTAGAGAATTGCTTCATAAATTCAAAACGATAACCAAATTTCCAAATTTAAAGGTTTTTACCCCTTTTTTAATCACTTTTATACCCCAATTAACAATGAAACTTGTGCGTATGTGTGCATTTTGAGAAATACGGGTTAGGAATGCATTTGTAATCTCCTTATTGCTATGAATCAAGAATAAATTTAGTTTTTTATAGCGCACTGAAGGAGTAAAAGCATTTTTTGCAAATTTGAAAAAAAATTAAGATACATTAAAAATAGTTGAGTTAAGAGTTTCTCGAAGGTGTGTGAAGTTCGCCAACCCGCACTAGGCCAGCGTGGTGGACTATGGCCTAAACCCTCCCAGTTTGAGAGGAGGCCCGCGCCCAACAGTGGGACAGTTTCTTAACAGGGCTAATATGATGATGATGATGAAAAATAGTTGGAATCAATTCAGTTATCGATTTAGAACGAACTACTTTCAGGTCTTGCGTTTATTATGTTCATCATCATCAATCAGCCTGTATCTACCCCCTGCTGAGTGTAGGCCTCTCCTCTATCATGCCATTCGTTCCGATCCTGTGCTAATCTATTCCACCATTTGCCAGCCACTCTTACGATGTCATCGCTCCATCTAACCGATGGTCTGCCTATGGGTCGGCGTCCTGTTCTGTTCCACCACTCTGTTACGGCCTTGGTCCACCTGCCATCTTCACGCCTCATCAAGTGACCTGCCCATCTCCACTTTAACCTTGTGATCCGTTTACCAACATCTTCAACTTTAGTCCGCCTTCGGATTTCTATGTTTGGTATTCGGTCGACAAGGGAGATGCCCAACATGGCTCGCTCCATCGCTCTCTGTGCCACTTTGATTTTATAAAGGCTACCTTTTGTAAGCGACCAGGTCTCGGCACCGTAAGTAAGGATGGGCAAGACACATTGATTGAATGCCTTGGTTTTCAGGCACTGTGGGATGTCAGCGTCAAATATACTATCAAGTTTTCCATATGCAGCCCAACCCAATTCGATACGTCTAGCGATCTCTTTGCTAATAGATCTTATTATGTTACAGCTTATATATGTCTGTTTCATCTAAAACAGGAGGAAACTGGAAAAGAGCACATAAACTCGGCCATACGCAACGTGTCGACTGCGCCGTTACTGTGCGAGTGCATATTGCGTGCGTGTCACACGCACCGGGAAGCGCGCACGCACACATACGCGCAACTGTCCAGCGCGCTGTACCGACAACGTACAGCTGGCCAGAGGATACACGTCGACAATGCTGTGCAGGTCAGCGAATAATATTATGTAAAAAAAAACACACACACCGTCACGACTATATTCCCCAGAGGGGGTGGCAGAAGTGTACTGAGTACACCCACGTTTCGCCGACGATGTTAGGTCCCATGTTATAGGGGGCGAGCCTATTGCCATATACCAGGCACAATTTCCCGACTCCGGACTCGTACTGGGAATTTTTCGCTAGAAAATCTACATTTGTCCGACCTAGGATTTGAACCCAGGACCTCGTGATCACAAACCGATGCGCTTTGCCACCAGACCAACGAGGCAGTCATAATATTATGTACTCTTCCTATGATCCGTCTAAGAGTCAAGTCAAGTGTCAACACGTCGACGGACGCATTAGCGCAGTGGTTAAGAGCTTGCGCCGCTCCGCCCACTGTGTCTAGTAGTCGCGGGTTCGATTCCCGCACGGGACAAATCTTTGTGTGATCCACAATTATTTGTTCCGGTCTGGGTATTTGTGTATGTGAATTTTCATGTTTGTAAACGCACCTACGACACAGGAATAATTCCTAGTGTGGGGCTACGTTAAAAAAAAAGGAGTCCGTATCCGGCGAGCGTGTGTGGAACGAACTGTGAGAGTGGAGGAAGCCGGAGAGGTTTATAAGGAGAGAACCTGTTGGAACTCTGTACTCTCAGCTTACCCCGCACGGGATCTGACGTGATGATATAGATAGATGATCCAGGGAAATACTTTGATCTTCCTTCAATCGAGCCCAAATTGCACTTGATTTTTTTTAGTAAATTGCCTGCGTTCTTAGTTATCGCTCAGCATTTGTATTCCCTCCACGAATCCGTATTGGGTCGGCGTGGTATCCCTTTTTGCTCACCTAAATTGTGAGAGAAGGCCTTTGCCCACCAGTGGGAAAATATAGGCCGAGTCATTTGTTTGTATGCCTTCAAGGTGAACTAATAACATGTTACTAATTTACTAAGATCTAGGGCGCTACTACGACCTCATTACCAAAACCATTTTAATCTTACTTTGCCATGAAAAAGAGACAGAACATAAACTACGTTCATCCGCATATCTTTCTTACAGCTAAGTAAGGTTATAATGGCTTTGTTAAAGAGGTTGTCCTACGCCACCTGTACTTACTAACCTATGTTTACAAAGTAAAAAATGAATGAAGACATGTATAAATATCTATCTATCTATATCGCCAGTTCCCTTGCGGGGTAGGCAGAGAGTACAAAGTTCCAACGGGTTCTTTCCTTTCATACCTCTCTGGCTTCTTCCACTATCATAGTGCGTCTAGTATTATGCATGTATGGCTTTGTATAAGTATGACAAATAGAACTGTATAATGAACAGCAAATAGGCGCCAATATGAGTTCGGAGGAGCTGGTGATATACCGCGCAGCCGCGGCCGTGCAGTCTGCGCCCGCGCACCACCCCGCGCACCTTACGCTCTGGAGGCTCTTCATGCATCTCTACCTGCAGAGACCGCCTGAGCAAATGTAAGATTTCCCCTTAATTTAAACAGTTAGAATTACTCTCATATAGTGGAACCGTTAACAAACAGGAGTTTTAAACGGGCACTCGTACAATACAGCTCGGCAGAGGGACAACTAACACCGTCACGTCGAATTCCCCAAGCGGGGATGGCAGAGGTGTACTGTACAACCACTTTTCGCCAACGGGGGCAAGCCTATATTATATACTTGAATTCCAGACTCTGGACTGATACTGAGTTTCTCGATAGAAAGTCGTTTTTTTTTATTCCGAACTGAGTTTGTCGTTAGAAAAACTACATTTATCCGACCTAGGAGGACCCAGGACCACCTCGCGATTGCAAAGCACATTATTCGCCACTAGACCAATGAGACTAAAGTTTTTAGTCAATGTGTATTACCAGTGATGATATATGGATCAGAGACGTGGTCTCTTACTATAGGTCTCATAAAAAAGCTCAGAGTTGCTCAGCGAGCTATGGAGAGAGCTATGCTCGGCGTTTCTCTACGTGATCGAATCAGGAATGAGGAGATTCGTAGAAGAACCAAGGTCACCGACATAGCCCTTAAGATTAGCAAGCTGAAGTGGCAATGGGCGGGCCACATAGCGCGAAGATCGGACGGGCGTTGGGGCAGAAAGATTCTAGAGTGGAGACCACGTATTGGCAAGCGCAGCGTGGGACGACCACCTGCCAGATGGACCGACGATCTTGTGAAAATCGCAGGAAGTCGTTGGATGCAGGTGGCATCGGACCGGTTACGCTGGAAAACGATTGGGGAGGCCTATGTTCAGCAGTGGACAAGTATAGGCTGAGATGATGATGATGATGATGATGATGAGACCAATGAGGCAGTACTAAGTCCGAACTGCTGTACTAAGGCTCTCATTGATCAGGGTGAAAGATTAGGACTACACAAGCACACGTATCGAAACAATTTCTGGGTCACAAAAATAGTTTGTCACATGCAAAGATCGAACCCGCAACCACTTGATCTAGGCCTATTCCCAAATGACTAAACTATGAAGGTCTCTTATTTAGGCTTTAAATTAAATCACTGTGTATGTTGGGCCAAAATATATTTCTATCTATCTATATCATCACGCTAGATCCCTTGCGGGGTAGGCAGAGAGTACAGAGTTCCAACAGGTTCTTTCCTTACATACCTCTCTGGCTTCCTCCACTCTCACAGTTCGTCTCATACATGCTCGCCGGTTACGGAGACTCTTGACTTGTCCTTCAGATAAGACTCGGTCTATTTGATAATGGTAAGATAATCTAGGTCCCCGGTACCTACATCGTTCCATTTTCGCATTGTATATCTGTTTTGTCATTCTTTCTTCTGACATTCTTTCTATATGCCCGAACCGACAGAGCATACCCTTTCTCATCTTTACACCGATACTATCTTTCATACCTACTCGCTTTCTTACTACGCTGTTGCGAATACGGTCGGTCACCATCACCTTCGCACATCTTTCGCAGAGCACGCATTTCCACCGCATTTATCCTATTTTCATTCTCCGTCTTACATACCCAGCTCTCACTGCCATATAAAAGCGTTGGGACAAGCACTCCATTATGTATGGCCAGCTGCACCTTTTGGCTTAAGTGCCGGCTCCCAAGTAGCTTTCCCATCGCACCATTCACTCTGTTCCTTGCATTCACTCTTCTCTCTATGTCAGCGGTGTATTTCTCAACCTTACTGAAGGCGCATCTAAGATATACAAACTCATTCACTTGCTTCAGCACATCGTTACCAACCACAATCCTTGCATTCGTTCTGGTTTCTTCTCGTCCAAAAACCATAATCTTGGTTTTCTTTACATTCAAATATAAGCCAAGCTGTTTAATCGTTTTTAATATATTTTTACTCCCTTTAGGTAACTTTTTAAAACGTATGAAAGAACAGAATAGTACCAAGTTCGACTCAATTATTGTAATAATAGATATAACAATGATGGAGTCGATTATGCTTAGCGTCTACAAGATAAGATTTCTTCAACAGGCTCGAATCAACACCGCCAGTCGGACCTCTATTCTTCAGCGGACTCATCAAATCCCGAACCTTAGCACAAATCAAGCGACGATTACAGGATACAATTGCCCACCATCGCAACGAAATCGAAACACTCAAAGCGCAACAAAAATCCCTAGAATCGAAACCTACAAAATCGCCTAAGAAGACTAAAAAGCTTCCTCCAATAGTCGATGATAGTCTGTTGCCAGCTTTATCGATAGTCGATTTGACTGGTGAGTCGAGTGAGTCGAGCGGATCGAGCGATTCTGAAGAAAGTGTGGAGAGAGTTGAGATTAGAGAGAAGAGCACGGATAGTGACTCGACTAATTTGAAGAAGGATCTGTTTAATTTGATTGCGTATCATACTGCGGCTGAGAAGTGAGTATTAATAGTTCTAATTTATTAATTAAAATATTAAGATCTTTCTAGGCCTTGGCCTATACTTTGGCATACTAACTTTGATGCATATCGGTCTAAATGACCATCATTACTCAAAGATGGGTGTTAAGGAAGGAGGGTGAACCTTTGTCCAGGAATAGGAGACAGTAGGAAAGTATTAGATGTCAGGCTTTTCAATACTTGGATTAATAGCGTCCCTGGAACTTTAATCACTACGAGATTTGGAGTCTTTTGGATCTTTATCAGTGGTTGTAACAATAATGGAATTTATGCAGTTGCCGTGGCCGAAATCGCTCTGGTTATCATCATCTTCATAGGAGGTTGCAGTGTTTTAACTTCATAGTTTAGGTGTTTGTGGATTGGTTGTCGCGCTCGCACTTGCGTGCCTCTTGGATTTTTAAAGCCTTAAATAATAACGAGGTTATCCGACAAAGAACCAAAGTTACCGACATAGCTCGCAGACTCAGTAAGCTAAAGTGGCAATGGGCTGGTCACATCTGCAGAAGGACCGACGGCCGATGGAGCAAGCGTGTCCTAGAGTGGAGACCGCGACTTGGTAAGCGTAAGGTACGGCGGCTCCCAGCTAGATGGACCGACGACCACAAAAAGGTCGCTGGGACAGACTGGATGCGGAAGGCGGAGGACCGTGTACAACGGCGCGTGTTAGGAGAGGCTATGTCCAGCAGTGGACTGCGATAGGCTGATTGAGTTGAGTTGAGATATAATAAAATTTTTGGTTGCCAGATTAACTAGTGAATACTACCGTTGGTTGGAGGAAGGCGAGAAAGTGCGCGCGGCCCCACATCACGCGGACATTGCCAGATTTATACCAGAGCATGTGAGTTAAAACCCTAACGATATTTTATTTGGAACATGACTTTTAAAGGTGTGGGTAACGGCGAAGAGTTAGACTATTTATTTATTATAGATCACGAACAGAATATACATCAATTTTTACAATTTCAAAATACTTGTTTACAGTGTATTGCTTAAATGTTATTCCGATTATAGGAAACCACATCATGCACTGTAATTGATTACAATAAACTAGTAAATTGGAAATAATAATGTCATCGTTTATATATCTTTGTTACTTGCTTAGAATTGGAGTACAATGTCAGGGAAAAAGGAAGTAAAACAATACATTAAATTTAAAATTTCACTAAATAAATATGTTAGTTTTTTTTAGCTGTAAAACATTTAAAAAAAGAAAGAGATTGTCAGTGAACTATACAAGTTCAAATTAAATATAACCATCGTCTGATTTGATAATTACAACAAAGGCATATTGAATTGAATACACATAATTCAGTTATCATTGTAATTTCGTTTATGTATTTTTTTTTTGTCAATATTAAACTTTATCAAATAGATAGTGTCATTATCTAATGAACAAGCTAAGAGTATATCTCCGTAGCCGGCAGGCGTGTATGAGACTAACTATGAGATTGGACGTAGTGTGACAGGGCTGTACGGAAAGAACCTTTTTTTTGGGGGGGGGGGGGGGAAATGCCTAACGCATACTCCCGGGCTGAGGGCACGGCCGGGTGGTTATGTAGGGCTTGCACCCACTAAAACCCCCCGGCGTCCTACTGCCCTTTTGCCGGGCCACAGGAATCTTCACTGGCATGACCTCTGTGGCACCGGCGGGCTCGGACCGCAGTTAGGCGCGGCCCTCGACACGTGTAGTGGAGTTCGGTCTCCCCCGCCTTTTGGAGGCTGCGCGTACGCAGCGCTTTTCCGGCGCGGGCCTGCTAAGTGCTAGGGCGCCGGGGTGCCCTTCCCGACGCCTGCAGGCCGAGATTACAGTGGGCGAAGGTCGTTTCGGGCGTAGTCCCTGCGCCTTCGCCCAGCGCGCCGTCTGCGAGCGGGATTAGAGGACGTCTCCTCCCTCACCCGCTCTGCCTCCTCCTTCGCGGACATGACGGCCTCGCAGAAGGCCGCCATTGCCGCCCAGGCGCTCTCGCTCCCAACCATGGATGATATCACGGTCGGGAGCGATAGCTCCTGTCCCCCTGCACCGAGCGCTACAGTGAGCAGGCGCCGCTCGGCATCCCATGCCGGAAAGAACCTGTTGGAACTCTGTTTTCCTTTGCCAACCTCACGTTTAATACAAAGACTTTCAAGCCTCGGCCAGTGCCTGGAATTTCAAAAAGTTGAGTGGCAAGGCTTGCCGTATAGCAGAGAACGGCTCACATCATTACATTCTCAGATATTTGTATCATTATTGTTGCATTGATTAATTAATTAGCCTGTTAATTTTTTTTTAGTTACTTCTATCAAAGTGACTGTAAATAACTTCGGATAATAAACCTTAACTCAATAGAGAGACACTACAGAGTAGTACTTCGTCACAGTAACGTCTAGTTTATAAATACTGAACGGCACCATAGATTGTAGTGAATTGGTAGGAAAATTACAAATTAATGTGCCCACTCGCGTTCCCAGAAAAAAACACAATATATTTAACATTCCAATCGCGAAGACGAATCTCGGGCATTTCGCCGCTGTACCAAGGCTCTGTAGGCAATATAACATGCTATCCAAAACAATGGATATAGATTTTAGCACACACCTGTCAAAATACAAAAAGTCTTTACTGCAGATTTTGTAACGCTCATTGTTTTTTCTTCTTTACCGATAATTTTTTAATAGATTTTAGCAATACTCATTTATCATTATATTAATATGTGAGCAATAACTTTGTACCCTTTTTACGAAAATTGCGCGGACAGAGGAGTATGAAATTTCCCACACTTATAGTTTACATAGAGAAGTTGTGCAGAATGCTAATATTTTTTAAAAATTATGCATATAAATACATTAAATCAATAAAAAAAAACATTAAACACATTACTATGTATTTGACACACACACACGCATATATACACTTTTGTTTATTGTTAAAGTCTGTGGTCAAATTCAGAATAGATTAATATTGTTTGTCTTTAGTCTTACTGTATGTCAAACATAACCAGCAAACGATAAAAGAGTAGGTCGAATTTCGACCAATGGGCGACCACTAGTTATTATAAGTTAGTAACTGGTTAACTTAGTTTTAATTGGAGGAATACACTTAAACGAGACACATATATCTTATTGTTAATGTCGAAAATGTGTATATTTTCTGTTGGAGATCCATATAAATAAATAAATACCTGCGTTTTACACAGATAACTATGGCAAAGTAATAAAATGTTGACATATTGATAGTAACAGGACCAATAAGGCACATCTTTCTAGGCTCTAGACGCAGCATGGAAACATTCTCTGTCCCGAGAGAAGCCCGCGGCTTCTCCAGAGCTGGACTCGTTTCCCCTACCCCAGCTGACCGCGCCGCCGTACTCGCCGCCACCACAGACGCCCTTCCACAAGGCAGTTAACAGTATACTGAAGATTAGAGACCGCTCGGGACGCAGGTATACTTACACTGTTTCCTCAACTAGTTTAGTTGAGTTAGTATTAGTTGAATTTTAGACGGGTTATAATGTCTCGATAGTAACACGGCGACACTAGATATACGGTCTATAGACCGGTGTACTCGGTCACGATACTGAGTTATTAATGTGTAATTCCGATGTCTTGAATTTACTGTCGGCGCATACTTTTAGTTAGGGTACCATGGCTTTAAAGAGCGATATAAATGATGATGTGATCCAAAAGAGTCACTCCCTTCCCTCCAATTTGGTCGAGGGGAGTGATGGCTGTTCCAGCAGTGATACTCGTGAACGGGTACTGCTTGTGGGGACTGGTCCATCTGGAATCCTTTTGACGCTCTTTACAGATAACATCATTAGATTCATATCTCGATCGTAAGGCAGCTACGTGCTCCAGGCACACTGGAGTTAGATCGTAAACTATTTGTGACTTAAACATTGTATCTACAAAATAATATTGAAAAAAAACGAAAAGAAAAAAGAAAAAGAGAAGTAAATAAAATAGACAAGCCCGCTTGAGTTTCTTCGCCGGATCTTCTCAGTGGAGGCCGCAATCCGATCCGGTGGTAGATTAGTAGTGCGGGGGCACTACTTGCAGTGCAGGGCTTATACAAAATAAATTATTTGAGTTTGAGTTTGAAAATATATGTCGGCGTGGTTATTATCTGTGGCAAATAGTGCGCGGGTAGTCCACTAGTGAGCGCTACGGCCGCGTGCTGACGGAACGCCAGAGTCTACAGGATTTTGAATTAGGAAGAGGGACAGAACATGGAGAACGATGCGATGACGACGTGTCAAAATGGTGGTCCTGCCCTTTGGATAATTCAATGGTTGATATTGTGTTTCATGTGGACAAGTTATGTGATTAAATAACTGATGGGCAATCATTGTGTTTGGCTGTTTGGAAACCTAACCCCGCCCATGTCTGAGTCTGAAGATTGAGCTCTTGTGCTAGTTAGTTTGGCTATCTGACGACATATAGATTTATTTCATGTGTATTATTCATATAAATCTAAGAACTCGCATTCCGGTCTCGGTTCGCGCCTTTATTAAAAAGGCGCCAACCCGATATTTTGCGAACGCGTCCAATCATAGTAATCCTCTAATCGTAGCCGACTACGAACCCAACTCTCTCCTATCAGCCGCTACCGCCATCCGAGGCATGTTCTCACCGACCCTCCCGATGCCCTTACATCCCTTCTTTCGGATACAGATACCGCACTCAGGATCCAACCCCGACCTCCCCGGCGAGCTCGAAGAATCCCTTGCCCGCCGGCCGGTGCAGATCACCACGGCGAGACACCTAGTATACGCCCTCCCCCATAGCGACTGCCCAAGCCGAGGCCGTTCCTCCTTGAGGCGCCCTTGAGCTAGTTGCCCCCTTGCCGTTCTGGCTCGAGCGTAGTGGTTGCACGCTCGCCCTCTTGTCCGGTGAAGCTGTATAGGCCCCGCGGCCAACAACGTAGATCATTCACACACACACACACACACAGTCTAAGAACTCAATATCTCCCAATCGCAGGCAAAGAAGGACGACTATTATGTCGCCTGTCGACGACGTGGACTTCAAAGATTCCCGCTCGCTGCTTGCGCTGGTCGACAAGCACTTGAAGGACATCGAGCGACTGGCACAGTAAGTTCATAATAACCCCCCTTGGTTAACCATCTTAAAACTAGATCATTGTCTAGTCCAACAGTAGTCTTGGTATTTTTGATGAAATGTATGTAGCCTCTATACTAGGAATTATCCTATATCGTGGGTGCGTTTCCATCGTAAATTTACGTACACAAATATCCAGACCGAAACATATATTTGTGTTCAGACATTGATTTGTCTCGTGCCGGAATCGAATCCGCGACTATGCGATCCAGAGAGCGGAGTAATCGACGCCCTAGCACTAGACTAAGCCGTAGTCTATCTATCTATATCATCACGCCCGATCCCTTACGGGGTAGGCAGAGAGTACAGAGTTCCAACAGGTTCTTTCCTTACAGACCTCTCTGGCTTCCTCCACTCTCATAGTTCGTCTCATACATGCTCGCCGGTTACGGAGACTCCTGACTTGTCCTTCACCCAATTTGGAGAAAACCTAATTTTACATTTTCGCCTTTTAAAATCAGTGACAAGTGAACGAAATGACCGGGAAGTGAAAAACACTAGCTTGCGTTCTTGGTTTTTAAAATCGATTTCGTAGAAATTTTTTTTTTTTTTAATTTATACGTGCTGTATTAAATATCATTTATACTTGACGGACGATTTAGCGCAGTGGTTAAGAGCTTAAGACACTGCCCACTGTGTCTAATAGTCGCGGGTTCGATTCCCGCACGGGACAAATCTTTGTGTGACCCACAATTATTTGTTCCGGTCTGGATATTTGTGAATGTGAATTTTCATTGCGGGATCGAATCAGAAACGAGGAGATCCGCAGGAGGACGAAAGTCACTGACATAGCACTCAGAATTGCTAAACTTAAGTGGCAGGGGCGGGGCACATCGCTCGTAGAACTGACGGTCGTTGGGGCAGAAAGGTTCTCGAATGGCGACCACGTACCGGAAGACGTGGAGTGGGTAAGCCCCCACAAGATGGACCGATGACCTGGTGAAGGTCGCGGATAGAAGTTGGATGCGTACAGCACAAAGCCGGTCGTTGTGGCGGTCTTTAGGGGAGGCCTTTGTCCTGCAGTGGACGTCTTTCGGCTGAAGAAGAAGAAGAATTTTCATGTTTGTAAACGCACCCACGACACATGAATAAATCCTAGTGTGGGGCTACGTTTTATAAAAACATAAAAAAAATATATGTTTTTCCACACCATTTCCCAGTATCGGGGGTGGGAGTAAAAAATTCGTGTTTATAGGGAGTGGTGTAACGAAGTGTATCGCGTGTCGTCGCTGGACAGCAAGCTGTGGGAGCACGTGGGCGCGCTGCGCGTGCGCAAGCCGCTGCCGCCGGTCAGGATGCAGTGCGCCAATAAGTGCAAGCCGTTCACAGTCAACATACCGGTATGTTGTCAACATTAAAAATATTGTTTCATGCGGTTGCTCGGAGTTGATTCGGCACAAAAGAGATAGATACTCATAGTTTTCATGTATGTCCGTAAAAATAATATTAATCAAGTAGCAGAGTATAGCAGTGATAGCCTAGTGGTTAGACCGTTGGACTGCAAAGTCAAAGGTCTCGGGTTCAGGCACACACCTCTGTCCTTTCGAAAGCATGTCATCATCATCATCATCATCTCAGCCTATACTTGTCCACTGCTGAACATAGGCCTCCCCAATCGCTTTCCAGCGTAACCGGTCCGATGCCACCTGCATCCAACGACTTCCTGCGATTTTCACAAGATCGTCGGTCCATCTGGTAGGTGGTCGTCCCACGCTGCGCTTGCCAATACGTGGTCTCCACTCTAGAATCTTTCTGCCCCAACGCCCGTCCGATCTTCGCGCTATGTGGCCCGCCCATTGCCACTTCAGCTTGCTAATCTTAACGGCTATGTCGGTGACCTTGGTTCTTCTACGAATCTCTTCATTCCTGATTCGATCACGTAGAGAAACGCCGAGCATAGCTCTCTCCATAGCTCGCTGAGCAACTCTGAGCTTTTTTATGAGACCTATTGTAAGAGACCACGTCTCTGATCCATATATCATCACTGGTAACACACATTGACTAAAAACTTTAGTCTTTAGGCACTGAGGTATTTTGGATGAGAAGATGTTGCGCAGTTTCCCGAACGCTGCCCAGCCGAGTTGGATTCGCCGATTGACCTCTCTCTCAAAGTTGGACCTACCTAACCGGACTACCTGTCCCAGGTAAATGTATTCGTCGACAACTTCAAGAGTAGAGTTCCCAACGGTGAGTGCGGTGGGTACGACATGGACGTTACACATTATTTTCGTTTTGTCCATGTTCATTTTAAGACCCACTTGTTGAGATACTCTGTTGAGGTCGCCGAGCATTCGTCCTAGATCTTCCAGCGACTCCGCCATGACCACAATGTCGTCGGCAAATCGAAGGTGAGTGATGTATTCGCCATTGATGTTGATGCCAAGTCCTCGCCATTCCAAGAGCTTGAAGGCGTCCTCTATGGTGGTCGTAAACAGTTTCGGAGAAATGACGTCTCCCTGTCTTACTCCTCTTTTTATGGAGATCGCCTTCGTGCACTGCCCTTGTACTCGGACTGACATGGTGGCGTTATTATACAAGCACTTCAACACTTCGATGTACCGATAGTCAATGCGGCATCGCTGGAGAGATCTAAGAACCGCCCAAGTCTCGATCGAATCGAAGGCTTTCTCATAGTCCACAAACGCCAAGCATAGTGGCCGATTATACTCCTCGGTCTTCTGTATAATCTGCCGCAGCGTATGTATGTGGTCTATGGTACTAAAGCCTTTCCGGAAACCGGCTTGTTCGGGAGGCTGGAAATCATCAAGCCTGCGTTCGAGACGATTCGTGATGACTCTCGAAAACAACTTGTAAACATGGCTCAGCAGTGTGATGGGCCTATAGTTCTTTAATAAAGTGTTATCACCTTTCTTGAAAAAGAGTACCACCACACCCCTGTTCCATGCTTCCGGCGCTTTTCCTTCGAGCAAGACGGAATTAAACAGCCTCTGAAGGACTTTAAGTACCGGCGATCCGCCCGCTTTCAGAAGCTCTGCAGTAATTCCGTCTTCACCCGGCGCTTTGTTGTTTTTAAGTTGGTTGAGAGCCATCCTAATCTCGTACAGGCTGATGTCCGGGATATCTTCAGTGTAGTGTCGGGTTAGCTTGGCTCTTGGGTCTTATACCAAGTCAACAATAGGTTCAGCTACTGAGGTATACAACTGTCCATAGAACCTCTCTATCTCCCTGAGCACCTCTGACCTATTCGACGTTACGTTTCCGTCCTCCGTCTTCAGCTTCGTCAACTGGCTTTGCCCAATCGACGCGGCTCTTGCGAACACTTTGGAGCCCTTGTTCTGCTTTATGGTCTCCTCAATACGTCTTGTGTTGAAGGACCGTAGATCGTGTCGCAAGGACTTCAATATCTGTCCATTGAGCTGCCTATAGGACTTAGCATCATCGGAGGTTTGGAGTCTCATGGTACGTCGCTCAGCCATAAGGTTTCGGGTGTAGTCGGATAGCTTTTGAGGCCTATTTTTACGGTGGGGCTTAAAATGCTTAGACCCGACCGTATGGACAGTCTCTACCAACCTATTGTTGATTTCGTCCACTGATGCGCTGCTGTCTAGCAATTCGAAGCGGTTTGACAATTCGAGTTGAAAGTTCTCGGGGTTTTGGATATGTGTATTAGAAGGTCGGAGCGTAGACTTCATCAGACGCGATCTTTCCATTTTGACATTAATATTTAATGTGCCTCTGACCATTCGGTGAAGCATGTGCATATTAAAAATTAATTATCACTTGCTTTAACGGTGACGGAAAACATCGTGAGGAAACCTGCATGCCTAAGAGTTTCTCGAAGGTGTTTGAAGTTCGCCAACCCGCACTAGGCCAGCGTGGTGGACTATGGCCTAAACCCTCTCAGTTTGAGAGGAGGCCCGTGCCCAACAGTGGGACAGTTTCTTAACAGGGCTAATATTATTATTTAAGTAGCAGAGTTGGTGACCAAACAGTATACTATTGCCCATTGGACTGATTAATTCAAATTATATTGATTCGCGGTGTTATTAAGTAAGAAAAATCATCATCAGCCCGTGTCAGTCCACTGCTGGACGTAGGCCTCTCCCAGGGTAAGCCACAACTCTATCTTCAGCTCTCCTCCAATCCCTGCCCGCTGCCTTACGAATATCGTCGCCCCACCTAGATACAGGGCGCCCTACACTACGTTTGCCGACACGCGGTCTCCACTCATGAACCAGTCCGCCCCAACGGCCATCGGTTCTGCGGCATATGTGTGACCTGCTCACTGCCACTTCAGCTTACTAATTCGCTGAGCTATGTCGGTAACCTTGGTTCTCTGACGAATAACTTCGTTCCGGATTCGATCCCAAAGAAAAACTTCGAGCATAGCTCTTTCCATAGCTCGCTGAGCGACCTTGAACTGGTGGAGAAGCCGCACAGTGAGTGGGCACTTTTCGGCTCCGTATGTCATTACCTTAAGTAAAAAAGATGCGTCTCGCCCATAGTTTGGTTTTATATTATTGTCATTTTACCTTCCATAGTGCTAATTCCATATTTACATAGTATTTGGATTTATACATTTGTCAGTCCTTTAATTAATAGTCTAA
This sequence comes from Phalera bucephala, assembly GCA_905147815.2. Taxonomy (NCBI): domain Eukaryota; kingdom Metazoa; phylum Arthropoda; class Insecta; order Lepidoptera; family Notodontidae; genus Phalera; species Phalera bucephala. The sequence continues at coordinate 34,983,208 of LR990614.1, read as the reverse complement.
ATTCTTATAATTGCAGATCACATTCAATGCCATATCTAGTCTAACTTTACATCCGTGTTTGTTGTGTTCATTTTGTACCGTAACATCTTTGACTACCCACTTTTGATTTATAAAAATATTTTAACGAAAACATCTTTTCTGTACGCTAACCTTAAGTTTATTTTTGTTAAGTTTTAATTTCTCTGTAATTGAATTAGAGTTATTCTTAAAGAGAAATAAAGATTCTTAAACCACAAATTTGACTGAACTATATCTTCTTCTTTTTTAATAAAAACGTAGCCCTACACTAGGATTTATTCCTATGTCGTGGGTACGTTTACAAACATGAAAATTCGCATACATAAATACCCAGACCGGAACAAATAATTATGAATCACACAAAGATTTGTCCCGTGCGGGAATCGAACCCGCGACTATTAGACAGAGTAGGCGGAGCGGCTTAAGCTCTTAACCACTGCGCTCAATCGTCCGCCAAATCACATTAAGCATATCGGCGCTTAGGTTTTCTGGATGGCAGTTTCAATGCTGGTAACAGTGAAAGGTGGATTTCGTTTTCATAGTCGTCCGCATGGTTGCCGAACATAAAGGAAATCTTGAAATAACACCAGCTCTCGTCCGGTACACTGATCTTCCTGGATATGCGAGTATGCGTACAATTGAGTCATGACAACCTATTCAACTGTTGTTAGTTAACATTCCCTCTCTTCCTTCTATTAATTTAACACAATGTGTACTTTTTTTGTAAATGAGGGAACCATGTAGCCATTCTCATAAATAGTATTATTCGTTCTTTTAACTTAGACTCACCTGATGACCAACCTACATTGTTCTCCCATACCCCACAACTGAATGTAGATGAAAAAGTTTGTATTTTTTTATTTTAAAAGAGTAACCGTGGAGTTTCTTGCCCTTCTTCTCTACAGAAATGACATTCCGAAGTGGCGGTAGAGTCTTTGTTACTTTTCTGACGATTCATAAATACTGTAATGGTTTACATGAATAAAAATATTCTGATTCTGATAGTTGGAGATTTTCTCATGGAATGCAGTGGGTTAGCTGTTTCGCGATACGTCCGACCGCTTCCCCCGTTACCAATCGAATCACAACGCAGCGCCGTCCGCCATCTTACATCGACTATCTGTCATCGGTGATTCGTCATCTGACAGATGTCATCTGTCATCGCTTCACAATTAAACACACTCGAGCAATCATAGAGTATGTCTATAACAAGATTAAACTCAAATAATAGGATACGACAAACATTATGTAAAAAGTTGAGCATCTTAGTAATAGCGGTCCGAATAAGAATCATGCACATAGACGCGGGCTCTACGCGTCTTCTCGGCAGCTCGCAGAGTGCCGACCCCGAGTGACCCACTGGACACTTCCAAGGAGGCGCGTAGAGTGCGCGTGATTTTTATTCGGACTACTATTAGCACTAAGATGATCCATTGTTTTAGTGCGACATGTATCTTTTGGCATGTGGCCAAAATCGGAACTAACGCCAGCATCAAGTGAAATGTCACTTCATAACAGTTCCCTGAGTTGCCGTTTGCTTTGAAACTTACCCAAAATCTTCTTTTCAATTGATAGGAATGTTTTAGAATACTTTTTTTTAATTGTTCTATAATTCAATTTGGGTTACTGCATCCAGATAGTGCTTGATTAAGTTCGATGATCAAATACGTCAAGACTCTCGAGTGAGGTACGCCGTACGGACCCACCTGTTCAAATATTTCCCGGGAAGCAAGAATTATTTTTTAAATGGTGAATCTAATAATGTCATCGAAGTGCCAAGTGCCCTCGTTGATCTAGTGGCAAAACGCATCGCTTCGTGATCACGAGGTCCTGGGTTCAAATCGGACAAATGTAGTTTTTTTAACAATAACTTCCCAGTATGAGTCCGGAGTCTGGAATTGTGCCCTGTATATGGCAATAGGCTCGCCCCCTATTACGTGGGACTTAACATCGTTGGCGAAACGGGGGTGTACTCAGTTCACCTCTGCCACCCCCGCTACGGTAATATAGGCGTGACGGTGAATTGCCAAGATATCCTTGTCGCACATATGTTATGTTCTATGCCTATACGTTGACAGGCTCAAGAGTGGTGTATATCGTTGGACGCAGAGCGCGCCACCAAAGAGAACAGAAGCAACGCTCGGTCAGCTGTAAGAAGACTCGCGCGACCGCGGCCGCACGCTGCGAGGACGGCCGCCGCACTGCATGTTATAGCCAGGTATAGTGCCCGTTTCGGTACATTCTCATTTCGATATGGACCTTTAGAATGTAACAACGGTAAACCTTCCAGAAAAGGGCTGATTAACAGAATATCCTCGAAGAATCTACGACGTATTTGCTATAAAAAGTATATAAAAATATAGATATAAATGTCTTGAAACACAATTTCATTGAATTCATTCACATTTCCGCAAAAGTAACTTTTAATTTTTAATATAAATTATAAATTTTGTAGTTAGCGGCTGTGCGAATATGTATGGAATATACTCAAAAAAGGAGCTTAAAATATGCACCACTAATTGTATTGATGGTTTTTTTATTTACATTCATGTTTGAATTATTTAAAAAAACCTGAATTTTAGACCCTTGGAGAACGCTTCACTGTTGTCAAGGCAAGGGAAGTTTTCGAACATAAATTCTCAAGGTCGTTCACATTAGTAATTCCCTTAATAAGCGACCTCGTACCAGAAGACTTGGAGGGGTCAGGTTGACCGATGACCAGATGAAAGTCGCAGATAGAAGCTGTATAGGTACGGCATAAAGCCGGTCGTACGGATCCTTTGAGGCCTTTCGTCTTGCATTAGTCATTTTTCGGCCTATGATGATACTGCCCAGTGCTAAGTAAGGGTCTTCGCTTATGAATCGAGACGAGAAAGAATAGGCGAGGAGTTAGTCATCATTCTTACACTATGCTCCGTTGGTTCGGGCATATAGAAAGAATGACTGAAGAAAGAATGACAAAACAGATATACAATACGAAAGTGGAAGGATGTAGGTACCGTGGAAGACCTAGACTATCTAAAGGACAAGTCAGGAGTCTCCGTAACCGGCGAGCGTGTATGAGACGAATTATGAGAGCGGAGGAAGCCAGAGATGTACGTAAGGAAAGAACCTGTTGAAACTGTGTACTCTCTGCCTACCCCGTAAGGGATCTGGCGTGATGATATAGATAGATAGATAGATTAAATTGGTCATAGAGTGAGGACCTTGAGTTTTTTTACGCTCGTTGAATTAGCGCTCATGAGGGTTCAAGCTTTTGCAACATAGCCGGCGGAGGCGCGATGTTGGCGGACGGCAACAAGGCACGTACGTCACACTGCGGGCATGATGATACCGTCGGCATCGCCCCGCCCTCTAAACAATACGATACTAATGTCTCGCTCACACCCGTATTGACGTCTCATTCTCCCCGTGCTGTCTTTGTAAACGGGCGCGGCGACAGCGGGTCGCGACTTTTGTATGTGGCGGCGTTGTGTGTCCTCCATTACATTCATCTCCAGTACAAAAAAATACACCGTTACGCCTATATTCCCCAAGGGGGAGTGGCAGAGGTGTACTGAGTACATCCACGTTTCGCCAACGATGTTAGGTCCCATGTAATAGGGGGCGAGCCTATTGCTATGGCAATGTGCCCGGTATATGGTACCGGGCACAATTCCAGACTCCGGACTCGTGCTGGGACGTTTTCGTTAGAAAAACTACACTCGTCCGACCTAGGATTTGAACCCAGGACCTCGTGATCACAAAGCGATGCGCTTTGCCACTAGACCAACGAGGCAGGCCACGAGCATCTCCAGTACATTTGAGTACACTCCCTCCTCCATTACATTTCTCCTCTTCTGTCTCCATTATATTTCTCATTTCATTTATACTCCCCAGGCTGCGCTACGCTCACGCCGCGCCCGCAATATAACCAGGTCGTTATAGTGTTTACATGTGTTGCAGGCGCGTGCGCAGCAATGAGGCGGGCGTGCGCGTGGCGGAGCGCGCGTGGCGCTGCGCCGCGCACGCGCACTGCGCGCGGGCAGCGCCCGCAGCCGCCGCACTGTCCGCCCTCGTCGACTATTTAGCTGAGGTCAGAATACAGCTCGCGACAATATTAATGGCCGCCTCTGGGCCCTGTTTAATAAAAGTAACAAAGTCGGGCGGCAGGTGACGATGGGATAAATTTGTCAATAAAATAAGTCATACAAAACTGCTTTCTTAAACAACGCTTATCGTGACATCTACAATTTTAGCATTTTCTGGCAAATATGTCGCATTGTTAGTTTTATTGAATAGTGCTCTAAATGTGCCGGCTACATTCAGAGCTATTATTAAAATTGGCGTGAGCTGTTTATTCTATAAAATAAATGCTTTTATCTCTGGCAACCTTATCTTCACGTTATTTCACCCTGTTTGTGCGGCAGTGAGGAGAGAAATTAACGTTCAAAGAATCAGTTTTATTTTAATTTCAAGTTTTTTAAACACTAACTCCGGTAGATTCCGTTTACATTTATAAATCTTTGATATAATGTTGGAATTATCCACAGCACTGGATATGCCACGACGGCAAGCTCAGCACAGAGTTGGTGTCTCGCTGGTGCAACAACAGCTCCAGTTCCCTGCAGGAAGCGCTGTGCGGTGCGCTCGTGAGCCCCCGGCGGCTTCCCCCAGCCTCGTGGCCACCGTTATACGCCGCGCTGCTCACAGCCAAACTTCCTCCACATACCGCCTTCAGCTACCTGTCCAAGGTAATAACTATTCACAGCACAGAGCTGGTGTCTCGCTGGTGCAACAACAGCTCCAGTTCCCTGCAGGAAGCGCTGTGCGGTGCGCTCGTGAGCCCCCGGCGGCTTCCCCCAGCCTCGTGGCCACCGTTATACGCCGCGCTGCTCACAGCCAAACTTCCTCCACATACCGCCTTCAGCTACCTGTCCAAGGTAATAACTATTCACAGCACAGAGCTGGTGTCTCGCTGGTGCAACAACAGCTCCAGTTCCCTGCAGGAAGCGCTGTGCGGTGCGCTCGTGAGCCCCCGGCGGCTTCCCCCAGCCTCGTGGCCACCGTTATACGCCGCGCTGCTCACAGCCAAACTTCCTCCACATACCGCCTTCAGCTACCTGTCCAAGGTAATAACTATTCACAGCACAGAGCTGGTGTCTCGCTGGTGCAACAACAGCTCCAGTTCCCTGCAGGAAGCGCTGTGCGGTGCGCTCGTGAGCCCCCGGCGGCTTCCCCCAGCCTCGTGGCCACCGTTATACGCCGCGCTGCTCACAGCCAAACTTCCTCCACATACCGCCTTCAGCTACCTGTCCAAGGTAATAACTATTCACAGCACAGAGCTGGTGTCTCGCTGGTGCAACAACAGCTCCAGTTCCCTGCAGGAAGCGCTGTGCGGTGCGCTCGTGAGCCCCCGGCGGCTTCCCCCAGCCTCGTGGCCACCGTTATACGCCGCGCTGCTCACAGCCAAACTTCCTCCACATACCGCCTTCAGCTACCTGTCCAAGGTAATAACTATTCACAGCACAGAGCTGGTGTCTCGCTGGTGCAACAACAGCTCCAGTTCCCTGCAGGAAGCGCTGTGCGGTGCGCTCGTGAGCCCCCGGCGGCTTCCCCCAGCCTCGTGGCCACCGTTATACGCCGCGCTGCTCACAGCCAAACTTCCTCCACATACCGCCTTCAGCTACCTGTCCAAGGTAATAACTATTCACAGCACAGAGCTGGTGTCTCGCTGGTGCAACAACAGCTCCAGTTCCCTGCAGGAAGCGCTGTGCGGTGCGCTCGTGAGCCCCCGGCGGCTTCCCCCAGCCTCGTGGCCACCGTTATACGCCGCGCTGCTCACAGCCAAACTTCCTCCACATACCGCCTTCAGCTACCTGTCCAAGGTAATAACTATTCACAGCACAGAGCTGGTGTCTCGCTGGTGCAACAACAGCTCCAGTTCCCTGCAGGAAGCGCTGTGCGGTGCGCTCGTGAGCCCCCGGCGGCTTCCCCCAGCCTCGTGGCCACCGTTATACGCCGCGCTGCTCACAGCCAAACTTCCTCCACATACCGCCTTCAGCTACCTGTCCAAGGTAATAACTATTCACAGCACAGAGCTGGTGTCTCGCTGGTGCAACAACAGCTCCAGTTCCCTGCAGGAAGCGCTGTGCGGTGCGCTCGTGAGCCCCCGGCGGCTTCCCCCAGCCTCGTGGCCACCGTTATACGCCGCGCTGCTCACAGCCAAACTTCCTCCACATACCGCCTTCAGCTACCTGTCCAAGGTAATAACTATTCACAGCACAGAGCTGGTGTCTCGCTGGTGCAACAACAGCTCCAGTTCCCTGCAGGAAGCGCTGTGCGGTGCGCTCGTGAGCCCCCGGCGGCTTCCCCCAGCCTCGTGGCCACCGTTATACGCCGCGCTGCTCACAGCCAAACTTCCTCCACATACCGCCTTCAGCTACCTGTCCAAGGTAATAACTATTCACAGCACAGAGCTGGTGTCTCGCTGGTGCAACAACAGCTGCAGTTCCCTGCAGGAAGCGCTGTGCGGTACGCTCGTGAGCCCCCGGCGGCTGCTCACGTCCAAACTACTTCCACAACAACTAGTCTACCACTAGTATTCTATCATCAGCCGAAAGACGTCCACTGCTGGACTAAGTCAGCTCAAGTTCGTCATAAAAACCCGAGAACTTTACCAGGTCTCCGGTCAATATACCACTATTATTACCGCAAGGAAGGACATTGTTCTGCGCAAAAAAAAATCACCCATAAATTTTCTTAAGGCATTTATAATTAAACGGACAAGCGGGGGAACGGCAATATTGCATAAAAGTATTAGATTTTGAGGTTATAATTCAGTAGCCATTAATACATATGAGGTTATATTGTGTGTGTTGACATTCAGTAAAGATGTCGGCGACTTCGATATAAGTACTTACAATACTTTGAAATATTCGTTTTAGATTGCAAGTTGTCCGTTAGATACGGATATTTGCCATTATTTTAATAAAATAGATAAATAATGATGGCGCATGGGTCAAATGTTTGTATGTTCTGGGGCAATTTTCGGCAATGTCCGTTCAATGATCCAATCAACAGGACTATTATAACTACGGGCAACAGGCTCACTAATCTAATAACTAATTCAGCACTGTTGCTAACAACTGCTCTGGGACCTAAATCAAAATATTGTAACTTTTTTTTTGCTATTTTGTTAAGCCTCGACCTGATATTTTAATTCATTTTCGATTAGTCTAAAATAATAAGTTTAATGTGTCGTATCTCTCTAGTATATCTTTCTAACTGAGTCGTATCTTTCTTTATCTCTCTAACTCATCTCTTTACGCGCTCGCTCAAACGGCCACCAGGGCAGAAAGGTTCTTACGTGGCAACCACGTATCGGAAGACGTGAAGTGGACAGTTCTCTCACAAGGTGAACCCATCGGTCAATCTTGTGAAGTTTAATACAGCTGTTACCTACAAGCTCCACATTGTGCAATTCTGCCCTCTTCAATCCGGCTCTTACCCGCGAGCCTACGGGTAAAAGCACAAAGCCTATAGTGGACCTCTTTCGGTTGATAATTTAAAATAATATTCAAAAGTAATTAAAGTCCAAAATTCAGTGAAACATTGGTTGGTACGAGGCATGCCTTTTAAGTTTTGTCGTTTGAAGAAAAAAACACAACTAGAACCTTACAGTACTTTTTATTGTTTTTCAAAGTATTCACCACGTAGCTTAATACACTTTTTCATTCGCTCAAACCAGTTATTATAACATTTATTCCACTCTAAAGTGGGGGTGTTCAAAATGGCTGACTTGAAAGCGTTGACTGCTTCTTCACCGGACTGGAACCTTTGACCACGAAGACTTTTCTTAATTTTAGGAAATGTAAATAAATCGTTAGGGCTTAGGTCAGGACTGTATGGAGGATGGTCAAGAATTTCTACTTTTTCCTGCTTCAAATCCTCAATCGTTTGACGAGCGCTGTGTGAGCTTGCGTCGTCGTGGTGCAGGATGATGCGTCGCTTTGAGTTAGATTTTCGAAGTTCGGCGATGACTTGTAGTAAACAAACTGTGGTATACCACTCTGAGTTAACCGTTCTACGATCTTCAAGTGCAATAGTCGCAACATGGCCGGTTTTTCCAACGAACGTGGCCACCATATTATTTGAAGTGCTTCGAGAACGAACAACTTTAGTCGGCTTTGGCTCGTCTTGAAAGACCCAGATTGTAGATTGTTGTTTGGAATCAGGATCGTAGGCATAGATCCAAGATTCGTTACCACTGATGATGTCGTAGACGTGATTTAACTCTCCTCGGTTGAACCTCTGCAGAGTTTTCTTACACCATCTGACGCGGGCCGCCTTGTGATCGTCGGAAAGCAGATGCGGTATCCAACGGCAAACTAGCTTTCTCTCACCAAGCGCTTCATGCAAGATCTTCTGAATGGTTGTCCCTGAGATGCCTAATAGAGCCTTTATCTCTCGATAGAACAATGATGTTATCTTCAGTGAAGGCGGATTTTGGGCGTCCTTCGCGAGATTTGTCACTAACACTAGAATGTCCACGCTGGAATTCTAAATACCAGCGTTCGACAGTCCGCAGACATGGGGCTTCATCACCGAACACAGATGTTAGCTCTTCAAAACACTGAAGCCGTGTCAGGCCTCTTCTAAAGTTGTAGAAAATTATTGCACGAACATTTTCCTTAGAAAGATTCATTTTCGTACGTAACCTGATAGATTCCAATCGACGCTGTGACTAAACAATAGCATTAATCCTAGCACTTTCAACTGTTTTGAGATTCAAAATCTAAACATATTCGAATATAGAACAGTTCCAAATTCAAAATTGCCGGGAAATATGGAAACGACAGAACTTAAAAGGCATGCCTCGTATAGTACTACAAAATTACTATATATTTATGTGCAGTTTGAATTGACTCGATGGTCGGAGATCGCAGATAGCGGCCAGCGTCGCGACATACTAGACGCCTTAAGCACAGCTGTCCAACGCTTCGGTCCCTCCCCGTCACCCGAGCACACGATGCTAGTGGAGCTCATAGGCGTGCACACGTCACTCCTGCTGGACGGGAGGGAGGTCGGGAATTGCGTGCTGAGTTGCGCTCGCGCGTCCGTAGCGGGCTCGTTACCGCCCACGCATTGGGGACACGTCGTGCGGGCTGTCGAGGCCAATGCGCCGCTAGTGCCGTTCGATCAAGTAAGTATAACGTAAAAATGATGTAAAAAATATTTTTATTTTAATATTGGGACGAGTAAAGAGCTTAAAGTATCAAAGTAATCATAATTGTCACTCCCACGGCTTACGTTTTCGCGCTTACCAGTTTCATGTCTATTTCTCTGCACATTGCGACTGAAGATAATCCAGGGCTTATGGATTTAAGTTAGGATCGAAAAGTTATCACGCCAGATCCCTTGCAGAGTAGGTTGAAAGTATGAATGACAAAAAAACAGAAAAGTGTATAACGAAAGCGTTGAAGCAAAAAGCCAATCGATCATTTTCACCTATAAGGCAATATTCTTATTTCAGCTAGGTCACCTACTCCGGGAGCTGGGCGTGCTATGGTGGGAGGCGCGGACGGGGTTGAGAGGCAAGAAGGGCGCGCACCACGCTACGTACGCGCCGCAAATAGCGCGCTTACTGCACGCACTGCAGCGCGCATTCGTCGGCGCTGCCAGAAGACTCAGCTATGAACCAGAGAGAGGTAACTGGTTTATTTTAAAGAAAATTACCCGTTAGAAGTACTCTTTGCCTACTGCGTTCGAAATCTGGCGTTAAAGTAGCGAAATGGATAGATTTTTATGTATTATGAAAATCGTAGTGTGACGATACAGATTATGACGAATAAGATTGCAGCTTCCATTACTGCAAATTTTTCAATGGAAAAACTTACTACGCTTTTTGGCCTTTTGTTTTAGTTCTTGAGACTCGGTGTAATCTCCCGGGGATATGTCGGACTCTACCCAAGGCTCTCACCCAGCGGTGAGACAGAATTGACTGCTTTATTATAAAAGTCGTCTACTAAGTGTATATATGTCATAAGAGTGGAGGAGGCAAGAGATTCAAAATAAGACGGACGATTTAGCGCAGTGTTTAAGAGCTTAAGCCGCTCCGCCAACCCGTGCGGGAATCGAACCCGCGACTATTAGACACAGTGGTGTAACGACCAGTGCCCAACTCATAAGAATCTAATTACACTACACCGTCACGCCTATATACCCCAAGCGGCGGTGGCATAGGTGTACTGAGTACACCCACTTCTCGCCGATGATGTTTTAGGTCCCATGTGATAGGGGGCATGCTTATTGCAATATACCGGGCACAGTTCCAAACTCTAGACTTATACTGGTTTAAGTTTTCGTTAGATTAACTACATTTATCCAACATAGGGAATTTGAACCTAGGACCACGTAATCACAAAGCGATACGCTTGACCTCTAGACGAGGCGGTCGATTACACTTCTTTCGATTATACCTACATTCAATCATTCAGAATATTGTACTGAGATAGGCAATACTTAACACCGTCACGCTTATATTCTCCAAGCGGAGGTAGCAGAGGTGTGCTGAGTACACCCACTTTTCGCCGATGATGTTAGGTCCCATGTTATAGGGGGAATGCCTATTGAAATTTACCGGGCAGAGTTCCAAACTCCGGACTTAGAAGCTTACCTTAGAATAACTACATTTGTCCAACCTAGGGGATTTGAACCCAGGACCACGTTATCACAAAGTGATGCGCTTTACCTCTAGACGAGGCGGTCAATTACACTACTTTTGATTATACCTGCATTCAGTTATTCAGAATATTATACTGAGATAGGAAGTGATGGCAGAGGTCTTGGGTTCAAACGCAGGCACACACCTCTGACTTTTCGAAAACATGTGCATATTAAAAATTAACTATCGCTGTTTTAACGGTGAAGGAAACAGAACGGCCTAAACCCACTCAGTTTGAGAGGAGGTCTGTGTCCCACAGTGGGACAGTTTCTTAACAGGGCTAATATTATTATAAAGTAATATGTAAAACAATCTTACTCTGATTAGTTGATGTGTAACATCTTTCATCTCGGTTGCTAGATATTTTTTGTGTGAGTGATTTTGGAAAAGGGACGGAAATGTGTTATAGGAAACCAGGGAAGCGCGCGCTATTTGATTTGACCAATGAGCGCGCGCGGTGGAACCGGGGAGGCGCGCGCTATTTGATTTGTCCAATGAGCGCGCGCTATTTGATTTGACCAAGGAGTAATCTCAATTTCATAGTAGGATAACATGTCAGATGTTACACATCGTATGCGACTAGAGATGAGTCGTATTTATTAGAACAGATCCAAAGAACAGGTATTTTACGAGAATAGGCGGCACCTAATCCAATTCTGACAATACCTAATCCACCTAATATTCATATTCAATAAAAACTATAAACTAATATTTAGCCGTTTAGCGCGCTCACTCACACTTGTTCCCGCGCTCTCTCACACACTCATATGCTTATCGCTTTGCTATCCCGCTTACGTGTAAGGGTAGTGGGAGCGAGACAGCGCTATACAACGCGTATTGATATAAAACAAATGTAAATCTAATGAAATGAAATCTTTTAAATACGCCATCTTGCGAACGCTAAACTTTTGCAGAATATTTAATATCGCAAGACTCAAAATTTCATATATTCGTTTGTTAACAGTCCTAAGCCTGTAAAAAGTATGAAGGGAAGATACCAATTCATCACTTCATCATCATCATCATCTCATCCTATACTTGTCCACTGCTGAACATAGGCCTCCCCAATCGCTTTCCAGCGTAACCGGTCCGATGCCACCTGCATCCAACGACTTCCTGCGATTTTCACAAGATCGTCGGTCCATCTGGCAGGCGGTCGTCCCACGCTGCGCTTGCCAATACGTGGTCTCCACTCTAGAATCTTTCTGCCCCAACGCCCGTCCGATCTACGCGCTATGTGGCCCGCCCATTGCCACTTCAGCTTGCTAATCTTAACGGCTATGTCGGTGACCTTGGTTCTTCTACGAATCTCCTCATTCCTGATTCGATCGCGTAGAGAAACGCCGAGCATAGCTCTCTCCATAGCTCGCTGAGCAACTCTGAGCTTTTTTATGAGACCTATTGTAAGAGACCACGTCTCTGATCCATATATCATCACTGGTAACACACATTGACTAAAAACTTTAGTCTTAAGGCACTGAGGTATTTTGGATGAGAAGATGTTGCGCAGTTTCCCGAACGCTGCCCAGCCGAGTTGGATTCGTCGATTGACCTCTCTCTCAAAGTTGGACCTACCTAACCGGACTACCTGTCCCAGGTAAATGTATTCGTCGACAACTTCAAGAGTAGAGTTCCCAACGGTGAGTGCGGTGGGTACTACATGGACTTTAGACATTATTTTCGTTTTGTCCATGTTCGTTTTAAGACCCACTTGTTGAGATACTCTGTTGAGGTCACCGAGCATTCGTCCTAGATCTTCCAGCGACTCCGCCACGACCACAATGTCGTCGGCAAATCGAAGGTGAGTGATGTATTCGCCATTGATGTTGATGCCAAGTCCTTGCCATTCCAAGAGCTTGAAGGCGTCCTCTAAGGTGGCCGTAAACAGTTTCGGAGAAATGACGTCTCCCTGCCTTACTCCTCTTTTTATGGGGATCGCCTTCGTGCACTGCCCCTGTACTCGAACTGACATGGTGGCGTTATTATACAAGCACTTCAACACTTCAATGTACCGATAGTCAATGCGGCATCGCTGGAGAGATCTAAGAACCGCCCAAGTCTCGATCGAATCGAAGGCTTTCTCATAGTCCACAAACGCCAAGCATAGTGGCCGATTATACTCCTCGGTCTTCTGTATAATCTGCCGCAGCGTATGTATGTGGTCTATGGTACTAAAGCCTTTCCGGAAACCGGCTTGTTCGGGAGGCTGGAAGTCATCAAGCCTGCGTTCGAGACGATTCGTGATGACTCTCGAAAACAACTTATAAACATGGCTCAGCAGTGTGATGGGCCTATAATTCTTCAGTAAAGTGTTATCACCTTTCTTGAAAAAGAGTACCACCACACCCCTGTTCCACGCTTCCGGCGTTTTTCCTTCGAGCAAGACGGAGTTAAACAGCCTCTGAAGGACTTTAAGTACCGGCGATCCGCCCGCTTTCAGAAGCTCTGCGGTAATTCCGTCTTCACCCGGCGCTTTGTTGTTTTTAAGGTGTTTGAGAGCCATCCCAATCTCGTACAGGCTGATGTCCGGGATATCTTCAGTAGTGTCGGGTTAGCTTGGCTCTTGGGTCTTTTACCAAGTCAACAACAGGTTCAGCTACTGAGGTATACAACTGCCCATAGAACCTCTCTATCTCCCTGAGCACCTCTGACCTATTCGACGTTACATTTCCGTCCTCCGTCTTCAGCTTCGTCAACTGGCTTTGCCCAATAGACGCGTCTCTTGCAAACACTTTGGAGCCCTTGTTCTGCTCTATGGTCTCCTCAATACGTCTTGTATTGAAGGACCGTAAATCGTGTCGCAAGGACTTCAATATCTGTCCATTGAGCTGCCCATAGGACTTAGCATCATCGGAGGTTTGGAGTGTCATGGTACGTCGCTCAGCCATAAGGTTTCGGGTGTAGTCAGATAGCTTTTGAGGCCTATTTTTACGGTGGGGCTTAAAATGCTTGGACCCGACCGTATGGACAGTCTCTACCAACCTATTGTTGATTTTGTCCACTGATGCGCTGCTGTCTAGCAATTCGAAGCGGTTTGATAATTCGAGTTGAAAGTTCTCGGGGTTTTGGATATGTGCATTAGAAGGTCGGAGCGTAGACTTCATCAGACGCGATCTTTCCATTTTGACATTAATATTTAATGTGCCTCTGACCATTCGGTGATCACTGCCGGTTTTTACCCTGTGAATCACGGAGACATCATTAAATATTTGTCGCTTGGTGCTCATGATGAAGTCTATCTCATTTTTTGTGGAACCATCAGGGCTCATCCAGGTCCATTTCCTATGAGGCGGCTTCCGGAAGAAAGAGTTCATCATAAAGAGTCCCTCCTTCTCCAGATATTCGGCCAGCCTCTGACCCCTGGGGTTGCGTTGCCCATATCCAAATTGCCCCACTCTCAATTCATCATCGCCCCGTTTGCCCAGCCGCGCATTGAAGTCACCCATAACCACTGTAAAGTGTGCTTTGGAAGTATGTATGGCTCTACTAATGTCCTCATACATTACTTCGACGTCATCATCTGAGTATGCCGAGGTCGGTGAGTAGACCTGTATGACCTTCAGCGAATATCTTTTGGATATTCTGAGTATCAGGTACGCTACCCTGCTCGACACACTAGTGATGGACACAACGTTGTCTATGAGTGACTTGTGGACGATAAATCCGACACCACCTTGGGACTGCTGTTCGCCCTCCCGGTAGTAAAACAAGTTGCCGGATTTTAAGGTTATCGTGTCCTCGCCCTTTCTTCGGACCTCCGATAAACCAACAATATTCCACCGCAACTTGTTTATCTCTTCTTCCAGCTCAACAAGCTTCTCATCTGTCCTTAACGTGCGTGCGTTGTATGTCACCAGGGCCAATTTTCGGTTTTGGTGGTAGCCGAATCTCTGCCGGAGATTCTTAGCACCCCTTGTCCTGTCGTTACCATGGCGGCTACCGTGGCCAGGACGAACAGGACCGCCGGGGACTAGGGGCCTGGTTTTCTTACATTCTTCCATAATTGGGGGTGTTTGCCATACTCGCCACGCTTGGCAGGCGGGTTGGCGAGCGCAGTTATTGGTCGTCGAAGTGTTAAGGGAACGCTGCTGCCCATTCCCTAGTTTTCCCTTAGTCGCCTTGTACGACACCCGATGGGATGAGATGGGTTGGTCCTATTCTAAGCCGGGAACCACGCGGCACATCACTTATATTCATCACTTATATATCATTAAATGATAAAATAGAAAACAAGTATTAGTTTATTCAACCAATTTCGTGCAGAAATATCTAACCTAATAAAAAAAAATTTGATTCCATTTTGAAACTTCCATTTTCTTAAAAGTGTTATTATGACTGTACCCGATCTTAAATAACAAAACAATTTAACATTCAATTAATTCAAATATCGATAATTCGATATCAGGATTTGATATAGAATAGGCGGATTGAGATCACTAAGTAACGGTATGTGTATGAGATCATTGAGATTAGGTGGAATAGGTATTTGGATTAGGTATTTATGCAGACTAGGAACAGATGTACTTAGTACTTGATTTACCTAATACGACCCATCTCTATATGCGACTACTGTAAGGCTCGCTCGTTGTGATTCTAATATAAGCTGATTTATCAACCCAGTGGCGTGGTACGCGTGGTCTGGTTTGCAAGAGTCGTGGGGCGCGTGGGTCTGCCCGCACGCCGCCGCGGCGCCGCTGCTGCCGTCCGCGTGCGATAGCGAACAGTACACACCCATGCTCAGGCACTTCGTCGACAACGTGCACCAGATCATGCTCGACTGCCCTGGTGACTATACACGTAGTAACATTGAGAAGGATCAGTATGGGGACCTTCGAAACTAGAATAGATAACGAATGGTTTCAGGGAACCATGGCGTCGATTTTAGAGATAAACGAATGCATTCATATATTTAAAAAAGCCTTCCGAAATTGAAACGCGGTCATTTTGACATGATTATGACGATATGAATTGTGAGGTGAATTGAATAGTCATCGTGACCGGCGAGCTTGTATGAGGCAAACCCTGGGAGTATAAGAAGCTAGAGTGGAGTATTTGACTTGATCCTGACATTTTACAATTTACTTGTTTTCAAAAATTTACACTCAGAAGGAAAAGTAGACAAGATTTTTTTTTTCTGTGTATGTCTATCAGTCATACAACTTTTTTGTGACAAACACCATTTATCTTCAGTGTCGTTTTATAAATGTTAATTTTTTGCCAAAGTTATAAAAATGTCCTGCTGTATATTCCCAGGTAGCGAAGTCCACCTGCTTCAGCAGATATTCGAATGGTGTCTACAAACGTACGGCGGCGTGCAGGGCCCGGGCAGCTCGCAGGAGAGCCGCGTGCAGGCGTCCGCGCTGCTGGCCGAGCTCGCCAAGCTGCCTTGGCCCGAGCACCAGTGGTTCTACGGCAAATGCCATCAGGTGGCGCTGCAGGTGAGCTTTTAGCTAAGAGGTCCATAATACTACTCCAAATGTGAGGCTGTCGATTTCATCTCAGACTATACTTGTCCACCGCTGAACAAAGGCCTCCCCAATTGCTGTCCAGCGCAACAGGTCCGATGCCACCTGCATCCAACGACTTCCTGCGATCTTCACAAGATCGCCGGTCCATCTGGCAGGCGGTCGTCCCCCGCTGCGCTTGCCAATACGTGGTCTAAACTCTAGAATCTTTCTGCCCCAACGCCCGTCCGATCTTAGCGCTATATGCCCGCCCTTTGCCACTTCAGCTTACTAAACCTAATGTGAGGATGTAGACATGGGAATTTCATATATACGTTGGTTTATTAGTGCGTATTCAAGCGAAGGCAATCGATTATATATCAGTTTTAAAGACGTTAGCGGTAGCGTTCATATTGAATGACAAAATAAATGCAGTTTCCGTAAATTTGGACAACCGGCCATATGTCTATCGTAATTTAAATATTGTTTAAACGTCTACTTTGTCATTTAAGTTAGTGTGGTTTAGATTTTATAAAAAATCCATTAATTAAAAAAACCATCATCATGGCACAGTGTAATAGTTAATTTTAAATATAGACGTCACGTTAATAGAACCTATGTAGAATATGTATTTTGTTAATTTTAATATTTGGATGTTTGCGTCTGGTTGCATAAGCATCGTTTGTTTTTTCTATCGCGTTACGGCCATAAAACGCTACTTGTGTTTGTGTACCGTGGTAGTAGAAGCCGAGTTGGAAGCCTTATAGGCGACTTAATAAGTTCCAACAGCAGGTAGCCACAAACCTGCCTCCACCAATCTCCATGATTTGTAAGAGTAGCCCTTTGCCCAGCAGTGGGCACTATAGGCTGATAGCGTGTGTGTTTGTGTACTATAGGTCTATCTATCTATCTATCTATAACCTCACGCCAGATCCCTTGCGGGGTAGGCAGAGAGTACAGAGCTCCAACAGGTTCTTTCCTTACATACCTCTCTGGCTTCCTCGACTCTCATAGTTCGTCTCATACACGCTCGCCGGTTACGGAGACTCTTGACTTTTCCATCAGATAAGACTCGGTTTATTTGGTCGTGGTAAGATAGTCTAGGTCTTCCCCGGTACCTGCATCCTTCCACTTTCACATTGTATATCTGTTTTGTCATTCATACTATAGGTGTACTTTGTATACCCATCCTTCATGACTGAAATAGATTTATTGATGTCTTTCTTAGGTGTCCACGAGCACAGACCAGGAGATAACGTCCTGGTGCTGCTCCACGTGGAGCCACACGACGGCGGCCACCTTGGTCCGTGACAGCGGCGCGGGCGAGCAGCTGGCGCCCAAGCTGGCGGCGCTGCTGTACCTGTTCACTGGGACCCTGCTGCAACACTCGCAACAGGTATACTACTACTCTATTATACTGTCAGATAAACAATATTTGATAGAATAGGGTTTTTTTTATGTTTATGGCATCACGACGACGCGTATTTTGCCAATGTCAAGTATTACGAATATTCATTTCAAAATTAATTCAACTCCCCGATGAATTTGATGACAAGGATGATTATGAAATTGATGAAGTGCCCCAATCTGGATAGTAAAGCGATGGATACTTTACATACCAATTGCGAAGGCCGTTTTGAGGGAAATCGAAAAAGCACGTTTTATCACTTTGTTACAATTACCTTCACTCGTGCACATATAAGAATACATATGGTTAATATTCCACCAACATTACACATTATAATTCAAAATAACACAAGTTTAAGAAATTAAAACAAATTGACGACATCACTGTTCGATTTCCCGCCAAAACTCCGATTGAATAGTTATGGGTCAAAAACGGATTACTACTGAAACATAAAAAATTGTGCGTCTCGGGACGCCCGACAGAAGTGATAACTTCAACTAGCGCTGTGGGTTAGAGTGAGAGAGGAAGAGCCTGCCTGCCGCTGCCGTATGCGTGAGAGAAAGGAAAGAGCGCTGTGGGTTAGAGTGAGAGAGGAAGAGCATGCCTACCGCTGCCGTATGCGTGAGAGAAAGGGAAGCCAGACTGGCGCCGTTACGCGTTACGTTACGAAGCGGTTTACCCTCCCATAAGAAGTTATCACTGCAAAAATACTTTTATGGGAAAATCCTACGATATTCGTTGTTGTTATTGTTTGAATGATTAGTGCTGTTGGCCGAGAGGCCTTGACAGCTTCACCTCGACGAGGGGGGCGACGAATACTCCGACCAGAATGCGTGGAGGGCGACTTGATCAAGGCGACACACGGTAGGGACCACCTCACGATATTGCAGTCTTAAGAGTGATGATGGACGTCAGCACCATCTCATATTTAATGGATTTAGTACAAAAGGAGTACCTCTAACAGGGATCTGGCGTGATGATAATCATAATCGTATCTTTATTTGCGAAATATGGGTACATATTACATAAGATCTTCAGTGTTTGAGGTATTTCACCATATCCAGCTTCATGGCATGCAAATATTTAGTATCTTATAGGCTAAAATTGATAACCATATAATATTATTTAAATAGAATATTCACATATTATTTCTATTAGATAGTTATTAACATATTATTTATTATTATTATTTTAAAGTACATTGATATTTGTAATTACAATTTTAATTACGGTTAATATTCTAATACGATTAAACCATAAATAATATTGTTTGATAAATTGGTAATAACAATGACGTCATATGTCAATACTAATTATACCACTCGACTATATCTTATCATTCAACTATTCGTCCACCGAATAGTAGGTATTTTTAGCTAATAACTTTTTAACTGTATAATTAATATGAGGGGTCATCCAAAAAATACTTTTATTTAAAAAAGCAGTTTGATTTGGTGGGAAACAAATTATATAATTATGACGTTTACTATTAAGTTTCTTATAATTATTTATGTTATTTCTAACGAATATTAGGTAGTAGGGATATGGTTAAATAGAAAAATAAATTGTAAAGAACACTATAATAATAATAATAATATTTATTTATTTCGGATTAAATCCATAGTGTGTTAGTAACAATTTCCTTAAAATCTATGTTAGTAACAATTAATTATTTAGACAACACTATTTGGCACTCGACCAGCATGAACCATGCATACTTATCCAATGTCTCATAATAACGCCGTCAAACCGGTCCGCAAAAATTAACAAAAATCTGTTGGAGCTGTCACGCACCCTCGTCATCATGGATGCTGCTCTTTTACGCAAAATCGCGTGAAAGCCATCCACATGCGCAGCCGCAAACATCTCTGACGCGCTGCAGTATCGCGGCAGCCCCAACAGAATCCTGAACGCATTATTATATTGAATCCGCAGAGCATTGAGTGCCCCCTTTGTATAGTTGACCCACAGGCTGCACGTATAGAAGATTTGACAATAGGCTTTAAATAATGATAATTTTACTTCTTTAGTGCAGCGTGCAAACCTGCGAGCCAACATATTACATCTGACTGTCAACGCTCTGCGTTCCCTCTCCAAATCTTCATCGTCAAGCAAAGACTCTGTGGCCCAGTGCCCCAAGTACTTAAATCGCGGAACTCTTGCTAGAGGAGTGCCGTTTAAAAGAACTGGTGGCAAATTGACATAAGTCTTATTGCGTGACTTAAAAACCAGCCACTCACTCTTCGATTTGTTGTACTTGAGACCATGGGCCCCGGCGTACCGCTCACATATGGCAACTAATTTACGCAAGCCACTTACAAAAGCTGACGACTTTTTCGGGTGGGATTGTGGACTGTAGTCCTCGGTGTGCCGTATTATGTCGCTGTAAGGTTTCAAAATAACCCTACAGGTCCAAAAAGTAAAATTTGCAAAATGTTGAATTTTCATTATGTTGAATCTCAAAATGTTGATTTCCCAAAATGTTGAATTCTCATTATGTTGAATTTTAGAAATGTTAAATCCCAGAATGTTGTATTCCTGGAATGTTGGGATTCTCATAATGTTGAATTCCCAAAATGTTGAATTTTTCAAATATGAATCTCAAGGGTCGGTTCTCATATTTTTTCCGTGTGGTTCTCACTTAGAATATACCAACCTATATTATCCCGTGGGTGCCCTAGAAGGCGAAATAGAGAATACCTAAACCAGGAAACGAGCAGCGCCGTAGTGGTGTAAATAGATATAACTTTTAAAAATAAAGGGATACCTATTTCAAAGCAAAAAATAAATATTTGTAGTCGGTGTCGGTTAGTGCAGTCGGTTTCTTTGCACCGACCTCAAATATTTATTTTTTGCTTTTTGAGGTCAGTTTTCCTTTTTTTTTTAAGTTATTTATTTTACAATTTTAAGGTATGAGTGAATTATTAATATCCTGCTTAGTTCTACAATAAGGCCATTCATACAGGACTGATGTTATACCCATAATAACGGAATCTATACATTTGTTCTGTTTGCCGTTCCTTATACTTTCAAAGTCCAAGGTTCAATACCGATTTCAACAAAATGGGTCCACCTCGAAGCTATATTCAAGCAAAAAGAATTATCAAAGTCAGTTCATAAATAAAGACGTTAAAAAAAACAGACGAATTGTAAATACCATTTCTTTAAGTCTTAATATTCGGGTTAGTTCTATAGTATGGTACCTATAGGATTATCACAATACTTATAATAACTCCATCTACAGATTCTAGTTATTTGTCGTTAAGGAGTTCCCTGGTTTAACTTCAAAGGCCAAGATCCAATACCAATGGTTAAAATGGTTTATATGCTTAAAATTAAATTAAAATGGAACCACTTTTAAGCTATAATGAACCCAATGCAAAAAGAACCATCAAAATCGGTCCAAAATTGACGAAAATATCGGCGAACATACATAAAAAAAGCATACATACAGACAAACCTCCTTCTTTTTGAAGTTTTGAAGTCAGTTTAAGAGGATTAGGATTGACGTTCTTGTCGTCAACGTAACAAATATGAATTCAACATTTTGGGACTCAACATATTGGGAATTCAACATTTTGATATTAAACATTTTGATAAGTTTAACATTGTTCGAATTGTTTGTTCAACATAATGAGAATTTAACGTTTTTGGATTCAACGTATTGGGAATTCAACATTTTTAAAATTCAACATATTGGGAATTCAACATAATGAAAATTCAACATTTTGCAAATTCAACTTTTTGGACCTGAAGGAAAATAACGTAGTTGCCACAGTGAGAATCCAGCGGCTTAAACTCCCACTGGATCGAGTCAGCGTCAAAAAAAATTGTGAGTGCAACAAAACAGCGACGATTGTTCTGTAAATTCTAGAGGTGTAGCAAACCGTATGTATTCGGTACCGAGTAACGGGTACGCCATCTAGTACCGAGTACCGAAACGTTACTCACGAATGCATTTCGTTACTCGCATTTTTCGTGTTTTCGTACTGATATTTCGTACGGTATGAAGTACCGTTGATGCGTGAATTGGGTATTTGCATGAAAACGATATAACTCTAAAAATAAAATAAAACAATTCTTTGATATATATAAAATATGAGAACAAAATTTAAAATCAATTTAAATAAATATAGTTTAAATTAAAAACATAAAATTGGTTTAAAATTGTATACGTATGACGTCATTGTGCATATTTCCAGCGCGTAATTTGAATCCATAATGTGTAGATAATGTTTTTTTTCCACTTCAAATAAATTGTATTATTCGATTTTTAATATTAAATTTTACTAGGAATCATTTTAAATTTAAATTTACCAGCATTTTTGGATGCCAATTTTTAGACACCAATAACCATTGTTTTTTTCATGACATTTTAATAGATTAAGATGTTTTTGGTTATTATTAACAATATGTAATGATTTTTTAAATAACATACACTGTCTAATAGGGGAACCTCACAATGTGCTTAAGATAGTATTGCTTAAGATAATATACTATATTAAGTTCGCGCCATCAATTTTAATTTTAAACAAAAATGCACTGTGACGTCACATACATGAGACAGCGTTACTTATTTGTTTAAATATCAGCTATTATTTATTTATTTAGAAGTTTAAACAAAAATAATAAAAAGAATCAAAAATTCTGAAAAATTACAGAGAACAATAAAATATCACAAATTAAGGGATTAAAAATCATTCAATTATCCGATTGAAATGGTTTGGTGATCGCGCGTTATACGCATGCGCGCGCTTATTCGGTGATTTTAAAAACGTACGTTACATCAAACGATGTACCTATGTTTGCTGTTTAGTTGCTTTAATTAAAGGAATTGTTTAGACAAAGTTCGAGATTGAAACAGAAAGTATTTTTAATAAATAAAAATATGTTTTTGTTTTATATCATCTGAAAGGACTCTTTGAAAGTCGTGCCAAATATTGAGTGAGAAACGCAGTTCTATTCAACCAAAGCGAATGGAAAAGATTTTATTTTTAAACATGGACCAGAGATTCCTACCTTAAAATATGTTTTTATTTCAGATGTTTAATTTGATTATATGAAAAATGATTCTTTTATGTTGTTTTATTTAGTTTTGTTTAAAATGTGTTTCACTTTCATATGTTTCATTTCATTATGAGAAAAAGATTTTTTTTTTACGTTGGTTTATCATTAGAAACTTGTTTTAATTTTATTGTCAATAAATAATTTTCGATAGATATTTGTTTCTGGTTAATTAGTCGGGTAGTTAGTATTAGTAATTGCGGTGTTATTGCGATATAACATATTCCCACGGATAAAATATTCAAAACAGTAAATCCATTGCAAATTGATTATCAGTAGTTTTCCGTAGGATCCTTGATTTAATTAAATTACAGTTTACTTATAGTTCTAAACAATTTACCTATTAAATCAATCTAAATTTAGATTTACATATACACAAGTCTGGTTCAACATACGCTAAAGTTAAAAACGCACCTTGGTATGTAACGTATAAGTATGTTTTCTACAAAGTACGAACGGTGCGAAGTCAACGTTATACCTCATACCGTGCGCAATATGCATCTCGACTCGATGCGATGCTCTATGTTATAAGGTATCAAAAGTAACGAGTAACGAAACGATACGAAAGTAACGAGTACTGATTTTTAGAGTAACGAATACATACGGGTACGCTATTTTTCGTTACTTTTACAGCTCTAGTAAATTCATGGGTTTAAATTATACTTTCTTAGGGATCTTGCTTTTCAGACAACTTACCGAAAAAATCGCGGGTCCGCTCGGGGACCTTTCTGGTAAAACCAAAAAGTAATGGAACTAACTAAAACCATACAGGGTAAATGAGTGGTCAAATCGCATTACTCTAACAATTCTTTTCCAATGGTGTTGGTATTAGGTATTATGTGGGCCGATCCCAGCGGCACTGCAATGCCGGGCCGACCCGTGACGGGAGTGGAGCGAGCCCCGAACATCCCGTCTGGTTTCAAAAATCAGTTTAATATACTGGTCCCTCAGTGAGGGAACTTTCAGATATTAAGCTGAAAAGAACAGATACTACACTTTGATCTTAGCCAAAAGGCCGAGAAGCGATAACGCTAATATATCTATGGGAGGTAGTCATTATTCTGAGGAAAAACTTAAAACCGCGAGCTAATTCCGTAGTGGAGCCATCTATCGGCGATTAGCGGTTAACATATTTAAAACTTTTGAGCTAGACAAGACTTGATTAAAAATAAATTATACATAATTTGAGCTTTTCCGTTATATTCAGAATAATATAAAATGACGATATTGTAAATAGATATTGAACGTTATGTGTTTCACTTCTCCATTGCATGATGCATACAAAATATAGGTTAGACGTTGTTTGATATGGCCATTTAACACAACATTGAAATTAGGGATTAATTAAAAAAAAAAAACCTCATATTTTATCCTCCTATTATTATATTTATTACTTTTTACACGATAATTTATGAAAATAATGAAACAGTAACGCCATCTAGCGACGAATAGAAAATATAATCTCCAAACAAGTACTGTCCTCACGATATATTTTCCTTTATTTTTTATATACCAATTACAGCATAAAGACTGCGCATCATTATTATAAAACCAGCAACGCGAGCGCGGAAAGATCCATCAAGTATGTATCAGGATGCGTATGAATGTATGAAACCCACCAACAAGATCGCTTAATTTCAGAGTCATAGTTCACCGTGGTTTTTGCACCAGGTAGGTCTAAAAAGAGCTAAGCTGTGAAAATGTCGCGATGGTATTAACGGCTTCACACAACATTCTTAGCTACACATCCTCGCACCGCCCCGGTTAGAAAAGGCAGCTCCTAGTGTCTTGACGGGGCGATCCCGAATGGGGAAGATTGACTCCACGCCGTCGTGAGCACCGGGATGGTATGAGGGAAGCGATTCTCTTTCCCCAATATATGCTTTATCAACCGAGATACAGGAGAGGGCCCTAGTACTTTCCCTTTCGGGATCCCAAAGCCTCCTACCGTGTCGAAAAACCTTTATTTTTAACCGACTTCAAAAAGGAGGAGGTTCTATGTTCGGTTGTATGTATGCTTTTTTTATGTATGTTCAGCGATATTTCCGTCAATTGTGGACCGAGTTTGATATTTTTTTTTGCATTGTGTTCAGTGTATCTCCAAGGTGGTCCCATATTAATTTTATTGACATTGGACCTTGGACTTAGAAGATACACCAGGGAACTCCTTAACGACGAACAATAGGCATGTGTAAATTGAGATATTATGGGTATTACGTCAATCCTATAGGTACCCTACTATAGAATAATTCACTGGTCACTTAAAGTTGTAAAATAAAAATCTTTTATAAAAAAAAGGTAAACCGACTTCAAAAGCAAAAAAATAAATTATTTGAAGTCGGTGCTGGTTGGTGCAGTCGGTTACTTGGCACCGACTTCAAATATTTACTTTTTTGCTTTTTGAGGTCGGTTTACCTTTTTTTATAAAAGATTTTTATTTATTTTGCTTTAGATACTATTATTCCATTTCGGGTATTCATATTGTTTTTTTTTAAAGTAGCTCCACCCTAGGATTTATTCCTGTGTAGGGTGTGTATCTTACCATGACCAAATAGACCGAGTCTTATCTGAAGGACAAGTCAAGAGTATCCGTAACCGGCGAGCGTATATGAGACGAACTGTGAGAGTGGAAGAAGCCAGAGAGGTATGTAAGGAAAGAACCTGTTGGAACTCTGTACTCTCTGCCTACCCCGCAAGGGATCTGGTGTGATAATAAAGATAGATAGATAGTGGGTGTGTTCACAAACATGAAAATTCACATACTCAAATGCCCAGACCGAAACAAATAATTGTAAGTCGAACAAGGAATGTCCCGTGCGGGAATCGAACCCGCGACTATTCGACCCGGTAGGCTGTGTAAGCTTTTAACCACTGCGCTAAATCATCCGTCCTTCGTAGTCATTCTAACAAATGTGCATATCTGTAATTGATGTAAACACTAGAAATGAATTGTTTCAAAATGTCGTTTAAGTTTGTATTGATATTGTTGATGTGCCTAATAAAATGAATAATTTTTTAACAATTCCCGTTTCTAAGTCTTTAAAGATTCTCTACAATTCCAGTTTGGCAATAGTCTTACTTAACTTAGGGAAGGAAGGCAGACTAAGCATCTTTTTTTTTATTTTTTGTGTTTATTGATTCACGACGACGCGTATGTTGCCAATGTCAAGTATTACGAATACCTACTCATTTCAAAATTTATTCAACTCCCCCGATGAACTTGATGACAAGGATGATTATGAATATGATGAAGTGCCCCACCCTGGATACTAAAGCGATGGATACTTTACATACCAATTGCGACGGCCGTTTTGAGGGAAATGGAAAAGGCACGTTTTATCTCTTGGTTACAATTACCTTCACTGGTCCACATATAAGAATAAATAATGGTTAATATTCCACCAGCATTACACATCATCATCTCAGCCTATACTTGTCCACTGCTGAACATAGGCCTCCCCAATCGCTTTCCAGCGTAACCGGTCCGATGCCACCTGCATCCAACGACTTCCTGCGATTTTCACAAGATCGTCGGTCCATCTGGCAGGCGGTCGTCCCACGCTGCGCTTGCCAATACGTGGTCGCCACTCTAGAATCTTTCTGCCCCAACGCCCGTCCGATCTACGCGCTATGTGGCCCGCCCATTGCCACTTCAGCTTGCTAATCTTAACGGCTATGTCGGTGACCTTGGTTCTTCTACGAATCTCCTCATTCGCACTCATTACACATAATAATTCGAAATAACACAAGTTTTGGAAATAAAAACGAATTGACTACATTACTCTTTAATTTCCCGCCAAAACTAAGCAATCTTCTAAGAACTTTTTACTCTGCGACAAACAAAAAAGCAACAAACGGTAGACTAAGGTCAACAAAAATGTGAAGAGCTGAGTATTTCCAGGTGCTGGAAGAAGCGACCTTGCTGCCGTGGTGGCGGCTGCCGGAGACTGCTCTGGACGAAGCGCTGGACAGGTTCTTCATGGTCCACCACAACCCGGCACAGCCTTATCACGAGTTGCCGCAATTCAGGTTAGAAGCTATCTCTATCTTTATCGACACGCCTGAGGGCCTAGACAAGTTGCAAACGTTTTGTTTCTATTCTCTTGTCGCAATCGATAGCGCATTGTTTTGACCACGTGACTTTTCGTTGCAAAATGTCATTCCCATACATTTTTCCGCTTTCTGTTAGCGTTAACGACTGGAGATTTTCAACTTGGCTATAGGCGCAGATCCCTCCAGGTTAAAAAAATATTTTATTATTTTGTTTTTTTTTATTTTTTGTTTCTGTCTCACTGAGCGATCCCGATTTTAAGTTAAGGCCCCCTTTATAGATTAACTATCTAAATTATCACGCCAGATCCCTTGTGAGGTAGGCAGAGAGTACAACAGGTTTTTTTCTTTACATACCTCTCTGGCTTCTAGCGGATTTATTATAATTGTACTTAAATTGTTTGTTACGTAGTATAATAAAAAATTAAATTAAATTAAACCAAAAATTAAATGCTGTCCTTGCAAAAACGACGAATTGGATGAATTAAAACAACCTGGAAATAAATTACTCAAAAACACAATTAATGACTTTCCACCCACGTCAAAAACCCCCTACAGGTAAACTTTAAATTCAACGATTCCAAATCAGAAGTATTAAATGAATTTTCTCTCCTTGGCTTAGTTATAGACACACACATTAGTTGGAAACCACACATACAGAAGGTAAGAGCGAAATTTAATAAATTTTCCTACGCTCTATTCGAAATCAAAAAGAATACTGATCTGCAAACAGCTCTTATCACATGCTATGCGTACGCTTACTCGTGGTTTACATATGGGATAATTGTATGGGGGAATGGCACAGATTCGCCAACTCTATTCACACTTCAAAAAAAGTTAATTAGGATCTTAGCGAATATAGAGGAGACAGATAGTTGCAAAACCTTCTTCCATAAAAATCTTTTAGAAATATGCAAATTCGTTCGTAAACTTTTACTCAAGACGCGACTACCTCCCCACAAAATATACTTTAAGATACAAAATTAAATCGCCCAAACTCACGAATACAAATGCACTCTTCTAGTCCTTTTGTGATGTCTATCAAAATTTATAAAGATATTTTTAATAAACTAAAATTAATAAACGATAATATATCATAAGTAAGAATAAATAAAGATTAAAATTATCAATAAATAAAATACAATGTATATAAGTGTAGTATAAAATGTAGATTATTTTATATATTATATTCTATAATGGTCCCAATTGAGATAATCGACCGTCTTCCTCTCTCCTAACTTGCTGCGCCCGACAGGTTCCATAATTGTACAAAATTCATGTTTTAACAATCTATAAACACTATGAAGACCAAATAGACCGTGTCTTATCTGAAGGGCAAGTCAGGAGTCTCCGTAACCGGCGAGTGTGTATGCGACGAACTATGAGAGTGAAGGAAGCCAGAGAGGTATGTAAGGAAAGAACCTGTTCGAACTCTGTACTCTCTGCCTACCCCGCAAGGGAGCTAATAAATTAATAGATTATCAAAACTGTCAAAACCAACGATTATGAAGTCATTGACGACAACATAACTGCAATAGCAGACTTGGTGCTCAGGTCTTCCCCAATGCCTGTAGTCTGTTACAATCAAACTTCAAAAGTTTTTAAACAAACCATCACCACTTTAGATGTTTTAGTTGTGATTCGACATTCGACATCGAAATAAAAATGCTGTTAGCGTGAAATCGACGTTTCTATGTTGAGTAAAAAGAGTTTTAAAGTTTGATTGGAATAGACTTCCACTCCTTCCACTTTCGCAATATGTGTGTGTTTCCCATGTGTGGGACTGCACCGGTTGACGAAGGCACTCCTGCGTTCAGCATTACCTACGACTGTGCTGTACGTGTCACGGCTTCATTACACTACCAAAGCCGATGAAATTGTAGAGTATGCCCGCAAGAAGTCCCTTTATACTCTGGGGGTCGAGAAGCTGAACTCGCAAAACAATGAGGCTTTTGATTCTTTTATTGTGCGAGTTCCCACAGTCAAGCTGGAGACCTTTATTTTTGTGGGAAACTGCGAGACACACATACAGCGCAACATGTTGCCGGCAACACATGTTCCTTAGTTTATAAGTTTTTATATATTAAATATATGGTAGTCTGTATGGTATATATTCTATGGGCCTATGAGTTGCACGAAATTATTTTCTGCAAAATTTGAGTCGCCTAAATTAAATTACGTATTATAAAAAAAGAACACCGGCACGGCCTATATTCCCAAGCGGGGGTGCCAGAGGTGTACTGAGAACACCCACGTTTCGCTGACGATGTTAGTTCCCATGTAATAGGGGGCGAGCCTATTGCCATATACCGGGCACAATTCCAGACTCCGGTCTCGTACTGGGAAGTTTTCGATGGAAAAACATGATCGTGATCATCACAAAAACGTGATCACAAAGCGATGCACTTTGCCACTAGACCAACGAGGCAGTATATTATTATTATATATCGGTCAAGTCATCCTTCCGTCGCAGAGTGATATTGTTTGCGAGTGAGCTCCGGCTGCAGGCGGACAGCGCGCACGTGCGACACGTCGCTGTGTCGCGTCGCAAGCGCGGCGTGGCCGTGTCGCAGTGGGTGCGCGCCGCGTGCGCGCCCGCGCTAGCCACGCACGTCATTGGACACTCCAATTGTATGCTCGACACTCTCACCGAGTTAGGTAAGTATCATAATAGACAGGGGTAACTCAGCGAAATTCCTTGCGATAACTCAGTAACTCAGGCGCAGTTTACTGACCTGGCTCATTGCGTTAACACAAAATTACATCCCTTCTTTTGGATACAGATACCGCACACAGGATCAGACGACGACCTCGCCGGCGAGGTCGAAAAATCCCTTGCCCGCCGGCCGCTGCTGAGCACCACGGCGAGACACCTAGCCCTCCCCCATAGCGACTGCCCAAGCCCAGGCCGTTCCTCCTTGAGGCGCCCTTGAGCTAGTTGCCCCCCTTGCCCTTCTGGCTCGAACGTAATGGTTGCACGCTCACCCTCTTGTCCGGTGAAACTGTAAAGCCCCCCGCGGTCAACAGCGTAGATCATACACACACACACAAAATTGCGCCATAGCGCAACAGAATGGAACGCGCAAAGAGCATCTAAGCGAAAATACCATAAGTGTTTAATAAATTGTAATGCATTCTGCGGGCAACTCAGCACCTTTCGAATTTCCCACGCGCTGCGCCTGCGCTGTGCGCTAACACATTTTGATGAAGTGAGTTAACACTGCCAGCGCGGTGAACAGAGTTGGCGCAATTGCGCGGCGCAGCGCAGTGTTACACATGTGTAAAGTGTCAGCTTGTCCTATAAATCTACATCATCTCTGAGATATGTTTTTTGAAAGAGGGCGTTACATACTCTGATTTGAATTTCGAAATTTCTTTCATACTATATTCAATACGTAGGGCTCGTAGCGCTGTGCGACTGCGGTGTTCTAACCGATTACCAAGGTTAAGCAAAGTTCGACTCGGTCGGCGTGAGATGGGTGACCGATTGTGGCATTTTCATATTCGAGCGTCTCCGTGCTTCGGAAGGCACGTTAAATCGTTGGTCCCGGCTACCACTTAATGGGGTGGCCGTTAAGCCAAGATGGGAGCCTTAAAGGCGGCTTGATAAGTTCCCACAACAGGTAGCCACAAACCTGCCTCCACCAATCCGTACTGGGTCCGCGTGGTGGAGTATCACCTAATCTCTCACCTCGATTTGTGAGAGAAAACCTTTGTCCAGTAGCGGGCAGTATAGTCTGATATTATTATATTCAATACAAAGTATACCAAATAATATGTATAAATTATAACCCGCATTTCCATCTGCCAATCACTCTTTGGAAGAAGGATCCAGTTGGGCTGGGCAGCATTCGGCAAATTACGTCGGGTATTCTCTTCGCCTTTACCGCAATGCCTGAAGACGAAAGTCTACAACCAGTGCGTTCTACCAGTCATGACATACGGTGCCGAGACGTGGACACTTACAGTAGGGCTAGTCCATAGGCTCAAAGTCGCGCAGCGAGCTATGGAGCGGGCTATGCTCGGAGTCTCTTTGAGGGATAAACTCCGAAGTGAAGTTATCCGTCAAAGAACCAAAGTAGTTGACATAGCTCGCAGAGTGAGCTCGCTAAAGTGGCAGTGGGCTGGCCATGCCTGTCGAAGAACCGATGGCCGATGGAGCAGACGAGTTCTAGAGTGGAGACCGCGACTCGGCAAACGTAAGGTAGGGCGCCCCCCAGCTAGGTGGACCGACGACCTGAAGAAGGTCGCAGGGTGGGACTGGATGCGGAAGGCGGAGGACCGTGTATTGTGGCGCAAATTGGGAGAGGCATATGTCTAGCAGTGGACTGCAATAGGCTGATTTGATGATGAATCACTCTTTCCTTATGGATACCTACAATAGCTGCCAGGATGCTGCCTACTTTTTAAGCACTTGGTCAGAAGTATCAGTATGGTCATCTCCGTACAAATAATATAAGGGAATCTTGTGTGGTAAAATTTTATGAATAAATTAATATTTATTCTAGCACCATTTTTGGAAGACCGGGGCTCCGAAGGTGAACTAGAGGAACTGCTGAGTCGAGCGGTTGTCATCATGTGCATGGAGCCAGCGGCCGCTGCAGCCTTGCCTGTGAGTGTGTTCATTTAGATAGATAGAGAGAGAAGAGAATAGAGAACACTTTATTGTTCCATCAAAGATACACAATATGGAAATACAATTTATAAATTACTAAGGTAGTGTAACAATGGGCGGCCTTATTACTAATAGTGATCTCTTCCAGGCAACCTTTGGATGGAGAGAATTTAAAGGAATCGCAAGATTAGGGGTTCATTTATTACTTATAAGATAATAATCGTTTTTTTTATAAAAAAAACGTAGGGCTACACTAGGATTTATTCCTGTGTCGTGGGTGAGTTTACAAACATGAAAATTCACATACACATGACCGGAACAAACAATTGTGGATCACACAAAGATTTGTCCCGTGCGGGAATCGAACCCGCGACTATTAGATACAGCGGGCGGAGCGGCTTAAGCTCTTAACCACTGCGCTAAATCGTCCGTCAATCATCTTCATCCTCATCATCATCATCTCAGCCTCTACTTTTTTGCTGCTGAACATAGGTCTCCCCAGCGCAATTAACCTACTTCACTGCATCGTTTTTTTTTCTTATAATTAGCGTTTGTCATCTCCAAGTGTATTCCATCTGTATTTTGAATACATATGGTTATGGGGAACGACAGCGTGGCCCAGAAAGAGGTGGCGAGACGAGCTGGACTCCTATGATAAGGAGTGGCATCAGCTTGCACTGGACCGGACCAGGTAGAAGAAGGGAGGGGAGGTTTTCGCCTGCCTTGCAGTGGGAAAGTATAGGCTTATAATAATTGTAGTGTATGTCATCGTAACAAGGTAATCCGACAAAGAACCAAAGTTACCGACATAGCTCGCAAACTCAGTAAGCTAAAGTGGCAATGGGCTAGTGACATCTGCAGAAGGACCGACGGCCCATGGAGCAAACGTGTCCTAGGGTGGAGACCGCGACTTGGTAAACGTAAATTAGGACGGGCCCCCAGCTAGATGGACCGACGACCTCAAAAAGGTCGCTGGGACAGACTAGATGCGGAAGGCGGAGGACCTTGTGCAACGTCGCGTGTTAGGAGAGGCCTATGTCCAGCAGTGGACTGCGATAGGCTGATTAATTGATTGGTTGATGTCATCTTTGATGGCAACACTGTCTCGTGTGGGCATGTGTGTGGGCACTACTGACGGTTCACGAGAGCCGGTGGACGAGAGTGGAGGGAGTATTGCAACACGTGTGCATTGGCGAGCCGGGGATACTTGCAGTTCAATAATAATATTATCCCTGTTAATAACGGCCACTTTAAGAATAGACTGCCTCGTTGATCTAGCGGCAAAGCGCATCGCTCTGTGATCACGAGACCTGGATTCAAATCCTAGGTCGGACAAGTGTAGTTTTTCTAACGAAAACTTCCCAGTACGAGTCCGGAGTATGGAATTGTGCCCGATATATGGCAATAGGCTCGCCCCCTATTATATGGGACCTAACATCGTCGGCGAAACGTGGGTGTACTCAGTACATCTCTGCCACCCCCTCTGGGAAATTTAGGCGTGACGGTGTTTTTTTTTTCTACACACTTCAGTAGATGTACTATAGTAAAATATCGCAATTAAGAAATTTGGTTAATTTTCGTTATTTATCTAGTTATATTCAAATAACCTCTATATTCAAATAAACGTAGGCGCTCGTAGCGCTGTGCGACCGCGGTGTTCTTACCGATCACCAAGGTTAAGCAGCGTTCGACTCGGTCGGCATGAGATGGGTGACCGTTTGTGGCATTTTCATATTCGAGTGTCTCCGTGCTTCGGAACGCACGTTAAGCCGTTGGTCCCGGTTACCACTTAATTTGGTAGTCGTTAAGCCGAATTGGGTCGTTAAGCCATAAAGGCGGCTTGATAAGTTCCAACAGCAGATGACTGGGAATTTTTCGTTAGAAAAACTACATTTATCCGACCTAGGATTTGAACCCAGGACCTCGTGATCACAAAGCGATGCGCTTTGCCACCAGACCAACGAGGCAGTCTGTGTAGAAAATAATTTGTAAATAGGTGTGGACGAGCTGGGTGCGTGGCGTGCGCGGGCGGCTCGTTCGGGCGTGCTTGTCGGCGGCCGCGGTGCTCACAGTTTTCGAGTACTTCGCAACGCTCGCCGACGCCGCTGCCCAAGCGCATATGACGTGTACTGGTTAGTTTAATTTCATTTCATACTTCTTGCCCCCAACGGTCTTAACTGTTTATCTGTGAATTAGAATCTTACATTTGTCTATATCATCATAGGCAGTGACAGAGATTTATTTTTGAAGTGATAACTTCTTATGGGAGGGTAAATACTTATAGGAGATACTAAATATTTGCATGCCATAAAGCTGGATATGGTGAAATACCTCAAACACTGAAGATCTTATGTAATATGTACCCATATTTCGCAAATAAAGATATGATTAACATCACGCCAGATCTCTGTTAGGGGTACTCCTTTTGTACTAAATTCATTAAATATGAGATGGTGCTGACGTCCATTATCACTCTTAAGTCTGCAATATCGTGAGGTGGTCCCTACCGTGTGTCGCCTTGATCAAGTCGCCCTCCACGCATTCTGGTCGGAGTATTCGTCGCCCCCCTCGTCGAGGTGAAGCTGTCAAGGCCTCTCGGCCAACAGCACTAATCATTCAAACAATAACAACAACGAATATTGTAGGATTTTCCTATAAAAGTATTTTTGCAGTGATAACTTCTTATGGGAGGGTAAACCGCTTCGTAACGTAACGCGTAACGGCGCCAGTCTGGCTTCCCTTTCTCTCACGCATATGGCAGCGGTAGGCATGCTCGTCCTCTCTCACTCTAACCCACAGCGTTCTTCCTTTTCTCTCACGCATACGGCAGCGGTAGGCAGGCTCTTCCTCTCTCACTCTAATCCACAGCGCTAGTTTAAGTTATCACTTCTGTCGGGCATCCCGAGACGCACAAATTTTTTAATTTTTTTTTTTTTTTCATTCGGAGAGTTAATAAAGTTTAAGGTTCCGATGATACGAGGCATGCCTTTTAAGTTCTGTCGTTTCCATATTTCCCGGCAATTTTGAATTTGGAACAGTAGGCCTACTCTTGAAACCAATCCCAATCTCAAGCTGACACGATCTCGAATCAGTTTCAATTTCAATCCGAAAGAGATTGGCACTCTTGAACGAATCGAGTGCACTATTGGATTGAAATTGAAATAGAGTACACAATCGAGAACCAGTGTGGCTATATACCACAAAACGTCAACTACCAAATTTAAATAAATAATCAGTCACATCAAATTTAATGTTTTTTGTTATATATCATATATATTTACATACATATTGTGTGATTTTATACTAATAATTCTTATCTCTTTTTTATAAGCTTTAAATCGTAAGAATTTGATGTGGTGGCTGAATGAATACGTTGCCATTGCCTAAATTATTTGAAAAGTGTACATCCCGCGCAAATAAAGTTCATTTGAAATTCATTGTTTGCTTTATAGTACTTGGGTAGAGAGAACAATAATAATAATAAAAATCAATACAAAATTGCTTTATTAAACAACTTCGGCAATAACAAGGCATTTGGTATATTTTGAGCTTAGAATAAGATAATCTTCTCATATTATAGCCAGAGCTATAACAATAAACGATTTGTATTATTCATTATTTAAAATTTCTATTATTTAATATTTACTGCCTCGTTAGTTAAGTATTTTTATAATGATTCTTGCTGCATTCGGTTCAGAATTATATCAAGGTTAATTGGCATCAAATTTTATTGGCATTGGGCCTTTGACTTGGGAGATTCACCAGTGAGTTTAGGAGTAATGATAAACAGGGTCATACTATGAGTATTATGTCAATTCTGTACCTTACTATAGAACTAAGCAGAATTATATGTATAGTTAATTATTAAATTTGAAGTTCCTATAATTGTTTATTTTGTGAATATTTCAGAGAGACTCAATATAATAATCAAGTTAATGAAAAAATAAAACTATTTAATAAGCATGCGTTTTATTTTTTAAAGTATTTGGAATCTGACAAAAACTATATATTATAAAAAAATCAATGATTCCTGGCCGCCCACAGCTCACACACTAAATGTGAACATGCTTCATGGCCTCTCCGTAACTCTTCAGTTGGTGGCTCCAGTGTGTTGGCTTGGTGGTCTGACTCCCCCACAGCGGTGGCATGGTTACATTTTGGGAATAATCACCCACTTGTGCCTGGTAGCAAATATTGTACAACACACAACAAGCATTTATTATTTTGGCTGCTCTATCGGGGTGGTAATGTAGAACTCTGTGGCCCAGAAGAAACCGCCATCTATTCTTTAGCACATCAATTGGGCGCTCTAAAGTATTGCGTGCAATACATTGCAACTAACTGTAATGTTCTTCAGGTGAACCTGCAGCAGCATCTATTATAGGGGCCATTAAATACTCCCTTTGAGGATGAGGATGGCCTAAGCCACCTGAAAAGTATTAAACTATTAATTAATATGTTTCCAAAGAATTAGGTATCTTTGTACTAAGTAAATACTTGATTATTATAACATAGACATACCAAGTAAGAAAATTTGTTCTCCTGTTTTCAATAATTCGGTGCGGATTGAAAACAAAGCTGTCATGTGCCACCCCCAAGAGATGAGTCCACACTTAAAATATTCAAGTCTGCATTGCAAATCTACAATGAATAGAATACATATTAAGTAAATCAGGAATATTTTTGAATTAATGTATGTATGTAAAACAATTCTATAAAAATAACTCACAAGTAAAACATTCCTTGAGTGGTAACATTTTCTATTGTAAAATCGTTCTTCATTTTGGGTTAGTCAATGGCACCTATGACCGATGAAATTTTGAATTTTTCATAAAATCTGATATAATTTATGATAATTGTCATTCTTTGTTAAATCTAAAGCCAACTGAATGTAGCCACTACCATTTATCATAAGTGGTGGTAAATAACAACAGAAATATATTTTCTACTGATACCTTATTTAAAAATACAGTCTCTTTCCTGTCGTGTCTGTGGGAATTTAAGCCACTTATTGAGAATTCTATCTTAATTCAGGGCATCTGTCCCCTCTTTTAAGGCTCTCGACACAGACTGTTGGGACATCATCGTCCCATGCGTAGCTCCCACCAAACGCTGGTAGCTTCCAGTGGCGTAAAATGATAGTGCTACTGAAACCTAAAATTAATAAATAGGTTAGAAAAATAACACGATATAATGAAGTAAGTTTATACCTTAACCATACTATTAACATACCTCAAAACGTGTACATATGCCGCTAGTTTTTTATTCAACCGATAATGGTTTTTTAATTCCACATCGGTCATGAAAAATGCGTTATTGGCATAACGCGCCATCCTCCGCAAATTTCTTCTTTGCCTTACATCCAGATTATTGGAGCTCTCTAACATATCGAACATGAGCGCTAGGCGGGCCATTATTTTCGATGTATTCGCAATATTTCACATAAAACAACACACTCGAACGCGCAAAAGTAAACTTTTGTTAACTGTGTTACTTCGATCGCAAACTCGAATCCAAACTCGATACGTCAATGTCAAATCACGTCAAGGGTGCCCAAAAATAGTACACAATCGAGAATAGTCGAACTCAGTTAGTTCCATAAAATTCCACCGTAATCGAGTTGTTCGTGCGCTACTGTAGCGTTCAAGAGTACCAATTGATAAAATTTCGAATCCAATCCTAAATTACGATTGAAATCGAGTGTCAAGAGTAAGCATACTGTTCTATATTCGAATGTGTTTAAATTTTGAATCTCAAAACAGTTGAAAGTATTAGGATTAATGCTATTGTTTAGTCATAGCGTCGATTGGAATCTGTCAGGTTACGTACGAAAATGAATCTTTCTAAGGAAAATGTTCGTGCAATAATTTTCTACAACTTTAGAAGAGGCCTGACACGGCTTCAGTATTTTGAAGAGCTAACATCTGTGTTCAGTGATGAAGCCCCATATCTGCGGACTGTCGAACGCTGGTATTTAGAATTCCAGCGTGGACATATTAGTGTTAGTGACAAAAAGCGAAGGACGCCCAAAATCCGCCTTCACTGAAGATAACATCATTGCTGTGAGACAACTAATTCTCGAAGATCGTCACGTGACGTATCGAGAGATAGAGGCTCTATTAGGCATCTCAGGGACAACCATTCAGAAGATCTTGCATGAAGCGCTTGGTGTGAGAAAGCTAGTTTGCCGTTGGATACCACATCTGCTTTCCACCGATCACAAGGCGGCCCGCGTCAGATGGTGTAAGAAAACTCTGCAAAGGTTCAACTGAGGAGAGTTAAATCACGTCTACAACATCATCAGTGGTGACGAATCTTGGATCTATGCCTACGATCCTGATTCCAAACAACAATCTACAATCTGGGTCTTTCAAGGCGAGCCAAAGCCGACTAAAGTTGTTCGTTCTCGAAGCACTTCAAAGAAGATGATGGCCACGTTCGTTGGAAAAACCGGCCATATTGCGACTATTGCACTTGAAGATCGTAGACCGGTTAATGCAGAGTGGTATACCACAGTTTGTTTACCACAAGTCATCGCCGCACTTCTAAAATCTAACTCAAAGCGACGCATCATCCTGCACCACGACAACGCAAGCTCACACAGCGCTCGTCAAACGATTGAGTATTTGAAGCAGGAAAAAGTAGAAATTCTTGACCATCCTCCATACAGTCCCGACCTAAGCCGTAACGGTTTCTTTACATTTCCTAAAATTAAGAAAAGTCTTCGTGGTCAAAGGTTCCAGTCCGGTGAAGAAGCAGTTGACGCTTTCAAGTCAGCCATTTTGAAAGCACTTTAGAGTGGAATAAATGTTATAATAACTGGTTTGAGCGAATGGAAAAGTGTATTAAGCTACGTGGTGAATACTTTGAAAAACAATAAAAAGTACTAAAAGGTTCTAGTTGTGTTTTTTTCTTCAAACGACAAAACTTAAAAGGCATGCCTCGTTTATATATCTATAACGGAGGATGATTACTTTCCTGATCGCAATTGTAGGCAAAATCATAGAGTCGGGCAAGAGGATACACTCAGACTGCCTCGTTGGTCTAGTGGCAAAGCGCATCGCTTGGCAATAGGCTCGCCCCCTATTACATGGGACCTAATATCGTCGGCGAAACGTGGGTGTACTCAGTACACCTCTGCTACCCCCGCTTGGGGAATATAGGCGTGACGGTGTGTGTGTGTGAATACAGGCACGATGGGAAATACCTTTAACTTGTCACAGAACTTACTTATTTATTTATTTATTTTATTTATTTATTTATTTACTTACGATACACAACACAGTTCTCAGGCTTGAGGTTAACTTCTCCAGCAACGAACGGCAGCGGAGTGATCAACGAATACAGAGTGATGCCCGTTTTATCAGATACACCCACCGCTCCGTATACGTCACTTTGACGTTTGTGTATCGTTTAAAAACTGTACTCATGACCCGGATGCGAGAGAAGTTTTTTTTTAAACGTCGCCCCACACTAGAAGTTATTCCTGTGTAATTAATACACAAATACTCAGACCGAAACAAATACTTGTGGGGCACACAAAGATTTGTCCCGAGCGGGAATCGAACCCGCGACTCTGGGTCCAGTGGACGGAGAGGCTTAAGCACTTAACCACTGGACCAAGCCATCCGTCAAATTTAACAAATAATAATCGTCATGTTATGGATATTTATGTACAAGCCTAACATATTTTTATGTCCCATCCCTAGGGTTTATTCCCGTGAAATTAATACACAAATGCCCAGACCTAACCGAGTTTTGGTCACACAGAGATTTGTCCCGTGCGGGAATTGAACCCGCGACTATTCGGCATAGTGGGCGGAGCGGCTTAAGCTAACCACTGCGTTAAATCGTCCGTCAAGGGTTTAGGGATTGTTATTTGTGTTGGTAGAGTGTAACGGCTGGCATGAGGTATGTTCCCGCTGGTCGTCGTCTCCGTGGCGTGAGCCGCAGCCGCTAGTGTCCCGGCGACGTTTACACGCCGCCTACGCGAGCGCGCTGCAGCACGCACATCACTCGCACGCGGTACGCGCCGCCATACCCGCGCTACTGAACGCAGATATCAATTTGTAAGTATACAATCAGATGGAATGTGAGACTGAGGTGCTCTTAGCAAGCACGAAGGCTAGGCATATTCGGCTTGGTGTGTCTCAGAAAGGTAATTTTTATCTATATATCTATATCATCACGCCAGATCTCTTGCGGGGTAGGCAGAGAGTACAGAGTTCCAACAGGTTCTTTTCTTACATACCTCTCTGGCTTCCTCTACTCTCATAGTCCGTCTCATACACGCTTGCCGGTTACTGAGACTCTTGACTTGTCTTTTAGGTTTCCAACTATGATGTTGTTTTTATGAAACTCCTGAACGCACGAAAGTGAAATATTGTGCATAATGGGTTATGTGTGCGTCAAATAAAATGTGTTGCTACTACAGCTATCCATATTATAATTTATTTAAAACTTACACGCTACCTACCTAATATAATAAATAAATAATAATATTAGGCCTGTTAAGAAACTGTTCCATCGCTGGGCGCGGGCCTCCTCTCAAACTGATAGGGTTTAGGGCATAGTCCACCACGCTGGCCCAGTGCGGGTTGGCGAACTTCACACAACTTCAAGAAACTCTTAGGCATGCAGGTTTCGCTACGATATTTTTCTTCACCTTTAAAACAAGTGGCAGTTAATTATAAAACGCACATGCTTTCGAAAATACAGAGGTGCGTGCCTGCATTTGAACCCGAGACCTTGCAGTCCATCGGTCTAACCGCTAGGCTTTCACTGCTGTTACACTGCCTACCTAATATACAGTAATATATTTAGGGTGTTGCGTGTGTATGAGACGAACTATGAGAGTGGAGGAAGCCAGAGAGGTATGTAAGGAAAGAGCCTGTTGGAACTCATAGGCATATATAGATAGATTGCGTCTCATACTTCAGGTGATATATATATAAGCTATGATGTCAGTTTTTATTAAAAAATAACACCGCTGCAAGGACTATAGTCAAATGTCTATTTTTAACATCTTTATAGTGTGGAAAATGAGCCAATAGTAGCTGTGTGGATATGCTACGCGTGTCGGATAGCTCGCGAATGTGTGGGAGTATCTGGGGACGGGGCGGAGAGCCGGGCGGCCGCCGCGGCTCTGCTGGCTAAATGGGCTGAAGCTCCGCGCCGCTCTCTACTAAGAGTCGTCACGCTACACGCCGACACAGACAGGCCCACACCGCTGTGAGTATAACCTCTATACTAATACGGGCAACCGCACATAAATATCATACATAATGTAGGGGGTATTCGTAAGGTAGGGAGGTGATGGCCGCTCAAGCAGTACGTACTGTACACGGCTATATTTACCTGAATTGCAGTTCCCACATTTTTCCATTTCTGTTCAAGCAAATCAGCAATATAAAGCCTTTGTAAACCGCGAGTTTTTAACAAAGTCACTATTCATTTGGTAATTAGTCTAATTGCTGCCCAACTACGGACCCGGTTTCTGCCTGCCAGTTGGCTCAGCAGAGAAAACAAAGCTACCAAAGGGGTCTGAATTCGGCAAAGACCATCAGGAGGTCTCGCGTGTGAGCGAAAAAAAGTACCGCGTTACAAGTAAAGTTAGTTATAATAATTGTGGAACAAATAATAAATAAGTGTCTAGCAATCTAGTTGTTTTTGAAGTGATAACTTCTTATGGGAGGGTAAACCGCTGCGTAACGTAACGCGTAACGGCGCCAGTCTCTTTGGCTTTCCTTTCTCTCACGCATACGGCAGCAGTAGGCATGCTCTTCCTCTCTCACTCTAACCCACAGCGCTCTTCCCTTTCCCTCACGCATACGGCAGCGGCAGGCAGGCTCTTCCTCTCTCACTCTAACCCACAGCGCCCTAAAAATATTATTATTAGTTTTATATCTCAGTCGTAAGGCATCACATTGGAGCTGGATCGCATAAATGATTTTGTATAATATAAAAATGAATGCAGAATTAGACAAAAAAGGCAAGCTAGCTGAGTGTCTCACCGGGTTTTCTCAGTGGAGGCCGCGTTCCAATCCAGCGGTACATTAGCAATTTAAAAAAAAGGAAATATTACAATTTGTGAATTTATGCAGGGTTTATGCAAAATAAACGATTTGAGTTTGAGTTTAACACGACTCACTTCACAACTAGACTGAAAGAAGTAAATCGGCAATCGATTTTGTACATTTTAAAAAACAATGTATCGATTATAACGATTTCATTGTCAGTCTCAGAAACGCGAACCGTGCCAATTTATATAATGGAGTAATAGCATTTTAATTTTTTTAAATAATTACACAAATTTATAAACAGTGTATTATCTGAAATGAAAATCAATGTAAATGTTTGTTTATTTTTATATTCTTTTTTATTTTTTGGATACAATTGCGTGAAACGGAATATGATTAATCGTCACCCGTCTCGTGAAAAATCCTATAAATAATATTTCCCCATCATCTCCAGTCACCGTATGCTCTGCCGCTTCGCGCTGTCCATCCTCTCCCCATCGGAAGCAACGACTCGTGCATACGAGGCTGCCTGCTCGTCCGCGCTGGGCGCCAGCGACCTGACCTCGTGGGCCTGCTCTCCCCACGCCAGGAAACTACCCCGCCTCGCCGCCAGGCTGTTCCCCCACCACGAGATCTACTTCAAGTGGGAACTGGATATAGCGCCTGAAGAAACCGCCTAGTGGAGGTACCATTATGTTCTGATGACTTCTTAGGATACTGGTTTGAGTGCAGGTTGAATTATTGGATTATGCGCACCGGCCCCGTACCCTCTGTAAAGTTATTTGCCAAATCGTTAAAGTAACCGGCGGTAAATAATGAACATCGGCTAAAGAGATAATTGTCTACTTTCGGTTTCGTAGAGCGTCGTCTCTGTCACACGCAGGAGGATCTTTACTATTTTTTTTTATACCACGGGCTACCAGCCACGGGGTACGCTCGCGGAGCGTGTCGGATTCCTACCGACTAAAAACCCTAGGGTGGCCGACATCAGCACTTTGGGGGCTCCGGGATCTCCGTATGAAACACACCGTTGCCCCTCTTATGCCGCGCTCTGAAAAGCCCACCTTCGGGGGGAGACTTAATGACACGCTCCCCCCGCACCAACGCGGTGCTCACGGCGACGTAGGCCACACCACGCCGCCGTTTTCCTCGGGGTCGCTCGTGAAGGACGCTCAAGGCCCCCGCCTCTTGCGTCCGCGACCCCGAATACCCCCCCATGTTGGTGCAGGGGGGGTCCCCCGCCAAATATAGGAGGATCTATCTATATCATCCCGCCAGATCCCTTGCAGGTTAGGCAGAGAGTACAGCGTTCCAACAGGTTCTTTGCTTACATACCTCTTTGGCTTCCTCCACTCTCATAGTTCGTCTCATACACGCTCGCCGGTGTACGGTGTACTAACAGTCAGCAAAAGCGATATAACGTCACATAATGTACTGAGTGACAGAGACGACGTTCTGCGAAGCCGATTATCTCTGTCTTTAGCCGATAGGCATTATTTACTGCCGCTTACCATATATAAGTGTCAACAAATGTTGATGTGTAACATTTTTCCTCTCGGTTGCTGGATATTTTTTGTGGGAATTTTTGGAAAAGGGATGAAAATCTGTTACAGGAAACCGGGGGAAAGCGCGTTATTTGATTTGACCAATGAGCGCGCGCTATTTGATTTGACCAATGAGCGCGCGCTATTTGATTTGACCAATGAGTCATCTCAATTTCATAGTAGGATAACATGTGAAATGTTACACATCATATGCGACCATTGTAAGGCTCGCTCATTTTTTTAAATTAGATATCGCCTGTATATATATTTGGTAATAAAATAGCTTCCTTTATTGTTAAAATATAGCTTCAGTACTGAGTAGGTAAATTTATTATACTTATTATTATATGTAGATAAAGCGTGATAGACATCAAAGCCGTGATATGATGACTACTTAGCTTTGACTTAGAGCGCGGCGCGCCAGGTAGCAGAGACAATCTGTATAGAATAATTGAGAGTTCGATCAGGAACAAATATTTATGTGAAATTATGTTTCGGTATGGATGTTTGTATAATGCTTATGCTTCACCTGCGTTAATGGTAATGCTAACACCACCGGTACCGACAAGCGCTTTAACATAACACGCTGCGACATATCAATTAACGCATTAAAGTATTGGTTATATCTAAGTTACATTACGTCTACGACGCAGGTGAAGCAGGAGCATATGTAAAATTGATGTTTATACGCTTCCACTACATGTGAATAGTTCCTAGTATGTGGCGTTTTTAGTCTCAGAATATATTTTTGTACTTAGGTTATGTTAGGCTTGTATGTTGGTACGTACCTATTATGTATTTGTTAAGTTTATTTAGTCGCAAAATTTTCAGCGATATTATTATTTTTATTTTAACATACCAAATTACGACCAAATATTTATATCCTTATCTTCATTT
This sequence comes from Phalera bucephala, assembly GCA_905147815.2. Classification (NCBI taxonomy): domain Eukaryota; kingdom Metazoa; phylum Arthropoda; class Insecta; order Lepidoptera; family Notodontidae; genus Phalera; species Phalera bucephala. The sequence continues at coordinate 34,939,444 of LR990614.1, read as the reverse complement.
TGACTCACCCCTATAACATGGGACCTAATATCGATGGCGAAAAGTGGGTGAACTCGGTACACCTGAGTCACCCCCGCTTGGGGAACATAGACGTGATGGTGTATTCATTTTTGACATGCTTGCCGGCGACCGTTCTACCAGGATTATTTATTGGACGCTATTACACGCCTCTCTTCTCGACTGTCATAGTTCATTCGTTAGGTTATTCTTAGTAAGTACCTCGCCTTATTACTTTGAACCTAACATCGTTTCGTTTTTGCACGCTCGCCCTCTTGTCCGGTGAAGCTGTAAAGGCCCCGCGGCCAACAGCGTAGATCATTCACACACACACAAAAAAACTTTGCGACCTAATATCGTTGGCGAAGTGTGGATGAACATAGTACACCTCTGTCAACTCCGCTTTGGGTTTGTAAGCGTAACGTTTTATTATTTTGTTTGTTTCGGTCTGTCGAAGCTTGACGTTTATATCGAATTTAAATATTAGGTTGTAATTTTATCATTATTTTATACAATGACCTATATCATAAGAATAATCTGTAATTCCTGTTCCTCGAAATGCCATGTCATTATCAAAGAAATAAAAACTACTAAAATAATTCAAGTTTTGTATTTATTTTATAATATTTTTCATAATTATTAAACTATGAAATAAAAGTATTTTTCGGATTTTATCCGGGTTTATTTTTTCATTTATATTTCTCGACATTTCGACCGTAAACTAGTTTTATTTCATGAGTAATACGCGCGCAAATCTCTCCTAATTAAACTAATTAATATAATCACAACAATTCTACTGTCTACTATTTACACGTATAAAATAAATAAACAATTCTATATGTCGAAACCCGGTAAGTTATTGGATAGTGACGTACTATGTGCCATTCCGAGTAGGAATGCTTTACTATAAGTAATATAGTGGCAAAATGTTTAACGTTTATCGATAATACTCGTATAAACATTATCTTATAACTATTCTCTCTCTGTCACTGTTATCTGTCATTTGACATTCGAAAGAAGAAAGAATAAAAGTTATGGCGGGAAGTCGAAGAGTGATGTTGTCAATTTGTTTTAATTTCCAAAACTTGTGTTATTTCGACTAATAATGTGTAATGTTGGTGGAATATTAATCATTATGTGTTCTTTTATGTGCATGAGTGAAGGTAATTGTAACAAAGTGATAAAACGTGCCTTTTTGACTTTCCTCAAAACGGCCGTTGCAATTGGTATGTAAAGTATCCACCGCTTTACTATGCAGGGTGGGGTACTTCATTAATTTCATTATCATTGTTGTCATCAAGTTCATCGGGGAGTTGAATTAATTTAAACAAACACGATTATATATCTCACTGTACACTGGCAAAATACGCTTAAAATTAGTGTGAAGCCATAACTTAAAGAAGAAGAAGAACATTATCTTATAACTATTCTCTACTCTGTCTCTGTTATCTGTCATTTGACATTCGAAAGAAGAAAAAAAGAGGTTTGGCGGGAAGTCGAAGAGTGATGTTGTCAGTTTGTTTTAATTTCCAAAACTTGTGTTATTTCGACTAATAATGTGCAATGTTGGTGGTATATTAACCATTATGTGTTCTTATATGTGCACGAGTGAAGGTAATTGTAACAAAGTAATAAAACGTGCCTTTTCGATTTCCCTCAAAACGGCCGTCGCAATTGGTATGTAAAGTATCCATCGCTTTACTATCCAGGGTGGGGCACTTCATCAATTTAATAATCATCTTTGTCATCAAGTTTATCGGGGAGTTGAATTAATTTAGAAATGCGACATAAACATACGTCGTGTGCCATAAACATAAAAAAAGCACTGCGTATAGTGCCACAAGGTTCTTTTGGCCCCTGGATGACATTAACAGGGGGCGTTGGTGTGAAATAAGGGCTATCGTTTAGTAAAATTTTCCTATTTCCAGGGAAATATTTCAACAGGTGGGTCCGCACGCACGGTTACTAATTAAAAAACAACGTGGGTAAATTTCATAGGACACGGCAACTCTGCGACTGTCATAAAGTGACAGTTCACTTGATGACAGCGTTAGTTCCGATTTTGGTCGCGGGCCAGAAGATCCTTGTATGACTGTATTTTCTACAATGTTATCTGTCATTTGACATTCGAAACAAAAAACAAAGCATTGTGTAACCATACAGCGGCTATACAATGTTTATCAGACTGGGGGTAACACATCAATATATCTACAAATATTATAAATTCGAAAGTAACTCGGTCTGTCCGTCTGTCTATTTGTCTGTTACCTTTTCATGTCCTAACAGCGGAACAGATTTTGATCTAATTCGGCAAGGACATAGATTTCATCCAGGGGAAGCACCTGTGCACAGGGGGGGTACCTTTTGTCTCAAAAATCTATGTGTGTGTGTGTATTTCACACCTGAAAATAACGGGAACATATTTGCGGGTATATCATTTATTATTTATTAATAAATTTTAAATTTATATATTTATTTTATTTAGATATATCTTACCATGACCAAATAGACCGAGGCTTATCTGAAGGACAAGTCAAGAGTCTCCGTAACCGACGAGCGTGTATGAGACGAACTATGAGAGGGGAGGAAGCCAGAGGGGCATGTAAGGAAAGAACCTGTTGGAACTCTGTACTCTCTGCCTACCCCGCAAGGGATCTGGCGTGATGATATAGATAGATAAATTTTATTTAGAACGTATAGTGGCTAGAAAACTGGATAATATCTGGTATATTGAACAACATATAAGATGAAAAGATAATATAATCTTCGCGTTAACATATCAGTGTCCGATATGACGGATTATCCCCGGAGACATGTTATTAATGGCTAAGTTTTATAAAATATATCCATTAATGGTTTTTCATATAAGTTGTATGTTATCAGCCTCACAACACCAAAATCAACCTAATCTGAAGAAGCGTAATTAATAATCGTCTAAGTGCTCACCTCTAGGATTAGAATAATACAACTTACAATATACTTTATACAATGACCTATACTAATGTCAAGAACCTAACTCGGGATATCTTTTAGGGTTATATATAGTATAATTAAATTAGGGTTGTCATTTATTAAAATGTTCCTACTTCCAGGGAAATATTTCAACAGGTGGACGCACGCACGGTTACTTATTTAAAAAAAGAACTTGGGTTAATTCCAAAACAAATGGCAACTCTGCGACTGTCATAAAGTGACATTTCTCTTGATGACAGCGTTAGTTCCGTGGGTGTACATAGTACACCTCTGCCACCTCCGCTTTGGATTTGTAAGCGTAACGTTTTATTATTTTGTTTGTTTCGGTCTGTTGAAGCTTGACGTTTATATCGAATTTAAATATTAGATTGTAATTTTATGATTTTTTTGACCTATATCATAAGAATAATCTGTAATTCCTGTTCCTCGAAATGCCATGTCATTATTAAAGAAATAAAAACTACTTAAATAATTCAAGTTTTGTATTTATTTTATAATTATTAAACTATGAAATAAAAGTATTTTTCGGATTTTATCGGGGTTTATTTTTTCATTTAAATTTCTCGACATTTCGACCAAAAAATAATTTTATTTCATGAGTAATACGCGCAAATCTCTCTTAATTAAACTAATTAATATAATCACAACAATTCTACTGTCTACTATTTACACGTATAAAATAAATAAACAATTCTATATGTCGAAACCCGTTAAGTTATTGGATAGTGACGTACGACACTATGTGCCATTCCGAGTAGGAATGCTCTGCATTTTAACACCGCCCATAAATATAGTGCTACAAGGATCTCTTGACAGGGGAGCATTGGTGTGAAATTAGGGTTACCATTTATTAAAATGTTCCTACGTCCAGGGAAATATCTCAAGAGGTGGACGCACGCACGGTTACTAATTAAATAAAGAACTTGGGTTAATTCCATAGCAAACGGCAACTCTACGACTGTCATAAAGTGACATTTCCCTTGATGACAGCGTTAGTTCCGATTTTGGCCGCGGGCAAAAAGGTTCTTGTGTGACTTCCAAAATTATGACACGCCTACATTGTGTCATCCTTACTCGCATACGAGCAGAAACGCGTCACTCCATCGCTCACGTAGCACAGTCATCAGCATTGCTATGTAAGCAGTTTACTTTTAAGAGTAATATCTATATTAAAAACGCAACGTCTTTATAAACATGATGTTAGTGTGGCAAAGCGCCGACAGCATCCTAAACTGTATAGCGAACAGACTAGACTGCTTGTATGTGAACCGCAGCTGCTGGCTTTCATCATCTAGGATGAGTCTGTAGAGGTGGTTCACATACCATACATGTACATAGATAATAAGAATACTAACATAGTTTATAAGTGAAATATTACTAACAAATATGAGTCCATGAACTTAAAATATAAATAAATTGTTATTATTAAAGTACTAATGAGCATACATATTATTAGACGTGACTCTAAAATAGGTTACGTACGTCAAATCAGCCTATTGCAGTCCACTGCTGGACATAGGCCTCTCCCAATTTGCGCCACAATACACGGTCCTCCGCCTTTCGCATCCAGTCCCACCCTGCGACCTTCTTCAGGTCGTCGGTCCACCTAGCTGGGGGGCGCCCTACCTTACGTTTGCCGAGTCGCGGTCTCCACTCTAGAACTCGTCTGCTCCATCGGCCATCGGTTCTTCGACAGACATGGCCAACCCACTGCCACTTTAGCGAGCTCACTCTGCGAGCTATGTTAACTACTTTGGTTCTTTGACGGATAACTTCATTTCGGAGTTTATCTCTTAAAGAGACTCCGAGCATAGCCCGCTCCATAGCTCGCTGCGCGACTTTGAGCTTATGGACTAGCCCTACTGTAAGTGTCCACATCTCGGCACGGTATGTCATGACTGGTAGAACGCACTGGTTGTAGACTTTCGTCTTCAGGCATTGCGGTAAAGGCGAAGAGCGGTTACGTACATATAGGCTTTATCGCGAAGGCTGTAAGCTCTTCCCATGGTAGTGTATGACGAGTCCTAGTACAGCAGATGCTGTTGCGATGCCGCTCGCGCGCTGCGTGCTCAGCGCAGAGCCCCACAGCCAGCCGCGGGGAAGCCAGCTCACTGCATGCAGCACGTCCAGCAACAGCTTCGTGCTCATGAGGCTAGCTTGAGTAAACCGTGCTGCGGCACATTTCGTGCGGTTTGGAGACCCCAGGGCTTGGGAAGTCGCGTGGAGAGCTCGAATTGATCTGGCGAAAATGATGGTTATATTTAGAAAGAACGAGAAATGGAGTAAATACAGTATAAGTGTGTATACCTTAAATTTTGCCGCAATGCTAGCTCCCAATGTAATGATGGGCGAGCCTATTGTTTTTATACCGATCACAATTCTAGACTCCGTAATAACAAATAGTTATATTTATAGAGATATATAATAAGCTGTATATAATAATATATGATATATAATATTTTTCAAGGAAGGCGGTAGATTAGTGGCAGAGCACCGTCACGGGCAAAAATAAGTAAACAAGGAACACCATCACGCCTATATTCCCCAGAGGGGGTGCCAGAGGTGTACTGAGTACACCCACGTTTCGCCGACGATGTTAGGTCCCATGTAATAGGGGGCGAGCCTATTGCCATATACCGGGCACAATTCCAGACTCCGGACTCATACTGGGAATTTTTCGTTAGAAAAACTACATTTGTCCGACCTAGGATTTTAACCCAGAACCTCGTGATCACAAAGCGATGCGCTTTGCCACCAGACCAACGGGGCAGTCAATTTATTTTATACATCATGTATTTTAGAAATGGGGCTTTGAAAACCCTTTTTAATTTGTCTAACAAGGGCCTTAACTGACAAAGAAAGTGTGGCTATATTTTCTACTTGGACCCCCAAGTGCCAGTTACACGGACCCAGGCATTAAACCGCATATACTATAATGTTTCTGGCAAAGTTTATATATCTATATCAGCCTTACGGGGTAGGCAGGGATTGAAGAGATCCCACAGGTTCTTTCCTTTTTGGCAACGACTGTTTTTATATACTCCTGCATAGGCAGATGTAAAGATTTAACACTGACCTAACAAATCCGACGAATGCCGACAAAGACCAGAACAGCTTGTGCGCGGTCTTCACAGTGAAGTCTGTCTCTTTGGAAACCTTCCACACGCCCGTATCAATGAGCCACGCCAGCTTCTCGGCTTGCAGGTATGCCAGCGTGAATGCGCTGCTTGCTATTCCGAGAGTACCCCAAACGGGACCATCCTACAAAGAAAAAAAATAGAGATAAAATTAGTTGCAAAATGAAAAAAAATAACTTAAACAGTAGTGGAAGATAAAATCACCAGTTCCGAGTTTCTATTATTCTGGTGTCTTAAGTTGGTCGTAAATCATGCGAACTGAATACCTAAAATCAACTGACATATACTGTTTCAAAGTTAGGGAAGACTAAGCACATTGAAACGGCCAGTTGTACTTTCATGATCTCGCCTACTTCTATCTATATCTTCACACTAGACCCCGTAGATCAAGGTGGAAGTTATCTGGAGATAACTAGTAGAGCCAAGTATCGTAGGAGGCCCTTACAGGGTAGGCAGGTACTATAGAGTTCCAACAGACTCTTTCTATATAAACCTCTCTTGCCTTCTCCACTCTCATAGTTTCACGTATGTCTCACGGGCGTCAATTAGGCAGGATCTCGACTTGTCTATGAGACATCCAGTGCAATTAAAGATTCCAATCTGTCGACGATCATTTTAATGAATACATTTAGAAATTGAGTCGCATTCGATCAAGACCTATGTTCACACACGCGTTTCATTTCTTACTTGTACTCCGAGGCCGTATTTGCTGGCCACTTTAAGAGCAGCGGCGTCGTCAAATAATCGCATCGTAGCGCGCGCCGTCGCGAGCCGACCGCTCGCTGTCATGAGGTCCTGTCGTTGCGAGGTCGAACCCCATAGCTTCAGTACGTAGCATGTAAGCGATACCACCTGTTAATAGTGAGAATTTAGAGCATAGCAATCGTACTCCAGAATAATTCCTTAATGGCAGGTCACTACTATTAGTCCCGTACCTACGAGGACCAAATAACAGCTCAGAATGGCAAAAAAATAACGAACCATGTGCCATATATCCCAAAATGAAGGCAAGTGATTGTGAAGTACGTAAGCGACGGACGATTTAGTTCAGTAGTTAAGAGCTTAAGCCGCTCCGCCCACTATGTCTAATAGGCGCGGGTTCAATTCCCGCAAGGGACAAATCTGGTTCTCGTAGGTACGGGATTAATAGGGGTTGAAAAAATTGAAGAACTTGTTTTTTTTCGCTGAGTAAATATTGACAATTCCATAAAAAGTACCTTTCATTTAAGAGGAGAGCAAGTCTGGTTTCCCAAAGATATCCCGCGCTCATAAAAGGTGCATTCACTCGTCTAATGCAAATCGGCGTTCTATTATTTTATTTATTAATGGAAATCATGTTCACTGAGGGATGATGAAAACTACTCATGTGGTCTCTACATAAGTAGTTTTTTATCATCTCTCTTTTATATTAGATCTAGATCCTTAACCAAATTGTTTCAAGTTGGGTAAAATTGATAAACAAGATAAGTTACCTAACAGGTAATAAAATTGATCTGTTTCAAATAATGAAGTAGGCAAATCTGCATTTTCTCCGAGGAAGATGGAAGAACCATCAAAAAACATTGCATCAATTTAAAAAAGGGAGTCAGCATACCTTATCCCGGTTCGCATGCGACTGCAGCAAGTCACAAATTTCGTCGACCAGCTCCATGGCTGCGCGTACGCACGTCGCTTGCGGTCGCCTGCCCAAAGCGACCAAAACTCCCGTCCGGCTATCGGCACGTGGTAGCAGACGACATACGCTTATCGTCCGATAAGATAATGTCGATATAACGTTATTTGGTAGCGAGTTTGTTTGTGTACAATGGATTATGTAAATACTGGTTCGTAGCTATACGGTAGTTGGTTTCTCCAATAACCTACTTGAGACTAAGAATGTACCTACTTAGATTTACGCAACAACTCACGAAGTCATTACGTCGTAATGGTAGGCCGAATGACAAAACAGATATACAATGTAAAAGTGGAAGGATGCAGGTACCGGGGAAGACCTAGACTATCTTACCACGACTAAATAAACCGAGTCTTATCTGAAGGAAAATACAAGAGTCTCCGTAACCGGCGAGCGTGTGAGACGAACTATGAGAGTGGAGGAAGCCAGAGAGGTATGTAAGGAAAGAACCTGTTGGAACTCTGTACTCTCTGCCTACCCCGCAACGGATCTGGCGTGATGATATAGATAGATAGAGAGAGAGGTAGGCCGATGTTTCAGCAAAATAGGATATGCAAAATTTATTTTGTAGATGTAATAATAAGGATAAGCGTAATAATTCGCACATTGAATGCCAAAACTATGCGTGTTTCTGCCATCTTAGAGAGTGCGTTAACATATTGTATTTGTGGACAGGCTTTATCTTGAACACTGACATTGTAATCTCCGGTAGATTAGAATGGAATGCTACTAATTTACACATTTTGTTCTAATTTAGGTATATCTAACGGCTTTAGCAAACAGTTACTTAATGTACTTGGTTACTTGACGGACAATTTAGCAGTGAATAAGAGCTTAAGCCGCTCCGCCCACTGTGAATCTTTGTGTGACTTACAATTATTTGTTCCGGTCTGGGTATTTGTGTATGTAAATTTTCATGTTTGTATATGCGCCGACCTCGACATACTGCGACGACATAGCCGAAGCCATGTATGAAGACATAGCCAAGGCATTACATTGCACCACCAAGGCTCACTACAATGTTGTTTAGGGGGGACTTCAATGCCAAAGTGGGAGTACAAGAACGCGGCGAAACGATAATCGGACCCCACGGCGTGGGGCGCCGAAACCACAGGGGGCAGATGCTGGTCAACTTTCTGGAGTCGCAGGGGCTCTTCTTGATGAATTCGTTCTTTAAGAAGAAGCCTCGTAGAAAGTGGACATGGCGAAGCCCCGACACTGTGACGAGGAACGAGATAGACTTCATCATGACTGACAGGAAGTCTATATTTAGAGACGTCTCCGTGATCAACAGGTTTAATACCGGCAGCGATCACCGACTTGTCCGAGGCGCTCTAAATATAAACTTCAAGGCCGAAAGACGTCGTATGATGGGGTCTACTCTCAGACCTACTGCGCCTCAAATAGCTTTAGGGTCCAAAGTGTTGGAACTTCCAACTGGAGCTTCAAAATCGTTTGACGAGAAAACCGACACAGTGGTCAAAACGCTACAGGATGTGTCTCAAAGGGTGTTTCCCGGCAAAAGCGGTAACAGAGAGTCTAAACTCTCGCTCGAGACTCTCGAACTTATGAGGCAGAGACGGGAAATGTCATCCACGCAGGCGTCTTCGCCGGATGGGAGGAACCTCAACCGGAAGATCCGGAAGCTGGTGCGACGTGACCTCCGATGTTCCAACACCCGCACCATCGCGGCTGCGATTGAACAGAATAGAGGCACCAAAGTCTTCGCTCGCCAGCTAGGTAAATCCCATCTGACGAAACTTAATACAGCGGATGGCAAAACCGTAACCTCCAAGTTCGAGATACTCGAGGAAATTGAGAGTTTTTTACAAAGACCTGTACGCATCACGGATGGCTGAACCCTCGAGTCCCAGCGCTGACGACCACAGAGCCCCACTCGCACGCCACGACACGGAAGACATCCCTGATGTCAACCAGGACGAGGGCAGAGTGGCTCTCGAGCAGCTCAAAAATAATAAGTCGCCAGGCAATGACGGAATCACCACTGAGCTCCTAAAAGCAGGCGGGACGCCAATCCTGAAAAAGCTAGCGAGTCTCTTTAATTCCGTCATCTACCAGGGCTTAACACCTCAAGCTTGGAGCGGGAGTGCGGTGGTTTGTTCTTCAAAAAAGGTGACAAAACCTTGCTGAAGAACTACAGACCCATCTCACTCCTGAGCCACGTCTACAAGTTGTTCTCGAGAGAAACTTTCTCGACTCACAAACCGCCTCGCCAGAAGACTTGACGAGTTCCAGCCACCGGAACAAGCCGGGTTTCGAAAAGGCTACAGCACCGTAGACCACATCCATACTGTTCGGCAGATTGTACAGAAGACCGAAGAGTACAATCAGCCGCTGTGTATGGCTTTCGTGGACTACGAGAAAGCCTTCGACTCCATCGAAACCTGGGCGGTTTTGGATGCTCTGCAGCGATGTGGCATCGATTGGCGCTATATCGAGGTGTTGAGATGTCTGTATGATACCGCCACAATGACCGTCCAGCTCCAGGACCAAAAGACCAACCCGATCGAGCTGCATCGAGGGGTAAGACAGGGGGATGTAATATCCCCCAAGCTCTTCACCAATGCACTCGAAGACGTCTTCAAGACGCTGGACTGGACTGGGCGGGGCATTAACATCAACGGCGAATACATCTCACACCTTCGGTTTGCCGATGATATCGTCATCGTGGCAGAGTCACTGGAACAGTTAAGCGAAATGCTGCATAGCCTAAATGAAGCCTCTCGAGGTGTCGGTCTCGGCATGAACTTGGATAAAACCAAGATCATGTTTAATGAGCATGTCACGCCGGGACCGATCTACATCGATGGTTCGATGCTCGAAGTTGATCGGGAGTATGTCTACCTTGGACAAGTTGTCCAATTTGGTAGAAACAACTTCGAGAAAGAAATCAACCGCAGGATCCAATTGGGTTGGGCAGCATTTGGCAAACTACGTCACGTTTTCGCTTCGCCTATACCGCAATGCCTGAAGACTAAAGTCTTTAACCAATGCGTCCTACCTGTTATGACTTACGGGGCCGAGACGTGGACACTCACAGTGGGACTAGTCCACAAATTCAAAGTCGCACAGCGGGCTATGAAGCGAGCTATGCTCGGCGTCTCTTTGAAGGATAAAATTCGTAACGAGGTAATCCAACAAAGAACCAAAGTTACCGACATAGCTCGCAGACTCAGTAAGCTAAAGTGGCAATGGGCTGGTCACATCTGCAGAAGGACCGACGGCCGATGGAGCAAGCGTGTCCTAGAGTGGAGACCGCGACTTGGTAAGCGTAAGGTAGGACGGCCCCCAGCTAGATGGACCGACGACCTCAAAAAGGTCGCTGGGACAGACTGGATGCGGAAGGCGGAGGACCGTGTGCAATGGCGCGTGTTAGGAGAGGCCTATGTCCAGCAGTGGACTACGATAGGCTGATTGATTGATTGAAACGCAACGAATAAATCCTAGTGTGGGGGTACGTTAAAAAAATGTAGTTTATAATTATTACCCAGCTTTGCTTGACGCCACCCGTTACGACTCGAGGAGCTCTGTCATCTACGTTATAGTTTAGTATATAACAACTACCCACGTCTCATCAGGCGTCGCGTCAACGTCCGACTTCGTCGGAGATCTGCCCAAGCCATAGTACCTCTAAAACCGGATTCGAAAATAAAAAAAACCAAAGTCCATCCAAATAAGTTATATGCTTCAGGGTTAAAGGGCATACCGGTGATCACGCTGTTGTTGCTCTCAGTTGGTTTTGTAAATTGTTTGTTTATATTGGTCTAATATAAATTTCCAGACAAATTTCAATGAAAGTAAAGAGCTTTTCCGTAGTATTTTTTATTACTCCAATGTTAACGATATACTAAATAATATAACTGTTACTGTACAATATAACTAGCACTCATAATTGTCAAATAAGTAATATATTTACATAACAGGTACTAAATTATAGATCGTTCAATCGAAGACACGACCAACCCTTTTTCCTAAACGTTTACAGTGAAAGTGTGCAATGGGTAATGTTCTGCTAATGAGTTTTACCCTTACACGTGTAAAAATAATGTAACGGTAAAACGAACACACTAACAGAACATTGAATCAGAATCAGAATATTTTTTATTCGTGTAAACCATTACAGTATTTATGAATTGCACATACGGTTAGAAGAAACGGTGGGGCGCATCTTCGTGGATTAAACGTCTATAAACGAACTTATAACTATGCTGTGAATTGTGATGTTAGGTAGAAACATAAATACAATATTAAAATACCCTGTCATTTAAAAAAATAAATAAATTACATACTGGATTTACTAATATTACCTCAATGTATAAAATTTAAAACCTGTCTATTTTTACAACATTGACAATACTGATTTCATTCATGAGGACCGAAATACTTAGATTTTATACATAAAATAACCGTAAAATACACGTCAATAATACATTCGTTAATTTCTTGGCAACTTTTTAATATGAAACATACTCTTTGCTTACCAATACAAGCTGATATGAACCATGGAAGACAACAAAAAAGTAAAGTTTAAATCACATAGTTAATTCGATAATAGTCACATGGATAACCTATATACAATTATGTGTTTGTGTTGATCGTTCAATGTATGAAGTCGCGGTTCTCCCTTTTTCTTAAGAAGGGTGGGGCGCATCTTAGTAGATTGTACGATAAATATCTGGATTATATACAGCTCTGACAGTGAGCAGAGAAGTGAATAGCTGTAACGAAAATGGATTATTCCCGTTGGCCACCCATACTACCACCGCTGGGGAACTCGCTCAGAATTTTATTATTATTCAATTTTCCTAAGATGATTCCTGATTCCTGAAATGATGATGATGATTCAATTTTCTGGTTTACTGTTTCTGGTGTATTGTTTCTTTGTCTACAAATGGTAGACAGAGAAACAATTTTTAATAGCGGAATATAAATTAATATTTAGATTGTTTAATCTTCCTCTCCCTTCGGTGCTCCAATACAAAAAAATCGTACTACACTTTACCTACATAACACGATACTATTTCAACAATCGTTTTCTTGCAAAATACATTACTATGCCGATGAGCGAAGACGTGGTCGCTATTGCCGCTACCTTCGTTCCCCCGATCTTCTCCCCCCATAACCAACCTGAGGGGAGGCAACTGACTGCGTGAGTAATATCCAAGCACAATTTGCCAGCAACCACGGCTTGGAGCGCCAGTCTCACGTCCAGGTTCTTCCGGGCGTCAGCACCACCGTCCTCCGAAGAGTTCTGAAGACAGTCTCTACTCCACCACAGTTGTTTCATGGTGCGTGACGTTCTGTAAATGAATTACTGTTTGTTTTATCGGTTTTTGATAACGTAGACTTTGATAGATTCGTGATAGTTGATAAATAAATGGATTTTTGTAAACTGTGTATGGTCCGTACCAAATAAAATATTGAATGTTACTCTTCTTCGATGGACTATTAATTGGTCCAATTGGTGTGGTTTGAATACATGTGATCTTGGGTATAAATCCTGGGTACAGCGAAGTGTTATTCGGATTGAAATAAATTGGTTTAGCTGGGATTTGTGAATCGAAAAAATTCACTGCTTCGTTGGTCAAGTGGTAAAGCACATCGCTTTGTGATCAGGAGTTTCTGGGTTCAAATACTAGATGGGAGAAATGTAAGCTACATTTCTAAGAGGTCAGACTAACGAAAAAAAAAAACTTCCAAGGCCGAAATCTGAAAGTAAGCTCGTCGCCTATTACATGGGACCTAATATCGTCGGCGGAAAGTGGGTGTGAGTGTAGAGTAAAAGTGAAAAAAACGCTTTGGCTGTTCGTGCATTTACTCTATAGTTAACAAGTATGTACAGTTAATTTGTATGTAGACAGAACTTTATCGATTTCAAAATTCCATCGTAAGTCCCTAATGGAACTGTTATGTTCAAGATACCGCTACAGTTGCGTTAAATTAATTACTCGGAAATGATATGTATGACAACAAAGCGAAATTATTAACCACTAATCAAGGAAGTGAATGAAAACTTAGGTAAACAGGAAGTAGTAATTTTTCGTTCATGGCGTTGGCAATATTGTTATATTGTAGTACCATATAAATCTATGTTACTATGAATGTCATGTCTCATGTGGCTTTGCATCTGCCTTAATGGTTTCTACACCACCCTAAGGTAGACTGTTAGAAAATGCCGTAGGCATTAAGTTCGCCTCTGTACCTTTAGTGTACAAAGTATAATAAATAAATAAATGTCTGAGGTGCAGTGTAAATACACATGGCATGTTAATTGGTGAATCTTCTTCAGCCGAAAGACGTCCACTGCAGGACAAAGGCCTCCCCTAAAGACCGCCACAACGACCGGCTTTGTGCTGTACGCATCCAACTTATACCCGCGACCTTCACCAGGTCATCGGTCCATCTTGTAGGGGGCCTACCCACTCCACGTTTTCCGGTACGTGGTCGCCATTCGAGAACCTTTCTGCCCTAACGGCCGTCAGTTCTACGAGCGATGTGCCCCGCCCACTGCCACTTAAGTTTAGCAGTTCTGAGTGCTATGTCAGTGACTTTCGTACTCCTGCGGATCTCCTCGTTTCTGATTCGAACCCGCAGGGTAACTCCGAGCATAGCTCTCTCCATCGCCCTTTGGGTGACCTTGAGCCTTCTTATAAGGCCCATCATAAGCGACCATGTCTCAGTGCCGTAAGTCATCACTGGCAACACACACTGGTCAAAGACTTTTGTCTTGAGACACTGCGGAATTTTGGACGAGAAGTTGTTACGTTTGGCGAATTGGTGAATGTCCATTACTTATCCTCTTCATGACGATTTCGTTTGGGGGTACACGTCTTGTTAAATGATAATATTCACAGGCGTAAGACCGACTCTAACCTATATTATCACGCCAGATCTCTTGCGGGGTAGGCAAAGACCGATTCTATAAAAAAAAACAATTTCGGACCTCACAATCGAAATAGCCGAACGTCGACATACTCTGATGAACATTAATATCCACCAAGTTTGGACAGTATCATTTATATATCTAGTTGTTTGTCCAATTGATAATAAAATCTGATGTGGATTTACTAAATGAGATAACATGCGTTAAACATACGCTATGGGCCGGTTTCTGGTGTGTGTACTTCGTGAAAAGGTTATATCAGCGGGGGGGATAACTACAATTTAATGTACAACTCACTGAATCAAAGAAATTAAGAGACTGGCGGCCCAGAGCGCTGTGCTGATGGTCTCCAGTGTCTCGGCCGTGTTTGCGTTCAGTTTGAGCACGCCCACGTCGTAGAGCCAGCACGCCTTCTCCACCGGTAGGAAGGCCTGGTCCACCATGTTGGCGAGCACACCCAGCGCTGCTGCAGTCCTTGTGGATTCCTACAAATATTTATAAAACTTTTTTTTAAACGATCTCTAGGATTTATTCCTGTGTCGTGGGTGCGTTTATAAACATAAAAATTTACATAAACATATACCCAAACCGGAATAAATAATTGTGGATCACATAAAGATTTGTCCCAAGCGGGTCTCGAACCCGCGACTATTAGACGCAGTGAGGAGAGCGGCTTAACCACTTAACCACTGCGCTAAATTGAGGTGAGAGGGAACAGGTACTCCACCACGCGGGGCCAGTGTGTGTTGGTGGAGGCTCGATTGTGACCATCTGCTGTTCAAACTTAACTTAAAGACTCACGAGCTGATAACCAAGACCAAAGCCAAGCGTGCCTCATGAATTACGTATAGAAAATGGTAAGGAAGGTAGTGAGCGAAAAATATAACGAAACGTAGTGCCGTCCTATAAATAGTGTTGGTTAATTTACCATTTTTTAAATCATGCGGATTCTCTAAAATCGACAAAATTGTACTATGTGTATGGTGCATAACATGAGGAGGCAGCAGCCTGTCTAGCTCTACACAATCTCTGACATGGATCAAGTATGTACCTGATCTCTGACATATAGCTACAGAGCTGTAGTTTCTTATCGTTACTTTGTTGTGACTGCCTCGTTGGTCTGGTGGCAAAGCGCATCGCTTTGTGATCACGAGGTCCTGGGTTCAAATCCTAGGTCGGACAAATGTAATTTAAAAAAATTCCTAGTATGAGTCCGGAGTCTGGAATTGTGCCCGGTATATGGCAATAGGCTCCCCCCTATTACATGGGACGTAACATCGTCAGCGAAACGTGGGTGTACTCAGTACACCTCTGCCACCCCCTCTGAGGAATATAGGCTTGACGGTGTTTATGTGTATGTGAGTGTGTGTGGTTTAATAAATGCTTTTCTTCTTTCGTACACCCTGTATACCACTTGCCCGCTGACACACAAATAATGCCTGCCACTATTTGAATAGGATCTATATACTAGTACAGCAGGAAGTATACTTACATGTCTTCCTAGCCCATAATTATATGTGTGTCTGATCATAGGAATGTCATCAAACAGCCTGAGCATCATGCGGGCACTGGAGAGTCGGGAGCCAGCCGTCTGCCACGGCTTCTCATCTTTGATGCAGCCATACAGCTTGAATGCATAACAAGCTAATCGGACCACCTGTGGTTGTAATAGGAACTTGTTGAATTTCACAATGAGAATATTAGGAAATGATAATAAGGAAATACTCATTCATCTACTGTCTCGTTGTAGCTCTTTCATATCATAATAATAACTCTTTATTTCTTCCACAAAGGTAAACTTAAGTGGATAGTACAGTTAAACAAATGAGAATTCCTTTGTGAGAGACTGGTGTCAAAATGTAGTGTAAAAATGTAGTTTTTCTATAGAAAAATTCCCAGTATGAGTCTGGGGTCTGGAATTATGCCCTTTATATAGCGATAAGGTCGCCCCCTATTATATGGGAGCTAATATCTTTACAGTTAGTACTCTACAACTTTTTCATAAGTAAGCAAAGGAAACATATCAAAATATTAATAAGCTTTATGAAACAAACTAAAATCTGCAAAATATTTTTGATATTTAAATCAGAATAATTGCTATAAACAGGGTAAAATTGAAATAATAAACTTCATTAGTAAATGCCAGAGAGCTTTGTAAGAAAAGAACCTCCAAGAACTCTGTTCTCTCTGCATACCCCACAAGGGATCTAGTGAGTTGATATAGATAAATCAAGTATAGTATTTTAAGATTTGGAAATGTTCTTTTATTACAAAGTAATTTATTATAACAATGAAATAATATTAAATGACCACTTGTTACCTTTTCCTCTAATGTTATTTTAGTATGACATAATGAAAGGTCTCTCATTGTATCATACTTTAAAATGAATGTGTTAAGCAACAGCTACAGTTAATTACTGCAATAAATTAGGAGTTTAATCATTTGTTCATTACATAATATTTTTAAATTAACAGATTGCAATGCAATTTACGTTATATTAATTAAACTACATAATCTCACCATAACCATATACTATAGTACAACTACCTACCTATCTATATAATCATGCCAGATCCCATGTGGAGAAGGCAGAGAGTACAGAGTTCCAACAGGTTCTTACAGTATAGTATATAATAATGAAATATACAAGAGCTATTAAGGGAGCTTGCAGTGTTATTGTTTTTAATTTGATATGTATATTTCTATTCTTATTGTGTAATTAGGGATAGCCTAGTGGTTAGACCTTTGGACTGCAATGTCTGAGATCTCAGGTTCATACCCAGGCATGCATCTCTGTATTTTCAAAAACATATGTGTATTTAAAATGAACTACCACTTGCTTCAATGGCGAAGGAAAACATCGTGAGAAAACCTGCATGCTCTAAGAGTTACTCAAAGGTGAGTGAAGTTCATCAACCCGCACTGGGCCAGCATGGTGGACTATGGCCTAAAGCCTTTCAGTTTGAGAGGAGGCCCATGCCCAACGGTGGAACAGTTTCTTAATGGGGCTAATATTATTATTGTTATTGTATAATTAATTAATTAATTTAAAGGGTTCTAGACTTCACATTTTTTTAACCATGTGGTATAACTATAATTTAAAATTTTATATTCTTGATTAGATGCCTCCCTCCGCTTTACCTGCATGACTTCCCAGACGTCCTTCATCAAACTCTTTTTTATCAAGTATCTAAAAGCTAAGAGAGTAAAAAATAATATTCCAGGATTTTCGTTATGGAATTATCTGGGCATTCATTAATTATCTGGGAATACAGAGGATATCTTCCCTTATTATTTTATTCATCTTCCCTTTACTTAAAGGAACGAAATAACATACTTAAGTTGATTGATAATTATCAATGTAATAGGAAGTAAAAGGTCGCAGATGACAATAAATTAAACATGATTAAACATCGGGTTATTGACTGGAACAACCGGTAATATCGCGTAAATACCAAGGCCGAATAGTTTCCGCATACTTCACCTTATCTCTTCCGTTGTAGCTGTCCAGCAGCTCGCACACATCTTCCACGACCGAAGACATTTCACTCCATACACCAAACACAGACTACGTTATGTGATAACTTATAAAATACACCTGTATTTTTTATCTATTGATGTAAATGTTGAACGTAGCGGCCGCGGCGTCCGATACCCGAGATTTACAACTGATAACTATTACATTTCTCCAATCTTAGCGGTTTCGCAACCTTGGAAATCGAATTCGAAAGGTTAGACTTAAGCAAGTTGCAACACAGCTGATGGTGACGTGTGACAGTTGACAGCTGGCTTAGTGTTGTGGTATGTTTGGTTTATCGAAAATCATATCAAAAGGATACGCGTGACCATCATAAAATCAAATAATTTATGTTGGATTCACGATCCGATTAGGCCATACCATATCAAGATATGAACCTGTGAAGTTGGTATATCAGTAAGTAAGTGTATCAGTAGCTCTACCATGTAGTACAAAATTTAGTTTTACTATTGCAATTGCAAGAGGCGCTCGTAGCGCTGTGCGACCGCGGTGTTCTTACCAATCACCAAGGTTAAGCAGCGTTAGACTCGGTCGGCCTGAGATGGGTGACCGTTTGTGGCATTTCATATTCGAGCGTCTCCGTGCTTCGGAAGGCACGTTAAGCCGTTGGTCCCGGTTACCACTTAATGTGGTAGTCGTTAAGCCGAGTTGGAAGCCTTAAAGGTAGCTTGATAAGTTCCAACAGCAGGTGGCCACAAACCTGCCTCCACCAATCCGCACTGGGTCCGCGTGGTGGAGTATGACCCAATCTCTCTCACCTCGATTTGTGAGAGAAGGCCTTTGCTCAGCAGTGGGCAGTATAGGCTGATATTATATTGCAATCGTTCATGTTATAGACAATTTTCTATGAAAATCTATACAATGCAAGAAAATGTGACTAGCAATATTAATCTGTATTGTAATTATCGCGATCGCGTTCAATAGTTTCAACTATAATAGAGGTTTCAACTATAACTCATAATAGAGGTAGAAGCTGTATGGTAACTGCATAACAAGACTGTGTAGAATTTTAAGTTTGCACTGGCGATTATGATATATATAAGTTGTTAACACGTAATGCAATGTACCTCCTCCAAAACAAACTGTTGTGGATCCAAATTCATAGGTTTCGTATTGCTAATAATTTTCGTAATATGTAAATTAGAAACATTCATTTCGTATTCTTACTGACTTCTTAACCTTCAGGGATATGATCGTGAAAATGTAATTATTAGTTCTTGAGCAAGATAGAGTAAAATACTTAACGTGTGGTGATTAAATTTTACATTAAATTAATTAGTCAAGACGTTATGACAGACATTTTTCATTTTAAACAAAGGACACAGCTCATATGAATATTATAATCTTATTTTTTGCCACGGTTTGAAATTAATAATGTGCTTCCGTATTACAAGCGTTTACAAAGCCAATCATTGTCATTATTTTCACAACGTTTTTTCTTTAAATAATAAAATTGAAATATATCATCAATGTTAAACTAAACAAGGAAAATTAAATAATTGTCTGAAAATAAATTATTTACATATATCACAGCTGAATTTATGATAATTATTTACTTTATGGGTTCATTCTTAACAGGACATGTAAAAACACAGTAATTGACACATTTCGTTCAGAAATATATACGTCAGTTTCGTCAAGTGCGAATTGTCAAAAATTTACGTCAAAATAAACTTGGGTTTTGCTAAAACTATATTTCTATTTACTAGACTCAAAATCGGAATGTATTTGATACAATGAAGGTCTTTTCCATAACAGAAATACCAGAATTTTCAAAAGCTGACCGTATTGTGGTACTTGGGATTATTGGGAAGTCACCGTATCGCTACCCTAATAAAACAACCCCACTTCTGCCATCCGTGCAGAGTCAAGAGGTGAGTCCAGCCAGCCAGCCTGCCAGCCCTCCACTACCTTTCAGACTTAGGGTATACAAGCTGTATCATAAATAACGTAAGACACGTGTCTGAGCACACATAATTACAACCAATGCTATGGCCCATTTTGGCTGAAGTCAAAGTGGTATTTTTGGCAGAAGGTGGCCTAAGCCAAAACCAAAGCCGGGGGTTCGGTCGTGCACTAATTCATGTCATTCATTCATTATCTTCAACTTATCAAACAAATGTTAGTAAAATCTATTTTTATTTTATTCTTTCAGAATGGCATCGAGTGTCACTGGGATGAGCAGCATAAAATACTCTACCTCCATGCCATATCAGACCTGGACACAAAACAACTGGCTAAATTAGCTGCAAATCTAAATGAAGACTCTAAAAGTACAGACAAGGATGCAGACGCAGCAAACTGGCTGGTGGCGTCGGGAGAACTGGCTGCAGACGCATGCCGGGCCATGGCGTTGTTGTTTCACCTGTGTCATATTGTGATTCTGTCTTCTCCAACACCAGTATTTGATATGGGATATCTGCAGCTTTTTAAAGCCATTGATGCTTATAGGTAAGTTAAATCTTATATCATCACTCCAGGTCCCTTGCAGGGTAGTCAGAAACAACGGAATTGTAGCAGGTTCTTTCCTTATAGACTTTTCTCGCTTTCTTCAATATATTACTTCCCGAAGTAATAAAGGGCGAGTCTATTACTCTTATACCAGGCACAAGTTCCAGACCTGAGACTAAGATTCTTTCAAATGGATAACCTTGTTGTGACCAAAAATTCAAAACCTGGACCTCGTGCTCACCAGCTGCACTATGCGCCATTAGATTAATAAGTCAGGTAGAGCAATGGTTACATCACTAAATATTATAAAACAAAGTCTCCCCGCCGCGTCTGTCTGAGTGTCTGTGCGATATACTGAATAACTACCGAATGGATTTTCATAAACATCGGATTTTCATTGGTGAAAACCAACCAGAGTGATTCCAGAGAAAGGTTTATGTGTATAATTCACCCGCGTGGAGCGGGACAGGTCGCTAGCGAGAAATAAAATAGAATTTTAATCTATTGATTATTTATTAATCTATGGACGAGTAATTTTTTTAATAAAGGTTGTTTCAATGTAAAATCAGTGGTGGCAAATCAGTACAGTAAAAAAAGTTGAAAAATAGTTTTATTCCATTTGTAATATTTATATTGTGTAAATCTAAAAACTCAATAAGTGCTGTTCAAATTGGTAAATCTCAAGCCCTTTCCTTACATTCCTCTCTGGCTTCCTCCACTCGCATATTTCGTCTCATACATGCTCACCAGTTACGGAGTCTTTTGACTTGTCCTTCAGATAGGACTCGGTCTATTTGTTCGTACATCCTTCCACTTTCGCATTGTTTATCGGTTTTGTCATTCTTTCTTCTGACATTCTTTATTAAAATGCCAGCTTTATAAACTTGAAAGACAGTTCAGTCTCAATGTTAAGATGAAGAGGAATGTAAGCATGCTTAAAGAACACGTCAAATGTTTCAATACATATATAGTGGTATACTTTGCAGAACAGAATTAACAGCTCGCACTACAGCGGCACTAGCTGACATCAATGCTGGTGGTACATGGGAGACGCACGGCCGATGTTGCTGCCCGCGTCTGCTGTTCCACTTCCGACGAGCGCCCACTCCTCTAAGAAAAGCACCAGCTGCCTTGAAAAGGCTTGAACACGCTGTGGAAGATCAGTTGTACTTTATATTAAGAAAAGCCAGAATTATTACAAACGTTTGGTAAGCATTGACATCTCAACATTTACCCAATTATGTTAACTAAGTCTTGTGCATATTCACTTCTATAAAGTCACTAAATGTCCAGTGTATATAAAAGCATTGTGGCAGCCAGCTGTTGGTAGTTATCAAGCTACCTATAACTCAACATCGGGCATCGGACTGCTTAAGGACTACTCATATTTATTGCTGACTCGGACCAATAGATTACCGTCGCCACAAAGTCTCACATATCACAGACCAATCGAACCTGTGACTAGTTATTCCAGTGAGCGGTCTATCTATCTATTTATAGATATAATAACTTTTGAACTAACAATTTACTAGTAGCTTTGCCATTGAAATGGAAAATATCAAACCCAAATTCACCTTCTGTGATTGGGCCACTGCTGGAATTCGTAGGAGTAGGGAAAAGCTTTATGAATACTATGACCTAAAGTCCCAAAAGAATAGTGAAAGTTATGCAAGGTATTTTGTAAATTATTCTAAAACGTTTAAAAAAGTATGTAAGGCAGCAAAAGCACTACATATAAGTAAAAAAATGAAATCTGCAGATGACAAAATTAAGGCCACCCGGTAAATTTTTAGTGTGTTTTAGTGAAATTGGGAGGTCTCAATAACGTAGTGCGGACTTTACTCTAGAGACTGCGCGTGAGCTCATTCAAGCGGATAGCTCACGAAATCGATTTTTTTTTCACTTATATTCCGGTAGAGACAACAAAATCTTGAAATTGCTCTTCTTCCCTTGCAATTTCTTTTGTTAAAAGCAACATTACTGTTTGTCCGGTGGAGTTCAGGTTTAAGTACACTTACTATTCCCCGGTCTGTTATTAGGCTTTAATGATTTAAAATTAAAAGTAACTGAAGACTTATGGGGAATGTCAGTAAAAGTGTAAATCCATTATACATACAATCGCGCTACACTTAGCTGTTATTTTTAATATGTGCGTGGATCAAGGAGTATTCCCGAATTTAATGAAATACCTTACTAATATATATTAAATATATTAGTAAGGTAATACCAGTGTTCAAATCCGGCGATAGTAAAGATGCCAACAACTATAGGCCAGTGACTGTCTTGCCAGTGCTCAGTAAAGTGTTCGAAAAAATTAATGCTCATTCAAATGCTAGATCATTTTAACGCAAACAACATCCTGCACGATCAGCAATTTGGCTTTACTAAAGGGCGTTGTACTACTGACGCCGGTGTTACTCTAATAAAGTATATCTTCGATGCCTGGGAGAACTCACAGGACGCCATTGGCATTTTTTGTTACCTTTCCAAAGCATTTGACTGTGTGAAACATGAAACACTGCTGCTTAAGTTGGAGCACTATGGAATCCATGGTAAAGCAGTTAATCTTTTAAAATCTTACCTAGAGGACAGACAACAGTGTGTTCAAATAAATCAAACTAAATCTCTAGGGTCTTTAGTTAAAATGGGCGTTCCACAGGGATCGATACTGGGTCCATTCCTATTTTTAGTGTACATAAATGATCTACCTGAAGTAATTAAAAAACGAGCAAAGATAGTGTTATTTGCTGACGATACCTCTTTGATTTTTAATGTAGGTAGACACATGTCTACCTACTTACCTAATAACTTTGACGAAGTAAATGACGCTATTTTTCAACTACATAACTGGTTCACATCCAAAAATTTAGTGCTCAATAACAAGAAAACTAAATGTATAAGGTTTTGCCCTATGTCGTAAGGAAGAACCGACAACTAACTGATGTGGACACCGCGAGGATAGTCTGTTTCAGCTACTTTTATAGTGTCATGTCATACGGTATATTATTGTGGGGTACGGCAGCTGACATTGAGTCTGTTTTTATCTTGCAAAAAAGGGCTATTAGGGTCAACTATAACTTGAGTAGTCGCGACTCTTTAAGAGAACTGTTTAAAAAAAGCTAATATCACGGCGGTCCCATGTCAATATATTTATGAAAACATTATGTATACTAGAAAAAATTTAGATCTTTTTAATCAGCTAGGTGATAGGCATTGCTATAACACACGACATAGAAATAAATTAGATCAACCGCAGTTTCGTCTGTTAAAAAGTCACACGTCTTTCATGGGGCACTGTGTTAGATTTTATAACAAAATTCCAATTGACGTCACTAAACTTAGTGAAAATAAGTTCAAAGCTTGTGTAAAACGAACACTTTGTAAGCAAGAAAATGATAAAAATGCTTGGATAGATGCTATTTCAGCTCCACTTGAGTCATGACAACCTATTCCACTGTTATTAGTTAACATTCCCTCTCTTCCTTCTATTAATTTAACATAATGACATTTTTTTGTGTATTTTTTTTTGTAAATGAGGGAACCATGTAGCCATTCTCATAAATAGTATAATTTGCTTTTTTAACTAAGACTCACCTGATGACCAACCTACATTGTTCTCCCATTCCACACAACCGAATGTAGATGAAAAAGTTTGTACATTTTTTATTTTAAAAGAGTAATCGTGGACCTTCTTGCCCTTCTTCTTCACAGGAATGACATTCCGAAATGGTGGTAGAGTCTTTGTAAATTTTCTGACGATTCATAAATACTGTAATGTTTAAATGAATAAAAAATATTCTGATACTGATTCTAAATAACACTGTAACCGAGCCGAATCTGTACATTGGATATTTTTTAAAAATTTTAATATTGGTACATTTCCTTATCGATATAGAAGCCGCAATTTTTTTTTGGAATTATTGTCTGACTGTCTCTTGGTGTTTTAATCACGCAAAAACTACCGAACGGATTTCAATGAAATTTGGTATGGTAATAACTTATACCCTAACTTAAAATAATAAATACTTTTTATCCCGGAAACAACAATCAATCCGGGATAATCGCGGGATATCCCATAAAAATATATTATTTTTATTATTGTTAGTCTGGAGCTGCAATGTTACGTTAAAATGCGTGATTTTGCCTCCACATGAATTCCTCCATGAACTGATATTGGACTCGGGTTCGTCTCCTCACGAGAAACTCTTCGATGGTTAAAAGCACTCGCCTGAAATTGTGCATACGTTTGATTTAAACACTTTAACATGATTTCTTGCATGAACCGACGATGCGTTCAGGATTGTCTCTTCTGGAGAAAAATCTTTAAAGATGAATGCACTGTGCACGAAACTTTGTATTATCATTTATATAAGATATCTTAAAATAATTTTGATCATGAACATGAACTGTATATTCTTACGAGAAGACTGACACGACATGTACTGACAACACTATGTTACATACTTAGCTCGCAATGCTTACATTGCGAGCTAAGTATGTAACATAGTGTTGTCAGTACAAAATCGCAATGTACCTTAGTACATTGCGATTTTAAATATTATTACGCCAGATTAGGATATTTGGCAGGGTAGCTAGAAAAGGTTTAAAAGTACCTACCCAAGTACTGTACGTGTTTTTTTATAAGATTGCGGTTTAGAAAACTATGTCAAATTACAAAATAAACGCGTGCGTAGCCGCGGGTAACAGCTCGTGCTCTAATAATTAGGCCAAGCCATCGTCGCAAATGATTACTAAATCGATATTTAACCACCTTGTAATCCCCACAGCGCCAAATCCCTCTTTGCTATTCCCAAGAACGAAGAATTTGTGTACATAAACGCGGATCAGGACTCGGCGTGCGCCCGTGACGTCAGCTCACTAGTGCGAGGGCTGGTACAGCTGTGCAGTACCACAGAACCCGCGGCGCCAACCGAACGACCCACCTTCCGACAGTTCCTGCAGGGTCACCTTGACTTGGCGTTTGGAGAGGGATTCGATGATAACGTCGGGAAGTACGCTATGAGCACTTCCTTCTTCGAGGTTTGTATGAAAATTGATTAAGTTTACTTTCGAAGCATATACAGCGCCTACAGCCAAGTGGACAATCTACAGTCGTTTACGCTAATAGAAAGCGGAAAAATGGAATGACATTTTGCAACGAAAAGTCACGTGGTCAGAACAATGCGCTATCCATTGCGACAAGAGAATAGAAACATAACGCTTGCAACTTGTCTAGGCCCTCAGGTTAGTTGTGTAACGGAGCAATATCTACGCACACGAAAGAACGAAAAAAATATGTAAATTATTGCAATCATTTATTTTTTCTCTTCTCGGCGCGACGGTGGCGCGGCTTGGAAAGTTGAAATGTACGGGAGACGCCACCCAGCGCAGCCCCGCTCAGCGCGACGGCAAATGTCACGACCGAGTGTAGCCGAGCGCTTCCGTCGCGTTCCCCTGCATGCTCCGTCGGCTATTTGACTAAGCCTTAGGGTTCTGTACCATTTGTTCCCAGCTGCCGAGCGCAGGGTCATGGGTCGCGGCCGCGCAGGCGCTGGCGCCGGTGTACCTGTGCGCGGCGGCCGACTCGTCCGCCGCCGCGCTGCACGACGGGCTCGCCACTGACGTGCGGTTCTCCCAGGCACGGTGCGCCAAGGTATGTAACATAGGTGCATCAGATTTTGAAGTAATACATCTATGTATTACTTGTCTGAAATAAATTGTAAAACAATTTAAAAAGGAGAAACTCGCCACTAACCCTAGGTTTACTTACTAGAGATGAGTTGTATTTATTAGAACAGATCCAAAGAACAGGTATTTTACGAGAATAGGCGGCACCTAATCCAATTCTGACAATACCTAATCCACCTAATATTCATATTCAATAAAAACTATAAACTAATGTTTAGCCGTTTAGCGCGCTCACTCACACCTGTTCCCGCGCTATCTCACTCACTCATAAGCTTATCGCTTTGCTATCCCGCTTACGTGTAAGGGTGGAGGGAGCGAGACAGCGCTATACAACACGTATTGATATAAAACAAATGTAAATATAATGAATTGAAATCTTTTAAATACGCCATCTTGCGAACGCTAAACTTTTGCGGAATATTTAATATCGCAAGACTCAAAACTTCATACATTCGTAAGTTAACAGTCCTAAGCCTGTAAAAAGTATGAAGGGAAGATACCAATCCATCACTAATATATCATTAAATGATAAAATAGAAAACAAGTATTAGTTCATTCAACTAATTTCGTGCAGAAATATCTGCTCTAATCAAAAAAAAAATTTTGATTCCATTTTGAAACTTCCATTTTCTTAAAAGTGTTATTATGACTACCCGTTCTGAACTAACAAAACAATTTAACATTCAATTAAGTCAAATATCAATAATTCGATATCAGGATTTGATATAGAATTGAGATTAGGTGGATTAGGTATTTGGATTAGGTATTTATGCAGACTAGGAACAGGTGTATTTAGTACCTGATTTACCTAATACGACCCATCTCTATTACTTACCATCAAAAAGTAAAATTAAATTTAAAAAAAACATTAATGCGTTTACAAAGACGAATTTCATTTACACACAGAGCGTAAAAAAATCTCTAATCATACCACATATTCACACATATTCGTCCCATTTTGGCGTTGAATACTTTGTGTGTGTGTGAACGATCTACGCTGTTTGCCGCGGAGCCTATACAGCTTCGCCGGACAAGAGGGCGAGCGTGCAACCACTACGCTCGAGCCATAAGGACAAGGGGGCAAATAGCTCAAAAGCGCCTCAAGGAGGAGCGGCTTCGGCTTGGGCAGTCGCTACGGGGGAGAGCGTATACTAGGTGTCTCGCCGTGGTGCTTTGCAGCGGCCGGCGGGCAAGGGATTCTTCGACCGAGGTCGGTTTCTGATCCTGCGTGCGGTATCTGTATCCGAAAGAAGGAATGTAAGGGCATCGGAAGGGTCGGTAAGAACATGCCGCGGACGGCGGTAGCGGCTGATAGGAGGGGAGGTAGGTTCGTAGTCTTTGGCGGCAGCGTTGAGCACGTAACTTCGCGATCTCTGGCTCGAGCCGAATAACCTACGCTCGAACTACTAGACCAAGTCATCCATGTGGTTATCGACCTAGTTGCGGGTCTTTCACACTGTTATACTTAACCCTGCCATATACCCAACTTAAAAGGCTCAATATAAAATACAATTGCTTAAGAGATACTTTCTAATATTTTCATGCAACAATGAATGCAGGCTTCGGGAAGCAAAATTGCATAATTTTTTCTACTTAGATGTTCACAAATAAGTTATAAAGAATTTTTGTTTTAGGTATTGCCTGTGGCACAAGCATCGTACAGAGAAGGATTGCCCGCGCATTATTCTAGCCAGCATCATGCTCATAAGGTAATAAATTATTGATGCACAAAGTTACGAAATATAAAAACTGCAAAACATTTTTAGTAACAATATAACTTTTACCACAATTGGCAAGTTATATTGTTACTTGATGAGGTATATAGAGAGCTGGTGGGTGGCTAAAGGCCTAGTCGACTGAGAGATGATACCCAACAAATTCCTTCGCTTTAGAGTGAAAACTTTGGAAATACATATTAAGATTGAATTCCTTACTAATCTTACTAATATTATAAATGTGAAAGTTTGTATGTTTATTCCTTAATCATGCAAAAAGGACTTTGTTTCTCTGCGCCCATACACGATTTGCCCCAGAACTAACAGCAATGAAAAAATACTTGTATGATTTCAAATCACCCATAAAGTCTCTTAAGACAATTATTATTAAACGGAAAATCGCAATATTGCACAAAATGTATTAGATTTTGAGGTTCTAATTCAGTAGCCATTAACACATTTGAGGTTATATTGTGTGTTGACACTTAAGTAAAGATGTCGGCGACTTCGATATAAGTACTTACAATACTTTGAAATATTCGTTTTAGATTGAAAATCGTCCGTTAGATACGGATATTTGCCATTATTTTAATAAAATAGATAAATACTGATGGCATGGGTCAAATGTTTGTTGGTACTGGGGAATTTTCGAAAATGTACTTTGGCACACAGTTTATACCTCGATTACCGAACACATCCGATCGGCTGTCAGTCGATCGTCCAAGCAAGTTCGGCGGAAGATCTCTACCTCAACCGCTTTCGACTGCCGGACGATGTTAGGGATCTCATTCTTTCCAAGAATGCCTCTATCCGAGCGTACGACTCTTACCCCACCGAAGCCAATCGGGCCCGGATGCGCGCTTTATAACGAGAGGTAAAGCGTCGTGTCGCGGAGGTCCGGGAGGAACGGTGGGGTGACTTCCTAGAGGGCATCGCGCCATCGCATCTGGCCTACTGGCAGCTGGCGCGTAGCCTCAAATCCGACTCCACGACTGGCATGCCCCCGCTGTCCCGCCCTTCAGGCGCACCCCCAGCCTTCGACGACGACGAAAAGGCCGAGCTTCTCGCCGACTCCCTCGAGAGCCAGTGCACCCCCAGCTCTCAGCCCGTCGACCAGTCCCACGTCGACGCGGTCGACAGGGAAGTCGAGCGCAGGGCATCCCTCCCCCCCGTCGATTCCTTACCTCCTATCACCCAAACGGAGGTCGAAGATCTCATTATGGGTCTGAAAACTAAAAAAACGGCTCTGACGGCATTTCGAATCGCGCTCTGAAATGCCTGCCCGCCCAACTCATCTGCCTCTTAGTGGCCATACTGAACGCCGCCATGACGAACTGCACCTTCCCCGCTAAGTGAAAGGAGGCGGACGTCATAGGCATTCCCAAGCCCGGCAAACCTCGCAATCTCCCCGCGAGCTACCGCCCTATCAGTCTCCTCAACTCCCTGGCCAAGATCTACGAGCGCCTACTTCTGGCGCGGCTCAAAGACTTCGTAACGTCCAGGGGTATCCTTATCGACGAGCAGTTCGGCTTTCGAGCCAAACACTCTTGCGTCCACCAAGTGCACCGCATCACGGAGCACATCCTCTCCGGTCTCAATAGACCCAAACCCGTCTACACGGGCGCCCTCTTCCTAGATGTCGCGAAGGCATTCGACAAAGTCTGGCACAACGGCTTGATCTACAACAGACTCGTGCTCATCTTACGAGACTTCTTGTCGAATCGCACTTTCCGTTATCGCGTCGAAATAACGCGCTCCACTTCCCACTCCATCAGTGCTGGAGTCCCACAGGGCTCAGTTCTCTCTCCGCTCCTGTTTAGCCTTTACATGAACGACATTGCTTGTTCGGGTGATGTTCGAAACTTCAGGCCGCCGCCAATACCCTAGGGGATTGGTTCAGGAAGTGGCGAATCGAGGTGAACCCAGACAAGAGCGCGGAGGTGCTCTTGTCCAGAGGTTCAACTTCGCGCCGCTCTCTGCGCCACCCCGGAAGGAACCGAGGTCAAGTGACCACGTTCGATCGACCCATTCCCTGGGTCAAGCAGGTCAAATATTTAGGGGTCACCCTGAACAGTACCATGTCCTTCGGCCCGCACATCAAGCGGGTCCGTCACCGAGCATCCTTCGTGCTCGGTCGTCTCCATCCGTTAATCTGCAAGCGGAGTAAAATGTCCCTTAGAAATAAGGTGACGCTTTACAAAACTTGCGTTCGTCCCATCATGACTTATGCGTGTGTTGTGTTTGGACATTCGGCCCCCTCTCACATCGACAGACTTTAAGTGGTTCAAAACCGCTTCCTCCGTAAAGCCGTAGGAGCCCCATGGTTCGTACGGAACGTCGACCTCCACTCCGATCTAGGTCTCGAACCTATTCGCGCCTTAAAAAGGCGTCAACACGTCACTTCGCGAACGCATCTACCCATTCGAATCCGTTAATCGTAGCCACCGCCGACTACGATGTCCCCCCGACCCCTGCCGCCACCGCCGGCCGCGACATGTTCTCACCGACCCCCCCGATGCTTTGTCATCCCTTCTTTCCGCTCAGAATACGGGCGGCGACGACGACGACGTAGTAGTAGATCCACTCCCAAAGCCGGCGGTTGACCGGTGCACTTAGTAGTGCACCCGTGTCCCTACAGCGACTGTCCCAACCGAGGGCGCCTCGAAGAGGCGCCCTCGAGTATGTCGCCTCTTGCCCTTCTGGCTGGCTAGAGCGTAGTGGTTGCACGCTCGCCTTTAAATCCGGTGAAGCTGTAAAGGCCTCACGGCCAACAGCGTACATCATTCACACACACACACGCACACACATATACCTCGAATAACACGTAGGATTCCTTATTCCGGAAATATGTATGGTTCCTGTTTAAAGTCAACACGATCGTGGAAAGTCGTGGGCAGAACAGTCGAACTAGTAATAAATAATCCATTATCTGTAGTAATACATATTATTTAGAGCGTAAGGCGTGGTTTTCCTTCCTCTTTTATAATATCTTTGGTATAAAACGCGATATCGCCCTTTAACTTAGGAAAGGTGTAATTTTAAGGACGATTTAGCGCAGTCGTTAAGAGCTTAAGCTGCTCCGCCCACTGTGTCTAATAGTCGCGGGTTCGATTCCCGCTTGGGACAAATCTTTGTGTGACCCACAATTATTTGAATCGGTCTGGGTATTTGTGTATGTGTATTTTCATGTTTGTAAACGCACCCACGACACAGGAATAAATCCTAGTATGGGGATACGTTTATTTAAAAAAAAAGTTAAACATGACAAGCTTCGACATCGAACTCGGGATGAATATATCACAAGACTGTAGTCACGGAATCGTACAAATAGTTACTTAGTTTATTTCTAAACTTACCTACTTCTTAGCGATAAGTAGCCATTGCACTTTGAAGAGTGATCTAACTTCTAAGAGGGGAGTGGAAAATTGAAGGACGGGCTTCACTCAGCAGTGTGATAAGTGGGACAAAAAGTTGTATATTTGAATGTGCAGGTGAGTGTAGCGTTGGGTGTACTGGACACGATGGCTCGCGGGCCTCTAGCCCGCGGCGCCCGCGCTCGCCTGCGTGCGGCCTGCAACGCGCTGTGGAAGCAGCGCAGCCTGTGCGAAGCGCTCTCGCTCACCGGGCACGTCTGCATCGAGCCCGAGCAGTCAGTACTTGGATACATTAATATTACTTTAAATACATAGACTTTATTTTAGCAAACCTTTGAAAAGGGAGAAGGCTCTTAATCCGACTCTATTTTTCCGATTAACAATGGAGGGAGATCCAATGGACAATTTGTGGAGTAAGATATTGGATATAGAAATATCTGTTACATATTTTGCAGTCAGTTTTTTTTTTATTTAATTTTTAATGTTCAGCTATGATAATAGGTATCTCCTACTTTGGTACCTGCAGGTGAAAGCAAACATGTACGACGATGTCATGGTCTAATGGTTAAAGCGTAGCGCTTCTTTGGGTCGAGTAGTCGATCTGATCTTTTTACGATTCATAAATACTATAATGGTTTACATGAATAAAAAATATTCTGATTCTTGCACGGGACAATTTCTCGTATCACCTCACAAAAAATGTTTTGTTTCTCGTGTGGGATTTTATGTACAAACACCCATCATATACACATATACTTCCAGGGCAGACCTACTTTAGAATAAGGAGAACATGTACACATGTCGCTGCTCGGTATTTGCTTTGCTTAATGCCACACAAGTGGGTTGTGTGTAATCTAAGCGAAAAAAGATCGGTGATACGGTGTATATGTTGATGAATCCACAGCACAGGAATCATTTATTGTCTTGAGCTACGTTTGAAAAAGAAAAATGTACACGTATTGCTGATGGTTTTTCATATCTTTCTCTGATCACTGCCTCGCGATTGAGCCTAGTGTAATCTAGTGGAAAAAAGTGCGGTTTTATTATTTGAGACTAACCCCGCCACTTATTCCCACCATTGTAACTCCTGTAAGCTAGGATCCACAATGGTTTCCTTAGATGACAGCAAAGTTTGAACCTTGGGGTGTCCCAAAAGCGCTTTAATCGTCCTAGAACCAGCAAGAAATTTAATTAGAAAGAAAAACAGGAGGAGTAGGAAATATAAAATTCGACTTCCCTCCCTTGCAAAGCGGGAGAAACAAAAAAATTGTGCGTCTCGGGACGCCCGACAGAAGTGATAACTTAAACTAGCGCTGTGGGTTAGAGTGAGAGAGGAAGAGCATGCCTACCGCTGCCGTATGCGTGAGAGAAAGGGAAGCCAGACAGACTGGCGCCGTTACGCGTTACGTTACGAAGCGGTTTACCCTCCCATAAGAAATTATCACTTTAAAAATGGCAAGAAAATAGTCAGTAATGAAGTGCATGTCCCCTGCAGCGACGGCAGCAAGGAGCACTCCTCGGGCGTGCGCTACGTGGCGGCGTGCAACTGCGGGCGGAGCAAGTGCTCGCGCGACGACCCGTACTCCGTGCGGCGCGCCAACTGCACCTTCTATGCACTCGCCGCCGCCGACTGCGGCGTCTGCCCCACGCTGCAGGCCATAGAATTCCCGGTTTTCCAGCCCTCCACCACCACATACAAGTAATTATTATCTATCTATCTATATACTCACGCCAGATCCTTTGCGGGGTAGGCAGAGAGTACACATTTCCAACAGGTTCTTTCCTTACATACCTCTGGCTTCCTCCACTCTCATAGTTCGTAAGTAATTATTATTTATTTAATCTAGCTAAGCTTAAGTGGGACTGGGCCGGACATGTCTGCCGCATGGCAAACGACCAATTGGACCTAATAACTACTGACTGTTCCACACAGAACAAGAAAAGGCAACTCGGTCAGACGGAGATGGCAGGATGAACTAGATGCATTTTTAAAGAACTGGCCTGAGATGGCAAATAACAAGGGAGAGTGGAAAAGTTAAGGGAGGCCTTTGCCCAGTAGTGGAACAATAATGACTTTTAATAATAATAATAAACTCTCTCTCTCTCTCTCTCTCTCTCTCTCTCTCTCTGTCTGCCCCACACTGCAAGCCATAGAGATCCCCGTCTTCTAGCTCTCCACCACCACATATTATTCCGTATATTGTATACTATACCGAATAATACCGTGTGACCGCGACCTTCCTAACCACCAAGGTTAAGAAGCGTTCGGCACGGTCAGTCTGAGATGGGTGACCATTTGTGACATTTTCACATTCGAGAATCCGTACTTCGGAGAACACGTTAAGACGTTGGTCTCAGTTAACACTTAATGTGGCTGTCGTTAAGCCTAGTTGGAAACCTTGGTAGGAGTTTTGATAACTTCCAAGAGCAGCCAGCCACCAACCTGACTCCACCAATCCATGCTGGGTCCAGTCCAGAGTATTACCTAATCATTTGAGCTTTTGTAGTGCACCTCCCCTATCGTCTTTCACAAAAAGTCATGGAATTTCTGCTCTATACTCGGAAATGGTGGTAGTGGCATAATATGAATTCAGTATTCATTCGTGAGAGAAGCAGAGTCTAGGGTTCAAACCCAGGCCCGCACCTCTGTCGTTTCGAAAGCATGTGCGTATTAAAAATTAACTATAGCTTGCTTTAACGGGGAAGGAAACATCGTGATGAAACCTGCATGCCTAAGAGTTTCTCGAAGGTCTGTGATGATCTATGGCCTAAACCCTCTCAGTCTGAGAGAAGGCCCGTGCCCAACGGTAGGACAGTTTCTTAACAGGGCTAATATTGTTTTTTTTTTTTTTTAAACGTAGCCCCACACTAGGATTTATTCCTGTGTCGTGGGTGCGTTTACAAACATGAAAATTCACAAACAAATACCCAGACCGGAACAAATAATTGTGGATCACACAAAGATTTGTCCCGTGCGGGAATCGAACCCGCGACTATTTGACACAGTGGGCGGAGCCGCTCAACCACTGCGCTAAATCGTCCGTCAAATTGTTGATTGATTCATTCATTCGTGTGATTCACAAGATACAGTCATGTTACTTTTAATAAGTTCATAGACATATTTACCAAGATACTGCCTAATCAAGGCGGTATATTTCTTCTAGGGGCATATGGTCTATAGTCTGTCTAACTATCTCATCACGCCGGATCCCTTGCGGGATAGACAGAGTATACATTGTTAAGAACCACCGTTACCGGCAAGCGTGTATGAGATGAACTATGATATGGATGGAAACTAGAGAGGTCTGTAAGGAAAGAGCCTTCGAATTTTGTTATAGTCATCAGCTATAGTAATTATCACCATCACACGAAACATGTCTACTGCAGGACATAAGCCTCCCCCAAAGATACCCGCGACGTCTGTCTTTGTGCTGTATGCAGTGAATGTCGCGGGCGTGAATGGCGGTTTTACCTGTAACATTGACCAAATCATTGGTGCATTTGTGGGGAGCCTGCCCGTTCCACGTCTTCCGGCAAAAAGTTGTCACTCGAGAAAGAACATTGCCGAAAATTGCCCCAGAACCAACAAACATTTGACCCATGCCACCATTCTTTATCTATTTTATTAAAATAATGGCAAATATCCGTATCTAACGGACAATTTGCAATCTAAAACGAATATTTCAAAGTATTGTAAGTACTTATATCGAAGTCGCCGACATCTTTACTGAATGTCAACACACACAATATATAAATCTAATACTTTTTGTGCAATATTGCAATTCCCCCGCTTGTCCGTTTAATAATAAATGCCTTAAGAGAATTTATGGGTGATTTGAAATCATACAAGTATGTTTTCATTGCTGGTGGTTCTAGGGCAAATCATGTATGGGCGCAGAACAATGTCCTTTCTGTCCTAACGGCTGTGTCATCTCCACGAGCAATTTCGACAATCAACGGTCTGTAGTATTATAAGCCGTATAAAATTCCAGAGCAGCCTCAGTGAAAGGCGTATCGAGCCAAGAGGCAGCCGAGCCGGCGGCGGCGCGCGGCTCGGACGGGCTCTCGACGGGCTCGGCCGAGCCGCCCGACGACGCCGCCTGGTCGCCCGACGCGCTCTCGCCGGGCTCCGCGGACGACGACGATGACGACGACAAGTCGCACACGTCGGAGAACAGATACGTCGTCCCCGTGAGGGGAGATGCCGCTGCAGGTGATTATTATTTACTCATTCATACGCTGCCTGGTCTCCCGACGCGCTCTCACTAGGTTACGAAGATGACGACAAGTCGCACCCATCAGGTAGGATTCTGCTGGAGGTTATTACGTTATATTAATTTAGATATAGAGTAGTATAGAAATTAATTATTACTCTTTCTCTCTCTCTCGTTATATTATTTCCACATAATTTATCAGAAATATAAGGTTTCTCTACAGAAATCTAGCGCCGCGCCCCGGCTTTGCACGGTTAATTATATATACACATAAATCTTCCTCTTGAATCACACTGTCTATTGGTGAAAACTGTATGAAAATCCGTTTGGCAGTTATCGAGTTTATTGCGTTCAGACAGACAGACGCGGCGGGGGATTGTGTTTTATAAAGTAGTACTAGTCGCAGCTATTATTTTATATATGTGGGTTATGTTTTTTGTTTAAAAAAGAATTATTTTTAATAAATTTACTCAATAAATTCCAGACCGCGTGATCAGCCGGCAGCCATCAACAACGGAGTACCTGCCAGGCATGCTGCACACGGCTAGCCCGTCGGGGCTCCTACCAGCCTTCTCCAGCTGGAGCCTGGTGTGCCTGGGCGCGTCGTCGCTGTACTCGCACAGCCTGGGCCTGCCCGAGCACCTGCAGCCCGGCTTCCTGCCGCACACCAACTATTTGCTGCCGTGGGACTGCGCAGTGCGGTATGTACTATGTTACATTCAGAGATGGGCAAATTGTAATCACATTACTATATAACGATTATGATTACATTATGTAATCTTCAATCATGATTACAGATTACTGAGAGTAATCATAAAAAGTAATCATATTAGGTGATTGATGATTATTAGTTTGTAATCGTAATCATGATTACTTTTTGATTTATATCATGATTATTTTTCTTTTGAATTTTGAAATGTACGGGAGACAGACTTGTTGCACTGACTTCTGTTACACAGGAATTACCTACCAAGGAATTACCCACACATTACCTAGCACAGATGTCAGGGACTTATTATGGGGATATTAGGGGGATGTTAGGGACACAAAATATTGTATTCGATTTTATGACAATAAAAATTATTATTATTATGTATATATTTATTAAGTATAATTTCTTATAAAATATATATAAAAATATAAAATACAAATATTCTTATATATATTGTATAAAAAAATATGTGCTCCACCGACAGCAAGGTCTACGACCCAAGCTACCGGTGGTCAGGGCTCCAAAGAGAGGAACCTCCTCACAATGTGTGCCGTGTCCAACATTACTGCCTTCTGTATCAGGCCCTTCACCCAACTGCCTAGCGAGAGCTTCTCAAGATGTTTATCGAAGGTCTTCGCTATAAGGCCGTTGACTGAAACGACCATCGGAATAATGATAGTTGAATCAACATTCCACATGGCGGTAACCTCATGGGCCAGGTCCAAATATTTAGATAATTTTTCTTTTTCGGCCTTCACAAGGTTCTCATCATGCGGAATGGTGACATCAACTAGCATTACACGACGCATCGATCGATCTATTATCACGATATCAGGTTTATTGGCTACAATAGTCCTGTCCGTGATAATAGATCGATCCCAGTAGAGCGTGATATGCCCACTTTCGAGAACTGGAAGAGGCTGGTACTGATAGTACGGTACTTCAGAGTCCACAAGGCCATATTTAAGAGCAAGTTGCTGATGGATAATTCTAGCCACTTGGTTGTGTCTGTGTAAGTACTCTCCGTTAGCAAGACGAGAACAACCGGAAACTACATGTCTAATAGACTCACCGGGACGGTGGCATGCCCGACAAATGTCAACCGTGCCGTCCTTTAGGATGTGCTTCCGGTAGTTGTTCGTCATGATAACTTCGTCCATAATTGCAAAGACAAACCCTTCAGTTTCCCCAAAAAGGTTGCTGAAGCGTAGCCAGTTCACGGAAGCGAGCTGGTCCACATCAGGCCCTGTAAGAGCCCGATAGAACCGTCCGTGTAGCTCCTTGCCCTTCCATATGGCTGTGCGGTCCGAAATACTTAATACCTGGGGCCTTCGCCAGTTCTCGTTTGCCAAGGGAAGCGGAGTTAGGCCTCTATCGATTGCGGCAACATCTCGATACATCACCACGGATACACTCAAAAAGTACTGTCTGAGATTGCACACCTCGCGGTTGTGTAGAGTCTTAGCGTTTAAAAACCCACGACCACCGCACTTCCGCGGGATGTACAACCTCATAACAGATGACCGCGGGTGATGCATACGATACGCTGTCAACAATCGACGGACCTTTCTATCCAGGGCATCCAGTTCAGACTGAGTCTACCTTAGTATGCCAAAAGAGTATGTAAGAACAGGCATGACCCAACCATTGAAAGCTCGGACCTTATTTCCACCTGATAGAAGGCTTTTTAACACTTTTATCAGGCGGGCAAAGAACCGATCTTTCAATGATTGTTTCATATCCTGTTCAGCTATACTTAAGGCTTGTGACATACCAAGATACTTGTAAGAATCCATTTCAGAGAGAGACCTGAGGGATATATCTTCAGAGAGCTGTAGATTAAAAGAATCTTCAACTCTCCCTCTTTGTACATGGATGACCGCACACTTGTCTACTCCAAACTCCATTCCGATGTCGTTGCTAAAATTGCCGGTTATTTTGAGCAACTCCATCAGGTCTGTTTTCTTCGAAGCGTACAACTTGAGGTCATCCATGTACAGTAGATGAGATATAGGCTCACTCTCCCTCCGCAAATGGTAACCTAGCTTTGAATCCTTAAGTATAGCACTTAATGGATTCAAAGCTAAGCAGAACCACAACGGACTCAAACTGTCGCCCTGAAAGATACCCCTGCTTATCTTTATCAAGTCCGACGAACCAGAAAGGCCTCCACAGCCTGGGTGACGAAGAACTGTGGTCGACTGCCTCATACACGAACCGAGGAAAGAGCACAGCGCCGGGTGTACTCTGTACAGCTCTAGCACCCTCCCCAGCCATGTATGAGGCACCGAATCATAGGCCTTCTTATAGTCAATCCAGGCCATGGAGACATTCTATCTGGATCGTCGCACCTGTTGGCAAATGGCCATATCAATGAGGAGCAAATCCTTTGTACCCCGGGACCCCCCCTTACAACCATTCTGAGTAGGCGATAGAATATGCTGTGCCTTAAGGTGATTATTGATTTTTATTCTCAGAATGGATGTAAGGAGTTTATAGACCGTAGGTAGACATGTAATCGGTCTATAATTTTTAGGTTCCGAAGTGCTGCCAGATTTGTAAATCAAGTGAGTGACACCCGATGTCATAAAGCTAGGGAGCGATCCCAATTGAATAGCTTCTTGGAATTGAGTCGCTAGACGAAAATGTGAGCCCTGGAGCCTCTTTAGCCAGAATGCGTGCAGTCCATCCGGCCCCGGACTTCTCCAGTTCGGCGCCGCACGAACCGCACAGGCCAGATCTTCACGGCTTATGACTACGGGCTCCATTTCCTGAATGGGCCCACAGGATCGTCCAACAACATCAAACCATTCGCCCTCGGAGTGACTGACGGGCACTGACCAAATTTTACGCCAAAACTCGGCCATCACGGCCGCATTTGGCAAGTGCACGTCAGTCACTCTCTCTTGGGGGCGCTCCCAAGCCTGGTATACACTCCTTTGATTCGTCTGGAAGGTGCGATTCACGTGGTATCTATCTGCTCTCGCCTTATACCTGCGAATCCTCTTCGCCTCTTCTTTCTCTTATTATTATTATTATTAACCAGCGCATCCACACTCGGCCTCGGCGCGACCGCAAACGTAGCGAGACGCCATTACGCGTACAAGCGGGATGCTAGTATAGCTAGCGCCTGCAGTGTGACGTGCGCTGCCGAGCGCCGGCCGAGCGTCAGCCGAACGGCTCCGGCGCAATGTCGGCTATTTGACCAAACCTTTATTCGCTATGATTAATTAAACACGAAACGCGGTGCGTTTCACTAACTTCGTGAAATTGTCGGTTAATGTTACCTACTCTAGTGGCATACTGAATATATTTAAACAGAATACACATTACAGGATCATTCCATGAAGTTATCGTAACGCGCCGTGTTTGGTTATAGTGTATAAGTTCAATTCTCACTCGAAACGATTTTTTGATAAAAAACAATACAAAGAGGTAATTTAGCAAAATTGTTCTTAGAAGAAGATGACCATTCGAAAAATTGGCATTATGAGGAGTTGGCGTTTTGCGAACGGTTGTCATTTTGCGAAGTTTTCACTTTGAGCATAAATGAAATAAAATACTAGCTTTATCGATACATTCGTGTTAGATTACGAATCAGGAATAAAATGATAGCCAAAAAACGGTCGCTTTAGACTGTAGAAGGTTTAAAATATTTCATCATCATCATCATCTCAGCCCATACTTGTCCACTGTTGAACATAGGCCTCCCCAATCGCTTTCCAGCGTAACCGGTCCGATGCCACCTGCATCCAACGACTTCCTGCGATTTTCACAAGATCGTCGGTCCATCTGGCAGGCGGTCGTCCCACGCTGCGCTTGCCAATACGTGGTCTCCACTCTAGAATCTTTCTGCCCCAACGCCCGTCCGATCTACGCGCTATGTGGCCCGCCCATTGCCACTTCAGCTTGCTAATCTTAAGGGCTATGTCGGTAACCTTGGTTCTTCTACGAATCTCCTCATTCCTGATTCGATCGCGTAGAGAAACGCCGAGCATAGCTCTCTCCATAGCTCGCTGAGCAATTCTGAGCTTTTTTATGAGACCTATTGTAAGAGACCACGTCTCTGATCCATATATCATCACTGGTAACACACATTGACTGAAAACTTTAGTCTTAAGGCACTGAGGTATTTTGGATGAGAAGATGTTGCGCAGTTTCCCGAACGCTGCCCAGCCGAGTTGGACTCGTCGATTGACCTCTCTCTCAAAGTTGGACCTACCTAACCGGACTACCTGTCCCAGGTAAATGTATTCGTCGACAACTTCAAGAGTAGAGTTCCCAACGGTGAGTGCGGTGGGTACGACATGGACGTTAGACATTATTTTGGTTTTGTCCATGTTCATTTTAAGACCCACTTGTTGAGATACTCTGTTGAGGTCACCGAGCATTCGTCCTAGATCTTCCAGCGACTCCGCCACGACCACAATGTCGTCGGCAAATCGAAGGTGAGTAATGTATTCGCCATTGATGTTGATGCCAAGTCCTTGCCATTCCAAGAGCTTGAAGGCGTCCTCTAAGGTGGCCGTAAACAGTTTCGGAGAAAAGACGTCTCCCTGTCTTACTCCTCTTTTTATTGGGATTGCCTTCGTGCACTGCCCCTGTAGTCGGACTGACATGGTGGCGTTATTATACAAGCACTTCAACACTTCGATGTACCGATAGTCAATGCGGCATCGCTGGAGAGATCTAAGAACCGCCCAAGTCTCGATCGAATCGAAGGCTTTCTCATAGTCCACAAACGTCAAGCATAGTGGCCGATTATACTCCTCGGTCTTCTGTATAATCTGCCGCAGCGTATGTATGTGGTCTATGGTACTAAAGCCTTTCCGGAAACCGGCTTGTTCGGGAGGCTGGAAGTCATCAAACCTGCGTTCGAGACGATTCGTAATGACTCTCGAAAACAACTTATAAAATATTTATGACCTTAGAACTTTTTATTATGGTAGTATTAGCAAAGCACAGCATGTTATCGTTCACGTTGTCTATGGTCGGAACGAACTAATTGGGAATAAAACTACACCCATAGTTGTGATGTTATTTTTCGGACTGCCACTTTTAATCTAGTACTCATAATATATGGATGACTAGCATAAATAATGAGCTGGCTCGGGTCTTTGCCCTGCGCAACTGCAATCGCGTCATGAAGCAGATAGGTTTCGGCAAATAGCCGATGGTGCGCTCGGGAGGCGCTCGACTGGCTCTCGGCCGGCAGTCGGCAGCGCAGCGCAAAGTCACACGGCGCGCATGACGTTGCGCCGGCCGGGCGGCCGCTCTATCGCTGTCAACTTCTAAAATTCAAACAACAATGCTATGCGTCCTGCTCGCACGCATAACGGCTTCTCGCTTCCTCCGTGCTCCGTTTATATCATCATAATGACATCGGGCGCAACTGCGGCAGGTCGTGACGTTTGCCGTCGCCCCGAGCGAGGTGTAGCTGTGTGTCGTCTCCCATACATTTCAGTACATTGCAATAGGGAATATTCGTGTAATTAAAATAAGGGTCAAATATTTTTTTTACAAACTTTATCGCATTAGAATAATGTCTATATCAATATTTTTTTAATAACATTACTTTTTTATTAAGAAAATAATTATTGAAAGTACAAAAAAATTAGTGGGAAATTCAAAGTAGCTGGAACGCCACGCTATGGGTCAAATCGAATATGACGTCAGAGTCTACAATACAAATGTCAACAAGTGCATACTTGTTGGATGTTTGCTATTGAGTTAGTTTTATTGTTATTTTTTGTTGTCGACTTACACAAAGACAAAATTTTAGTTTAAATTATTTAAGTTAATTCTTACGTTAAAGTGATCTTCACAGCAATATAAACAAGTTGATGGAGATACCATGTCTCTTTTTCTGATTTTACACCACTTTCTCCTTATGTCCACACCTATCGGTTGCATTTCTTATTGTATTTTTTTACCTAGGCACAGCACAGTGTTGTTCCATTGTATAATAGTCGCAAAATACAAAATAAAAATAAATTACAGAATAAAATACTTCTACAGTTGTTCACTAATTGATTGTTATTATAGACTTTGACGTCATGCTAAGCGTGCCAAAATGGCGGGCGTTTCAGGTGCTCTTATCTGTATGCGATCTTCAAAAATTTTTTTTTTGCCCTTTACGTTTTGGTTTAAACGCTTAATTTTTTTTTGCAATTATATGTTGATGTAATCTATCGTATAAAAATATAAAAAAATACACGCATATTTCCTATTCCACAGGTTGCGCCACCATCGCGCTACGTCGGCAATGTGGAGAAACCTTAACTCTTCAATACTTCTAACACTCACTGCTCTTAATCGTTTCCTGGATTTAAATCCTGACTGATCTGTTTGTTGATGGATGTTCGAAAGTTTTGTATGAATTTCAACGGTTTTGCGAGAAGGATAAACGACTCTGGATACTTTGTTGTAATTTGAGTTCAATTGTCTTTATAGTTTTTGTTAATTATAGACCTTCTACTAGTGTAGATATAATTAAATTGATAAATGGCAGTAAAATGGATGGCAGTTTCTG
This sequence comes from Phalera bucephala, assembly GCA_905147815.2. Taxonomy (NCBI): domain Eukaryota; kingdom Metazoa; phylum Arthropoda; class Insecta; order Lepidoptera; family Notodontidae; genus Phalera; species Phalera bucephala. Next base: position 34,896,536 of record LR990614.1, on the reverse strand, counting down.
ATATTGTTGTGTATATTGTAGCATGGAGTCGGTGAGCGCGTGGCGCGTGGCCCAGGCCGGCGTGCGCGGGCGCAAAGCGCCGCATCACCACCTCACCGTGAAGATCTTCATCGGCTTCGAGTACGAGTGCCCGCGCGGACACCGGTATGTAAGACATATTGTTACGTTTGCAGGGTTATTAAATGCCGAATAAAGTGCGAAGTACTTTGTTAGGCGGCGTACTGTTATATATATTCTATGTACACAATACGACACACCATACACCTTTTCTATTCCGTCAGCATTTCCATCTCAATACATTCGCATCCCACTCAGAAGCCAACAGTCTCATTCCATCCATCCAACTCGGCGGTTGTGTTTAATCAAATCTCTGTGTTCTTTTTTAAAAACCCCTTTCTCTTGAGACTCATAATAGTTCTGTCGTGACGTTTGCCGTCACGCCGAGCGTGACTGTACTGTGTTGTCGTCCGTACATTTCAGTACATTACATCTCCCCAGGCCGCGCCACTGTCGCGCTTCCGTCGCGCATCCGCGGCTATGTGACGAAACCGGACGATTTAGCGCAGTTGTTAAGAGCTTAAGCCGCTCCACCCACTGGGTCTAATAGTCGCGGGTTCGTCCCGCACGGCACAAAGCTTTGTGTGGCCCACAATTATTTAATTTCTGTATGTGAATTTTCATGTTACATAGGAATAAATCCGTTTACTTTAAAAACCTTAAATCAATGGTATGATGTGTGCAGGTTCATGATGTCGTCGCCGGAGAGCGTGGTGAGCGGGTGCGCGGGCGGGTGCGGGCGCGAGGCGGGGCTGGCGGGCGCGCGCCTGGCGGCCGCCGACATGCCGCTGTACGCGCCCTGCCTGTGCCGGCCCGCGCACGCGCCCGCGCCCGCCTCCCCCGCCGCGCCCGCGCCCGGCGCCATGCTCGCGCAGCTCATGCGCGTGCACGTCGTCACGCCTAAGGCGCCCGTTCACGTCACTCTGGACCCTAAGGTAGAGCTGTGATCCGAATCCGCGATCGAAACAACGCGAGTGGTTGCCTCTCTTTCAGTTTCGAACCGCAATTGTAGGCGCCGATATCGATATTAGTACCATTTTGATTGCAGTATATTATTTCCTGTTTATTGTGTGAAATTTGAAAACGAAAAACTACTGCCATACTAGACAAAAATACGATGACGACGACGAAGTCGTAGATCCTTAGCCTAGCCCGCCGACCGGCGCACTTAGTACACCCCCTTCCCCTGTAGCGACTGTCCAAACCGAGGCGTTCCTCTTGAAGGCGCCCTCGTGTATGTCGCCCCCTTACTCTTCTGGCTCGAGCGTAGTGGTTGCACGCTCGCCCTTATGTCCGGTGAAGCTGTAAAGGCCTCACGGCCAACAGCGTATATCACTCAAACACACACACACACACACACACGTGATCACATAACGAGAATGCAAAAGATATATCCCCGAAACGTAATCAGCTGAGTTCGCTCAAGTTTGACAATAAACTCACTTTCAATAAACACACTTTCTCCCTAACTGGACAGAAGGAAACCGCTGCGATGGTTTTTAAAATGGTAAAACTTACTCATTGCTAATTCTTTAAACAAACTGTCAAAACGAAGCCAGCGCAAAGTTTTTTATTAGTGCGTCAGAAACGGCCACATACCTCGGTCTTCCCCGTGATTGAAATCTTCTGAAGATTCCTCCCTACGACACCCAATATGTAAACCTATCCAAATTCTATCCATGTAAATATATCTTCACGCAAGATCCCTTGCGGGGTAGGCAGAGAGTACAGAATTCCAACAGGCTCTTTCCTTACATACCTCGCTTCCTCCACTCTCATAGTTCGTTTCATACACTATCCTATCCACATTGATATAAAATAATCTTTTCTTATCGCAGGCACAACCAGTAGCGGGCGGGCCGATCTTCATCCCGCAACCAGTAGGATCTCCGCCCATCAAGTTGTCAGCGTCCGCATACTGGGTGCTCCGACTACCTTACATGTACAGCGACGAACGCGGCTGCTTACCACGCCCTCGCCCCAACACCCCTCACCACCCGGGCACACTCATCGCACCGCTGTTCGGACTACAAGACTGAACTATCTTATGTTGGCTAGTACTGGGTTACCTCAGCGTACTTCGACCAGTTGGGATATCTTGTGCTGCCTACCTGCAAAGCTAATGCTCTTACGTACCTGGAGATCCAGATAATCTCTGTACCAGGTTGTAGATTCCGGCAACTACCTTAATAACCCAGCCTATACTGTCCCGTTGCCAGCAAGCGTATATGAAACGAACTATGACAGTGGAAGCCAAAGAGGTATGTAAGGATAGAATGTGTTGGAACTACTGTCTGCCCACCACGCAAAGAACCTGGCGATGATAAAGGTGGACTATCCTAATGGACAACGGAAGTAAGAAATAGAGGTCAACCTATATTGCTCCACTGCTGCTCGAAGACCTTTTCTCATAAATCGATATGCATGGAGTCCGAACATACGGATCCAGTGCGGATTGGGAGGATTACCTTCATCATTATTATCCGAAAGGCATCCAATGACCTCCCTGAAGAAACCTGCAAGGAAAGCCAGTGCTTTGCGCTGTATGCATCTATGAGCTGACCTTACTACCCATAAAAACTACATGGAAGCAGTGATAGTTGTTGAAAGCTCGCCTGTTAAATAAAGTCCATAGTTCAACTAACGACACCTCTTGAGTTTTTGGAACTATGTGTATTATCATAATTTTTATTTTAAAATAAATGATTAACATTTAAACTATTGTGTCATTTGCTTTTATTTCTATTTCCCATGAATTAAAATAAGGATTGATAGACCTTCAACCAATGTCCTTTGCCTATGTTCATTTATTGCAGAAATAATGTTTTTTTATATTAAAATATTTGTTATCAATTAATATAGATACGTTAAATTAAAAGAATAAACGATTTTGTATTTACTAGTCAATAAAATATATAGTAAACTTAAAACCTCTTTATATTATAATTAAAACAATAAAAAGAAATTTAATTGACTTCAGTACACATGCGCTCGTTGCCGCAAACCACGTGCGTGTCGACTCCATCTTGCGCACGCAGTTCAAAATAAATCATTATTATATTTGTATATAATCAAACGTAACGAATAAAATATAATATTAATATTTAACTTTTATAAAATAAAGTAACGATTGAACAATATGTTAAATGTTAGATAAATAGGATTTGAGGATAAAAGTATTGAAATTGTGGGCGTGGCTTTTATTCCGGTGGGTCAGGAGTGTGGGTAGGGTGGTGGGGTGTTTGTGGCTTCGTGCTTCGAGACGCGCTGTCTCGGCATCAGTCGTCCTTGCGCCGTGGCCGCGCAAACATCTCAGGAGGGAACGTTGTCCGACGTTGTTCTGCTTTACTACATCGCAACTTTGCAAACTTTTTAGCGGCACACATGCCGCTGCTACATCAGGTAAGAATTTTAAATTTATTTCTGCTATCGATTGAATCCTATTTTGGTTAGAATTTGTCGGTCTGAACAATTTTAGACCTCGTAGTGGTTCGAGACGATGAGACGCTAGTTTTCAGCCTGCGAATTACATTATTGTGGTGCCGTCTGGCGAGATTCCTAATAATTCTTATAGATTTAGCTTAAGAGTTGATTCGTGCGGCACGCTGAACTAATTTAGGGTTGATTTGTCTCGTCACGCTGTAATTTCCGTGCGTTCTAAAGTTTGACTTTGAATCTACCTTGATTTTTATTTCTTTAAGTACCCGCTTTTTGATATTAGAAAGTTTAAGATTGTCTCCAAGTAAACCGGTCGTTGTGGCGGTCTTTAGGGGAGGCCTTTGTCCTGCAGTGGACGTCTTTCGGCTGAAGAAGTGAAAACCCACAAAGTGAAAACTAATTACGGACATTTATTTCACTGCGTATTGGTTGAAGCTAGGATTTACTACTGCGTACAGAAAATAAATTTCGTCGACATGGTAAAACTACCCTCTTTATCTTGAACATTACTGCTTTCATTTCTAGTGCTGAATTTATGTATTTGAAACCAATTAACTGTGAATTTGAAGTGAGTTTAGGGACATTGATTTTCGTATTTTATGCATGCTTCTGGATGGAGAATATATTGGAACCTTTAGATTTGCCCTGCTAGATTCGGGGCAGTCTCTTAAGCGTCATGTTTGTTTCTTGCTAATGGTATTCTCGGCACAGGACAACAGCCGCGGAGGCGGCGGCTCTGAGAATCGTCGCTCGCTGGCGGAATTTCTCGGATTCGAGTCCTCGCCGCTTGGCGAGCCAGCCGCCGCTCCCACGCTGAACAATCGGGCCAATGTAAGTACACGAGTTGATTTGGAACCTTAGTTTGGAACTTAACGTACCTAGTTAAACTTATTTGAAATCATAATTATTACTATAAATGAAGGTAGCACTCTGTTCGCGCTAATGTTCAAAATTTTGTAGGGTAGTTTTATTTTTACAATCGCTCGTTTCCGGTACGGGACTCTTATTCTATAGTTTGCATTATTGTACGTATGGTATTACTAAGGTTTAAATTGGTACGAAATTACAATTTGCCCAATTTTAATAATTGATTCAATGTTGCTATCATGTTGTTGAAATAGTTTCACGAGAGTTAATTTCAACCTTAAATATGCACTTAAAATTAGTAGTATTTCAAATCCCCGTTTAAATATTTGATCGCTTTTTTTCGATTGGATAAGTTTTTTCGGCTTATAATCGTGTGAATAACTTTGAAATTTGTTTCCGATCTTTGCAGTTCGAAAGTTATCCGATAATGTCTATAAAATATTTCTATTTTTTAAGTTACTAGATATTTAAAATCATTTTACGCATGCTTCTCGGTTAACAAATCTTAATCTATTTTGTTATAAATCATTAATATAATTTGAAAACTGTATTTTATAAAATCAATTTAGTCCCCATCTTGGATTTGGCCGTTTTTTCCGTTAAAATTTTATTTTCAAACTAGCTCTTTATTTAGTGACTTTGTACATACAACGGTCAAATATTTAGTTAGAAAACTTCCCGAAAGATTTTCTAATGCTGATACAATATTCACATGGACCTTGGATTAAAAATAAAATTGGGCTACTAATCGTTCTGCGAAGCTATGCTATAAGATTTTTATGTACATAACTAACGGTATCATCCCTGTAATTGCTATCGTTACATATTAGTCCCACGTTGCGCGCCAACATTACTATGACTACCCGCATTAAAATTGTAATAAGTTTAGGCAATTAACATGTAATAAAAAAATCTCTTGGCTTTGTCCTTTCACGACATCCTATGCATCAATTTTCATGTCGTTTAATATTTTCCTTACATTACTCTTTACCATTTAGCCTATTTGTTTCACCTTGAGCGCCAACTCTGGGCTAATTTCAGGCTTCTAATTGTTCCGTGAAGCTCTTATAAAATTTTATGTAAATAATATCAAAGGCTCTGTCTCATAATTTTTCGTATTGTTACCTTTTTAAACCCACGTTGCGTGCCAAAATTGACTACCTGTATCAAAATCATACTTTCATATAAGCAATTGTTAACATCCGTTTTGACGGACGGCTTTGTCCAGTGGTTAAGGGGTGGAGCCGCCAATTGGATACAGTAGTCACTGGTTCGATTCCCGCACTGGACAAATCATTGTGACCCACAAATATGTATTTGTTTCGGGCTGGGTATTTGTATATGTGAATTTCGTGTTTGTAAACGTACCCACTATACAGGAATTTTCTAGTGGTGGCTACCTTTTTAAGAAAAAAAGCTAAGATTTGCCACTTAACCTCGCATGTCATCATATTTTTCCTACATTACTCTGTACCGTTTAGCCTATTAAAGTCCCTCGTTGGGCGCCAACTTTGCTCTCGACGCCTACATGCGTCAAACTACATTTATATAGCAGCCAAGTGTTTAAATCAAATTTCAAGTACAGCACACTATAGGTTTTATTGTCCGTTCATAATGTACCATACGACATCCGGTTTGATGTCAGTTAATGTTGATCCCGGGCCGCTGCCAACATTGCCTGGTATAATGGTCGCGCCGTGCCAAATAATGCGGGCCGTATAGCTTGGGTTACTGCACTTGAATTAGCTTGTACGGCTGTTGGATTTCGTGTGGGGATGCGTTTAAGGCCGGCTACATTGTCGGCAATTTCTGTTATGCTGCTCCACCTGCGGCTTAATGCGATAAAAATAGGGCATTATGCAGAATTTGCTAACATTTAATGCGTTGTGATGTGGCAACGTGGTCTTTTTTTAGCGGTTATTTGTTTTTAAACTAGGCTCCACACTGATTTATTCCTGTGTCGTGGGTGCGTTTACAAACATGAAAATTCACATACACAAATACTCAGACCGGAACGAATAATTGTGATTCACACAAAGATTTGGCCCGTGCGGGAATCCAACCCGCGACTATTAGCCTGTGGGCGGAGCGGCTTAAGCTCTTAACCGCTGCACTAAATTTTTACAGCATTTTGACGCAAGTTTTAACTTAAATAACTTTGGTCGAGCACGTATTATACTATCGATGAGTCTATAGGCACCCCAAAACTATATACAAGATGTATCGTAATTAGCTTAGATTAGCTAATTGATTGATCTATCTATATCACCACGTCAGATCCCTTACGGGGTAGGCAGAGAGTACAGAGTTCCAACAGGTTCTTTCTTACATACCTCTCTAGCTTCCTCCACTCTCATAGTTCGTTTCATACACGCTCGCAGGTTACCGAGACTCCCGACTTGTCCTACAGATAAGACCCGGTCTATTGATTGATTGAAACCAAATTTGCAAATTCAAAGCTTTTTACCCCTTTTTTAAGCACTTTTATACCCCAATTAACAATGTAACTTCTATTTGTGTGGATATTGAGACAAACATTTGAAGTCTTCATATAGCTTTGAATTAATAATTAATTTAGTTTGTTATAGCGCACTGCAGGAACAGCAGTATCTTTTAAAAAATTTGAAAAATATAGAATACTTTTATAATAGTTGGAATGAATTCAGTTATCGATTTAGAACAAACTATTTTCAGATGTTGCGTTTATTATGTTACGCCTTGTTTACCGGTAATTTATATAACTTGGTCCAGTTGTTATGAAGCTTAAGCCAGTCCGCCCATTTGAACTGCGTTCGATACGCACGACAAATGTTTCGGTCTTGATGATTATTTAGATATCTAGATTTCATTTTTACAAACTCGCCCACGACGCTGGAATACTTTCTAGTGTGGTAGGTTACGTTTTTATAAATGCTAAGTTTAACTAAATGTCTCAAAGGTTTGGAATTTTTTAAATTTAATGCTTGTCGCATTTGCTTTAAAGAATACTTTAAATAGAAAGAAAAAATCATCGCATGTTGTGGGAATCTAACCTACGTAAGCCGCTGTGGTTAGAGCGGTCGCCGTGGCATGGATTACGTGGGTTCAGTTCCCACCCGAAGCGATGAATTTTTCTATTTAGAATCTATTGTCTTAAACCCAGTTGCAGACAGGTTTTTTAAATGTAAAGATTACATTAATCGCCAATGCTACGAATATAATGTGAAAGTTTGTATGTGTGTTACTGAATCACGTAAAAACGGCTGGGGACCTATTTGGATACAATTTTACACAAAAAATTTATTACCTGGGTTAAGACTAGGATACTTTTTATCCCGGATAAACTTTAGGTTCCATACTAGTCGACGCAAAGTCGCGGGCAGAAGCTAGTCTATTTATAATATAGGTATGATTTAAAGATACATTAGTATTAGCCCTGTTGAGAAACTGTCTTGCACGGGCCTTCTCTCAAACAGAGGGTTTAGGCCATAGTCTACCACGCTGGCTCAGTACGGGTTGGCGAACTTCACACACCTTCGAGAAACTCTTAGGCATGCAGGTTTCCTCACGATGTTTTCCTTTACCGTTAAAGAAAGGGAGTTATTTTTGAAGATATATTGTAATCTATTAAATTTATAGATGTCTGCAACTGATCGTAAATGTAAAAAATAATTGAGCATCCATCGGTTTGCATTCTATGCGGTCACTATCAATCCATTTGCATCCCTTACTATCTACATCAGATCCTATTAATATTCATTGGCAGTGCACTTAAAGGGTAGTCGAGCACGATACTATTTCTACATCCCTTATTTATAGACGGCGGGTCGGATATGAATCTTCTCAATTCGGTAATGGCGATGGAGGCAGTAGACTGGGGCACTGTTGCGTTGGTTTAGCGGCTTAGTGGCTGGCAATCACGATGGCCCTGGGACCGAATCCTAAGTCAAAAATTAAATAAAAAATGTTTGGGCATCTAGCTTTTGAAATCTTGTATTTTGAATACGGTAAAATAAGCAATAATTCCTATCTTGAATAAATCTAGACGCATCATCCTTACAACCAACTAACACTACAAACATCGGTATCGCAGATTCTTTTCGTCCGGGAATCTAACCCCCAACTATTTAATCCAATAAGCCGTTACATAGCAATGCCAAATTATAAAAAAGTCTCTTATTATTTCACAAGCGGGGGTGTGACAGGAGTGCACGCTCCTGATTATTTTTTATTCGTAAAAATAAAAACACGCTGATCTAAAACTCTTATCAAGTTAAACGCCACTTGAACTATACGCTACTAAAACAGAGGTAATCTGTAATTACTAAGAACAAAATCTCGTATTGATAGCTATTTCTTTCTAAGAGTATCAAAATAAACATCCCCTTCCCCCGGGCGTCCGCGTCACAACACAGCCCCGGTATTGCGCCCCGTTAACAATCGCGCACTTGGCAATCGTCTGGCGGCAGCTATTGGCATGCAGCTGGCAATATAATATTATTTGTGTAGGGTCTGCCAATGCCTGGCGCGGGTAATCGGCGGGGCTCGCGAGCCGGAAAATCTTGGATACAGATACTTTTTCATGCTTGTTAGGTTTTGGATCGCGCTGCGTTTGACTGCTGCCGCGATAGGTTTGGATTAGATTAAATTTGGCTACTTTAGTTTTTATTTATTAGCTTAATTTGTTGTGCCGATTACTTTTTGCGGAGTTTATATGAAGTGAAGTTTTATTTTGCTAGTAATGTTGATTTAAATGCTAAAAATATCGATCTTACCCCTTACCTTACGCAGCGAACGCAAACGAAAAGCAAACGCGCGAAATCTCTTCAAATCGGCGGCGTGGCAGAATGGTCATAGATTAAGCAATGCAATAGCCTCTCCACTATTAAGGGGGCCGTGTATCTTTGGCGTAATGTGAAACTTTAATGTCGTGATGGGTATTTTACATTTCAGTTCACTCGCACAGTAGTCGGAGAAAATGGATATGAAAATGGCGTGTAAAGTAAACGGACTCTGTACATCTTATGTCCACTCTTCCCGATTCATTGTCACAGCTGATATTCTCGTACCAGAGCCATGTCTCTATTTCTTTGCTCATTGTCGCGCAAGTGGCTAAATGTTATCCAGGGGTCCCAATCCCTCTAGCTACCAAAACCCGTCTACGGCTGGGTTAAGTTTGCCGTAATAAGTTCGCGAAGGCTTAAGAAGTTAGTAAGGATATCGTCGCCTTAGAAAACTTCGGGAATCAATTTTGGATACATATTTTTTTTCTATTTTAATTATAGTTCATCGTATGCATACAGACAAATAATTGGCATTCACTTTTTTTGAACTGCCTCGTTGGTTTTGTGGCGTATAAATCGCAAGGCGATCGGATCCTGGGTTAGAATCTTAGGTCGGACAGTTTAGTTTAGGCCAGGTATAATGCCAGTAGCCTCTTTGCTTAATACATTGCAACTATCGTCGGAGAAAGGTGTACACGCAGTACACCTTTGCCACCCCCCTTGAGAAATATAGGAGACTGTTCATTATTTTAATTTTCGTAAAACTTCTGATTATGTCCAGGAGTGCGTGTCTGACGAGTGGCGCTGGGCGCAGCCGGGCAGCCCGGAGGCTGCGCAGACGCCGCGCGCACTCGTGCCGTCCGCCTGCTTCCCACCTCGACATACCACCGCTTATACCAGCTACAGGTAACTTGTACCTCTTGTAGTCGTTTTTTAACTTAAGTGAGGTTAGGACTTCCAGGTACACCTAAATCTGTCTTTAACGACTTCGAACACTTCTTGAAGAATAGCTCTCGCAACTACAGGTAAACTACCGTAAGTAAGGTCTGCTCTTGTCGATTATTTTGTGGCAATAGGCAATAATGCCACATATTTAAGACTTGATGTTATCAAGACTGCTTAGACTGCCTCGTTGGTCTAGTGGCAAAGCACATCGCTTTGTGATCACGAGGTCCTGGGTTCAAATCCTAGGTCGGAACAATGTAGTTTTTCTAACGAAAAATTCCCAGTATGAGTCCGGAGTCTGGAACTGTGCCCGGTATATGGCAATAGGCTCGCCCCCTATTACATGGGACTAAACATCGTCTGCGAAACGTGGGTGTACTCAGTATACCTCTGCCACCCCCGCTTGGGGAATATAGGCGTGACGGTGGATTTTTTTTTTTCTTTTTATGTTATCAATTTAATAGTACTAAGATTTTATCATATCTCGACCTCTCGTAAAAAAATGTTACAAGGATTTACATCCTTCCTTGGCTGTATGCTTGGCAATCATGGTGAGTAGGTATATAATGTATTGAAGAGCTGTACTGTGGACTTTGTGGCAGAGTTCTTAGATTTACGCGAATATTAAACATGAAATAAAACTATTTTTCGGATTTTATCCCGGTTTATTTTTCAGTTAGACATCCAAACTGTATAGTTTTTCCAGGGTACCTTCAAACGACGGGAACTTAAAAATCAAAAATAAACCGCAACAAAATTCAGAAAATAGTGTTATTTCATGTTTTCTAAGCTTATAAGTCTGTTCGCATTTGCCTGTCAGTTTATCTTTTCTACAATCTTAAACACTAAGATCGCCTGCATATATTTTCATTATAATTCTGCCTTAATTTTCCATTAAGTCATAATATAAAATATTGTTAGTGTGAAAATGTAGTATCCTTCCAAAATACTCAACACAACGCGTCTGCTCCCCCGCGCCATTACGGCTAATTAAAAACTTTGCGTACCTGCCGCGCGGGACTCCGGCCTAAGTAGCGCCCCGTGTCTGCTAATGCAGCCATTAGAGGGTGAAGCAGACAACGCTGTACTAAGCGAAGTTGGGATATAAAATGGGCCTTGTGTGTATGGGATTACATTAAAAGTATGTTCGTGGACTACTAAAAGCTTAGTTGTAAATATGGTTGTGAAGGGACAAATTTCTGCGCCGGGCACTTTTCCCTAAGAATAGTTTATCGCGAAGACCTGCCACCCGACGCATGCTGACGCTTGTTACTCCCGGTGTAAGAAAGGTCGATAATTTATAGCATGCTGCCGACACGCGAAGAAAAACTTGTGGAAATTTTCTGTATGTTGAAACTCTTATTTTCTTTCAAAATTATCTATACTAAAATTATAAGAGGTAAGATTTGTGTTTGTAAAGAATAAACTCAAATATTGGACCGATTTCGAAAATTCTTTCACCATTAGAAAGCTACCTTATCCAGAAGTGACATAAGGGCTATATAGCATAGACCCGGTAGGTGGTGCTGTTGTCGACCGGGTACGAAGTCGGGGGAAACTGCTACTTAAATATAATCTTAGTGGTCGAATTTGCGATTAAGTTTGTTCGATTAAATGCCTTGGAATGGCACGTTAGGAAAGAATATTACTTGTATATTAAAGATTTTTTTATTTCATATGACTTAACATTGTTAGAATTTTGACTATAAATATGGTATTGAGTGCGTAATGTTTCCTTTTGTTGCAGCGAAAGTGCGCAGCCGGGGTCACTGTGGTCCGCAGAGTCCGCTTCCGGCGGACTAACAGACCTTGTGGCTTCCTTAGTAAGTAGCGATTTTGACCTATTGATACTCGGTCACGTTCCGTAAACGTGGCTTCGTCAGCCTTGTTTTTTGGAATTGATATGTATCGTCCCCTATATATCGCTACAGTTGCGCCTACCTACCACTAGATGGTGCTCACGATTCGCCGTACATGTCTAGAACGCGATATTAGAGTGCGCACGACGTGTAACATATATACAAGCCCCCGACAACAGCTCTCTGGGTTCCACTCCGATCTAGGACTCGAACCTATTCGCGCCTTTATTAAAAAGGCGTCAACACGTCACTTCACAAAAGCATCTACCCATGCGAATCCTTTAATCGTAGCCGCCGCCGACTACGATCCCCCCGATGCTTTGTCATCCATTCTTTCCGCTCAGAATACGGGCGACGACGACGTAGTCGTAGATCCCCTCCCATAGCCGGCGGTTGATCGATGCACTTAGTAGTGCACCCGTCCCGCGACGCGACCCCTACAGCGACTGTCCCAACCGAGGGCGCCTCTTCAAGGCGCCCTCGAGTATGTCGCCCCTTGCCCTTCTGGCTCGAGCGTAGTGGTTGCACGCTCGCCCTTAAGTCCGGTGAAGCTGTAAAGTGTACATCAGTCACACACACACACAACAGCTCTCTGGGAGAGTGGCAGGTCCCGCCAGACACACCACCCGTCTGGCTGGTAGATCTTCTTTGACAAATCCTGCCACAACGTTCCTGCCATAGATAGTATACGCCATGTGATTTTCTAATACAGTAAATGGCCTATTACGGAGTTAGCGAGCTACGTCTTCGGCCACGTCACTTCGGTCCTAGCGACTAAGCGCTCTGGAGTTTTGATGATGAGTTAAGATGAATGCCTCGTAGGTCTAGTGGCAAAGCGCATCGCTTGATCACGAGGTTTTTGGTTCAAATCCTAGGTCGTGCAAATGAAGTTTTTCGAACTGAAACTTCGAATATATGGCAATATGCTCGCCCTCTATTACATGGGACCTAACATCGTCGGCGAGGTGGGTGTACTCGCTACACCTCTGCTACCCCCGCTTGGGGAATAGTTCGAATCGGCTCTAGCAAACATTATTGCTCTTCAAGATGCAACAGTTTGCTTAAACTACTATAAGATCCGAGGTCATTGTCTTCCAATTAGGATCTGCCGTTATTGCGGTGTGCGTGGTTGGCAAATACAGAAGTGGGCGGGGTGTAACAGTCAGTCTTGTTTAGGGAAATCCAAAAATGCCATGCAATGCTTTTTCATGCTTGTTAGGTTTTGGATCGCGCTGCGTTTGACTGCTGCCGCGATAGGTTTGGATTAGATTAAATTTGGCTACTTTAGTTTTTATTTATTAGCTTAATTTGTTGTGCCGATTACTTTTTGCGGAGTTTATATGAAGTGAAGTTTTATTTTGCTAGGAATGTTGATTTAAACGCTAAAAATATCGATCTTACCCCTTAGCTTACGCAGCGAACGCGAACGAAAAACAAACGCGCGAAATCTCTTCAAATCGGCGGCGTGGCAGAATGGTCATAGATTAAGCAATGCAATAGCCTCTCCACTATTAAGGGGGCCGTGTATCTTTGGCGTAATGTGAAACTTTAATGTCATGATGGGCATTTTACATTTCAGTTCACTCGCACGGTAGTCTGAGAAAATGGATATGAAAATGGCGTGTAAAGTAAACGGACTCTGTACATCTTATGTCCACTTCTCTTCCCGATTCATTGTCACAGCTTATTCTCGTGCCAGAGCCATGTCTCTATTTCTTTGCTCATTGTCGCGCAAGTGGCTAAATGTTATCCAGGGGTCCCAATCCCTCGGCTACCAAAACCCGTCTACGGCTGGGTTAAGTTTGCCGTAATAAGTTCGCGAAGGCTTAAGAAGTTAGTAAGGATATCGTCGCCTTAGAAAACTTCGGGAATCTATTTTGGATACATATTTTTTTTCTATTTTAATTATAGTTCATCGTATGCATACAGACAAATAATTGGCATTCACTTTTTTTGAACTGCCTCGTTGGTTTTGTGGCGTATAAATCGCAAGGCGATCGGATCCTGGGTTAGAATCTTAGGTCGGGCAGTTTAGTTTAGGCCAGGTATAATGCCAGTAGCCTCTTTGCTTAATACATTGCAACTATCGTCGGAGAAAGGTGTACACGCAGTACACCTTTGCCACCCCCCTTGAGAAATATAGGAGACTGTTCATTATTTTAATTTTCGTAAAACTTCTGATTATGTCCAGGAGTGCGTGTCTGACGAGTGGCGCTGGGCGCAGCCGGGCAGCCCGGAGGCTGCGCAGACGCCGCGCGCACTCGTGCCGTCCGCCTGCTTCCCACCTCGACATACCACCGCTTATACCAGCTACAGGTAACTTGTACCTCTTGTAGTCGTTTTTTAACTTAAGTGAGGTTAGGACTTCCAGGTACACCTAAATCTGTCTTTAACGACTTCGAACACTTCTTGAAGAATAGCTCTCGCAACTACAGGTAAACTACCGTAAGTAAGGTCTGCTCTTGTCGATTATTTTGTGGCAATAGGCAATAATGCCACATATTTAAGACTTGAGGTTATTAACTTAATAGTACTAAGATTTTATCATATCTCGACCTCTCGTAAAAAAATGTTACAAGGATTTACATCCTTCCTTGGCTGTATGCTTGGCAATCATGGTGAGTAGGTATATAATGTATTGAGCTGTACTGTGGACTTTGTGGCAGAGTTCTTAGATTTACGCGAATATTAAACATGAAATAAAACTATTTTTCGGATTTTATCCCGGTTTATTTTTCAGTTAGACATCCAAACTGTATAGTTGTTCCAGGGTACCTTCAAACGACGGCAACTTAAAAATCAAAAATAAACCGCGATAAAATTCAAAAAATAGTGTTATTTCATGTTTTCTAATCTTTTTAAGTCTGTTCGCATTTGCCTATGTCAGTTTATCTTTTCTACAATCTTAAACACTAAGATCGACTGCATATATTTTCATTATAATTCTGCCTTAATTTTCCATTAAGGCATAATATAAAATATTATCAGTGTGAAAATGTATTATCCTTCCAAAATACTCAACACAACGCGTCTGCTCCCCCGCGCCATTACGGCTAATTAAAAACTTTGCGTACCTGCCGCGCGGGACTCCGGCCTAAGTAGCGCCCCGTGTCTGCTAATGCAGTCATTAGAGGGTGAAGCAGACAACGCTGTACTAAGCGAAGTTGGGATATAAAATGGGCCTAGTGTGTATGGGATTACATTAAAAGTATGTTCGTAGACTACTAAAAGCTTAGTTGTAAATATGGTTGTGAAGGGACAAATTTCTGGGCCCGGGCACTTTTCCCTAAGAATAGTTTATCGCGAAGACCTGCCACCCGACGTATGCTGACGCTTGTTACTCCCGGTGTAAGAAAGGTCGATAATTTATAGCATGCTGCCGACACGCGAAGAAAAACTTGTGGAAATTTTCTGTATGTTGAAACTCTTATTTTCTTTCAAAATTATCTATACTAAAATTATAAGAGGTAAGATTTGTATGTTTGTAAAGAATAAACTCAAACTATTAGACCGATTTCGAAACATCTTTCACCATTAGAAAGCTACCTTCTCCAGAAGTGACATAAGGGCTATATAGCATAGACCCGCTAGGTGGTGCTGTTGTCGACCGGGTACGAAGTCGGGGGAAACTGCTACTTAAATATAATCTTAGTGGTCGAATTTGCGATTAAGTTCGTTCGATTAAATGCCTTGGAATGACACGTTAGGAAAGAATATTACTTGAATATTAAAGATTTTTTTATTTCATATGACTCTTAACATTGTTAGAATTTTGACTATACATATTGTATTGAGTGCGTAATGTTTCCTTTTGTTGCAGCGAAAGTGCGCAGCCGGGGTCACTGTGGTCCGCAGAGTCCGCTTCCGGCGGACTAACAGACCTCGTGGCTTCCTTAGTAAGTAGCGATTTTGACCTATTGATACTCGGTCACGTTCCGTAAACGTGGCTTCGTCAGCCTTGTATAGTTTTTTGGAATTGATATGTAGCGTCCCCTATATATCGCTACAGTTGCGCCTACCTAGCAATAGATGGTGCTGACCATTCGCCATACATGTCTAGAACGCGATATTAGAGTGCGCACGACGTGTAACATATATACAAGCCCCCGACAACAGCTCGAACCTATTCGCGCCTTTATTAAAAAGGCGTCAACACGTCACTTCGCGAAAGCATCTACCCATGCGAATCCGTTAATCGTAGCCGCCGCCGACTACGATCCCCCCCCCCCCCCCGACCCTCTGATCTTTTCTCCGATCCCCCGTTGCTTTGTCATCCATTCTTTTCGCTCAGAATACGGGCGACGACGACGTAGTCGAAATCCCCTCCCATAGCCGGCGGTTGATCGGTGCACTTAGCAGTGCACCCGTCCCCCTACAGTGACTGTCCCAACCGAGGGCGCCTCTTCAAGGCGCCCTCGAGTATGTCGCCCCTTGCCCTTCTGGCTCGAGCGTAGTGGTTGCACGCTCGCCCTTAAGTCCGGTGAAGCTGTAAAGTGTACATCACTCACACACACAACCTCTCTCTGGGAGAGTGGCAGGTCCCGCCAGACACACCACCCGTCTGGCTGGTAGATCTTCTTTGACAAATCCTGCCACAACGTTCCTGCCATAGATAGTATACGCCATGTGATTTTCAAATACGTTAATGGCCTATTACGGAGTTAGCGAGCTACGTCTTCGGCCACGTCACTTCGGTCCTAGCGACTAAGCGCTCTGGAGTTTTGATGATGAGTTAAGATGAATGCCTCGTAGGTCTAGTGGCAAAGCGCATCGCTTGATCACGAGGTCTTTGGTTCAAATCCTAGGTCGTGCAAATGAAGTTTTTCTAACTGAAACTTCGAATATATGGCAATATGCTCGCCCTCTATTACATGGGACCTAACATCGTCGGCGAGGTGGGTGTACTCGCTACACCTCTGCTACCCCCGCTTGGGGAATAGTTCGAATCGGCTCTAGCAAACATTATTGCTCTTCAAGATGCAACAGTTTGCTTAAACTACTATAAGATCCGAGGTCATTGTCTTCCAATTAGGATCTGCCGTTATTGCGGTGTGCGTGGTTTTTTGTCATTCTCAGCTAGATGGCAAATACAGAAGTGGGCGGGGTGTAACAGTCAGTCTTGTTTAGGGAAATCCAATAATGCCATCTATTAACAACTTTTATATCCTTTACTACATAGTCTAGTTTCAATAGCCTTTTTGAACCTATTAATATGCATCTTTCTGATATCTATGGGCCATTTGTTGTAGAAGCGTAAAATATCTATATTGACCCATGAATGACATTGACAGGGTCGCGTTTGCGCACGCACTTTGCGTATAGATACCTACGCCGCGTCGCTGCACCGATCATGTACTTACATACAGAAATTAATCAACCTCGGATTGCTGTATTGCCTACACCATCTTTTTATATTTTCTTCGTCGGTACTTTACACCATACCAGTGTGCGTGCGCAGCCGCAGCCGCGGGATAAGTGCTATCTATATCATCACGCTAGATCTCTTGCGGGGTAGGCAGAGAGTAGAGTTCCAACAGGTTCTTTTCTTACGGTATCGGGGTAATTACTAGTAACGATTAAGGACCTAAAGGGTGTAATAATTTAACGGTTATTCTTTTAAATTACATTTATTCCAAAAGAACAAGAATGACAACCAAAGACCAAAACCATAAACCAAACCACAGATAACTAAAACACTACAACAGAGGGTGTTTGGTTGTGTTCGTGGATGGTACAGCAGGTGCGTGTTTCAGAAGGCCCTGGCAACGCCGTCGGGCTCGCGCGCGCTGTGCGAGCGCCTCGAGCGCCTGGAACCACGCCCGTTGCGGTCCACCGCAGCCCGCGACCAGCGCGCCGCGCTGCTGCCCAGAAGAGCTTCTTTTTGTAAATATACCCTTTTTCTTAATGCAATTTGCCCTTTACGTATTGACAAGCGCAGCGTGGGACTGCCGTCTACCAGATGGGCCGACGATCTTGAGGATCGCAGGAAGTCGTTGGATGCAGGTGGCATGGGACCGGCTGCGCTGGAGAGCGATTCGGGACGCCAATGTTCGGCAGTGCACAAATATAGACTGATATGATGATGACCCTTTCCATACTAAGCTCTTCCTGGCCATGGGCGTAGGTAAAAAAGTAGTTATGATGCAAAACTGATTTGCCTAAATGCGAACTCCACAGGAAAAATTTCACTCAAAAACATGTTTGTTATCATGAGGCCATGAGGCAAATATATGGATAGTACTTATTAGCGTGAGATCTTGTGATAAAGACCGAATGTCCGTTCTTAATAATAGTGAGAGGCGCTCGTAGCGCTGTGCGACCGCGGTGTTCTTACCGATTACCAAGGTTAAGCAGCGTTCGACTCGGTCGGCCCAAGATGGGCGTCAGTTTGTGGCATTTTCATATTCGAGTGTCTCGGTGCTTCGGAAGGCACTTAAGCCACCGCTTAATGTGGTGTAGTCGTTAAGCCGAGTTGGAAGCCTTAAAGGCGGCTTGATAAGTTCCAACAGCAGGTGGCCACAAACCTGCCTCCACCAATCCGCACTGGGTCCGCATGGTGGAGTGTGACCTAATCTCTCTCACCCCGATTTGTGAAAGAAGGCCTTTGTCCAGCAGTGGGCAGTATAGGCCGATATTATATTATAATAGATAGTAATTTTCAATTAATGTGATGTTTTCAAAACCTTATATAGGCAATATAAGGTCAGTATGCTAGCTGACTAAGGAGCTCCCAATATTGAGTGATCTAAGAACAATCTTGAGTAACAAAAAAGCGGAATTATTAATCTTTTGAGATTAACGACAACATTACACATGAAATAAAGGTTTTTCGAATGTTGCCTTATTTCAATAGAGAACAGCTTGCGTCTTAGGCTTGCATCGATCTTGGTATAGTATTTCTCACATAGGATGGGTAGTGAGTACTAATTTTTTTTTCTTTTTAACAATTCTACGTAGCCCCACACTAGGATTTATTTCTGTGTCGTGGGTGCGAAAACAAACTTGAAAATTAACATACACAAATACCCAGACCGAAACAAACAATTGTGGATCACACAAAGATTTGTCCCGTGCGGGAATCGAACCCGTGACTATTAGACAGTGGGCTAAGCGGCTTAAGCTCTTCACCACTGAGCAATTAGAACTGTACTATTTTACCTATTCTGTCAAAAATACCATAGTTATAATTAGTGACCATGGTTAAAACACTAATAATGTTCGGAACTTTAAATTAAATCTGTGTAAAATCCGAAAAAGTATTATTTCATGTTGAATTCGGTCTTAAATAAATCGATCTCAATCTCTATATTTTTGTGGGGCAGGCGGCGTGGTGTCCCGCGGCAGCTCTGGCGGCGAGATGCTGAGCTGGGGCGGCAAGCTGCCGCCGCGCTGCGCCGAGCCCAGCGGCGGCTTCTCGGCCAAGGTGTTCCTGGGCGGCCTGCCCTGGGACATCACCGAGCAGTCTCTCATGAACGCGCTCAGGCACTTCCAGCCCATACGGTAACTATATTGACTACGATACTGATAATATTGGACGATTTAGCGCAGTGGTTAAGAGCTTGAGCTGCTCCGCCCACTGTGTCGAAGAGTCGCGGGTTCGATTCCCGCACGGGACAAATCTTTGTGTGATCCACAATTATTTGTTTCGGTCTGGGTATTTGTTTGTGAATTTTCATGTTTGTAAACGCACCCACGACACAGGAATAAATCCTAGTGTGGGGCTACGTTTTAAAAAAAAAAAGTTGCTAAATGTTCCCTTTCAGATTATCCCTGTAAAACTGTTACAATATCAGTGTTTAAGTTTGTTTTTTTACCGTTGGCAATTTGATCAATGACGTGAATATTTTTTACGAGACTGATTTTACAAAGGATTTTACTGTTAGAAATATAGGCACGATGTCGTAGAGTTATCACTCTACGACATCGTGCCTATATTAGCTAAGCGGGGGTAGGTGCTGTAACTACCTAAATATCTCTGATGCTAATTCCCAGTGTAGTCCATTACCATGTTGCAATTTAGTTAGGACCTACAATTATTACGATATCGTAGTTGTCAGCTGCTGCTACTCCTTTGTTTGGTTGTATATTCGACTGAGCGCTCGGAAGGCGTTCGGCTAACGCCGTCCCGGTGGTCGGCAGCGCACACACTGCGGGCACCGCCCAACACCTAGTGTCCCGCTCGCACGCGTATTAGCGTTTCCCTCCCGCAGTGCATCGTTGGTAATCACGTCGAGCGCAACGGCGGTGAGTTACGTTTGCGGTCGCGTACATTTCTGTACAAGTCCCAGGTCGCGCTACCGTCGCGATTCCTTCGCGCTCGGCTATTTGACGAAACCTTAAGACTGATATCTAGATCACGCCCGATCTGTTGCGGAGCAGGCTCTCCCTGCCTTCAAGCTGTTAAAATGTTTTGCAAACGTAACACTGGTGTTTCCGTGGTCGGTAGCGTGGAGTGGCCGGGGCGCGAGTGCGCTGGCGGGGGCGCGAGCGGCGCGCCGCGCGGGTACGCGTACGTGACGTTCGAGAGCGAGCGCCGCGTGCGCGCGCTGCTGGCGGCCTCGCGCCGCGATAACAGCGACTGGTACTACCGGATCGGCTCGCGCAAGATGCGCACCAAGGAGGTAACTACAGAACGCCGTATCCTATCAAACTTACTAACATTTTGTATCTATTCTTTCCGTAATCTAGAAAAGCTATAAGCATTTTGTACTTTCTTAAATTGATAGTTTGTTCCGACTACGCAAATTTTCGTTGTAAAATTTTACGCCCGTACCTACAAAGTTTTGCTATTAGCGTTAATGGTAAAATATCAATTATTTAAATGCTCAAGGCTTCTACTAACATCGAGCTAAAATAATACAGAATCGTGGCCACCGCCAATCGATGTTTTCTGATTATAGTAGCAATAAAACTGCTAAACGCTTTCGATCGGCGTCTTTAAGAATTGGTTCCCAGGATATTGTTACAGTATACATATGTAAACGGAACGGCATCTGAATGTCCCGTACCGACTGCTAGTATGCTAATGTGTTCTACTGTTGAAAAAAGTGCGAGAAAAATTTAAAGGACCCAGCTGGTGACATTTTTTAAGGATGTAATAATTTTACGTAATATATCTTAAGATTCAAGATAAATACTGAATTGCATGCAAAATACGAAAACACATAGGTCATTGAATCTTTACCAAGGGTTCATTATAAAGATTTAGTCAATTATAGGTTCTGTCCCAATTTATAAAATAAAACTAAAAATAAAATAAAATAGCCTGTATTTCCTTATCCTTGGTTTCCATTTCAAATGTTGATATTTGTTTGTTAGTGTTTAATTAGTTACATAATGTTTTGCTTGTTGTTTAATTCTTAGTAAGTTAGTTTTTGCTCTTGGATATGGACCCCTCCTCGGGTGAAGGCCTCCTCCAGTCCTTTCCACCCATCTCTGTCCTTGCCGATATCGGCAAGTCCCAATTTAGTTTGGTAGAATGTAACGGTCTCGGGCCGCAGGTGCAGGTGATCCCGTGGGCGCTGGCGGACTCTAACTGGGTGGTGGGCGGGTCGGTGCGGCTGGAGCCGGCGCGCACGGTGTTCGTGGGCGCGCTGCACGGCATGCTCAGCGCCTCCGCGCTCGCCACCATCATGAACGACCTCTTTTCGGGGGTCGTCTACGCAGGTATAGTGTACTCCTGAATCGGAATCTTTAAAAACTTTACTTACAATATAACTGCAAATTAGGTTCTTTAAGTTGTCAGATTTGTAGGTGCAAGGAGTAAGACTTCGTGCAATCCCTCGGACGCAAACTTATGTAGCGTGTATTGTGATTTCATAATTTCCATATTCCATATTAGCTGGGTAGTGGCTAACGTTATCTCTAGAATGAGCACTGTATTAAAATTAGCCTCTGTAGTTTCGCTAGGTCAGCAGTACTTTGCAGAGTGCATACTTTCAAAATATTTTCTACCAGCACACTAATTAGACTAGGAAGGGCTAGGAACGTTAAATCTTAAGGCTTTATTCAGAGATATTTTAGTATTATCTCAATTATAAATCTGATATTCTCACTTGGGTAATATAAACTGATGGTGTTTAAATTGACTGCCTCGTTGGTCTGGTGGCAATGCGGTATCGCTTTGTGATCACGAAATCCTAGGTCGGATAAATGTAGTTTTTCTAACGAAATATTCCTAATATTATGAGTCCGGAGTCTGGAATTGTGCTCTATTACATGGGACCTAACATCGTCGGCGAAACGTGGGTGTACTCAGTACACCTCTGCCATCCCCTCTAGGGTATAGATGTGACGGTGTTTAAATTCTAAAATGGTTTGTATTAATAGATCAATTTAAAATTTTTAGTAGTGCTTTCTTGTCTCGACAGATATTTTTGTTTCAATTTGTATGATGTATTATTCAGAATAAATATGATTCTACTGTACAACAGTATATGAAGCTGGTCGTTATTCGCCTGCAGGTATCGACACGGACAAGTATAAGTACCCGATCGGGTCCGGGCGCGTGACGTTCAACAACGTGCGCTCGTACGTGCGCGCCATCTCCGCCGCCTACATCGAGATACAGACCGACAAGTTCACTAAGAAGGTAACCACTCCAAGAATGTTATCCTTTTTACATACCTACCATTGATTGCGGACTACCATTTCTAGACGTTCGAAAATCAGAGCTAACGCTGTCAAGTAGGAATGTCGATTTAAAGAAATCGATCTTTGGATCGATTTGAATCGACCGCGTAAGAATCTATTTTCGATTAAATCTAAGATCAAAAGATCGATTCTTGGTTATTCGATTCCAGGTAGATTCTTATTAATTTGCTCGAATGAGTCTTTTTTTCGAGTCCTTACTTTTTAAAAATTTTCTGGTACGCTCAATTTAAAAATTATTAAGAAAACTGTTTTAAAATAAACTCCTGTTTGGAACGTAGTATTTTTAACGATAAACGGGGTTTGCCATTATTTATGTCCCTGATTTACACAAGGACTTATTTTCGATTACCACTTTTTTTGTGATTGAATCGTGAATCGACCTGATTCGAGGCTTTCTGAATCTATCTACTGAATCGATTCAGTGGTTCAGATCGATCTAAAAAATTGTTTTGATGGAAAAAATCCATTTTTCGAATGTTAATTACCTACTGTCAAGTGAAATGTCACTTCATGAGTCGCAGTTGCCTTTTGCTATGAAATTTACCCAAGTTCTTTTTTAATTATTAACCGAGCGGGGAACACATGTTGAAATATTTTCCTGGAAGTAGGAAAAATTTACTAAATTGACGGACGATTTAGCGCAGTGCTTAAGAACTTAACCCTCTCCGCCCACTGTCTAATAGTCGCGGGTTCGATTCCCACACGGGACAAATCTGTGATCCACAATTATTTGTTCCGGTCTGGGTATTTGCGTATGGTAATTTCATGTTTGTAAACGTACCCACGACACAGGAATTAATCCTAGAACTAATAACACTTATTTCACACAAACCCCCCCCCCCCCTGTCAAAGTCATTCACAGACCAAAATATCCTTGTCGCACTATAGTTTCAAAATTGTATACCACTAACGAATTATTGTTCGAAGGCATTGCACTATCATAATACTTAATTTTGGTGAATTTTTACTTGTCAACTCCTGCAATCCACAGGATTTTCATGCGGCCCGACGTGTTATCAAATATTTTAATCAAAATTTTTGCGTAGGTACAAGTGAACCCTTACCTGGAAGACTCGATGTGCTCGGTGTGCAACCTGCAGCAGGGGCCGTACTTCTGTCGCGAGCCCACGTGCTTTGGGTAAATATACCTTTTAACGTTAGGAGAACTACCAATATTAAAAAAAAATAAAAATATGTAAACGGTACAACTGACTGCCTGTTGACTGCCTCGTTGGTCTGGTCGCAAAGCGCATCGCTTTGTGATCACGAGGTCCTGGGTTCAAATCCTAGGTCGGATAAATGTAGTTTTTCTAACGAAAAATTCCCAGTATGAGTCCGGAGTCTGGAATTGTGCCCGGTATATGGCAATAGGCTCGCCCCCTATTACATGGGACCTAACATCGTCGGCGAAACGTGGGTGTACTCAGTACACTTCTGCCACCCCCTCTGGGGAATATAGGCGTGACTGTGTAAACGGTACAAAATCTGATGACGGTCCGAATAAGAATTGCGCAAGCGCTTTCTACGCGGGTAATCTGCCGCTGTGCTGTGATACTAAGCAATGGCTTTTCTCACCCATAATTCTGGTAATGCGAAGCAAAAGCTTTTGCGCCAAAATTATTTTAACTTAATATTATCAAGGGGAAATATTTGTTAGTTTGTTTGTAATGGATAAACTACGAAACTACTGAACCGATTTTAAGGATTGTTACCATTAGAAAGCTACCTTATCTAGAAGTAACATAGACTACATAACATAGATCCGGGAGGTGGCTCTATTGTCGACCGGGTACGAAGTCCTGGGAAACTAGTATTTTGTGACCATCATTGGCTCGAAATGTTTATAATATCTTCCTACTTGTATTAAGATTAGGGGCCTGTCTACATTTCGTTAAGTCTCTGATAACAAATGTCTACTTTGTTAAAATACCGATAGTTTCTTTATTTTACTTGTGTGCAAGTAAGACAGAACAGTGATCACACTTAATCTAACGCACTTGATCACGCATAATTAATCTAGAGATACCACTGAACTTACTCTAAAGAAACTACCATTAACAAATTCATAAGTCATAACTCGTCACTCTTCATTCCTGAAGACTGTTATATCATTGTGCAGGTACTTCTGCCGCTCGTGCTGGTCGTGGCAGCACGCTACGGACAACCACAAGCCGCTCATGCGCAACTCCAAGGGCGCGGCCGGCGCGCGCGCGCTGTCCCCGCGGCAATCGCCCACCGACCACGCGAACACATTCAATGGCGGGTTCTCCGGACCCAACGAAGGTAAGTTTTTTCATTAATCAATCTTAACCCTTCCACTGCAGGACAGAGGCTTCCCTTAAATCATTACTATAATCGGATTTGTGCCAATCTTAATCGGAAGGCCAATTTTCGTATTTAATTGACGCTGAACCTGAATATTGA
Organism: Phalera bucephala; assembly: GCA_905147815.2. NCBI lineage: Eukaryota > Metazoa > Arthropoda > Insecta > Lepidoptera > Notodontidae > Phalera > Phalera bucephala. The sequence goes on along the minus strand of LR990614.1, from coordinate 34,871,530 downwards.
ATGAATTGAGATTTAATTATGAATTGATTCATTCATTTACTATTCTGTTAAACTAAAGTATCGATCCGATTTCAGTATCATCTGTCTAATTTAGATATAATGCCAAGTTGTTTAATTTAGAATATATTATTCATCAGTTAATTATCAGCTGCCACTCTAAATAAAAAGTATCTAACTGAAACTGTTCGTGTCAGTCCCAAAATTATATCGGAATACCGTTTACATTTTGTTCAATTTTCGGCCCAATCTCGGTTCGGTCGACGTCGATATTTTACGAGAATACCATTTGTGAGATTTATGACATTTAGATTAGATCGAGACTGCATATTGAACACTTTAATTACGAGAATTGGCCTTCAGGTTATTGATACATCTTGTGCGGGGCAGATCTTTAAGTATCTATATTTTTTACAGAATTTAATTTACTTGAATATCTATTTAGTTTCTGAACTTAAAATTTTAGTAAATGTGGTTTGAAACTATTTGATTTGTGTACTTCTAAGCTTGTTTATAAACTCGTGACAACAAATCGTCTGGATTTGGCCCTTTTAATACTCGGGATGTACCAAACATCCCTATTAAAAAAGGACCAAAAGGCGATCCTCAATCCAGGCCATAGTGTTTTAATTAGGTAGTTCGATCTTTTTTTCATATTTAATTCCGTAGATATGGAATACTTAAAAATTTCAAAGTAGTTTCGAACACTTTTTTACACATTACCTGTATTGTCCGTCGATTCGTGAACTCTAATAAGTAAAGTTTCTATTTTTGGTACAGGCACACCGTCCCCGGCTACAAGCGGCACGAGCGCGAGCGACGCCGAGCAAGGCGGCGCGGGTGAGGAGGCGGTAGCGGAGGGCGGCTGGGTTCCTCGTCCGCTCACTGCGTTCGGCGCGCCCGAGGAAGCGGAGTCCAGCTGGCCACCACGAACGGAAGCGGAGCGGAGCTGGGCGGGCCGGGCCCATGCCCTGGCCGCCGAGGAAGCGGAGCGGAGCTGGGCGGCGCGCGCGCATAGTGACGCGGGACAGGGTTGGGCGCCGCCGCAATAACGCCGTCGTGCCGTTGTCGAGCCGCTATTAAGTTCGGCGCTTCGCCAACATAGGCTTGTCTTCACTTGATTTAAGAACCCTCTAGAGCGCCCGGTCTTAACGTTTACACTTGTATTTGAATACTGATATTTTTCTAAACTATCACATGAATATTGATTATTTTCTAGACTATTTGGCTCTTTGTCATGTTTTGGTCTTTTAATTTACAATAATATATTTGACATGAATTACTTGCTGAAATTCTTAAACTGTCATTACTTTTACACTAACAATCTAACATTCCAAAAAGGCTTGATTGATTGATATGCTGAGACTTGAGCGCTCTACGGAATTAATTGATTTTGTGGATTTTTGAATTTAATTAATCACTGGAGTTATTTTTGTTTTTAATCTTTATAGTTTTAAGTCTTATTGATTAAAGTCTATTTAGTGTCTACCAAATTCGGGCATCTTTATCGAAGTTATTGATGAAATTAGTCAAATTATGTTAAAAACCACATGTTTTCGTTGATTCTAGTCTTTACTCACGTCTAGTTTTATAAAGCTAGGGTAGTTTTCTGAAGCAGTGTACATGCTTGCGAATGATTTGAATCATTGCATGATACGCAACAACTTCGTTCGCATTTTCCACTAACGAACAATCTTCAACTAGCAGTTTTAAAGTGTACACACATGCGAACAATTTTTGCGGGTCATAGTTTCTTTGAAAGAGCGTACACGGCTCCATATTTATCCCAGACTTGTGTACCTGGGCAAGAACCACGGAAATGGACATAGAACTTGGGAACCGCAAGTATGCACAGTGGTCGGGTAGTTTGTCAGGCGGTTGCACCGCGTACATTGCTGGCCTATAGTGCACTTCAAGAGCGACATTGAGAGAAAAGTAATAACTCAATACATCACAGGCCGCGTACAGGCTTTATGGCGTAGCTCAATCGCGTGACTATTGGAACGAGCCTAATATCTTGCATTGCCCAACTTTATGTCCACTTCCTACTTGTTGTCGCGCAAATAGTGTAGTGCAGCAGGAGTCAACGCAGATTAGAGAAATGCTAGAGCAGTTTCCCGCTCATAATTTGTCCTAAAGGACTCTAATGAGACACTTTAAACCGCCGCAAGACTGCAAGCCACTCTTCAACACTAACATTTTGTAAGGATTCCGCACATATGTAGTTGAAGATTACAAAATGGATCATGAAGTGCTTAAGGTCCGTATTACAGAACGAAAATAAGTATAGTTTTAAAACTAACATTAGAGTACAAAAAACAATTTTTACAACTAAATTCAAGACTGATTTACGTTCCGTAATACGGGCCTAAAAGTGGCTGTTGCTGGACGCTAGTCGCGATCACGAGTAGTCCAATTGCGAGTATTAATCTGCGTTGACCTCAAGTCATATACGAACTGTAAATGTACGCGTTGTCAGCTAAAGTACTCTGGAATGTTGGTCCTAATGTCAAGCGTACATGTGTACGCAACAATGCGTACCAGAGTGCGCGTACACTGGATCGTGCTGTCCGTACAAGGCTTAATAAATTATGGATCTTAGTTTCAAAGAATATAAGTCCCATAAATTTGGATTTTATTAAAACATTTGAATTTCTTTCACATTAAAATATTCAGAGTACGATTTGGATATGCCACTTCCTACATAGTATGTAATTAATTAAGCCATATTAATATTATATAATTTATTACGCCATTCGCGTAGACATTGTTCCTTAGTGAAACTTTACATGTGCCTCTTAGAATTAGGTGATTTTAATCGATTTTAATGTGCCTGTTAGTACTAGCCCCACCTCGGCCTGTGCTTTATCATTTTAAACATTTTAAGGGCTTTTAAAATGTATCATCGTGATTTTACAGTATTTTAGAATGTTCAAAATCAAAAAAAAATATGAATTGTTGATTTTTAATCTTATCGCTTGTTTATTGATTTTTAAGATATACAAAATATATTTGTTACGCGAATTTATATTTTTTTATTCTCACATCCGACTATATAGGGTTTCCCTGTTATCATTCAATCGCTAAAGCCATTCGCGTTCCCGCCATTCATTCTCAGCACTCCTGAAAGCCAGGCTCCACAATGGTCTACATAAATAAGGTTTGAACGGGATGTTCCGAGAACGCTTGATCTCGGAACCCCAAAAATTCAATTAGAAAGAAAACTATAAAAAATATCACTTCCTGCAGATTTAAAGCGGGAAAATGAACTCAAAAATATGCCAGATCCTTAGAATAACAATAATCTAGAAGCCGCGGGAAATCCAGTTGAAGCAACAATTAGTACCTGCAAAGCAAGTAGTCACTCGGCGACCGTCGCGCGAAATGACGTGCTCCACGCGTGGATAGAATTACATTTCATGTGTAAGTAGCGCAATCGGACATCGAATTATTTAAATATTGAATTAAGTTCCGTTCATAATTCTCACCGAAAATTATTCGTCCATTTTGTCTGTTTTGCCACAGTGTACTTTTTCTCCACTTTTATTTACTATGGACAGTAGTTGTTATAGTATTAAATTTTATTAGGTACTTATTACCTAATGATTAAACTACTTAGTTACGATGACTAAAGTACTTTTTCCACTTTTAAATTACTAAGAATTGTATGGGATGGCGCTTTTATATGTATCACGCAGTAAGATAGTTAATCTGCACATAATTTTATTCCTTGTAGTATGATATGCCTGATGTATCATAGACCTACATTTTGCCGACGATAGATACTAGAATCATTTCGCCACGTGGCGGTTGTAGTTTTACCGCGTACACCCACATTTCGGGCAATATTAAAAAAATGTTTCAACAAAAGGGATATTAAAAGAAATATTACATTTTTTTCCGTTGTAAGAACCAATCCCAGATCTCGTGATTGTAATGCACATTATGAGTAATCTCCTCCAGAACAATTAGGCAGGGAACGACACAAATAAACAAAATAATTATTAACTTATAAAATAAATAAACATTATTAACTTACTGCTAATGGTATCGTGTTTTAAGGACATTCCTAATTAAATATATTTCTTTCCATACAAGATACACGTTACTGCTAGTAATATACAATTATTTTATAATCTCTTACTGAACATTTACCCCAAAAAGTGGTTAATCGTTTTTAACTAGCAACATTATGCGGGTGGGCAGTGCGGGGCGTTCGGTGATTTTTTGGCTTCACCGCGCAGCATGCAATCACGACTGAATGCGGCTTCTGGATTATTGTTATTCTAAGGCCAGATCAGTGAAATCAAAAAGGAGACCATTATTTTAGGTTAAACCCAGTCGTCTAGCTATCTATCTATCTATCTATAACCTCACGCCAGGTCCCTTGCGGGGTAGGCAGAGAGTACAGAGTTCCAGCAGGTTCTTTCCTTACATACCTCTCTGGCTTCCTCGACTCTCATAGTTCGTCTCATACACGCTCGCCGGTTACGGAGACTTGACTTTTCCATCAGATAAGACTCTGTTTATTTGGTCGTGGTAAGATAGTCTAGGTTTTCCCCGGTACCTGCATCCTTCCACTTTCACATTGTATATCTGTTTATCTGTCGTCGAGCTCCAGTTACAAAAAAAAATAAACGCTTATTGTGAGCCTCGTGTTTGATCCCAGTAAGTAATACAAATGGCGAAAACTTTAAAAGGGTCCGTGTAAGTATACCACAAAGCAAATATAAAGGGGAGATGGCATATATTAGGTTTTACTATGTAGCGATGTATAGGGTGGGTATACATCGCTACATAGTTGCGACTACCTACCAATACATGGTGCTTACGATTCGCCATGTCTAGACCGCGATATAAGGGTGCGCACGACGGTTAACATACATACAAGCCCCCCATATAAGTAAACTAACTACCTCAGAAGTTTTGCGAAATGCCTAACAATGGTAAGATCGTTGCGTAGTATTTACAAAACTTAAAAATCATACATAATATTTTTTTTAACTATTTATGGTAAAACGAAATAAACCAAATGGTGCTATGTAAATCAAAGAAACTACATTAAAAGTCAATTCAAATTTGTCAATATTGACATCACTTTTTCTTTTCTATACTATTCAAAAGCTATAAACTAATATAAAACTTTCGCCGAGCTCGGCAATAAAATACATTTTTTTACAAGTATTCTAAAAATAACTTTATTAACATCAGTTAAAATACATAATGTACAATGAAGTGAGTATTTGACTCAGTCGAAACTCATGCTCATGTCAGAGATGTTGGTGGCGTCGCCAGAGGGCGTGGGGGGCGGCTGCATCGCCGGCACTGATATATTTACAGCTGGGAACGGAAACTGGGGGATTTCCTCTTCTGTAATAATTATGAAATGCAATGTTATTTTTTATAAAAAAAAAACTTCCGTACTAGGAATTCCAGCGTGTAGGGAACTGGCACGTGCTGCTAATTTTAATGGCAATCTTGCTCATTGAAGCATTTTTTTATTCAGGGCTCTGCCACATCAGCACAGTTCTGCGATGCCATGTCTTGTAAATTTTCGATGCAGTGTTCTATACTCGATGTATGTAATGACATCAATAGCTTTACGGTACGGCGAACTAGCGTAGCATCTGGCGGTCGCCGGTTTCACGGCGATTCCTCTTCTTGAATATAACTGCACGCAGCCCGGCTGCGGTGACCACCGATACCTTAGCTATCCTCCAAATTGGGAAAGCGTGCATTTGACGACATACTGTAAACACTGGCAGGTGCGACCGGGTCGCTGCGACTAGGCTGCCAAATGCGCACGTAGCGTAAGCTTAATACCCAATTTACACTCTGTTTACATCTGCGTGAAGTGGGGAAGGTTAGTAGTATAAGCGCGTCACGTATTCCCTTCCCACATTATCACTGCCCGGCGCTCCCTTCGCTGGCGGTATTTTGGAACGGCAGTCAAGATTGATAGGCCACTTCCACTGTGGCCGGTTTAGAAATCTTTATGCAATTATGGGGAAAAACTAATTTAAAATAAACCTTGGGGATGAAAATCTAAAGAAATATATACTAATAAAGAAATGTGAGGGTAGCCGCATTAGAAAAACCATGGGTATGCTATTTTAAAAAACAGCAGTGGCACTCCGGGCCGACAGAAGTGAAAACATACATATATACAGAAGTGTCGGTAACGGTAAGTGTTGCGAGTTTTTTCCAATCTCAAAGAATGACAACGTGCATGTGTATCTATGTACGTACATACACAATATATGTACATACTTATATACAGAGGTGTCGGTAAAAATAAAACAGTGTCGCGAGTTTAATTGTTTTTTCCTATCTCAAAAAATGCCCAACGCGCCTAAAGAAGTTTTCACTTCAAAATTGCCTTGGGCATATTTTTGTGCAAAGAATATAATTTCGTGGAAAAGAAAATCCGATATCGGGAATTTTTTACAAACCTATCAGAAACACAGCAATGCTTAAAAGTACGAGGTGAACAGTCTTCGTTGCCGCGGTGTTGCTTTACTTTCCGTGGGAAGTGGCGGTAGTAGCAGTGTATAAATCGCGAATAAAATAATTAAATACTGCCCGCAAAGATTATAGATCACGTGAGTTTCTGACCTGTTAAAGCAGCATCTAGCCTGTCCACGATTGCATCTAACAGCGCCAAAGCGACAACATCGTCTGGATCTTTAGACAGCGCGGAGTGCAGGACATCTGCGGCGTCTCTCTCGCGGCCTAGCAGCGCCAGGCACAGGCCTATAGCGGCGAGCGTTGAGGCTCGGCCTGGCCTTAATGCTAAAGCTCGTTCGTGCCACTGTAGGGCCTCTGCAGGCCGGCCGAGCACGCGGTTCACGTGGCCTAGCGCGTCGAGTGTGACGGCCCAGCGAGGGCTCACCTGGAATATAAAATTTACTTAAAATCTGTACATTAGTAGTAGCACGCACCTCCCCGCCTCGCGGTACATTAGTACAGGAGCACGCACCTCCCCGCCTCGCGGTACATTAGTACAGGAGCACGCACCTCCCCGCCTCGCGGTACATTAGTACAGGAGCACGCACCTCCCCGCCTCGCGGTACATTAGTACAGGAGCACGCACCTCCCCGCCTCGCGGTACATTAGTACAGGAGCACGCACCTCCCCGCCTCGCGGTACATTAGTACAGGAGCACGCACCTCCCCGCCTCGCGGTACATTAGTACAGGAGCACGCACCTCCCCGCCTCGCGGTACATTAGTACAGGAGCACGCACCTCCCCGCCTCGCGGTACATTAGTACAGGAGCACGCACCTCCCCGCCTCGCGGTACATTAGTACAGGAGCACGCACCTCCCCGCCTCGCGGTACATTAGTACAGTAGCACACACCTCCCCGCCTCGCGGTACATTAGTACAGGAGCACGCACCTCCCCGCCTCGCGGTACATTAGTACAGGAGCACGCACCTCCCCGCCTCGCGGTACATTAGTACAGGAGCACGCACCTCCCCGCCTCGCGGTACATTAGTACAGGAGCACGTACCTCCCCGCCTCGCGGTACATTAGTACAGTAGCACACACCTCCCCGCCTCGCGGTACATTAGTACAGGAGCACGCACCTCCCCGCCTCGCGGTACATTAGTACAGGAGCACGCACCTCCCCGCCTCGCGGTACATTAGTACAGGAGCACGCACCTCCCCGCCTCGCGGTACATTAGTACAGGAGCACGCACCTCCCCGCCTCGCGGTACATTAGTACAGGAGCACGCACCTCCCCGCCTCGCGGTACATTAGTACAGGAGCACGCACCTCCCCGCCTCGCGGTACATTAGTACAGGAGCACGCACCTCCCCGCCTCGCGGTACATTAGTACAGGAGCACGCACCTCCCCGCCTCGCGGTACATTAGTACAGTAGCACACACCTCCCCGCCTCGCGGTACATTAGTACAGGAGCACGCACCTCCCCGCCTCGCGGTACATTAGTACAGTAGCACGCACCTCCCCGCCTCGCGGTACATTAGTACAGGAGCACGCACCTCCCCGCCTCGCGGTACATTAGTACAGTAGCACGCACCTCCCCGCCTCGCGGTACATTAGTACAGGAGCACGCACCTCCCCGCCTCGCGGTACATTAGTACAGTAGCACGCACCTCCCCGCCTCGCGGTACATTAGTACAGGAGCACGCACCTCCCCGCCTCGCGGTACATTAGTACAGTAGCACGCACCTCCCCGCCTCGCGGTACATTAGTACAGGAGCACGCACCTCCCCGCCTCGCGGTACATTAGTACAGTAGCACGCACCTCCCCGCCGGCGCGCGGCTGCGCTATGGCGAGCGCCCGCAGCCACAGCTGGCGCGCGGCGTCGCAGTCTCCGGCCGCGAAGGCGGCGGCGCCGGCCTCGTGTGCCACGTGCGCGGAGCGCGCCGCCGTCACTACGCGCGACCACCGCTCGCCGCCGCACGCGCCCTCGTCCACCACTTGCTGGGCACACAAATTAAAATTTAATTATAAATTTTCTCCAGCATTATAAATTTTACGCACAGCCTTAGGCTAACATCAAATTGCAGGGGTAAAACGTATTGTTGTATACGCAATGAAAGCGTTAAGCGGTAAACGATACATTCGACGCACGCACGAAGAGTTAATGTCTGTCATCTGACAGGCCGCGTGGTTCCCGGCTGGGCCGCGTGGTTCCCGGCTTAGAATAGGACCAACCCATCTCATCCCATCGGGTGTCGTACAAGGCGACTAAGGGAAAACTAGGGAATGGGCAGCAGCGTTCCCTTAACACTTCGACGACCAATAACTGCGCTCGCCAACCCGCCTGCCAAGCGTGGCGAGTATGGCAAACACCCCCAATTATGGAAGAAAATAGGAAAACCAGGCCCCTAGTCCCCGGCGGTCCTGTTCGTCCTGGCCACGGTAGCAGCCATGGTAACGACAGGACAAGGGGTGCTAAGAATCTCCGGCAGAGATTCGGCTACCACCAAAACCGAAAATTGGCCCTGGTGACATACAACGCACGCACATTGAGGACAGATGAGAAGCTAGTTGAGCTGGAAGAAGAGTTAAACAAGTTGCGGTGGAGTATTGTTGGTTTATCGGAGGTCCGAAGAGAGGGCGAGGACACGATAACCTTAAAATCCGGCAACTTGTTTTACTACCGGGAGGGCGAACAGCAGTCCCAAGGTGGTGTCGGATTTATCGTCCACAAGTCACTCATAAACAACGTTGTGTCCATCACTAGTGTGTCGAGCAGGGTAGCGTACCTGATACTCAGAATATCCAAAAGATATTCGCTGTCGCCCGCAGTCCTGGCAGTGCCTCTCGCGCGTTCGGTTGTGTCACTGCGCTGCCCGCCCGCTCGCTATTTTCGTGTTACGTAATTATCGATTTCGACTTGCTTTGTTGGAAACGCCTGCGCTTGCGTGGAGTGGTAATCAGGTTAGCTCGTATACGTGTATACGTACGCATATACGGGCTGCGACGTTGCTTCTCCGCGTCTGGCTCGCGCGTAGCAACAAGGCGAGCCGTTAGGTAGACTCGCCGTTCTGACGGCGGTCGGCCTTCCCGCGCTTTTCGTAACGGTCGTTTTCCGCGACCTACGTGGTTCGTCGCGGCTGTGCTTGCGTGTGTTGTGCTTGTGTGTTTACGTGTTTGCACTCGCTGTGCGTGTGCTTTTGCGTCCCGTGCAGGTACGGTTCGCGTATAGCCCGGCGTGACCAAGCACGTGGGTTGCTAGGCAGCCGCGTCGGCTAACGGCGCGGCCGGCCCTCCCGCGGTTTCTTCTCTAGGGTGAGTTTTTAATTCGATTTATCTATTCTCCTTATATCTATTCTATTCTATTCTCCGTGCGGCGGTTCTCTTCGCCCCGGAGCGGCTAGGGTTTGGTGCCGCCCGTTCGCCCTTAAGGCGAAGGGGCACGCCGCGTCTCCCCGGTAGTGCCACCCCCCCGCCGCTGCCCGGTGGGGGGATCAGGGCATCGTTCACGCCCGGGTCTTAGGGCCCCTTTTGTTTTTAGTTCTCGGCCTGCCATTTCCCCTCTGGAAATGGTGGAAGTCTTCCCTCCGGAGTTCGTCCGGGACCTCACCAACTACATCCTCTCTCATTGCCCGGACATAGTCCGGGAATTCAGGGCGACGTACTCGCCCGCCTCGCCCGACGCGTCGCCCGCGCGCGCGTCGGCCCCCGGCCCCGCGCACCCCGCGCCTTCTGCGCGCCCCGCGACTCCGTTCGCCGCGCCGCGAACTGATGTAGGGGTTCAGCCCCAGACCCCCGCCGACCGCCCCGTCTCACCATGCGGGTCCGAGCCTCTCTCGGACTCGGATATGGAGGTCGAGCGCGCGTCCGCGCGACGCGCCGCCCCCGCCCGGTCCCCGTCCCCGTCGCTCTCGTCGGAGGACGACTTCGTTCCCATCGCGAATGGGAAGCGGGCGCGCAAACCGCGCGACTCGCCGCCACCCAAAATCCAGAGGGCCGGAAACGTTTCTGTTTCTCCCGGCCCCACCGGCCCCCGGCCGTCTCAGTCTCCCGACGCGGCCGCGAGGGCCTCCCCCCTCGCGCGCCCCGCACGTCCGAACATCACTCCCCCGCCGCTTGTCATTCAGGACAAGAGCGCCTGGGAGCGCATCTCCAAGGCGATCTATAATCGCCAAATAAATTACACGCACGCGCGTTCCACCGCGCAAGGCATAGCCGTCAAGGTGGCGTCTTCGGACGACCACCGACGGCTATCCGCGTTCCTGCGATCTAATAAGATCGCATACCACACATACACCCTGGAGGAGGAAAGGGAGCTCAGGGTGGTAATCCGCGGTGTCCCGAGAGAGCTGGACACCGCCGTCATCAAGGCCGACCTCCAGTCCCAGGACCTTCCTGTGCGCCAGGTGCACAGAATGGTGAATGGGCGCTCCAAGGAGGCGTACGACATGGTGCTGGTCGTCCTCGACCGCACCGAGTCCGGCCGTAGGGTCTTCGACCTGAAGGCCGTGTGCCATATCTCTGGCCTCTCCGTGGAGGCCCCCCATAAACGTGGCACGCCCGGGCAGTGCCACAACTGCCAGCTGTACGGGCACTCTGCCCGTAACTGTCACGCGCGCCCTCGATGCGTTAAGTGCATCGGGGACCACGCGACGTCCCAGTGCGCCCGCTCGAAGGAGACGGCGGCCGAGCCCCCCAGCTGCGTCCTCTGCGGCACCAAGGGGCACACCGCGAACTATCGCGGTTGCCCCAAGGCCCCGAAGGGGAAGCGCGGCCGGGCGAGGCGCGGCGGCCGCCGCCGCCCCCGCGCGGTTGCCCCCCCCTCTGCGCCCTCAGCGCAACACCCCCCCGCGCCCTCAGCGCACCCTCGTCCGGTGCCTTCTGCGCCAGCGACCGCGGCTCCCCGCGCTCCCGCGACGCTGAAGCTGGCCCCCCCTCCCCCGCCGCTCAGGCCGTCCCTCGGCGCCAACGCATGGGTGAAGCCGCTGCCCTACACCGCGGCCTCCCACCCTGCGTCAGTGGGCCCCGCCTGCCCCCCGAAGCGCGCGCCGGCGATCCCGCCGGTGGCGGCTTGTCCCCCTCCGCCCACTAACGTCAGTCAGGACGTCGACCTCATAATGAGTGTCTCGGCGGTCATAAGCCCCGCTCTGTTTCCCAGAGTCCGCGAACTCGCCCTTCGTCTCCGCGCCGCCACCAACTTGGCGGACCAGGTTCTCCTGGCCGCGGAATACAGGGACGTCTATGACGTCCTGACGTCCCTCAGAACCCAACCCCCCCGCACCCGATAATGGATCTGCTACCTCCCCGCCATAAGCCCCACAACCTATCCCTGGCGTTCTTTAACGCCGATGGCCTTCGCTCCCAGCGAGATCAGGTTGCTGATTTCCTCCGAGATCACCAACTTGATATCCTCCTCGTGCAGGAAACCTTCCTGAAGCCCGCACAACGCGATCCTAGGATCGCAAACTACAACCTCGTGCGCAATGACAGAATCGGCTCCCGCGGAGGCGGTACTCTCATTTATTACAGGAGGTCCCTGCACTGCATCCCTCTCGATCCCCCCGCGCTCACCAACATCGAAGCCTCGGTCTGTCGCGTCTCTCTCACGGGGCACCAGCCCATCGTGATCGCCTCCGTTTACCTTTCCCCCACTAAATCCGTTCTCAGGAGTGATTTTGAAGCACTCCTCAATCTGGGAAGCGCCGTCATTCTGGCGGGCGACTTCAACAGCAAACACGTGGCCTGGAACGGTCTCACCACTACCCCTAACGGTAGGAGCCTTGACGCCCTGGTCGACGTTCTCGACTTTGACGTCATCGCACCCATGCACCCTACCCACTATCCTAACAATCCCAATCACCGACCCGACGTCCTGGACATGGCGCTTCTGAAGGGTGTCACCCTACGGCTGCACTCCTTGGAAGTAGTCCAGGAACTCGACTCTGACCATCGACCTGTAGTCATGAGACTCGGTTCCCCCCCTTCCGCCCCTCAGCGACCCAAAAAGACGGTGGTGGATTGGCATGCGCTAAGCACGGCCTTGGCGGATGCCGACCCTCCCCCCCTGCCTCTCAGCTCGGACTCCATCCCGTCCCCTCAGGACACCGATCAGGCCGTAGATGCCTTCACCGAACACATCCGATCGGCGGTCAGTCGATCGTCCAAGCAAGTCGAAGCGGAAGATTTCTACCTCAACCGCTTTCGACTGCCGGACGATGTTAGGGATCTCATTCGTTCCAAGAATGCTTCCATCCGAGCGTACGACTCCTACCCCACCGAAGCCAACCGGGCCCGGATGCGCGCTTTACAACGAGAGGTAAAGCGTCGTGTCGCGGAGGTCCGGGAGGAACGGTGGGGTGTCCTCCTAGAGGGAATCGCGCCGTCGCATCTGGCCTACTGGCAGCTGGCGCGTAGCCTCAAATCCGACTCCACGACTGACATGCCCCCGCTGTCCCGCCCTTCAGGCGCAGCGCCCCCAGCCTTCGACGACGACGAAAAGGCCGAGCTTCTCGCCGACTCCCTCGAGAGCCAGTGCGCCCCCAGCTCTCAGTCCGTCGACCAGTCCCACGTCGACGCGGTAGACAGGGAAGTCGAGCGCAGGGCATCCCTCCCCCCCGTCGATTCCTTGCCTCCTATCACGCAAACGGAGGTCGAAGATCTGATCATGGGTCTTAAAACTAAAAAAGCCCCCGGCCCTGACGGCATTTCGAATCGCGTTCTGAAATGCCTGCCCGCCCAACTCATCTGCCTCTTGGTGGCCATCTTGAACGCCGCCATGACGAACTGCACCTTCCCCGCTAAGTGGAAGGAGGCGGACGTCATTGGCATCCCCAAGCCCGGCAAACCTCGCAATCTCCCCGCGAGCTACCGCCCTATCAGTCTCCTCAACTCCCTGGCCAAGATATACGAGCGCCTCCTTCTGGCGAGGCTCAAGGACTTCATAACGTCCAAGGGTATCCTTATCGACGAGCAGTTCGGCTTTCGAGCCAAACACTCTTGTGTCCATCAGGTGCACCGCATCACGGAGCACATTCTCTCCGGTCTCAATGGGCCCGGAAGACCCGTCTACACGGGCGCCCTCTTCCTGGATGTCGCGAAGGCATTCGACAAAGTCTGGCACAACGGCTTGATCTACAAGCTCTACCGATTGGGTGTGCCGGACAGACTCGTGCTCATCTTACGAGACTTCTTGTCGAATCGCGCCTTTCGTTATCGCGTCGAAATGACGCGCTCCGCTTCCCACTCCATCAGTGCTGGAGTCCCACAGGGCTCAGTGCTCTCTCCGCTCCTGTTTAGCCTCTACACGAACGACATTCCTCGTTCGAGTGATGTTAAACTAGCTTTATTCGCGGATGATACCGCTCTTTATTATTCCAATAGGAACAAGGCCCGCATCACGAGGAAACTCCAGACCGCCGCCAATACCCTAGGGGATTGGTTCAGGAAGTGGCGAATCGAGGTGAACCCGGACAAGAGCGCGGCGGTGCTCTTCGCCAGAGGTGCACCTTCGCACCACTCTCTGCGCCGCCCCGGAAGGAACCGAGGTCAAGTGACCATGTTCGACCGACCCATTCCCTGGGTCAAAGAGGTCAAATATTTAGGGGTCACCCTGAACAGTACCATGACCTTCGGCCCGCACATCAAGCGGGTCCGTCACCGAGCATCCTTCGTGCTCGGTCGTCTCCATTCGTTAATCTGCAAGCGGAGTAAAATGTCCCTTAGAAATAAGGTGACGCTTTACAAAACTTGCGTTCGTCCCATCATGACTTATGCGTGTGCTGTGTTCGGGCATTCGGCCCCCTCTCACATCGACAGACTTCAAGCGGTTCAAAACCGCTTCCTCCGTAAAGCCGTAGGAGCCCCCTGGTTCGTACGGAACGTCGACCTCCACTCCGATCTAGGTCTCGAACCTATTCGCGCCTTTATTAAAAAGGCGTCAACACGTCACTTCGCGAACGCATCTTCCCATGCGAATCCGTTAATCGTAGCCACCGCCGACTACGACCTCCCTCGCGACCCCTGCCGCTACCGCCGGCCGAGACATGTTCTCACCGACCCCCCCGATGCTTTGTCATCCCTTCTTTCCGCTCAGAATACGAGCGACGCCGTAGACGCAGACGCAGTAGTAGATCCCCTCCCATAGCCGGCGGTCGACCGGTGCGCTTAGTAGTGCACCGGTCCCCCTACAGCGACTGTCCCAACCGAGGGCGCCTCTCCGAGGCGCCCTCGAGTATGTCGCCTCTTGCCCTTCTGGCTGGCTGGAGCGTAGTGGTTGCACGCTCGCCTTTAAAATCCGGTGAAGCTGTAGAGGCCTCGAGGCCAACAGCGTAGATCATTCACACACACACACGATATTCGCTGAAGGTCATACAGGTCTACGCACCGACCTCGGCATACTCAGATGATGAGGTCGAAGTTATGTATGAGGACATTAGTAGAGCCATACATACTTCCAAAGCACATTTTACAGTAGTTATGGGTGACTTCAATGCGCGGCTGGGCCAACGGGGCGATGATGAGCTAAGAGTGGGGCAATTTGGATATGGGCAGCGCAACCCCAGGGGTCAGAGGCTGGCCGAATTTCTGGAGAAAGAGGGACTCTTTATGATGAACTCTTTCTTCCAGAAGCCGCCTCATAGGAAATGGACCTGGATGAGCCCTGATGGTTCCACAAAAAATGAGATAGACTTCATCATGAGCACCAAGCGACAAATATTTAATGATGTCTCCGTGATTCATAGGGTAAAAACCGGCAGTGATCACCGAATGGTCAGAGGCACATTAAATATTAATGTCAAAATGGAAAGATCGCGTCTGATGAGGTCTACGCTCCGACCTACTCATGCATATATCCAAAACCCCGAGAACTTTCAACTCGAATTATCAAACCGCTTCGAATTGCTAGACAGCAGCGCATCAGTGGACGAAATCAACAACAGGCTGGTAGAGACTGTTCATACGGTCGGGTCTAAGTATTTTAAGACCCACCGTAAAAATAGGCCTCAAAAACTATCTGACTACACCCGAAACCTCATGGCTGAGCGACGTTCCATGACGCTCCAAACCTCCGATGATGCTAAGTCCTATAGGCAGCTTAATGGACAGATATTGAAGTCCTTGCGACACGACTTACGGTCCTTCAATGCAAGGCGTATTGAGGAGACCATAGAGCAGAACAAGGGCTCTAAAGTGTTCGCAAGAGACGCGTCTATTGGGCAGAGCCAGTTGACGAAGCTGAAGATGGAGGACGGAAACGTAACGTCGAATAGGTCAGAGGTGCTCAGGGAGATAGAGAGGTTCTATGGACAGTTATATACCTCAGTAGCTAAACCTGTTGTTGACTTGGTAAAAGACCCAAGAGCCAAGCTAACCCGACACTGCACTGAAGATATCCCGGACATCAGCCTGTGCGAAATTAGGATGGCTCTCAAACAACTAAAAAACAACAAAGCGCCGGGTGAAGACGGAATTACTGCAGAACTTCTGAAGGCGGGCGGATCGCCGGTACTTAAAGTCCTTCAGAGGCTATTTAATTCCGTCTTGCTTGAAGGGAAAACGCCGGAAGCATGGAACAGGGGTGTGGTGGTGCTGTTTTTCAAGAAAGGTGATAACACCTTATTGAAGAACTATAGGCCCATCACACTGCTGAGCCATGTTTATAAGTTGTTTTCGAGAGTCATTACGAATCGTCTCGAACGAAGGCTTGATGACTTCCAGCCTCCCGAACAAGCCGGTTTCCGGAAAGGTTTTAGTACCATAGACCACATACATACGCTGCGGCAGGTTATACAGAAGACTGAGGAGTATAATCGGCCACTATGCTTGGCGTTTGTGGACTATGAGAAAGCCTTTGATTCGATCGAGACTTGGGCGGTTCTTAGATCTCTCCAGCGATGCCGCATTGACTATCGGTACATCGAAGTGTTGAAGTGCTTGTATAATAACGCCACCATGTCAGTCCGAGTACAGGGGCAGTGCACGAAGGTGATCCCCATAAAAAGAGGAGTAAGACAGGGAGACGTCATTTCTCCGAAACTGTTTACGGCCACCTTAGAGGACGCCTTCAAGCTCTTGGAATGGCAAGGACTTGGCATCAACATCAATGGCGAATACATCACTCACCTTCGATTTGCCGACGACATTGTGGTCATGGCGGAGTCGCTGGAAGATCTAGGACGAATGCTCGGTGACCTCAATAGAGTATCCCAACAAGTGGGTCTTAAAATGAATATGGACAAAACAAAAATAATGTTTAATGTCCATGTCGTACCCACCGCTCTCACCGTTGGGAACTCTACTCTTGAAGTTGTTGACGAATACATTTACCTGGGACAGGCAGTCCGGTTAGGTAGGTCCAACTTTGAGAGAGAGGTCAATCGACGAATCCAACTCGGCTGGGCAGCGTTCGGGAAACTGCGCAACATCTTCTCATCCAAAATACCTCAGTGCCTAAAGACTAAAGTTTTTAGTCAATGTGTGTTACCAGTGATGACATATGGATCAGAGACGTGGTCTCTTACAATAGGTCTCATAAAAAAGCTCAAAGTTGCTCAGCGAGCTATGGAAAGAGCTATGCTCGGCGTTTCTCTACGTGATCGAATCAGGAATGAGGAGATTCGTAGAAGAACCAAGGTCACCGACATAGCCCTTAGGATTAGCATGCTGAAGTGGCAATGGGCTGGCCACATAGCGCGAAGATCGGACGGGCGTTGGGGCAGAAAGATTCTAGAGTGGAGACCACGTATTGGCAAGCGCAGCGTAGGACGACCGCCTGCCAGATGGACCGACGATCTTGTGAAAATCGCAGGAAATCGTTGGATGCAGGTGGCATCGGACCGGTTACGCTGGAAAGCGATTGGGGAGGCCTATGTTGAGCAGTGGACAAGTATAGGCTGAAATGATGATCTGACAGTAGCCTCCGTGCGCGCATGCAACTTAAAGAATACTCACAAAACGTCATTAAAAAAGAGGTAGTATTTTGTCCTATTATTTTTTTAATAATCATGAATATTTGCTAAAGACATATTTTAAAATATTTGCACACTTCAAAAACAGTTTCATTGCCTCATGAAAAAGAAATAATACCACAGAGAAAATATAATATAACTGACCTTCGCATCGTTATGCAGGGCGGCCGCTCGCGTCAAGAAGCGCTCGCACATGGAAAAGTTATTGAGAAGCGCGCACTCCACGCCCACATATAGTGGCGGCAGGTGGCACCCCGCCATCAGCTGGCTAGCCTGCGCAAACACATAAAATAGATCTTTTCCATACTTTGTACACGCTAAAAATATTTAAATTCCACTCTCATAGTACGCTCACTGGCTTCCTCCACTCTCATAGATCGCTTACTAACTTCGTCCTCTCATAGTTCACTCACTAGCTTCCTCCGCTCTATAGTTCACTCACAAGCTTCCTCCACTCTCATAGTACGCTCACTAACTTCCTCCGCTCTCATAGTTCGTTCTCTAGCTTCCCCCGCTCACATAATTCGTCTTATACTTATCATAGCTGTGTAAGGAGACCTTGAAATAGGCAGCCATAGCCTGGTCGTGCTCGTTGTCGGCGGCGAAGCTGTGTCCGTAGGCTAGCCACACGCAGCCCGCGCTGGGCTCCAGGCTCTTCGCTTTGCTCAAGTAGCGCCGCGCCAGTTCGCTCTTACCTGACCGTATTAAACAATTACCTCACAAGGTTACCATAACGCGCCATGATTGGTCATAGCGAACAAGTACAGTCAAAAATTACTTATTTTTGTATAGGCCACTAAAAAACACTAACGTCAAAAATATTACATTGTTTACATCTAACGCTAAATCGGAAGCCTCTACTGAGAAGATCCTGTGAGAAACTAGGTGCGTAGTAGCCCAATAAAAGACTTACACTAAAGACTTGAATAATTTATTTATTATAATATGGAAAACTTACAGCAAATCAAAACATAATAGCATCGGAGCAGAAGACTGAGAGCCAATAACAAGTTTTCACTTATAGAAATATTTTAGTATTACCTGAGCAAATAATACTAATCTTACAAAGTCATAATTAAATTATAGAAAAGAAAACAAAAACAAAATAGAGGTAATATGTAAATTTAACTGTGTAGTCTGCATATTATATTTATTTAAAGAAATTAATGCTAACACACCTTCTTACCGAGAACACGCTCAATGTGTAGGGATCAAGATCGTGTTGTTTACATAATTTATTAAAATTTCTACTCGTACGAATAATATAGCTATTTTGCCTATAATTAGTAGAAGAATTAGGTATATATAACGGTGGGTTGAAGCGAGTTGATTTGCATGGGACATTCCAATAGATTTTCTCTAAGAGCTCTGGACAGTAAATCTCATTATTTAAGAGATTTTTAAGAGAAATACATAGTCCGCTATTTCACGGCGAATTGTTAGTGGTAACAGATGGTATCTTTTAGAAAGTTAAAGATAATTATTGGGATGATAAGGAATTTTCTGGTGAAAACACAGATACTTAATAAAACGTTTTTGAATACTGTCGATACGATCAATATATTTATGATAGTGGGGGATCCATAATTGTGACGCATACTCTAGGTGTCTTCTAACTTATTTACAGTATAATATTTTAAGGGTTCTGGCTTCAGTGAAACATTTAGAAAGCCTCATTATAAACCCTAGTGATTTAGAAGCTTTTCTCACAATGTTGTCAATGTGTACGTCAAAAGCTAGTTCACAGTCATAATGCACGCCCAAGTTCCGCATCGTGCCGTGCCTGGGCAAAGCTATACCACCTAGAGTATAAGCTGCGGTTGTTGCAATCCGCTTTCTTGTATACGTGATTACCAAGCACTTAGAGAGATTAAGGTCTAGTTTGTTGATACGACAGTATGCTTCTAATCGAGATAGATCAGCCTTAGGGGCTGTCATATCTTCCGGCGATGATATGGTGGTGTATAACTTCATGTCATCGGCTAAGCTAAGTAATTTGGATGATTTCAGGCACATGGCGATGTCATTTACATACACAATAAACAGCAATGGAACGAGCAAGGAACTTTGAGGAACTCCACTGGGGACATGGACCCAGCTGGATATATAGTTGTGCAGGACAACAGCTTATGTTCTGTTTTCTGTGTAGGATGAAAACCACCTAAGTAGATCTCCACGTTTTCCTATGTCGTTAAGTTTAACCATCAAAATATTATGGTCAATTCGGTCAAACGCCTTACTATAGTCAGTGTAAATGACATCGACCTGCTTACCATCATCCAAAGCAGCTGTAATAAAATCGTTTAGAAGGATCAAGTTTGTGGTAGTAGATCGGCATTTTAAGAAACCATGCTGAGATAGACTAAATGATCCAGCTAGGGCAGTATATATGTGGTTATAAACAGTCCTCTCGAATACTTTAGCTATTATGCAGAGTTTGGATATCGGTCTATAATTAGTCATTTCTGTTTTCGACCCACTTTTGTGCACGGGAGTAATAAACGCAGATTTCCAAATTTTAGGAACCACACCTAAGGACAAGGTCTTCGCAAACAGGATTGAGATTGGTATAGATATCGACGGTGCACATCGTACAAGTAATTTAGCTGATATATTATCCGGACCCGCACTTTTAGATGTAAATAGTTTGTAGAGCAGATTGGTGACATCTGTGACCTTCACCTCAACATGACAGATATCTGCCACAGGGTTTGGTAGCAATGGGGCACAAGTGGTAGCAGAATTTGAGTCATGACTTCTAGAGGGATCAAGAAAAGTTGAATAAAAGTATGAAGAAAATGCCTCGCAAATAGTTACTCCAGATAGAAATTGTTTACAATACTAGGTACTACTACTAGTAGTACTACTGTACTAGGAATAGCGTTGGAATTATACCGATTTTTAACAAACGTCCAGAAGTATTTAGGATTATTTTTTAATGATTTTTCTGTTTGGTTAATATAATTTTTTTAACATTCCGATTCCATATGTTTTACTCTGTCGCGCAATAGTTTGTATGTCAACTCGTCAGATTTATTGCCATAGTTCTAAATTTTAAATATTTATGTTTCTTTTATGATTTTAATTAGTGAAGAATTGTACCATATTGAATATGTTCTTTTTCTAATAAATTTTCTAGGAATAAACTTATTTTGTAGGTCAGTAATAGACTTAATAAAAAAGTCAACTGAATCGTCAATGGACCTTAGCGAGAACTCGTGTTCCCAATCCACCGCCGAGATTTCTTCATTTAATGAGGAAAAGTTACCTTTATCGAAGAGATATCGAACACGAGGTGCACTATCCAAAACTGGAACATCAAAGAGGTCGTACCTTGATTAATAGTGCCGGATGATAGGCGTCAATAGGAACTAAAGGATCGGCACACTCAGTTACACTAATCAAGTTGCTGGAAAGACCCAAGAATTTTTTCGTAACTGTTAGCCACTCCATTATATTGTCTTAAGTCCAACACACACATCTCGTCCGCAAGCAAATATTCGTCGTTCGTAGTGAGGTTACTTGGGACAAACGACTGATTATCACATCGCGTCCACGAGATTCCACTTATGTTAAAATCACCGATAATCAAAAACGAATCATTAGAATTATTAATAATTGCATGGTCCAGCTTAGTAAGAAAGTTACTTAGTTGAGAAGAAAATGAAAGGCCTTGATTCTGCTTACAGAGATAAATAACTTCACATACTCTCGCGAATTAGATTTTTTGAGATGTATTTTGAGCCATAGGGCTTCCGCTGTCGAGTGGAGAAGTAGCTGTTATGTAACCTGTAATTCCCTGCGCGTTGCAATCAATACACCACCCCCACGTGATTTTTCAGTCAAGCCATAGTCCCGGTCGCGGCGCCTCACTATGTTTCGGTCATCAAAAAAATCAGAATTTGAAATTCCATCTGTTAAAATAATAATGTCATACGAATTCATTGACATTTGACGATAAAAAGTCTCTGTTTTAGTCCGTAGCCCTCGCACATTTTAATAAAAATTTGCTAACCGTTGTTTGTTGTCATTAATCATGGCAGATAAAAACAATAATTGTATATGCAACCATAAATGGAGTTAAAATAACAGTTCATTTAAAAAATTTGATAAATACGACACAATATACAAAAAAGTATTATAAAGCGGGTATAAATTAATTGATTGCAAAATATGGTCAAAGTCGCACAACGGACAGTTACTAACAGCTGTGCAAGAAGGCGAGCAATAGTGCAGTTCTAATGCAGGTACGAGCAGGATAGGTATGTTTTTATACGTTACTGTTACAAAGTAAACAGCACGGTAGCGAATATAATAGATTTTTTTTGTGAGAACAATAAGGTGTCAGGCTCATTAGTAAGGCAGGGGTGCATAACCTTTTACAAAGATATAAGCTAATGTTTTTAATGTGAAATATAAAATTTGTTCGAAATCGAATTAAATAGTAGTTAATTAAATTATAAGATAAATTTAGGAAATACTTTAAACAATTTTGTTTAAATCGCTCTGTTTCCTAATTATAAATATTTTGCTTGTGTTATTTTTCCGTACATGAACTTTACCATGTTTAACCCATATACTCATAGTTTTTTTCTTTAGCAGTGATTTTAGCTTTAGTCAGCAGGTTTTTGCTATCCACACTTAGGTGATCATTAACATAGACGCGATGAGGCGCGTCCTGTAACCCTATATCAGATGTGGACAGGTTCTTGTCGGCACGGGCAGCAGCAATAAAATCTCCCTTAACGTACCTATTTAGAAAGCTCACTATGATCAACTTTTCATTGGAGTTATATTTTTTTTTTATATTTATTTATCACTTAAAAAATTTGTACAACAAGTCGGTCACATAGCATTGAGGAACCACAAAGGTTTTTATTAATGCTAAATACATCGAAACACCATATTTATAAGTATAATAACAAAAAATAACAAAAATATTAAAAACATCAAGCTTATATATAATTACTATTGTATTATATATATTTAACTATTGTTTTAAAAGACCTAAAGACTAAAGTTTTCAGTCAATGTGTGTTACCAGTGATGACATATGGATCAGAGACGTGGTCTCTTACAATAGGTCTCATAAAAAAGCTCAAAGTTGCTCAGCGAGCTATGGAAAGAGCTATGCTCGGCGTTTGTCTACGTGATCGAATCAGGAATGAGGAGATTCGTAGAAGAACCAAGGTCACCGACATAGCCCTCAGGATTAGCATGCTGAAGTGGAAATGGGCTGGCCACATAGCGCGAAGATCGGACGGGCGTTGGGGCAGAAAGATTCTAGAGTGGAGACCACGTATTGGCAAGCGCAGCGTAGGACGACCGCCTGCCAGATGGACCGACGATCTTGTGAAAATCGCAGGAAATCGTTGGATGCAGGTGGCATCGGACCGGTTACGCTGGAAAGCGATTGGGGAGGCCTATGTTCAGCAGTGGACAAGTATAGGCTGAAATGATGATGATGATGAACTATTGTTTTTATTTATGCAATATTGTGCAAGAAGGATACTATATATAGGGACTCTTGAAATATAGTTAACCTGTGCCTTCGGACAGGCATAATTAATCTTGCGGCCAATGGCGTCGAAAATCGAAAATAAATTCTCATCCTTCTTTAATGGAACTCCCTTTATCTCGACATTGTTCAGTAGAGAACGCTGCTCATGTGCGGAGAGTTCAAATTTCGTCTTGATCAGTACTGTGTCTTGACTTCCTTCTCGGATACCGATCTGGAGCGACAACAACATCCAGAACCACCCCGACATCCAGTTAGAGTGGAAAAAGCAATGGCAGAGTTCGGTAGCCTCACAAGGTAACATCACCATAGCCGACCCCTCGACTATAGTACAAGGCTTCAAAGAGCAACGGCTGGTGTGGTCCTCCATCGACCGAATCAGAACCGGAGTCGCAAGGTGTAATTATCATCTTCACAGGTGGCGCATCACTGAGTCTCCTTGTTGTGACTGTGGAAACTCAGTGCAGACAATCCAGCACATCGTGGAGGACTGTGCCACTCGAAAATTCAGCGGCAGATTTGAGAGGCTACACCAGCTGCCACCAGAGGCTAAACAATGGCTCCTCCACTCTGACATTAAGTTCTGATCGTGGTTCGCATTATTAAAAATACACCGCCATACGATGATGATGATGATGATGACTGTGTCTTGAAGGTTTTCGTAGTCGGAAACTTTAGTTTCGAGCACCTCAAGCCTAGCATTGAATTCCTCAACTTTCATATTGGAGGACTCGCACACTATTTTAAGCTCGGTTAATTCGTCTTTGATTGATCTTATATCATCGACTAGCGTTGGTAAACTTAATAATTAACGCTTCATGTCACGAATCTCACGAAGTATGGTGTCGAAGGAAACAGTTGATTCGGCGGCGTGAGTATCCGATATAGCAGGTTCCACTTCTCTTAGGCACGTAGGGCATTTCCACTGAGCTCTTCTATCAGATCCCATTTTTTTCTAACCAGATTCAAATATACTAGCTAGGCAAAGTCCAGGTGCTTCTTACAGTTCGCACAATGAGCCCCATTGGTAAATTTGATGTTGCAGACTCCACAGGTTTTCATGATTGACTATTGACACTAAATTATAAAAAAAAAGCAAAAATAAAGGTTGACGACTTATTTTTTTCTTTACGGTAGCGGCAAACGTATTGTACGAAAGCGTGCCCACGGCAATAATGATCACTTGTTCAACTCTTAGTAACATTCCCTTTCTTCCTTCTATTAATTTAGCTTTTTCAATTGCGTTTGTAAATGAGGGAACCATGCAGCCATTCTCATGAACAGTATAATTTACTTTATTTAACTTAGACCCACCTGTTGACCAACCTACATTGTTCTCGCATAATACAAAACAAATTTTTGTAAAAAAATTGTTTTAAAAGAGTAAACTTGGAGTTTCTTGCCCTTTTTCTCCACAGAAATGACATTCCGAAGTGGTGGTAGAGTCTTTGTTACTTTTCTGACGATTCATAAATACTATAATGGTTTACATGAACAAAAAATATTAAGTCAGGAGTCTCCGTAACCGGCGAGCGTGTATGAGACGGACTATGGGAGTAGAGGAAGCCAGAGAGGTATGTAAGGAAAGAGCCTGTTGGAACTCTGTACTCTCTGCCTACCCCGTAAGGGATCTGGCGTGATGATATAGATAGATAGATACAAAAAATATTCTGATTCTGACTACTGTTAATTTGTTTTATTCAATTGGCCTTTTTGATAGATAACCATTTTTTTTCTCAAAATTGTATTTTACAACATTTTGTTTAATAACTGCTGATTGAGGAGCTGCTCAAACTTAATCTGTTTTATTGTCGAAATAATACGAAATTTTGTAATAACCATTCTTACACGGTCAGGCATGTTTCAGATATCTATGAGTAAATTTATTTATGTTTTTTATTTTATGGTATATAAAGCCTCATCAAAGAATTACTAATTAGTAAATCTTTCATGGAACAATGTATACGCTTCTCGTACATGCTACTTGTCTCCACAGAATTGTGAGGAGACGAGTACAATAATGCTGCTATACATTTCAAAGTTACTGGTATTCTTTTTAACATATAGATGATTTTCATAGTTAAAATATTTGTTTCTTCAAATTTTTCCTTAAGGGAAGCTCTTGGGGCCAAATTGTATATTGGTCGATCAGCCCTTTTTTTGATCAACGAAAATGTTATTCAGTTTTGCAGAGAATCCCCGAAGTTGTTTATTTCCCTGTCCCTGTCCTTGTCCCTTATATTTCGCTTCGCCTTATATTTCGACAGAGGACAGATGGCGCTGTCGCCGTATAAACATTAGCTCCGTAATTATTTTCTCGAAAAAATAGAATAAAGTTAAAAATTTCTCTAAAAAGTGCAGTGTGTTCGGCAATATCATATATATAGTGAGGATTATTGTTATCTAAGAACAGTTTCCAGTGAATTTGTGAAAAAGTGCAATATCCAATTCAAAGTAAACTATATTCAATTCATGAACTTATTGTCGTAAAAGTGTGTTTTCTTTGGTAAATACTATCTTAAAATGTATCGAAATATGCAATGATACACATAAACCGTGAGTACAGTGATATTTATAAACAATCTAATAAAAATATGAACTTTAATGACCAGTTATAGAAAATATTTCAAATTTAGAACCACGGACACTGCCATCTAGTGATCAGTCAATATTGTGGCGTGGATGTGTCGATAAAACAGTACCTATATCTGCAACAAACGGATCTGCAAGTAGTGCATAAATTCGCGACCCGAAGTAACTAAGCTGTAGCGAAGTTGTGTACCTGTTAAGCCGAGCAAAGGTTCCATGGATCAAATCTCAGTAATGCATATTGTTCTCTTTTTGTGCGTAAAATTGTTATATGTATAATTGTGGAAAAATATGATCAACAAAACTTCAAATAAAGTAGGCAGTGGGTAGTCATTATCTATACAAAAATGGATTCCGATAATATAACATTTCGGAAACGAAAAACCAGTTCATTAAGTGATATTACGAATATAAGTGACGTTGACACATCTTTAT
The DNA here is from genome assembly GCA_905147815.2 of Phalera bucephala. Lineage (NCBI taxonomy): Eukaryota > Metazoa > Arthropoda > Insecta > Lepidoptera > Notodontidae > Phalera > Phalera bucephala. Next base: position 34,845,574 of record LR990614.1, on the reverse strand, counting down.
TCGATGCCACGATTATGAGTCTACCTAATACTTCGATAAATAATCAGATAGTAAAAGATCTGAACGAGAAAATAAAGTCCCTAACAGATGAGCTTATAAGCGCACATCAAGAAATAGAAAATCTAAATACTGAGAATACACAACTTAAAACTGATCTTCAAAAATATATAAAGGTCACAAAGACTTACAAAAATATTAATATGACAACAGATAAAAGAAATATGACGCCAAAATCAGGACGTAAAAGGAAAGCTCCAAAATTAGTTACTCCAACAAAACAAAGACATACTACGATGACCATTACTACGAGTTTAAATAAGGATAGTGATGCACCGTTATTAGAGAACAACACTGATTTCCCTAAAGTTGATACTGTTAGAATATTGGATGACACACCGAGTTTTAATCAATGTGGAACAGTAATGCAATCCAGAGATAATATGTTGTCACAAAACTCTACAAGTATTCAAGATGCTCTAGAAAATTCAAGAACTTTAAATAAAGCTACTTGTAACAAAGACAGTACAGCCGTTAACATTCATAATAATGGATCTGACCATATGAGAAGAAAAGTATTAATTTTGGCGGATGAACAAGGCCGTAATATGCGACGAATGCTTCAAAAATTACTAGGTACCGAATTTTTGGTTAGTTGCTTTTGGAAACCTGGAGCGTCATTGGCCGAAGTATTAGCATCAGAATCGGCTGAAATAGGGTGTTTGTCTGATAATGATTTTGTTATTGTACTAGGTGGAGTTAATGACAGATATCCACATGAACTTATGTATTCCTTGAGAAATTTCTTAAGTTTTGTATGTAATACTCATGTGATTGTATCTGAAACACCATGCAACAAATATCTGAATGAACGTAAGCTAAACTACGAGTTAAAGTTTCTTTGTTCCAAATTTGACCATGCTACTTTCATTGATATGGATTACTGTAATTATATGCCCTCCCGCAACTTAATTGGTCTGCATAAATGTCGACGAATTCTCAAGGAAATACTCCACATTAATTACAGAACAAAGTTTAATCTGTACCTTAAAACTCAAACTCAAAATAAAGAACCCATAAGGTCAAAACTATTTGATAAATCTACTCAGACTAGCCTTGAAATTAGTCAATCATCGGAATCTGTAAATTGCAATGATTCTACCTTACAAAAACAATGCGCCAACAAAGATATACCATTACAAACAAATAAGTATGATTCAAACATTAGTAAAAAATCAATTTACAACACGAATCATTCTGGCTTTTTTCTTTCATAATAAAATAAATATTCTACATCAAAACTTAAATGGTCTGCTATCTAAATCTGATTTATTGACTATAACACTTGAATCACTTAAAGAAAAAAATAACCACATTGATGTTGTATGTGTAACGGAACATAACATGACAAATGAAGATGCGAAGATGTTAAACGTTCAAAACTTTATTCTTGGCTCCATTTTTTCTCGTAGAAAGCGACATGGTGGTTCATGTATACTCGTTAATAATACTATTGAATTTACTCCAGTTAAGGATATCAACAAATACAGTATTGAGAGCATCATAGAGATCTCTGGAATAGAACTCCTTGCACAGAAATTATATATTATATATATTTATAGACCTCCAAAATCAAATAAAGAAGACCTAGATAAATTCTTTAAAATTTTCAACAACCTTCTAAATCAATTGTGTTATTCAAAGAAAAAAATAATTCTTTGCGGAGACTTCAACATTAATATATTAAATAATACTAAAGAGTCCATGCAATTTATCTCTATACTATCTAGCTATAACTTAAATATAGCAATTAAAGAACCTACGCGGCTTAAAAGTAAAACATGCATTGATAATTTTTTATACAATATACGAGGTTGTGAAGGTAAAGTGTTTGAATTTGCTCTTTCAGACCATACAGCACAGATTCTCACATGTCCAGTAAATATGGGTTGCCCTCTAAAATTTTGGTATATCGAGAAGCGTGACTATAGTAATGAAAATGTCAATAAATTTATAGACTGCATCAATGCTCTTGGATTTACTGATGTTTTAAGTAATGATGACGCTAAATATGCATTTAACAATTTTTATGATTTATTTACCCTATTTTATAATTTATGTTTTCCTACGAAAGTGTTAAAAATATCTAAAAGAGTACGACCAAAATGGATTACGAAAGGTATAAAACTATGTAGCAAACGTAAGAGAGATTTATTATGGAAATATCGCAAAAAGCCTACAGAAATAAACAAAAACAATTTTAAATTGTTATCATCTAGGCTTAACCGCATTGTAAAACTGACACAAAAAATGCGAAATAATAATTATATTCAAACCGCAAATAATAAATGTAAAGCTACCTGGAATATTATAAATAACAAAAGAAAACATACTCCGAATGAGGATATAAAGCAGATAAATTTTGCTGGCCAGATAGTAACTGAACCAACACAGATAGCAAATTTATTTAATAATTACTTTATCGATCATGTCACCAAATTAGCACCGAATTCTAGCAAAACAAGATTGGAAACTAAGTGCAATTCATTATTTATGAAGCCAACTGTACCTATAGACATAAATAAAATCATATTAAACTTGAAAAATACGAGTAGCACTGGTTATGACGGTATTTCCACTAACATCTTAAAATGTGTGTCTCCTAAATTGTCAGTTCTATTGAGTCATATTATGAATTTATGTATTCTGCAGGGTTACTTTCCAGAACAACTCAAAAAAACTATTGTAAAGCCCCTCTTTAAGAAAGATGATATAAATGACATAGCTTGCTATAGACCAATAGCACTTGTCCCTATCATTTCAAAAATTTTTGAAAGGGTAATATACAACTCCATATATGATTTTTTTGAATTAAATAACCTATTTACTAAAGAACAGGTAGGGTTTAGGAGAAACAAGAATATTAATATGGCTATATATAGATTTCTAGAAACAATAACGAAAAATGTAGATTTGAGGATAACCACATGTGCCCTCTATATGGACTTGACAAAGGCTTTTGATTATGTTGAACATAGTATCCTATTATATAAATTATATGCATATGGAATTCGAGGAAATGTATTAAATCTTATAAAATCCTATTTAACTAATAGAAAACAAGCAACGCAAATAACTAGACTATGTCCTGACCTAACAAAAGAACTAAACTACTTGTCAGAATATAGAGACGTTAATTTTGGAGTACCGCAAGGTAGTGTACTGGGACCTCTGCTATTTATTATTTATATTAACGATCTTCCTGGAATAACCAAGCATCACACAGTACTATTTGCAGATGACACTACTGTTATATTCTCAGGTAATGAGACAAATTTAAATTTAAAAAATGACATTAATACTACTTTACATGACATAGTACAATGGTTGACACTAAATAATTTAAAGATTAATCTTGTCAAGACAGTTCTAATGACATTTAAAAATAAAACTAATAAAATTGTTGACTTTAATTTAAACTACTTAGGACAAACTGTTCAATCAGTGCAGACGACAAAATTTTTAGGTTTGAATATAGACTGCAACTTAAATTGAAAGAACCATATAGAAATTCTTTGCTCAAAAATGAATAAATACGCATACGCTTTATATATGTTGTCTAAAACAGTCGATCAATCAGTGATATTAACGGCTTACCATGGTTATGTGTCATCCAGTTTGAGGTATGGTATACTATTTTGGGGCAACGCAACCAATAAAGATGCAGCATTCGCGGCTCATTAAAGGTGCGTGAGGGCGATGTGCCGTATGAAACCGACTGAGAGCTGTAAGCCTCTCTTTAAACAGTTACGCATTCTGACACTTCCCTGCCTATATATCTTTGAAACGATATTATTCGTTAGAAATAACATAAATAATTATAAGAAACTTAACAGCTAACGTCATAATTATAAAATTTGTTTCCCACCAAATCAAACTGCTTTTTTAAATAAAAGTATTTTTTGCATGGCCCCTCGTATTTATAATAACCTACCGAAGTCAGTTTTATGTTTAAGTAATAACCATGTTTTTAAACATACCGTTAAAAAATTATTAGCTGAAAAGACCTACTATTCGGTGAATGACTACTTAAATGATAAGTTATAGTTGTATAATTAGTATTGACATATGACGTCATTGTTATTACCAATTTATCAAACAATATTATTTATGATTAATCGTATTCGTATATTGACAATAATTAAAACAGTATTTACAAATAACTGTTTAAGAGAAGATTAAATAAATAACTAAATGATATGTTAAATAATACTATAATGAATGAATAAATGATAATATATGATATGTGAATATTATATTTAAAGAATTTTATATGCTTATCAATTTTAGCCTATAAGATACTAAATATTTGCATGCCATGAAGCTGGATATGGTGAAACACCTCAAACACTGAAGATCTTATGTAATACATACCCATATTCGCAAATAAAGATATGATTATGATTATGGCATATCCAGCTGATCTTAAACTACCAGACAATTGTTCACGGACGATTTAGCGCAGTGGTTAAGGGCTTAGCCTGCCCCGCCCACTGTGTCTAATAGTCGCGGGTTCGATTCCCGCACGGGACAAATCTTTGTGTGATCTACAATTATTTGTTCCGGTCTGGGTATTTGTGTATGTGAATTTTCATGTTTGTAAACGCACCCACGACACAGGAATTAATCCTAGTGCGGGGCACCGTTTAAAAAAAAAAAATTGGGTTACCTAGAAATACAGTTAACTCTACAAGGTCTATATCCAAACCATTTATTTGTACATTGGTTGCTACCTGTCTTATATTTAGCGTTGTGAATTTAACACATTTTGTCTGTTCATTAGGGAGAACTTTAATAATGTTGGACCAATGAACAACCTTAGAAAGTACGTTGTTCACATCATGGTCATAATTAACTTGCTGTTTGTTTTGAATTTTGAATAATAGAAATGTATCATCCACGAATAACACAATGTTTTGATTGACCCCTACATAGTGCGGTAAGTCATTTTTATATATATGAGGAATAGAAATGTACCGAGAATCGAACCCTGGGGTACACTCATCGTCACATTAGAACTAGGGGATCTTTTCCCAATAACATTGACCTTTTGAATTCAGTCATACTCATAAGGAGTCAAAAGAACGAAAACCCTGTTTCTAATTCCGTAATGGTGTTTCCTGAGCAGAGTTTCACGATGCACACAGTCGAAAGTTTTAGACAAAGTACCTAAAGCATCGTGCGAGGTCTCCCGGGCGTAAAAAATATTCCTCAATATTTCTTAGAGTAGCCAAACTGGTTACAAGTCGCTTATCATCTGTTCAGCTTATTGTTGCGTTCAAAATCCCTTTAAATAAATTGGCACGTGAATGTATGAAGTTTTGTTTCGTACTTAGAATACTTTATTATTTTACGTGTGATCCCGTGTCATTAATCTAAAGGCATTTTGCATTCTTTAAATAACACATAACAAGATTGATCAATATAAATTAAGAAAAACTTACCTATAAGATAATAATAGCATCCAACCGCAAACCACGACGTCCAAGAGTTAGGGTACGCGTCGACTAGGGTGTGCGCGAACGCGAACAATTCTGCGCTCTTCTTCAGTTCGACGAGGCAGGCGGCGCGCACATCCACGCAGCACCAGGGGTCCACAGAGTCTAGAGTCCCCAGGGCTTCGCCCCAGCGGCATGCCGCCGCCAGCCGCCGCCCGCGGCAGCAAGCCGCTTCCATTGTACGAGACCCTACCACTTCTGCTTCTGTTGTTATCTAGGATCATTAGAGTTATCAAATTAACTTTTTTTATGCAAGCAGTCATGATGTCACCCAAGGGCTTTGCTACATTTGGTTGATGATTTGCCATCAATCAGATAGTGATGATTTTCTTTAGCCAAAAGAAGTGAGAACAATGTGAAAGTAGCCGGAATATGTTTGGATAGAGAGACTGATTGATGATATGGATACGCTTTAATTTTTGCAGTAAAAAGATTTATTAGCAAAACAATGCCTACACCATGTTCCTTTACCATAAACTTTATTGCATAAAGAATTAAGGTTTCGCCATACAACCGACGACGGTGGCCCAGCCTGGGGAGGTGTAATGTACTGAAATGCACGGGAAACACAAACAGCGCAGCCCAGCTCGGCGCGACGGCAAAAGTCGCGACCCGCCACCGTCGCGCCACCAGCGATTATAAAAGAAGCACGGCGAGAGCAAGACGCAAATTCGCGTGCCAGCAGAACCCTAGTGTTGGGCAGCCGCCCATAAACGCCTCTGTCGACTATGTAACCAAACAAAATATATATAGTTAACTATTACTACTCACAGGACAGTCTATGTCGGGCGGCGGCGCGACGGCCGGCGCGGGCGCGTAGCGGTTGAGTCGCTCGCGGTAGGCGGCGCGGAGCAACGCGCCTTCCGCGGCTCCCAGCTGATTGTTTATCGGCAGCGACTCTATTAGCTCGCTCTCTAGAACAATATATCTATCTACCTATACCATCATACCAGATCCTTTGCGGCACAGGTAGAGAGTACAGAGCTCTAAAAGGTTCTTTCTTTACAGATCTATGCCTTCCTCTATCGTCTGTCTCATACACGCTCGCCGTTTACCGAGACTTGTCTAGCCCATTACATAGTTCGGGCTTGACATGAAGGGTGGCGGCTCAGCATTGGCGCATCCGCCTATGTTCGTATTGACGGGACGGTACTGGATTGGTTCAAGATTGTGGCTGCCGCGGACAGCGGTAGCTAGTACAAAGTGATACTGGTCTTTTTAATATGATTTCTGGCTGCTGGAGCTATGTTATGTACCTACAGGTAAGGACTATAGTTTACGAGTATCATATTGTCCACTCCTTATCAGAAGGTCTTCAACACACGCTGACGGGTTAAAAGGCGTAGAATTTTTCTGTTTTCGTTGGTCTAATAGCGATTATCGATGACGAGTTTCTAGGTCCTAGTTCGAACGATACCTTGCAGTGGCGTGAGCGCGTGCTGGTCGAGCAGCAGGTCGAGCGCCTCGTAGCAGGCGCAGTCGGCCCGCAGCGCCGCGCCCAGCGCCTCGGCGGCCGCCTCGCGACGCTCCAGCGCGGATAGCGCACGCGCCTGCCATACTAGCACGCCAGCTAGTGCACGCTGTTCACATACACTACTTTCACAATTCTATATATACTCATCATCGTCCTCGTCTCAGTCTATTTCTACTACTCAAAATGATTGTTAATAGTCAGATGACACAGACACAAACACTCAGTCAAACTAAGTGATGGAGGAGATTCTGAAAAATTGAGACATGTTTTCTAAGTTAGAACGAATGTTAATATGCAAAAAAATACGCCTGGCCTATGGACTTCTCTCGCCCCTTCCTCTCTAATAGTTTGTCGCATACGCAATCGCCGATTACCGAGAAACTTTACTTGTCCATTAGATAAAACATGGTCTATTTAATCATGGTACCATAACAGGGGTGACAAATTCTCAAACTCACATTATGTGTCTGGTCTGTGTTCCTGGGTTCTAGTAACATAGGGTCACAGTCATCCATGAGTGTAAGGGCAGCTCCAGGTTCGCGCGCCGCCAAAAATGCCCGCATTGCTACACCCAGGCACAGGAGATGTCGTCTATAAAAAAAAACATTAGTTTTACCTCGGTAAACTACATGGGACTACGTTGCCCTCTGCTGAGCCCGAGCGATCAGACTAAAGGGAAATACGAGTATTCATAATTCAACTTCGAACCACGAGTAAATGTGAGTACTTAAAATTAGACATAAAAAGTATAAGTTCTGAAAAGAAAATCGCTTCCAATAACTAAAATCTTTATTTAAAGTACGTTAAGTTAAGCACTCAGAGAAAAGGGAGAAAAAAGGTCTAAATTCTCAATCCAAGTTTAAGTCCCCTCCCCAATTCATTAATCGGACCAATTTTGGGCCATGTGTTCTAAAACATCTGTAGTTCTTACCATCCGATTCTTTAATGGGATATGAAAAAAAAATCACTTAATCCAATCGAACTAGACTAAGCAGTCTGACCGTGCGGTCACAGGAAGTTTTACTCACACATGGCTAAGTGGAATTGGGAGTTCAAAAAGCAGAAAACAGCCAGTCTCAATATCAAAATCAGCACATAGATATCTCGGGGTTCAAAGGGCGTACAGGACATTTCAGCGAAAATTAGTTTTTAGATATTTGATGAATTTAAAAGCGATTGATAGAGGTTCTGTTGAATGTAACTCAACAGTGTGTATAGCCAAGTTACAAGCTAAGTTTTTGTATTTATTCTCTTTTCCTAATCAATAGCACCTTGGCGTCCGTCAATTTGGCGCAATAGGTAAGACCTTAAGCCGCTCCATCCACTGGGACATTCGTCCCAGTCGTGGGTACCATTACCGCACGGGACGAATATTTGTGCGCCCCACAATTATTTGTTTCCGTTTGGGAATTTGTATGTGTGAATTTTCATGTTTGTAAATGCATCCACAATACAGGAATTAATCCTAGTGTGGTGCTGTTTTTATTTTTAAAAAAATTTGTTCTGACCATGTTATTGTTGTAAAAGGTTATTTCTATACATTTTCAGTTTCCTATTAGTGTTAATGAATGTAGTCACTTCCCTATAGGAGCAGACTAGATTGTGGGTTGATTTGATATATCTATCTATATCATCACGCCAGATCCCTTGCGGGGAAGGCAGAGATTACAGAGTTCCAACAGGTTTACTTTCCTTACATACCTTTCTGGCTTCCTCCACTCTCATATATGTTAAAGTAACTTAATATAAAAAAAAATACCAATGGTGTACTGTGTATACCCAAATTTCGCTGATAATGTTAGTACCCTAGGTAATATGGGGCAAGCCCATTGCCATTATCATGATCTTTATCACCTAAAGAGATTGCCATGACAACCAGTTTCATACTCCACTGGAATACACCAAACCAAGCATCATTCGAACCACCGAAGCAGCCATGTTAGGTTGTCCAATCTATAATATTATAAAGAGAAATTAAATTGTTTGTAATTGATAAACTCTGAAACTACTCAACAAATTTAAGTAATTCTTTGATTGATATGATGATGATCAAAAAGCAGTGATAGCCTAGTGGTAGACCGTTGGACTACAAAGTCAGATGTCGCAGGTTCAAAGCTAGGCACGCAACTCTGACTTTTGGAAAGCATGTGCGCATTAAAAATAAAGCATCACTTGCTTGAACGCTGAAGAAATACATCGTGAGGAAACCTGCATAACTAAGAGTTTCTCGAAGGTGTGTGAAATTCGCCAACCCGCACTGGGCCAGCGTAGTGGACTATGGCCTAAACCCTCTGTTTGAAAGGACCTGTGTCCAACGGTGGGACCATAAGGACATCATAAAATTAATAGATTATCAAAACTGTTAAAACCAACGATTATGACGACACTATTACGAGTGAATGAACGACATTTTTACTAAAACTGCAATAGCAGACATGGTGTCCTGCTAGTGTGTTACAAAATAAGTTTTACTCATGAAGCAAATATGAAGAGGAGATGGCCTAAGCTAACGAGCCTTGTGATTTCATAAAAGCTTTGACGTCATCGTGGTGGGCGTGGTTTACCTCAGTTTGTCATCGCAACTCGCTCCATTCACACGTCCGCTCGAGTTGGCATAGCTATGAAATACTATTTATTTTTACTAAAAATGAAACCTTTAAAATGAAGGTATGTATCTTAACATGCAAAAATTACTGGGATTGACATTCTGATCACACAAATAATATCATATTTCACTTGTTTTTTTTTCGTAATTTATTAGAATACTTGTATATTAAAGATGCCATCTACCATAATATAATTGAACTTACAAGTAACCCTGACATAGACGAACTGTTTAGTTCTTACCAGTCTCTGCCAGATGGCAGTTGGGTGTAACGTCCCTCTCGCCCTGTGCCACCCCGCGCAATAACACTGTTTAGACTGAAAAATCTGTTTAGACCATTTCCCCTTTGTATTTGCTCCGTGGTTTTACTGTACCTGTGCAATCCCCTAGATGTGACTGCGTGTGTTGCTCTATGCAGCTCTCCCCGGGCAAGCATAGCACTCGCCAACAGCCACACATCATCTCCATTTGCAGACTCCAGGCCGTTGCTTGCAGTGGCTGCGGCTGCATCTGCCCAGAATAAAGCACTGGTCCATTGCCCCTGAATTTAAAAAGTTAAATCATTACACCGTTATGTCTATATTCCCCAAGTGGAGGAGGCAGAGGTGCACGGAGTATACCCACTTTTCGCCGACGGTTTTAGGTCCCATGTAAAAGGGGGCGAGCTTTTTGCCATATACCGGGCACCACTCCAAACTCCAGACTGTCACTGGAAATTTTTAATTAGTAAATTACTTTTTCAAAAAAGGAAAAGGAACCTCAAAATGCAAAAAATGAATATTTGAAGTCCGTGCCCATTGCAGTCCCTTACTTGGCAGGACTTTAAAAGATATTTATTTTACAATTTTAAGTGATGAGTGAATGGTTTGTCTAATGAAAAATTCCCAAGATGAGTCCGGAGTCTGGAATTGTGCCCGGTATATGGCAATAGGCTCGCCCCCTGTTACATGGGACCTAACATCGTCGGCGAATCGTGGGTGTACTCAGTACACCTCTGCCACCCCACTGGGGAATATAGGCGTGACCCCAATATAGGCGTGGCCCCATCATTATATAGGTGTGATGGTGTTTAATTTCATGTAAATGTATCTTTTTAAACATATTTCTCTTTTTTCAAAACATTTTATTTCATTAATTATTATTAATTGTACAAAATAAATTGTACAAAAATGTTCAATACACATAGTTTTCTTTTATTGTTTCTTAGTTTTACCTGATAATGCCTAATGTTACTTCATCCTTTTATTCTTCTTCTTGCAGTTGATATTGATTATCTATCTAACTAAAATTACTAGGCAGTGAGTACAAATGATATTAATTACTTTCTGCAAATTGATTTTAATTCTAATATGACTGTCAACTACATAAATGTAACAATTCTGCAGTTAGCAAGTCTGCAATTGAGTAAAAACACAAACACCTTTTTTAAAACACTGAGAACACCCCGATTTATAGACATCTTTGTAAGCGGATCCAAGTCATTGAATCTAGTCACTTTGTATCAGAAAATGAATAATTTAGTGGGTATATAGGTTACACTTATAATCAAACTATTTTTTAGAATTCCAAATTATACATAATAATTTATTTACCAGTTCAGAGTACTGCTTCACAAGTGACCGCATAAAATCAATGTTCATGCACCCTTCTATACTATTTCTACCGGTAGATTCTGCTTTAGCCATCGCGCACGTAAACTGCACCAAGCACTCAAAATATCGTTTGTCAACAACGATTTCAAATTAAATCAGAATAGACAGTGTAAGCACTTATTACGTATAGTATATTTAACGTATATTTGAGGAAAGTTTATTTCTAACAACAATTTTTTTTTTAAATATAAGATAATAATCACTGTTTTCGTTTGTCCCGCCGCCACTTTAACAAATAGCTTGTTTTGACAGGAGTTTTGTTTTCGGTATTGCTATATTTAGTCAAATTTAAAAGCCGGCGTGACTTTATAAAAATATATTTATTTTACAAATATAAATTTATTATAGATATTCAAAATACTATGCAGTCAATAATATTACTTAGAGTTCGTGCGAACGGTAAAAGAGCTAAGACGATATTAAGGTACTTTGTCTGGTGATGGCTATTTATAGGCATCGCCAAACAAACATGTTAACTAGGCGCCACCTACGCAGAGTGCGCCGTATTAATTCATATTTGCTTAATAACAGTTAGTGGAACTTACATTATAAATACGCAGCTGAGGCAAGTTAAGCTGAATCATCACAACAGTTCTTGGAATTCATTTGTATGAGCAATACTTTGTTTTTATTGCATTATCTTCTAAAGTACTTGCACTGAGCAGTGTACTGGTCAGGTATGCATAACTCCTCCCGCCATAAGTTCAAAATCAGCGTTCGGTTTCAGAGCAACATTCTCTGAAACCGAAATATTTTGATTATGTTTACATAAGGACAATATTCTAGACCTATATACATAACGATCAAGAGTACAATTATTAAGGTAACATAAATGATTACAGTGCCTAAACTTATGCTATGCACATTCACTGAATACACTTGGTTTTCACTAAATTTTGCGCTTTCACTGTTAATCATATGTGACAGGAACTGAAGATTTTCTAAGTTTACTTCATCTAGGCTGATTGGGTGCTTGTAGATTTTTCCTGTTTCCGTGATGCTGGGTAAATTTATTACTGGTACTTGATGGAAGACTTGGTTGGTCATCCGTATGAGACGTTTCCTTAATGTGATGTTTTCTATTTTAGCTTCACATTCATTATTTAAGGTTAATACATAAGTGCCAAAAATATTATATTGGTTAAAGTCTGTTTTACAATGCTCTGTAAGAAATGCATGTTTTCCTGAAAATAATAACCATGTGTCAGGCCGAATAGATTTGACCTTGAGCTTTGAAGTTTTTTTTTTTTTAAAACGTAGCCCCTCTTTGTATTAATTCCTGTGTCGTGGGTGCGTTTACATACACAAATACCCAGATCGGAACAAATAATTGTGGATCACACAAAGATTTGTCCCGTGCGGAAATCGAACCCTCAACTATTAGACACAGTGGGCGGAGCGGCTTAAGCTCTTAATGACTGCGCTAAGTCGTCCAAACTGTAAGTGTAAAGTTTTCAAATTTTACTGTTAGTGGTGACCATGATGTAATTCTTGAAGAAAATTTCATCAAATCTGTAATTCTTCATTAATGAATTATCCTCATAGCTTAGGAATTCTCCTTCATCTATTTCTTTGGATGGCTGTGATAGTGGAAGTATATCTGACCCTCTGACAAGGATTTGGGATATTGAGGAGTTAATAAGAATGTTAGGTTTAAATGAGGGTTATACATGGGAAAAGGATGAAGGTTGTAGTAGTTGTAGAAATCTAATTGGACAATTGGTACTGACATAATAAACGTTATTCGTTTGTCATCGATTTATGCTCTTATGTTTATACAATGTTCAATCTTAATCGAATTATCGGTATTTACTGGATACATTAATTTATCTATTTTCTCTATGTCTTTAAGAGTTGATAACTATTAAATAAAATAATAAAAGAAATATGGATTGATGTAAAATATTTAACCTACTGAAACCAATAGCTGTTTCAACCTCATCTAAACTAGTTAACAAAATTTGAAAATTATGGATAATTAAATCGTAAGTATTTAAAACAATTTCCTTGCTATGTTGGAATTGAGTCTTGTTCAAGATAGATTCAATTTCATTAATCGTTTTGTCTATTTCAATAAAATTATTTCTTGAAGAATTTGTTAAATTAACTAATACTCTAATTGTTTCGGAAACTAACGTTATTTTATTATCAATAGCATTGTGTTTAATTCTAATTGTTGGAACTAATTGATTATAACGTTCTTATGTTAAACTCATAATATACTCAGTTTGCATTTGTGCATCTATAATATTTCCGTTTAAGATATATATAATATATATATATTTTAATTATGTTCCAATTATAAGTGCTAATGAATGCTTGTCCTTTGACTGGGAAGATTCCAGGGTTATCATCAATTTTCTGAAGTTGAAGGGCCAGGTTTTGGACTGCCTGTACTAATATCAGGAGCGCGAACCTGCGGAGGACGTTTAATGTCTTTTAAGGGGATTTTACAAGTTTTATTGATGCAGTGTTTCTGATAACGTTCGCACATTTAATAATTTAACCGTGTCTTTTTGAAACATGTTATTTATCGCCGAAATATAAGAAATATTAAAATTTGATTTTTGTTTTTTTTTTTTAACATAGCCCCACACTATGATTTATTTCTGTATCGTGGGTGCGTTTACAAACATGAAAATTCACATACACAAATACCCAGACCGGAACAAATAATTGTGGATCACACAAAGATTTGTCCCGTGCGGGAATCGAACCCGCGACTATTAGACACAGTGGGCGGAGCGGCTTAAGCTCTTAACCACTGCGCTAAATCGTCCGCCAATTTAAATTATAGACTGGTAATACTTTTTTTAAAATTTGTTTTTCTAATAAGATTTTATAATAAGTTTATCTGTTCCATATCTGGAGAGTGCTCAGTTTGTCAGGTTTGTATATAGTGTGTTATAATTTTTTTATCAATCTGTTTTATTTAATCGATTTCACCATGACTTTAATTTTATTATGCCTGAACATCTTAATTAAATAAAAATATATATTCGGGTGGTTCCAGAAATCAAAGTTAACTCAAATTTTGCAGAAAGGCGATATCCTCTGACATACTCCGATTGCAAAAAGACCCTAACGACCTGGCGTAATACTAAAAGCTACGATGACATTGAGGCTATGCTTAAGCCCTTATATTGACTTACGTTAAATTTATATGTTTCTACTTTAACAAGCAAACTCCAATACGCATTTATTTACTTGAGTGCATCATTATCATACAAACACACACACACACACACACACACACACACACACTCACACTCACACACACACACACTCACACACACACACACACACACACACACACACACACACACACTTAAACTCACACTTAAGATAAACACACACCTCTTTATTAAACGTCAAACATATAAACACGCATTATTTGCTGAGCGCAACTATTGTTTAATTTTTGTTACCTATTTGTAAACTTTTTTGCTTATTTTATTTAGTAACCCTTTATTGTAAACTACATATATATATTACTAAAGTTCGTGCGATCGGTAAGAGAGCTAAGACGATATTAAGGTACTTCGTCTGGTGATGGCTATTTATAGGCATCGCCAAACAAACATGTTAACTAGGCGCCACCTACGCAGAGTGCGCCGTATTAATTCATATTTGCCTATTAATCAAAACAGTTAGTGGAACTGAACGGCTGTTTACATGATAAATACGCAGCTGAGGCAAGTTAAGCCGAATCATCTAAACAGTTCTTGGAATTAATATATATAAGCAATACTTTGTTTCTATTGCATCATCTTTTAAAGTACTTGCACTGAGCTGTGTACGGTTCGGATATACATAACTATATTACCTAATTAATAATAAAAATCATTTATTACCAAAAAGAAAAAAGTAACTACTTACATCATATTTCGTTGAGCCTCAAACTAAGCAAGCTTGTATCTTGAGGCTAGAGAGTTCAAAATAACAATGTAAAAATTAGTTACATAAAGAGAAGAAAACTTAAAAAACAAAATAGCAACTTTCTTAGAGTTTAAATGAGTTTTTAAGCACATATTAAATACTTGTCATATGAATTTTGAATATTAAGTACGTTTGCGGAAATGTGTGATATACATTTTGTGTGTTGTGTGTGTGTGTGTGTGAGTTTACATGTGAGTATGTGTTTAGGTGCGTGTTTACCGTGAGTGTATGAATAAAATGTGTAAGATAACTTTAGAAGTGTAATTTTTAACATTTGTATGCATTTAGAAGTAGTGTAGTCTTTTATATTACAAAGTATTTTAGCTATTTTATTATATATGTAAGGATGTGAGAAAGATAGACAACGTCTAGCACGTTCAGAAGTATATTTTGGTACTGGAATGCGGTGTACACGTTTTCACGTAAGCAATAATTTCAGCATTACTTATAGGAAGGTTAACTATGTCATTGATATATAGGATAAATAATGTAGGACCGAGGACACTCCCCTGTGGGACGCCAAAAGAGATGGGTAATGGGTCACTTTGTATATCGTTGATTTTGACATATTGCTTACGCGATGTTTAGTAATTTTGGAACCACATGAATGGATTTCCCCGGATTCCTACAGCCTCATGTTTTTTCAATAAAAGACCAATCGATACGGTATCAAAGGCGCGTGCTAGATCTAGGAATGTTCCATGGCATCGGTTCCCTTTTTCAATGTGTAGAGAGACTAAATTTACTAATAGTGTTGCAGCGTCTTGAGTTGATTTGCCTTTACGAAAACCGTATTGCCTTTCAGAGATGATAGTGTATTTTTCTAGAAAGCTACATTTACAATACTCTCCAAGACTTTAGAGATAATGCTTAGCAAAGCAATTGGTCTATATTGGTTTTGCGGAACATCATAAGGTCCACTTTTATGTATGGGACATATTGCTGATATTTTCCAGGATTCGGGAAATATGCCTGTTTCTAAACTTAGGTTAAATATATATACAATTTCGACGCCATATCAGTTATCAGTTGTTACATATTACTTTAAAATAAGATTAATTTTACAAAAAAAAGGTTAAAATTTAGTGTATTTCTATTATATAATAAATATAAATTTCATAATAATGCGTAATTTTAATACGTTTTATTTACGATTTCACATGTTCATTTTTATGAAATTAGAAATAAAGCAATAGAATATTCACTTCTCATTTTTGCATGCACTAATTTGTTATTACTTTATCATTTTTTTTCATTCATTTTTAATTCAAAAAAACTAAACAACCTAAATCGCTCAGCCAACCCATGCTGTCAATTGACAGATTTGAATTTTGATGACGGAAAGAAAAAGGTTATACACAGAAAAAGAGGGAATAGGCTGAAATAAGATTTATTTTTAACAATAATTCAATTTAATTTAGATTATCGTAATTTTATTATTGTGTAGTGTACAAATAAAAGTATAGTTTCTGTTTTGTATACACTCTGATACCTGAAATAGAGCAACGTGTCCTAGGTTAGGCCGTTAGTGAAACATGTTAGTATATTTGAAATAACATGACTGAGAGGAAAATGTGCAAGTTTTACAATTTAAACGTGCCTGAACGTCGATCGGGAGAGGGTGGTGGGGCGCAGCAGAACCATGCAGGGAATGAGGAGGAGGAGAGGAACTCTGAGGAGGCGGTGGCCCCGCCGGTGCCGCCGCACGAGCACAAGCTGGAATACTGCTACTGGATGTGGTTCTCGCGGCGGCCGCCGACGCGCGAGCTTTCCGCCTCCACCACTGGTTATGTACAGGTAGGTTGGGTCCCAATCTTCTATGTGCTTTTAGAATAAATATTTGTTTATTTACAGTGCATATGTTGCATGTGTAATATTACAACATGAACATTTCTTTATAGACACATTCAATGTAGGATTATTCAGATGCATCTATTTGAGTCTATAGATTGTCAGAGTTTTGTTCCACATATCAGGAAATTTTAGAACTCAAGCTTTGCGACAAGCCTTCTTGCAATTTTTGTTGACTACTTTTTTTTCTTTATCCTGAGGATCAGGATGTTATTGCTTGGCAAACTTAATTACTCAACATAAAAAAGTTGCATTTTTATTTTGAAAACTTTATTGGAAGTTGATTTTATTAGACTTTTATATAGACAGACATTTTTTAGTACTTTTTTTATTTATTTATTAAAAAAGACACTAAAAGTATACACATTACACATTTCATGATAAAATTGCTAAAGTAGGTAGTCTGATATGTACACCAATGACAGGTATGTGGAAAATTCGCATTTTATTTTAATTTGTTACATAAGTAAAATCAAAGTAATATTTAAAAATAAATGACTAAGTTCAATAACTACAACAAAATAAAATGAAAGTATTATTAAGGTAAAATTTGAAATTTAACGTTAAAAAGATACAAATGCATTCTTAAGTTTAAATTCATTTTCAATTTAATCCATCCCAAGCAGGGGAGGCAGCGGTGTGCTGAGTACACCCACTTTTTTCCGACGTTGTTAGATGCCATGTAATAGGGGGCGAACCTATTGCCATATACCGGGCACAATTCCAGACTCCGGACTCATACTGTACAAAACATAAAAAAATATATTTCTTTAACTTAAAATCATATTACAAATCAGCCATATTTAGAGAAGCCTTTAAGTATGTAGTACCTGTGCTAGGAGTCACTGCTCTTCCATAACATACATTACTTGTATAATATGATAAATAACATAAATCAAAAATGAGATAAATAAAAATTCAAATTAAATTCAAAAACTAAGTTAAAATGTGTGTGTGTGTGTGAGGTATATGATTGTTTATAGGAGTCTTTCAGTTTCATTGTTATTTTTAATCTTAAGCCAAGCCTTTTTTACAGTCATGATAGGTAAGGGGATGTACGTATATGTATTTATTAATGAGATTATATACGAACGCCGATAGTATTTTGTATTGTCGCCTAGCAAATTTTGTATATACGAAAATCACTGGAGTCACAATATCTTATCTTCTTCTATTTAAAATACTTTTATGGAAAGGTAAGGACTTATGAAGTTTTAGAATAGTTTGTAGTATATAAAGTTATCTAATCACACCATACATAACTTTTAATAAGGATTGCTGTGCTCTTTCTAATTCTAAAAATTTAAGTTTGGTACGTACTCCCCAAACAGGTATACAATTAATAATTACAGATTCTACTAATGATATATATGTATATATTTGTTTTAAAAGGTCCTTAGAAGTTATGTGTCTCAGTGTTTTTTAAATCCATATTAGTTTTCTGACAACTGATAACTAATTCAGTATGATATAACTAAATATTTTGTGCTATTTACTTTATTTATAGTATTACAGGAACAAATAGAGTTTATAGGGCTGTGACAAGTATGTATCTTTATTTGAAAATCAGTCGAACATGGTTGTGTATAGTTGTAAATCGTAAAGCATATATAATTTGTCTTGGAGGCATTTAGCGAAAGAAGATTTGTGTTTAATCAAGTAGCAATTTTAGTAACCCCTTTTTCTGCAGTGTTACATGCTGTATCATCAGCATATGAAAGTAATTGGCCATCGTCAACTTGCATATCACAGAGCTCATTGATGTAAATTAAGAAGAGCGTAGGGCCTAAAACACTGCCTTGAGGGACACCATAAGTTATATGAGCTTCTTCATTTAAATAATCTCCAATTTTAACTCGCTGCTTTCAATTAGAAAGATAGTCTTTGCACAACACTAAAGGAACTCCTCTTATCCCAATACATTCAAGCCTGCGTAAAAGTAAGGAGTAAGTACTGGGAAGTTTTCATTACAAAAACTACATTTGTCCCACTTAAGATTTGAACCTCTTGATCACAAAGCTATGCCCTTTCCCACTAGACCAAAGAGGCAGTCTATATGAGTTTTACATACTTCAAATTTAAGTTTAATAGTATAGTGGATCCACATGGTAACAAATTAATATTCCAAGCTAAACATTTGAGCAAATATATTGCTACTTAAAAATACTTATATAGTTTGCCAACATTTTTGGTGCAGTTGTTAAGTGCTAAAGCTGCTCTGCCCACTGGATCAAATAGGTGCAGGTTCAATTACCGATACCCGAGATACAGGGCGAAATACTAGAGTGGGGCGACATTTATTTAAATTTTTATAATATATTTATTATTATATTTTTATAATATTATTTTTTTGTATGTGTACTGCAACTCATGTGTTATGGGCACTTAACCTCAGACAGGAGAATTCCCAATAATACTAGACTAAAATAAAAATGATTAGAAATCAAACTCAGAGTAGTTGAAAGTGAACCAAACAGCCTATGCTGTAAATGCACTATTTGGTCACAAAGTTAAGATTCGTTTTTTTTTGTTGTTTTTATATGGTCCAATATTATCTATATAAAAAAGATTGTTTATTTTAAATTTTGTATTAAATAAAATATCTATATTTTTTATGTTTACATATCCATGTTTTCCATATTTAGCGCCTAAAATTAATTGACTGGCCCCCCACAAGGTGGAGCGATGACCTGGTGAAGGTCACAGGTAGAAGCTGGATGCATACAGCAAAAAGCCGGTCGTTGTGGGGATCTTTGGGGGAGGCCTTTGTCCTGCAGTGGACGTCTTTCAGCTGATGATGATTATACATGTATAATCTATGAGAGTGGAGGAAGCCAGAGAAGTATACAATGAACCTGTTGGAGCTCGGTACTCCCTCTGCTTACAAAAGATCCGAGGCGATGAGACAGATATATCCATAGCATATATATATATATATATAGCCCTAATTAATTTCAATTACGCACGATTTAGCCCAGTGGTTAAGAGCTTAAGCTGCTCCATCCAATGTGTCTAATAGTCGCGGGTTCGAATCCCGCGACTATTAGACACAGAATTATGTGAATTTTCATATTTGTAAACGCACCCACGACACAGGAATAAATCCTAGTGTGGGGGTTTTGGAGAAAATAAAAAAAAACAAATAAATAAGACACATTAAATATGACTAAATAATTGAGTGAGTCAGGTAAAGACAGAAAGACAATTTGTCATATTTTTTTTACTGCCTACTCTGCAAGAGATCTGGCATGGTAATGTCGATTAAATTTGTTTGCAAATATTATCAAACTATTGTGCCAAGATCCAAAAAAGTAAAAACTTGCAGCATTCAGGTATATTTTAATTATGAGGTGTTATAAATGGTAGGCAAACACCATTTTGTTTAGGTATGCTATGTAACATTATTTTTTGTTCTCCAAAGCAATACATTAGCTAAGTCAATTAGTTACGTTAGCACATTATTGTAACCAATCCAGCTTACTTAGCAAAAATTTCATATATAACAGTATAAATTGAAGTCACCATACATTTGCTATTATTTAATGCATAATTCAATAAACAATGGTTAAGAGCTTAAGCCGCTCCGCCCACTGTCTAACAGTCGCGGGTTCGATTCCCACACAGGACAAATATTTAAGACCCACAATTATTGGTTTCGGTCTGGGTATATGTGTATGTGAATTTTCATGTTTGTGAATGTACCCATGTTAAATGATTAAATCCTAGTGTGGGGCTATGTTTTATAAAACAAAAACAAAAACATGGTTGTTGATGGTGCTTTTACACCCTAAACTTTGTGGTAGTAGAGACTGGCCATCTCCTTAGATTGGTAATATTTGGCCAGTTTTCATAGAAGTTTAATTTCTACCCCAATTATGTCTTCTTTATGCTAAAACTAGCGACCAGCGACTCAACCCAGCTTCGCATGGGTGAATTATATACATAAACATTCCTTTTGAATCACTCCATCCATTGGTGAAATATAATAATAATATTAGCCCTGTTAAGAAACTGTCCCACTGTTGGGCACAGGCCTCCTCTCAAACTGAAAGGGTTTAGGCAATAGTTAACCACGCTGGCTCAGTGCGGGTCGGCGAACTTCACACACCTTTGAGAAACTTTCAGGCATGCAGGTTTCTTCACGATGTTGTCCTTCACCGTTAAAGCAAGTGATAGTTAATTTTTAAAATGCACATGCTTTTGAAAAGACAGAGGTGCATGCCTGGGTTTGAACCCGAGACCTCTGACTTTGCAGTCCAATGGTCTAACCACTAGGCTATCACTGCTTATTAAAATGCGAATGAAAACCGTATGAAAATCTGTTTGGTAGTTTTTGAGTTTTATCACACTCAGACGGACAGACAGACGCGACCGGGGACGTGGTTTTATAAAATTTAGTCATAATCAAACAAGGAACAGATTGTTAGATAACACACCGTCACGCCTATATTCCTCAAGCGGGGGCGGCAGCGGTGTACTGAGTACACTCACGTATCGCCGACGATGTTAGGTCCCATGTAATAGGGGGCGAGCCTATTGCCATATACCGGGCACATTTCCAGACTACGGACTTGTACTGGGAAGATTTCGTTAGAAAAACTACACTTGTCTGACCTAGGATTTGAACCCAGGACCTCGTGATCACAAAGCGATGCGCTTTGCCACTAGACCAACGAGGCAGTCATTGTTAAATACTTTACTAAATAGATAAAAACATATTAAATGTTGTCATCTTAGAGTTCAAAGCACTTCGCAGATCATATTAGGTCTCATGTTATAGCCGTCTACCCCTATTACATGTGACCTATAACCCTACTGCCATTATACTGGACACAATGCTAGGAAAACAAGACCATTACTGGAACTTTTTCTATTGAAAAATTACACTGTCTAGCTTAGGATTTAAACCGGAATCTCGTAATTGATATGTGGATTATTTGCCATTAGACAAATGTGGTAGGATATTTCGATGGTCCCATAGAACAAAGTTACATATGCAAAACAAAATAAATGGCGTTTGCGACTTTCATGCCCATCGATAAGGTTATTTATAGCAAATATAAATACTGGATTATAGGACTTTGTTGGACATGTTGATTAATTCTATTCTAATTATTTATAGGCCATGTATTTAAAAACTCATCTTAATTGCAGATAAAATTGAATAGTTTTTAGCAAAGCACAATTTTTTCAGTCTCCTTAATTGCAGGCGTTACGTATGGTGGGTCGGGTGGCGAGCGTGGAGCAGTGGTGGGGGCTGTACACCCACCTGGCGCGGCCCTCCGAGCTGCCGCCGCTCTCCGATCTGCACCTCTTCAAGCTCGGCATTAAACCTATGTGGGAGGACCCCGCTAACGTTAATGGAGGCAAATGGGTAAGATATTCTAGTCAGTTAATAAACAGCATATATTTCATGTTTGGCTCATTGGAAAAGAGCGTAAGCCGCTCCGCCCACTTGATTGAGTAGTCGCGGATTTGATTCTCGCACGAGACAAATGTTTATGTGACCCACAAATATACGTAGGTGATATATCTGTACCTGTGTGTGAACACAGGATCAGAAACCGACCTCGCCAGTGAGGTCTAGGAATACCTTTCCCGCCGGCCGGTGCAGACCGTCACGGCGCGACTCCTAGTATATGCCCTCCCCCATAGTGACTGCCCAAGCCCCCAGCCCATAGTGAGGCCGGTCGTCCTTGAGATGCTCTTGAGCTAGTTGCCCCCTTGCTCTTCTAGCTCGAGCGTAGTGGTTGCACGCTCGCCCACTTGTCGGGTGAAGCTGTAGAGACCCCGCGGCCAATAGGTAGATTATTCACACACACACACACACACGTAGGCTTCAATGACTAGTCACTAGTATTGTAAAAATGAACGCTGAAGTCGAGCGTTTAGCACTGGGTCGACCTTCACGAGCGTGGAAACATGTAGACGACGCGAGCGTTTTAAGCGCCGACTCGAGCGTTTTTACCATACTAATAGTCACATTTTACTATATAGGTGTGACTCACGTGAAGGTCGTCTAAAGTAAGGCGAATGAGAAGTGATACTTTATGTAACATTATGGTGAAATCAAAATTTGGTATTTTGTAAAAATAAACTTTATGCTGTTAAGATATTATGTTATAGTCATGGATGCATTTTATAACCAAAGCAAATTATTTGTGGGTCAAACAAACTTGGTGGTTTGGTCTGGTGGTCAGACCAAGCCACCAATTTGTTTTAAAATTGAAAAATGTATATAGTCTGGCTCAAGGAGGACCAGACATTTTGGAAAAACTAATACATTTATCTTATCTTACTGTTGGCTTGTCGGACCGAGGAGACCTCTGGCGCACTTCGACCCGATGTGGGATCTTTTGGGCTGTCCTTGCCCTGATGCTCTTACGTACCTGAAGGATCAAATACTCCCTGTATCAGGTTAGACTCCAGCAGGGGGGCACAGCCGTAGTTCCTCTGGGTTTGGATAGGCCACTCCCAGTAGCTTCATTCGCCGCGCAGCCAGAGCGTCGCAGTGGCAGAGGGCGTGCTTCATGGTTTCAGTCTCTGTACAACAGTTCCTGCAAACCGCGTCGCTGCATAGGTTCATCTTGTGTAGATGTTTTTTTGTGCCATAGTGGCCTGTGAATGCTCCAATTAGTTGCCTTTGTTGTAGTCTATTGTGTTTTAGTAGTCTCTTACTGTCGCTGTCACACCACGCGGAGCGAAATACCTTGGAGTGTCTCAGCCCTGTATTTGTTTCCCACTCTTCCCTGTGTTGTTCTTGGGCATATTTGTAGAGCGCGCTTCTGTAGGCACCATCTGGTATGCCTATGAACGGTTCTGGACCAACAGGTTTTTGCCATCAACCCCCGTGTGCCCCCAGGGACCCAGACTAACCTGACCGTGTTGCGCGCTCCACATCTGTCAAGAACGTATGAGCACTCCGCAGCCAGTGCTGAGTTCAGCTCATAGGAGCTCATGATTTTGAGGGTAGCCTGACTGTCACTACAGATGTAGATTCTCTTGCCTGTTGTTTGTTTGTCCAATATCTCTTTTGCACAAATATATATCGCATAGGTCTCTGGGCCATTATTCGCTATGCCACATGAGATTCCCCGCAAGTAACGTGTGACGTCATAACAAGCAGTAAACATAAACACGCTTCCTTGACGAGCCTACGCGTGGAATTCTCTACGACAGTTTTATTTTTAATTTGAGATTTCGCTGGTTTCGTTCATAATCTTAAATCTGTTAATTTCGGTAAAGTATCGGTTTTTCGAATATTCGTTTAAACTTATTCAATTTCGGTAAAAATATATTTATATGTGCTGATAACACGGTTTTAAGTATGTGTCTATTGAAAACTAAGTAAATAAGTAGGGCCTGATATAAAATGGCAAATTTAATTATCATTACACAAAGAACCAAGTTTTAGAACGTACGAATGTCAAATACAATAACCTGTACCCACACCTAAACAAAGACTTGTCCCACATATATATATATATATATATATTTAGGATTCAGAAGCGGAAATTATTAAAAAAAAACAACAATTTAACACGTAACAAAGTAATTTTTACTAAAACCAAAAATATAACCTCTAAGTCTGATTTATTCACAACAAATATAAAAATAAGACACCAATCTATTTTGTAACACAAATATCATGTACTTACAGAGTTTAACCACACTTTTACCAATTTAAACAATAAATCAAATCACTCACAAATCGCGTCGACACTAACGTTCCCTACGAAATCCAACGAGCAAATGAACGTTGTTAGCGCAAGCACCGCCTTTTATAGGCATCTTTTTATAATAAAAATGAGTTTCCTAAATCGGCCTATCCTGACAATGCGTCGTCCTCGGCGCGGTGCCCATGAAGCTCCTCTCGTAGTGAAGCCGTTGCTGGAGAGTCGCCACAAGGCCCATCTGTCTCAGCAACAGGTTGAAGAGACGCTGATGATGGCCCTACATTAGGGGCACACGATACGTCATCTGTAGCATGGCCATATCTAAGGAATTGCCTTTTTCGCAGTACAGGCACACATACAACATGCAATTTGTAAATTAAGCATTCAAATATGTGAGAGCTCTCATAATTATGTTACACGTCCTGTGCGTCGCTCGATCCACGCATAGCACGCTTCCAATGATGCAAGCCGCACCTGTGAACAGATCAGACAAAAGGCGTCCCCCTTGTCTGAAGTTGACGGAGGCATCGCTGAATCGCACGTCAACATTCGCTCGTAAACCAATACCTCTCGTTATAGGTACGTTTACATGGACGGAGGCATCACTGAATCGCACGTCCAACACAGTCATACACAATCACACATCTGCGAGGACGGAGGCATCACTGAAGCGCACGTCCAACACAGTCATAAATAATCACACATCTGCGAGGACGGAGGCATCACTGAATCGCACGTCCAACACAGTCATAAATAATCACACAGTGGGGACGGAGGCATCACTGAATCGCACGTCCCACACAAACGCTCGTCTATCGGGGTATGTGTACTGTTCAACGAGCCGAGCCGTCACCAACTTAGTTTTGAGGGGCCAGTTAAAGAGTGTACGCACATTAGGTGTGGTACGTTTATTATTTTATGGGCAAATAATTTTAATGAAGGGGGGTGAAAATGGTAAACCCCCCGATGCTTTGTCATCCCTTCTTTCCGCTCAGAATACGGGCGACGACGACGACGTAGTAGTAGATCCCCTTCCATAGCCGGCGGTTGACCGGTGCACTTAGTAGTGCACCCGTCCCCCTACAGCGACTGTCCCAACCGAGGGCGCCTCGAAGAGGCGCCCTCGAGTATGTCGCCTCTTGCCCTTTTGGCTGGCTAGAGCGTAGTGGTTGCACGCTCGCCTTTAAGTCCGGTGAAGCTGTAAAGGCCTCGCGGCCAACAGCGTACATCATTCACACACACACACGGTAAAGAACAGTGTTGTTTGTGACAGAGCAACTCGCAAAACCTGCAAATAAAACCAACCGAATATATACCCTCGAAAAAGGGCAGCACACGATTCTGGACACCACTCGCTGTTCCAGGGTATCACGTACTCAGGGCCGCCTACGTGGTCTCGCCATAGGAACCACTGATGAGTTTCAACTGGCACCGGCCACTGGGCAGCACCTTGATCACCCGGTAAGGTCCACGCGTGCCCGGATCCAATCTTTCTGTTGACTGAGATGATTACGAAACCAAATCGCTAACGTTAAAAGCGCGTGGTGTTCACCACTACCGGCGAGCACAAGCATCATGTTTGGCCTGACTTTGCGCCAACAGTCGATGAGCTCTCCTTCCGCTCAGCACCCGCCGTCCTTCGTGGCTTCGAGACATCGACAGCGACGTCGCGGATCAGGGCCCGAACGACAGGCGCCCACAGGAAGCTTCAGTGCCGAAGCTTGCGCCGTCCTCTGCCCGATGACATTCATGATGAGTTGCAGCCTCCACAACTGTTCAGACCATTTTGCACCCATCTGTCAACACTATGAATTTCGGGGGCTATGTAACTGATATCACAGCCAAGCTTGCTCAACATTGCACAGACCTCTGAGGATTGTCCACGGTCAGCTACTAAAAGCTTAGGGACGCCAAAGATTGAAATTGCGTTGGTAAACGTGCGCTTAAGCTAACCTACATTCTGTCTATAAATTGGGTATAACAACCAAAACTTTGTAAATGAGTCCTGATGAGTACTAATAAAACAAATTTGTCACCATCAGATTCAGGTAATGGACCAAGTGCATCTATATGTAATGTTCCAAAGGGGACACTGGATTTTTCTCAAGATGGTATTAGTTAATAGGGGGACTTTAGGTACACGTTTACTCACAATGCTTAAAAGACAGTGCTTTATGTGCTTTGTCACAAATTGACGAAGTCCAGGAAACCAAAAGTATGTAAGTATTAGATCCAGTTTTCTCCGCGCATATATGCTCATGTTCATCATGAAAGATTCGCAATAAACTTAGTCGGTGCCCTTTCGGGATGAAACAAAGGAGTCTGGTGTCCTCGCCCACTGGCGAGTACCGGTAATAGAGAAGCTCATTCTGACGTTCGTACTGCTGTGAATCTAATTCTCTATCCTGAAATTTCTCCAGAAGACCTTGTGTTTCGTCATCTGCCGACTGAGCGATTTGTGCCCAGTTGCGTGGCTTAAATATTTGATGAACTCTTGCGGTGACTGGGTTTCGACTTAGGTAGTCCGCATGTGCCATCATGGCACCTTTTCTATATTCGATATTAAAATTAATGTCTTGCAAACAAATCCACCATCGGGCAACGCGCGGAAGCAGGTCTTTCTTCTTTTCAGTGGCCTTGAGGGCATTGCAGTCAGTGCCGACTGTAAAACTTAAACCCACTAAATAGTGGCGGAAATTCTGCAACGCCCTCACAACCGCCAGAGTTTCCAATTCATGGGAGTGATACCTGCTTGCAGCGCCCTGAGTGGCTCTACGAAAGTAAGCGACTACATGCTTCGTACCATCCGCCTTTTTCTGCATAAGCACAGCACCATAGCCGATGCTGCTGGCGTCGGTTTGTACTTCCGTAGGTAATGATTGGTCAAAGATAGATAGTATAGGTGACTTAGTTAAGCAGTCTATTAACTCTTGCCTAACTTTGTAGTTCCGGGCCCCAATAAAAATCAACATCCTTTTTCATTAAACGCGCAATGCAAGCGGTCTTAGTTGCATAATCTTGAATGTACCTCCTAAAATATCCTGCCAAACCCAAAAACTGTCGTATCTGCTTGATATTTCGGGGTGCCGGCGCACAAATCAGAGCCTGAATTTTACGGGGGCTCGGCCTAACCTGACCGTGGCTAACTACGCGACCCAAGTATTCGACTTCTGTTGACAGAAATGAGCATTTTCTTAAATTAATCGAAAAACCCGATTTGGTTAACGTTTTCAGCACTCTCTTTAACAAATGAATTCCCTCCTCGATGCTGTTACTCATACAGAGGACGTCGTCAACATAAACTAACACATTGCCGTCCTCAATGTGGTGGCGAAGGGTATCATTAATATTTCTTTGATAAACTATTGGGAAGTTCGTCAAGCCATAAGGCATTCGTAGTGGCCTTCCGGCGTGACGAAGGCTATCTTATGAATAGAGCTCTCCTCAATGCCTATTTGATGGAGGACGCGTACAATCTCTAGAACTTTAAGTTTCTCTGAGTGTGATAGTTTGTAAGGTCGGTAAGCAACAGGAGCATCGTTTGTGATCTTTATAGACATCTTGCCGGTTGTAACAGTAGTCGATGCGGTACCCGAAATGAGGTAGTCTGAGAATTGTTTTATTAGCGTTAGAAGACATTCGAGTTCGTCACCCTGAAGGGGTGTGTTAATCTGTGACATCTCATCGATGGACACGGCATGGACAGCCTTTCCAACAGCTCGAGTCAGACACTGTCTGTCCTTTGTCCGTACATACGTGATACCATCACGGTTGAGAATATCAGTTCCTATAATTATAGGAGTAGTCATGCAGGACCCAGGTACTACCACAAAATCAGCTTCAATAGAAATTTCCTCAAATTCAATCGTCAATGTGACATAGGAGTTGGCCTGGATAACAGCGTCGCTGAATTCCTTCAAAACGCAATGTCTAGGTTTTCGTTGACATGTAAAATGCTTCAATGCTAGAGGAAACTAGCGAAATATTCAGGGCACCACTGTCAACGAGAACGTCAACAGGGATACCCTGCACAATTGCAGATTTTAAGATCGCTGTTTTGTAAGGACCCAGCCACAGGTGTACTTCAAAAGTTAATGTTTCAGTTATTGCGAGAGCCTGTCCTATCCTTGTCAAAGCAGAAGTCTTCACTATGTCCTGGGTTTTTACTGAAATTACAGACTACCTTATTGGCCTCTTTTGTTATTAAACCAGGGGTTTGATCAACCTTGGGCCTTTTGGGGCAACAGCGAGATTTATGTCCAAGTTGTCCGCAATTAAAACATTTAAACGATCGATTTGTAGGCGGTGGTTTAAAAGTGGAATTTCGGTTTTCTTATTTAGTGCGGGTAGGCTTGGTGTAAATTGATAGAAATGAGATCAAGTCATGAATTTATAGGTTCGCATTGGCAGCTGCTGCTCTAACCTGAGGATCTGTAATGCTGCGAATAACTATTAAAGTTCTTATTTCATCAGTTAGTCCTTTAACTATTTTTAAAACGATATTTTGTCCTTCTTGCGTATTCAGAGAGTGTGCTGTATTTATCGGAGGTCGCGTGCATCGCAACCTTTTATAGGCATCTTTTTATAATAAATTGAGTTTCCTATATATATATATATATATATATATATATATATATATATATATATATATATATATATATATATAAATTTATAAATAAATTGGCCTATATATATATATATATATATATATATATATAGGCCAATTTCACAAAAAAATATTGTGAGGCTTGGTGTAAATTGGTAGAAATGAGATCAAGTCATGAATTTGTAGGTTCGCATTGGCAGCTGCTGCTCTAACCTGAGGATCTGTAATGCTGCGAATAACTATTAAAGTTCTTATTTCATCAGT
The DNA here is from genome assembly GCA_905147815.2 of Phalera bucephala. Lineage (NCBI taxonomy): Eukaryota > Metazoa > Arthropoda > Insecta > Lepidoptera > Notodontidae > Phalera > Phalera bucephala. The sequence goes on along the minus strand of LR990614.1, from coordinate 34,815,952 downwards.
TAAACCCTTAACTATTTTCAAAACGAAATATTGTCCTTCTTGCGTATTCAGAGAGTGTGCTGTATTTATCGGAGGTCGCGTGCATCGCAACCTTTTATAGGCATCTTTTTATTATAAATTGCCAAGATACATAATCTATGTATCTATCTAAATTTAACAATTAATAAAGAAAATAAAAAAATTATCAAGCCAGATCCCCTGCGGGGCAGGTGTGTATATAAATGAAAGAAAAGTAATTAGTAAATCAACAAGTTTTATTTATGAATAACAAATCAATAATCACATGCAAGTCATTTGGTATTGTTGAATGGAAACTTGTAAGTCCTCATCAGAGCAACAACACATATCAACCTATGACCACAATAAATGCTATTTGATTTGATTTGAACAATGAACATTCAACATTATACAGTGTGGTATACCACACAGTAATGGTTCCACTTGGCTACCAAGGTTACCACACCATAATTATGAAACTATAATTGAAAAAAATTGAAATAAAAAGATTTTTCATTCATTCATTAGTATAAAAATTCCCACCACAGATAATTTCACTGCACATCTTTCTCTTCAATAATGGGTCCACTTGGGTGATCTAATTTTCTCAACCATCATCATTTCTGTAAAAGAAGTTTCATATGAAAGAAGTGATTCATAATATAGGCAACACATTATTTGATGAACAATTAAGACTCACTAATAGAAAATGCATTATAATAACCCTACATTCCACTTGTAATGAAAATTGATAATAAAAAATAGCCTATTATTTTATTTTAGGTCATCATCATCTACCTATGCCCTATAATTAAATCAATGATACAAATATTTAATTTACCACAAAATCAATAATGTAGCACACCACAAATTATTTGTCTTTGTAAAATAATTAAAGTTACACTTATTTTAGTAGACACGTACCTGTTTTTTATGATCACAGTTTTAAATGGGCCTCCCAACGCATTTAATTGGTAGGTTAGGTCTTTCCACATTTCTCGATGACCTTCCTAGAGGAGAAGAATTGATGTACCCAGATTCCACCTGTGGGTGTGTAAATATGCTAATTGGACTGTAGACGCTTTCGTCCGGTTCATTGTGACTACAAACTAAAACAAAACACCATTTAAGATAAATGTGCACGCTATTGTTGAAATTGAGAAGTTCACTTTAATAGATGAGCCACCACAATTTTCCAATGTCACCGGTTATAAGTAATAATTTATTACTACGACGACGACGCGATGATCATAAAATATCATTTAAATTGCAATAAAACTATTTAGAATGATTTACATTGAATTACCTTAGTTTTTAACATGTTTTCAATAACACGCAAGCGCGGAGCGTGTTATTTTGACAGTTCGAAACATGGCGACTGACGAGCCTTGTCATGTTTTCAAATCTGACAGTGGCATACAGAATTCCATTCCACGCCAATAACACTTATGGTATTCCCACTTATGGTATGGACCATTTTCCATTGTTTCCTGGTAGGGATGTGGATGCAAATTTTTTTATTGAACATGTACGTGGTCAAGGTCTTGTCACTTTTCATGTCCCTTATGTCATCTAGTTCCTTGTCTGGCTCTAGCTTGGTGTGTTCAAGGCTTGGTGTTGTTATGCTCCATAGTCCAGTTTTCTCTAGCCTATAGAGTGCCTTCCTCGCCTCAGTCTCAATGACGATATGTAATGGAGTTAGATTGAGTAACCACTCCATAGTTGCCGTCGGTGTTGTTTTGAATGCCAGGTGCATTCAAAACAACACCGACGGCCAGGCACTCTGTCCTCTGCAGTTTTTTAGAGCGTCCCTGCAGGTTTGTGTTTTAGTTCTACGCCACCATACGATGCATCCATATGTTAATATCGGTTTCACCATAATTTTATATACCCAATCTGGCTCAAGGAGAACCAGAAATTTTGGAAATACTAATACATAGTTGTAGGCCATGTGGAAGGAAAGGATAAAGGAAGTACGCCAAGCAGGTGGACAGGCATCGAAGAGAGAGAGATGAGCACCAGTAACCTCACCCCCATTAGACAGGATGTTGGGGAGTCTGGAGAGAGCTGGTGTAAAAACCTGATCGCAGTAGTCACGACCCTCTGTCATAAATAATCGATCAAAAATGGTGGTCTGCGGAACAATCCTTAATCCTATTTATTTTTTGCGCAGGTGGTGCGATTGCGCAAAACGCAGACGGGTCGTGCGTGGGAGGACCTCTGCATGGCGATGCTCGGTGAGCAGTTTATGGTGGGGTCGGAGCTGTGCGGTGTCGTCTTATCCGTGCGCTTCCAGGTATCACAAGAAGTTTATCTTATTTGCTGTAATATTAATAATATTCTTATAAATAAAACATTTAAAACATTAAAGTGATTTAATACACAATTAATTAACAAAAGATTTTAATATAATCGAAAATCAGAGTTTATGCAAATTACCGGCTTTTTATATAACCAAACGAACAGAGACGATGTTGCTTATCTAGCAGTTGGTGGCAGAATCATCGCAACGCGTTGACCTTTTTATACCCTGTCCGACCGTTTGAACAAATAAGTCAAACGAGTATCTAACAATATAATATTAGCCCTGTTAAGAAACTGTCCCACCGTTGGGCACGGGCCTCCTCTCAAACTGAGAGGGTTTAGGCCATAGTCCACCACGCTTGCCCAGTACGGGTTGGCGAACTTCACACACCTTCCAAAGACTCTCAGGTATGCAGGTTTCCTCACGATGTTTTCCTTCACCGTTAAAGCATGTGATAGTTAATTTATAATACGCACATGCTTTCGAAAAGACAAAGGTGCGTGCCCGAGACCTCTGACTTTACAGTCCTACGGTATAACAACTAGGCTACTGCTTTTTATTTGCTGTAATTATAGATTTTGCAGTAAAAAAATTGGGAGCTATAATATCACTTGATTTTGCAATTTGTATCTATTCGGGATAAAATAGAAAACGCCTTAAGTCGAACACCAGATAAGTTTCGCTATCTGCTATGTATCCATTTGAAATTAAATAGAACCGAAATTCATAACAATAGACATAACGCAAGGTACTGTTTACCTGCATTACTTCGCTTTAAGTTTCCTTTTTTGTTTTTCTTCAAATCAATAAATCTTAGTGTGGGGCTACGTTTTTAACGTAGCCCCACACTAGGATTTATTGATTTCTGTGTCGTGGGTGTGTTTGCAAATATGGAAATTCACATACACAAATACCCAGACCGAAACAAATAGTTGTGGATCACACAAAGATTTGTCCAGCGCGGGAATCGAACCCGCGACTATTTATTCGACACAGTGAGCGGAGCGACTTAAGCTCTTAATCACTGCGCTAAATCGTCCGTCAAGTTCTAAACCCTTAGTTCCCAAAGTAGCCCAGGAGGACCCCCAGGGGTCCACGGAAGACCCGACGGGGGTCTACGTTGGCGTGACAAAAAAATGGGGGTCCACAATTCGTATGCGGCGGTCCACGAAAATTTATTTGCTTTCGATAGTGAAGAACTAAAATGTTGGCTTGAATTCACCTATCAATGTAGGCAGATAATATTTTAAGAAGCTCAGCCACTATTACTTGTAAAAACTTGCATATTCCATATTCAGTACAACGTATCGAGACTTGCAAAGCGCCGCCGCCGTCCGCAACGCTTGTTCAGACGTGCAAAGGGACGAAATACGACTTGGTGGTGTGTGTGCTTGCAATCTTGCATGAACTTGTTTGATTCTTCACCAATATAAATACAAATGCCAAAGATAAACGTAACTAATTTTTTCTGGAATTCTGAAATGAAACGGCCGACTTTACTTTTTTGACATCCACTCACAGCACAATCAAATAATTAATTAACCAATCATTTCGCACTTTTTTTTCAAAAACTATTCATTCGTGGTTTTTAAATTTTTTGTTGAGTTTTGGGAATATGGTAGAAATGTCGCTGCAGGGGGTTCACCGGAACCAGCTAAATTTTGAAAATGGCCTATGCGAAAAAAAATCTGGGAACCTCTGTTCTAAACATTGTTCTGCGCCTATACATTATTTGCCCCAGAATCAACAGCAATGAAAAAATACTTGTACGATTTCAAATCATTCATAAATTCTCGTAACGCATTTATTTTATTAAACGGATAAGCGGGGGAATCGCAATATTGCACAAAAAGTATTAGATTTTGAGGTTATAATTTAGTAGCCATTAATACATATGAGGTTACATTGTGTAGTCAAAATTTGAGTGGATTTAAAAATTAATTATATTTTTATAGATACCTATAGACACACTAAGGAACTAAATATATAAGTATTTAGTCAAACCTGTCTAGTGTGACCTGTCGGGTTCAGTCTAGATAGCTAATAGGTACGCCTACTACTTTTTACAGAGTCAATTCGATATAAGTACTCACAATACTTTGAAATATTCGTTTTACATTGCAAATTGTTCGTTAGATATTTGTCATTATTTCAATAAAATAGATAAATAATGATGGTAAGGGTCAAATGTTTGGTGGTTCTGGGGCAATTTTCGACAATGCCCTTTGAACCCTCGCTCGTTGTTGCAGGACGACCACCTAGCAGTGTGGCACCGCACGTCGTCGGACACGGCGGCGGCGTTGCGCGTGCGGGACGCTCTACGGCGCATCCTGCAGCTGCCGGCCGGCGTGCCCATCGAGTACAAGGCGCACGGGGACTGCCTGCGCGCCTCGGCCGCCGGCCGCGCGCCGCCCGACCTGGACTCGCCCAGCGACGAGTCGCCGCCCTCCTAGCGCCCGCGCCCCGAGCTTGTGCGGTTGGACCCACCCCGTCCCATCCTAGCTTAGGCTAACACTTGTCTAGACGGTACATTAATAAAAAAATGGCGCCTAAAAGTGGCCTGGTGTTCCATAGTGTTGTTGAGACCCTTGTGGAACGGCAATTGTTACAAACCGGGGAGCGGGGAGCGCTCGTCGTGGGTTAAGAGTGGAACAGTTACCCTATGTGTGTGATGCCAGTGTTCGTATTTCTTCAATAGCTGTAAATGTGTGCGTGCGCGTGCGTACTACAATTTATCTATGTACAGGGTAGATAAATTTTATGCCGTTTCCGCGCGCCCGATGTTTCATTTAGACAAGTGATTAATCTAAGCATCCTAGGCTACGTAGTTTGAGGCTAGTGCTGGCCCAGTTTTGCGGGCGACCTGCCTGCGTCTTGGTATCTTGGGCGCGTGCCATAATCTCTTTATTGTGATCTTATGTTAGTATAACAAAGATGCAGATACGAAGTTTATAGCTCTGTCTCTTTCTCATTGTTAAGTAAGATGACAATAATAATCCTAATGAGATTGTGGTACCACAAGCTTTCTCCTAATTTACATTCAGGTCATTGGAGGATTAAGGAAGGGAAGTTGATATGAAAATGGGCAGTGTGTGATGGTTTTACTTTGCTTTTTTTCATGTCCACTTCTTTACTCATTACCATTTAGGTTCACTATCTTGAGCTGGCCAGTTTTATGTTATTTACAGCGCTGTCGCGCGAACTGGCTGAAATTCAGATATATTCACTCGTGTGATATTATCTCACAGAATTTCAATCTATCTATCTATATCATCACGCCAGATCCCTTACAGGGTAGGCAGAGAGTACATAGTTCCAACAGGCTCTTTCCATACATACCTCTCTGGCTTCCTCTACTCTCATAGTCCGTCTCATACACGCTCGCCGGTTACGGAGACTCCTGACTTGTCCTTCAGATAAGACCCGGTCTATTTGGTCATGGTAAGATAGTCTAGGTTTTCCCCGGTACCTACATCCATCCACTTTCGCATTGTATATCTGTTTTGTCATTCTTTCTATATGCCCGAACCAACGGAGCTAACCCTTTCTCATCTTTACACCGATACTCTCTTTCATACCTATTTGCTTTCTTACTACGCTGTTGCGAATACGGTCGGTCAGCTTCACTCCGCACATCTTCCGCAGAGCTCGCATTTCCACGCATTTATCCTACTTTCATTCTCCTTCTTACATACCCAGCTCTCGCTGCCATATAACAGCGTTGGGACAAGCACTCCATTATGTATGGCCAGCTGCGCCTTTCGGCTTAAGTGCCGGCTCCCAAGTAGCTTTCCCATCGCGCCATTCACTCTGTTCCCTGCACTCACTCTTCTCTCTATGTCAGCGGTGTATTTTCCATCCTTACTGAATGCGCATCCAAGATATACAAACTCATTCACTTGCTCCAGCACATCGTTCCCAACCACAATCTTTGCATTCGTTCTGGTTTCTTCCCGTTCAAAAACCATAATTTTGGTTTTCTTCACATTCAAATGTAAGCCATTTTTCATGCAGCCGTCTTTCATAACTGTGACTAGTGATTGCAGATCAGTGGCTGTTGGCGCTATCAAACCCGCGTCATCTGCATATAGTGGATGATTTACCACTAGATCACTCATTTGTACACCTTCATTCATCGCTTTCAGTCTGTGAAGACTTTTATCCAAATATATTATAAACAGTCTAGCCGACAACACGCAACCCTGCTTGACGCCGATTTCAACGTCAAACCAGGTTGACATATTACCACCCACCCGTACGCATGTCTTGCAGTCCACATAAGTGGACTGTAACGGCCCGCAGCAGAGTGCCATTCATACCATACTCAGGCAAAATGCCCCAAAGTCTCTTTCGCACAACTCTATCAAACGCCTTCTCCAGATCCACAAAACCGCAGAAAAGCTTCCGGCCCACTGCCAGATGCTTCTCTACGATGTTGCGAAGGGAGAAAACTTGATCCGAACATCCTCTTCCGGACCTGAAACCCCCTTGTAGAATTTCAACATAAAGATCAAAAGAGTCTGTCCACGAAACGAAACCATGAATATTTGGGAAGTGGAATGATCATGCACATCACACACACACACAAGCTTATTCGGGCGACACAAGAGAAATAAACATGAAATTGGCCAGCTCGAAAATGATGTCACTATAAGACTCCTTACTAGCAGGAAAGACATGAAAATAAGATTGGTTACGATCTTTACAAGACTGTACTGCTCATTTCCATGTCTACTCCTCTTCACACTACCAAATGGGCTGAATGTAAATCAGGGGCCACTCTGTTGGCAGCGTTTTACTCAACCTACCAGACTATACCACTTGCCATTCACCGTCGATCGTTCGCCAAACCCGTTGCAGTGACGTTATCGCATCGATTTTAAGCTTAACACGTAGTACAGTACCTAAATAGCTAATCCTAGACTGACAAAATACCGTTAAAAATACAAGAAGGTTTATTAAAATATAGTATTATCTAGAATTTTAAAAACGTTGCACTTATTTTTAAACGGTCTCGAACCGTAGTTAAGGATTGACTTTCGATGTTTTTTATATAATAATAATAATTGTGACTTTCAGTAAAAAACAAAACGCTTGAAATTGTAAATTTTGTTACGAATCGATGAAAGGACTATAGGATACGTAAGCCGAAACAGTAATACATGTTTGTGAAAGTGAGTGAGTCTACGAGAGCCTTCAATAGTCCCGCGGTGGTCTCACGGGCGGCCGCCGCCGCTGTGCTGTGTACATATAGTGAAATTCAGAATAAATTAGACGAATTTTTAACGCGCTGACGCGCCGTGAGATCCCGCCCGCGTCCGCCAACCGTCACATTGTACAGTGAAACACCTGGGTTTAAAAAAATAAATCAGAATTTGTATACTTTGAATGTTTGTTTGTTTACCCTATCCTGCCTCTACTGGTGGAGATAATTTATATACTTAAGTCTTAAGTGACTTAAGTATAACTGGTGACTTTATTTGACCGCTGTGGGTAGCGAATAATACCGAGCGGTATTCCACCGTATACATATTTGTATTTAGTTCCGCGGCTAGAGCGGTTTTATGCCACTCACAGCGGCAGAATGACGCTGTGTATGTAGACGCAACATTAAAATGACGTTGTACCGCAATGCAAGTATATCGATTCAGTCTTAGAAAAATCGATCTTTGGATTGATTCGAAACGAACGCGCAAGTATCGGTTTAGAATGAATGCGCAAGTATCGATTCTCGAATAAAAATCGATTGTCGATCAAAAGCCGATTTTCATTAATTTGCCGATAGAATTATTTTTTTCTATCTGTCCCATTCCATAATTTCTTGATGCGTTCATTTTAGTGATTATCGAAAAGAACACTGTCTTAAAATACACTCATGTTTGGTATATAAGCAGTATTCTTAACAATAAATGTATTTTGCTACTATTTATATCCCTGATCCCATTTTTTATCATTAAATCGTAAATCGGTCCGATTCGGCGGCTTTTCGATACAATGGTACAGATTGATCTAATATATCGATTACTTGGCACGAAAAAATTGATTTTTCGATTTTAAATTAACATGCCTGCCACAAGTAGACGATTTAGCGCAGTGGTTAAGAGCTTGAGCTGCTCCGCCCACTGTGTCGAATAGTCGCGGGTTCGATTCCCGCACGGGACAAATCTTTGTGTGATCCACAATTATTTGTTCCGGTCTGTGTATTTGTTTGTGAATTTTTATGTTTGTAAACGCACCCACGACACAGGAATAAATGTGGGGCTACGTTTAAAAAAAAAAAAAAATGCAAATTTAATATTTTAAGTTCCACGATGCCTCGTGGTTAGTTTTTGCGAAACATTGCGGTCACAGAATAAAATATGTAAAATGTAGAGCCTTGCCGAGCACCCACGTAGAGTGCTCTAGTGTTCGTCTGTGTGGGGGGGTTCTTAGATCGCTAGAATAGTGTACAAGCTAGTATTAATGTATTGCATGTTTACATGTTTTTATACTGCAGCAGTGTTGTGTCGTGATCTCAAATTTACTTCGATGGTAAGTTCTATATAATATGATAACTTTATTTGAGAGCGCAGTGGCTTCAAACCTCTCCAACTTATACTGGCAACTCCATATATACCACGAATATAATCTACCCAAGATTATAATAGGTAAATTAAACAAAAATGTTGTCTAGAAAATATATTTTAATACATCAAATTTCAACAGACATTCACGTTTGTTAATTTTAAAATAAATGATAAACAGAGCCATTGAGACATTCGTTACACGACTACACACGAGCACGCGACGCACCGATATCGACAAACGCATTGTCTAACTGTCTATCCGCTACGATATCTAGACTCCACTACTTCAGATTTACAATAGTAATTTTATAACACTAGTGTTGTGGCCACATACGGAGTAAAGGCCCAAATTCTAATAACAAAATTCCGCTAAAACCGAATCTTAACCGCCGCCAACCAAAGGCTTTTCATTTTCGTATAACTACTTCTAAAAATCACTTATACATTTACATCAAACTTTCGCAAACTAGCTAAGTACTGTATTGTAATACTTCGGTACAGTTGTACGTTGTCCAAATTATTTTATTTTACTAGAATTCGGAAACATTGATCAGCGCCGGTTGTGATAAAGTTTTAACGCAATTTTGTAAGTAGAATTGGGTCCTAATTAAAACAAACAATACACGATGATTAGTTACATCGATTTTGATTTATCATATATTTTTCATTTCTAAAAATAATAACAAATGAGACAACGTCTCGTCTTTACCCAACTGGGGGCTTAATAGTGTGTAAATCCATATTATTTATACATGATAGTGAGATTAGTATATTTAGTATTTTTCCACCAATATGAATTTGTCCCAAAAATAACAAGCTTTAGCTTTATTGTATTAAAAAAAAAACCACAGTGAATATGATTGAAAATAACTTTCTACGGCCGAGGAAAATTAAATTGACTTTACAACGTGTTTTGAATACGATGACCAATTGACGAAATAGTCTTTATTCAAGCTTTTATCTAACTTACAATGTTCGTATGCCTGTCTGTCTGTCCTTCCGGTTCAAATCTTGTGATGCATTTTTCAAGCAATTGTGGGTATCCGATTGAGCTGAAATTTGGTATACGTATGCAAAGTCGACGACAATGCAATAATATGGTACAATGGAGCTGGGCTAACGATGGAGTGGGAATGTCGCTTATAGAATCACCTGTTTAATCAATATAACCCCAGCGTTTCTGGGCTCGTTGGATTTTTCTTGAGGAGTACTTTAGACACGTATGCTGTCTAAGGTCTGCTGATAGAGTTGAAAGGAAGCTATAGGAAAGGATATTTTCGAATGGTTTTGGTATAAAAGCTTGTTTTAAAAAGGTCTTTTTAAATTAAAATTATTGGATATCAACAACCGGATTCCATATATTTTTGTAATCTCTCGCACCTTAATTTGTGAGAGGCCTTTCCCTGCATTGAGGTAGCATAGGCCTATTGAAATGCATACACACAAGTTTGCTAAATAAAATTGAGTAAGACAGCATGCTTCCTTCAAAGTGCTAATAAATGTCATGGTATTCGTCCTTGGCCTTGTTGGGACACAGATATGTATTGTTGCACGCCCTTGTTCACTTAGCTCTAATGGTTTCGTCACAAATCCGCCGCAACGCGATGGGAGCGCGTCGGTGGCGCGTTTTGGGAAGTTGTAATGTACTGAAATGTACGGGAGAGTCCACACAGCTCAGCCCCGCTCGGCGCGACGGTAAATATCACGACCGAGCGTAGACGAGCGCTTCTGTCACGCTTCCGTCGCGCTCCGTCTACCATTGACCAAACCCTAATTTAGGATATAGCTAGGTTCGCCCAATCATCCTCTAGATTACACTTTGCACAACTTTGCCTCTCTAAAGGATGCTGCAAGTTCATGCCACATGTATATCGCAGTTGCAGTACTTGTTCTTTAAGTGTAATTGGCGGCCCGTGGAGCGCGGAAGCGAACTTCAGTAAGGCAAAGTTGATTTAGGCATACTGTACATGTTGACGCTAATCGCATCGAAATGGCATAGGGAAGAGGCCATGAATTTAGATAGCCCATATTATACGAAACTGGATACTGATATAGGCTGGAGGAGGAGATACGCAAAACCTTAAATAGGTGACACATCATGAAAAAAAATCAGCAGTTCATCCATGTTGATAGATAAATATTAATACTTTGTCTGAAACCGCTTATTTAGGGAGTGTTTTATAGTAAAAATGATGGGTAATATCACTAATTTAAGATTTTGCTTTCACTTAGACCGCGTAAACTCGCGCTGCCTAGCCTTTTGTCCACTTCCTTGCTTACTACTCCGAGAATTGGCTAAATTTGAACCCAGGGTACACTTAGTAACTACATACATATTGTTAGTCAATACAATATAAAATAACTGTGCTGCGTTTGAGAATGTGACCACAACCTTAAATTCTGACATTCAGACGAAAATATCCTAATACTAAACTTATTAACTACATTTTATTTACATTTGGCAACATTACTTAGTCTATGTGTGGTGATATGCACACGGCATAGGTAAATCAAATTCATTATGATTTCCCATTATGATATATTTCAATTATGTTCTAAAATCACAATGTTTTCAATGATATTTCATTTCTGTGATCTATTCTTTGACGACAATGTGTACAGTTAAAACTTATACGTTGCTTGGGCCCCAATTCTTAACAAAACTCCGTTAAAACCAAATCTTAACCGCAGCCGATCGAAAGCGTTTAGCCGTTTTCGTATACTACTGGAATACGAAAATATTAATTGGATGCGGCTAAGATTTGGTTTGATTGTACGTAGAAATGGGTCCTTATTTTACTAGAAATACCATAAAAGTATCTCTCGGTCGTTTTCCCCGCGAGGTAAGCAGAGGTTTATAGCGACGTTTGTAGCGACATAAATAACTAAACATTCTTATTTTTCCAAATCGTTCGTACACTTTTCTCCAACGAATCATTTAATCGTTACAATGACATAGACCTGTGTCCAACCAAAAATTGCGAGCAGACTCGGTCTCCCTTATCTTACATTATCATTTCTTAATACAGACAAATAACGATATTAATCTTCACGTTACATAAATAACTACACAGGTGCCAAGAATAATATTAACTATCTTTTTATAAGATGCAATTTACTCAAAATAAAATATTGTGAGCCTTATATCCTATTACGTACGACCCACGCGGCGTACATTGTCCATTATATTTTAAATTTCAAAGCCCTACTTTGAGAAGCGCTGGTGTTGAGATGTGCGCTGTTGCCCACATATACAATAAGCCAGACCTGTATACAAAATGACGTCAAAGAATAGATATTAATTTTACAAATAAAGTGCGTTCGTTTATTTTCCTTAGCCTACATTTTCGAAGGCGAGACGACCAGTGTTGGCAGCTTATTAACAGCTAAACGCCTACAATAAGCGGCGATTAAGTTTCAGTTTTCGCGGGATTTCGTTTGTAGAATTGGGGGCCCTTACCGGTGTCTCTCCTTCAAAAGGCTCGACTAACGTGCTCTCAGTAACCACTCTGGTCTATGGCACTATGTGTACTGTATGTTTTCACCTCCTATATCGCCTGGTTTTCATTGGGATTTGTTTCATGCGCATTAGATAGTAATGCCGGTTATTGTGTATTTCACAAATGACATTTTTTGCAATATTTTGTTGGTATCATAGATAGAATAGGTTTAACTAAACCGAGTTTAGTTCTTAGATTTGTAAAATATTTGGCATATCGAAAGCTCGTAGCGCTGTGCGACCGCGGTGTTCTTACCGATCACCACGGTTAAGCAGCGTTCGACTCGGTCGGTCTGAGATGGGTGACCGTTTGTGGCATTTACATATTCGAGCGTCTCCGTGCTTCGGAAGGCATGTTAAGCCGTTGGTCCCGGTTACCACTTAATGTGGAAGTCGTTAAGCCGAGTTGGAAGCCTTAAAGGCGGCTTGATAAGTCCCAACAGCAGATGGCCACAAACTTGCCTCCCCCAATCCGCACTGGGTCCGCGTGGTGGAGTATGACCTAATCTCTCTCACCTCGATTTGTGAGAGAAGGCCTTGGCCCAGCAGTGGGCAGTATAGGCTGATATTATTATTATATTATATACATATTTGATGTGTACGAAAATAAGAAATTTTACCACTTTAGAATTGATAATATAAATTATAGCCAACAAATAATTTAGTATTTTAGGTAAATGGACCTTACCACGTGTCAGTTTAAGTTCAATTTTCCAAAAATACTAGCTATTTTACCATTACTGCATAAACTGCGCTCACTTAGGGTTTGTTTTCTCGGCTTGATTATATTACGACGCATGCCGCAAATCCCAATGCGAACGCGGCTAACGACTGATTAAGCGCTAATTAACTTTAAATTAACTTAGCAAATGACACCCACTTACGCGAACATTAACACTAATTTCATTGCTTTAAATTTCACATTAATTTAGCACTTTCGAACTCAACGTACAGTCGCGTGCAATAACATTGATACAAAAGTTCTCATAAAAAGGAGAATTTTGCTGTAGATCTTATACATCATTGATAAAAAAAAATGACAATAAAATGTAAATCACTTTAGTTTTTTTTTATTTTAAGACTATAATTGTCTAACACATCCTTTTCAATTGGAAAAAACCTAGTGTAAAATTCTTTACGTAAAAGTGGTAATGAAAATGACACAATTGACCTTTCGAAGGTTGTAAGTTGTCCAACTATACAATGTTATCGGATGTCCAAAATCCCTGCCACGCTTATTTTAGTGTTCAATATTTATTGCAAGCGACTGTACAAATAATAAATGGCAGATAAACTAAGTAAATAAAGCCAATTATACAAAAATAATGCCAGTCTTAACAAATAAGGGGTCCATATGAATAGTAAAGATACGTTAAACATAAATATTTAATTCACAATCAATAATTATTATACTAGGAATATATAATAGACTGCATTAATAAAGGCTCGAGAATATTTTGCGGCTGCAATTTTGATTTAAGAAAAATAGATTTTTCTTCTAAAGTACTATATTTAAAATGTGTCCTAATTTTTGAGCCACCAATGTAAAATTAAAAAGTCACAGTGTATAATAGCTGCATTAATTTAATTTCCAAATAATAATATATATATTATAAAACGGACCCCGCCATATAAAAAAAAAGACTAAAATTAATCAGAGTATTAATAAAATAGCATCAGAAAGGAAATAATATAACAATGAAATCGTTAGTATAAAAACGTAAAATATCGCAATATCGTCGTACATTCGACGTTTAATTTATTGGTGCGATAAAACCTTGATATTAGTTAAAATAAGTTAAGAAATAAATATAATATATACAAGCTGTAACATAATAAACGCAAGACCTGAAAGTAGTTCGTTCTAAATTGGTAACTGAATTGATTACAACAATTTTTAATGTATCTTACATTTTTTTAAGTTTGCAATAAATTCTTTTACTCCTTATGTGCCATATAAAAAACTAAATTTATTCTTGATTCATAGCAATGAGGTGATTTCAAATGCATTCCTAAAACGTATTTCTCAAAACGCACACATACACGTTTCATTTTAATTGGGGTATAAAAGTGCTTAAAAAGGGGTAAAAACCTTTAAAAGTGGAAATTTGGTTTTCGTTTTGAATTTATGAAGCAATTCTCTAATCGGAGTGTTTGAGGTCTTGCGTTTACTATGTTACACCTTGTATAAAAAAAGTTTTTAATAATATTTACATTTATTAGCTGTGCCCATGACGTTTTGAGAGGAAGTTGATTTTTGACAATGACAATGCGCACAACATAACACGTGGCTTACGATAAAATCTCATTTCTCTTACGATTGACAAATTATCATTAACTTCACACAACCCGTCTAGGTAAAATGAGATTGATACTCGCTCTCACTCTACCACTTATGTGTGTTAGAGAGAAGCAAAAATAGGCGAGGCAGATTATTCCCATTACATTAACACCCAGCCCTGGATCTACGCTTGTTTCGAACCGGGGCATAAACTTGATAGTGGCGCCCCTCTCTCCAGTGTTTGAGATAAATTACTTACAAAATCTCACAAATATATAATGATTGGCATTTTTCGTGAATGGGACAATAAGAAGCCCTTAATAAATTTGCAGTTTTAGTATCTATTACCTAATAACTTTTTTATTTGTGTGCCATGAAATTATATACCCGGGATTTTGGCGCCTCTGAAACTGCCGCCCGGGCGGGTGCCCCGGTTTGCCAAGATCCGGAGATGTCAACACCCTCGCAATATGATAGAATAATGAGGTACCGTTCAGCTGGTACGAGGATGGAGCTGGAAGGCCTTTGTCCAGCAATGGGACTACTATCCCATCATAAGATCTATATGGCCTCTATACGAATTCCAAGGAAATTTAAAAAGAAATACCTATAATTTTGCAATCAACAATAACATCATGGACACATCAATTATAGACTACATTATTAGAAGAAATGGGAAGTTAGAAAGAGCGACCACGGGCTGACGATGCAAATTACAAATTGGAAAAAAAAAACCAGTTCGTTAGTGATTTCTAGCTAGTCCGCCAGTTTCTCGCGACTTCTTAGCCAGTCGACAACAGCGCCACCTACCGGGTTTATGTTATATAGCCTGTGTTACTTCTGGTTAAGGTAGTTTTCCAATGGTGAAAGAATCATTAAAATCGGATCAGTAATACCGTAGTTTACCCCGAACATACAAACTCACAAACTTTACTTATTTATAATACTATTAGTATACGTAAAGTTAGGAGTCTCCGTAACCGGCGAGCGTTTATGTGACGAACTATGAGAGTGGAGGAAGCCAGAGAGGTATGTAAGGAAGGAACCTGTTGGAACTCTGTACTCTCTGCCTACTCCGCAAGGGATCTGGCGTGATGATATAGATAGATAACATAAAATGCGTTTCAAAAAGAGTAACCGTGGAGTTTCTTGCCCTTCTTCTCCACAGGAATGACATTCCGAAGTGGTGGTTAAGTCTTTGTTACTATTTTGACGATACATTAATAAAAAGTATTCTGATTCTGAAATCATATTATAAATATATTTCCATAACACTATGGATTTTAAAACTATATTTTTATAAGGCCATCATGCCTTTTTTTTAAAAAAATCACACTCTTATACTCAGACCGAAACAAATAAATGTATGTCACACAAATATTTGCCCCGTGCGGGAATCGAACCCGCGACTATTCGACCCAAGGCGGAACGGCTTAAGCTCTTAACCACTGCGCCAAATCGTCCGCCCTATAAAAATATAATTCTAAAATCCATATTGTTGTGGGAATATATTTATGAAATTATTTGACATAATACGTCGCGCCATATAGAGGCATCAACTTTTCTGAGGGCCAATTCTCGTAATTAAAAGTGTTCAAAATGCAGTCTCGATCTAATCGAGATTTACGACATTGATGTCATAAATCTCACAAATGGTTTTCTCGTAAAATATCAATATCGACCGAATCGAAATCAGATCGAAAGTTGAACAGAATGTAAACGGTATTCCGATAAAATTTTGTACTGACATGAACAATTAATATACAAAACATCGTCAAATTGAAGATTTCAGTTAGATGTTTTTTATTTAGACTGTCACCTGAGATTAACACTTAATCGACTTCACATTAGGAAATAAAACTATTCTTTCGGATTTTATCGTGGTTTATTTTTGATTTTTAAGTTCCCGACGTTTCGAGTGTTTTGCAGCACCCATGGTCACGGGAGGGACTGAGGTGTTAGACATCCAAAAGGCATAGGTGTTCTGGGGTACCCTCAAACTTCTTAATTCTTTTTGTTGGTCCGATCTATGCAGGATGTGCTCACGGTGTCTTGAGGTCTTGCAGTATTATGCTTGGTTTTGGACTTGATTATATTAATTACCGGATCCCAAGTAGTTGGAAGCTCCCAGCCATCTTCTCTATTCAATTGAAATTAGGATGTTTTGTAATTTTAAAAGCCTCGCAAACCATCCTTGGTAGGAATCGGTGTTCCTGCACGAGGATTTGTGGTCTATCAAATCTGATGTTATGTAATCAAAAATACTAGAATAAACCGCGATAAAATCCGAAAAAATAGTTTTATTTCATGTGTAATATTCGCGTGAGGCGCTCGTAGCGCTGTGCGACCGCGGTGTTCTTACCGATCACCAAGGTTAAGCAGCGTTCGACTCGGTCGGCCTGAGATGGGTGACCGTTTGTAGCATTTTCATATTCGAGCGTCTCCGTGCTTCGGAAGGCACGTTAAGCCGTTGGTCCCGGTTACCATTTAAGGTGGTAGTCGTTAAGCCGAGTTGGAAGCCTTAAAGGCGGCTTGATAAGTTCCAACAGCAGGTGGCCACAAACCTGCCTCCACCAATCCGCACTGGGTCCGCGTGGTGGAGTATGACCATATCTCTCTCACCGCGATTTGTGAGAGAAGGCCTTTGCCCAGCAGTGGGCACTATAGGCTGATATTATTTATTCGCGTAAATCTAAGAACTCAACTTCACATCATATCAAAATTAGACTGAGATGATACTGAAATCGGATCGATACTTTAGTGAAGCAGAATAGCAAATGTAAGTCAATTCATAATTAAATCTCAATTCAGTCAAGATTCAGTCTCAGGGTCAGTCAAATACGAGAATTGGCCTTCCGGTGTTTGACGCTCCTGGCGTGTAATTGATTATTTTTTCTTAGCCGTATATGTTTTCTGTTTGAATTCGAATCTGATATTTTTATTGCAAATATTAGTAAATTCCCGTGTAATTCTCGACGTGTGTGAAAAATAAAATCTAGTTTCTGGATGCATCGCCAACCCTCAGCCTCCGCAAAAAGCTCTAACAAGATTCCGGAAAGATATATCTAAACGGCGGAACAGGTTTGTTTCGTTACAATCGAATTTCTACCTAATTACGTGTACGGACGTGTTATAATCAGTTGCACGATTTACATATGTTTAGCTACAAACTTTTAAAGTTAAATCGAAACGAGCGTATTTTCAGTAAAAAAATTATGGAAAAAATATTGACCTACAAAAATGTCGCTGATGATTAAATATATCATGCAGTATATTTTTACTGGGAAAGTATTCTACTTTCTTCTACGTTTTAATGTTACAATTATGTAAGTGCATAGCGAGATAAATAAAAAAAAATCAACGTCGTAAACAATAAAGAAAGATCAACAGTACAGTTGGTGTTTGAAAGAGAAGTGACGTCACACACTAGTCGATAATGTTACCGCCTTCACAAGAACGATAAAATACATCAATTTTTAAAATCGATAAACGCACATCTGGCGGTATTCGTATCGATATTAATAAACTCCATTCCTTTTATTTCCAGAAATTTACTGGATTTAAGAAGTTCCAATTTCAAAAGTTACCTGCTATAACTTTTTTTTGTACTGGCAATTTATAAACTGTCCGCGAACATCCACAGAGTATTTATTGCTGTTCGAAATTTGAATTAAACGGTTGCGTCATACCTGGTTGGATCGCACTCAGTTTGACACATGGTTCATTAGAACTCGATGAGCGGCAGCTCGACGTGGACGATGGGTCGTCAGCAGAGCTGCTGGTCGGCGAGCTCATGTATAAGTAGGGGGGTGGTGTCGGGGGTGAGTGCGGTCAGGGCGGCCGCGGGCTGCTGCGCGGACACGCGCTCCAGTACGCACGACGCGGACAGCCGCGCCTCGGCGTCGTGGTCCCAGCACTCCTCCATGGTGTCACAGAGGACGCACAACCCCTGAGGAGTTTACTTGTTAGGACTTTAATTTGTACACGACTAGTATACGATTTGAATAAGAATAGGAATGTCTGTGACCTCGATCTGTCATTTAAAAGTTGAGTAAAATGGATAGCTTGCAAGGAAAACGTTTTCTATACAATAAAACGTTTTCCTTGCTATATTATATACGTGATTAAGTCTTAATATTATAAAATCTGTTAGACTTAATTGGTTCTAACGATAATTATAAAAAGATTTCAGTCACTGAAAAGTCCTTATTATTTGAATCGTATAGTACAGTTGAGGGGGCGCGTGTGGCTTGACAAGTTATTTAAAAATCATTTTATTGAGATTGGAACGTTAAGAACGCTCGCATTGATCCAAACACCACTGACCATTCCTCATGGAATGAAGATAATTTGGATAGGCGACTATTTAAGCAGTGTTGTTACCGGGTGGTTCCGCCAGTGCGGCGGGATGTGCGGGCGCAGCTTGCGCTGCACGACGGCCTCCTGCATCTCCTCGAGGCCGGGGTGCGAGCCCACCTCCTCCTCTAGCGGCAGCCGGTACTGCCCCGGCGGCTCAGGGCTGCTCTCCGTGCACCTGACGTAACAAAATACCCGATTTTTTATTTAACTTGCAATGTTCGTATGTCTGTCTGCCTATTTGTCTTTCCGGTTCAAATCTTGTGATCCAATCGAACCCTGCACGTGCGGGTATCCGATTAAGCTGAAATTTGGCATACGTATGTAAGTTCGGTGACAATGCAATATGGTACCATGAAGCTGGTCCGATGATGGAGTCGAAAGGTGGCCATAGAAACACGTGAACTGTACGTAATCCTTTCATGTTTAGGCTTGTTAGATTGGTGTTGACAAGTACTATACAACCAGATAGTGTTCAGGGTCTGATGATGAAGCCGAAAGGTGGCAATAGAACCCCCCAACTACTCAATATAACCCCGTCGTAGTTGGACTCGTGGAATTTGTCTTGACGAGTATTATAGACCCAGATGATGTCAACGGAACTACCCAACTACTCAACATAACGCCGCCGTGTTTGGGCTCATTGGATATGTCTCGAAAAGTTCTCTAGACATGGATGATTTCCAGGGTTTGATGATAGAGCCGAAAGGTGGCCAACGAAACTATCCAACTACTGAACATACCCCCGCCGTGTTGGCGTTCGTTATAATTTTTGACGGACGATTTAGCGCAGTGGTTAAGAGCTTAAGCCGCCCACTGTGTCTAGTAGTCGCGGGTTCGAGTAACGCAAGGGACAAATCTTTGTGTGATCCACAATTATTTGTTCCGGTCTGGGTATTTGTGTATGTGAATTTTCATGTTTGTAAACGCACCCAAGACACATGGAGGGATACGTTTAAAAAAAATAATTGTTTTGAATATCGGTTTAATTCGGTCTCTGTTGTGTTTTTGCTATAAAAGCCTGTTTTTAAAAAGATCTTTTTAAATTTAAATTATTAAATTCAAATTATTTTCAAAATTAGTCATTCATTAGTTATCTCACCGTTCGATTTTTTATTATTAAATAGTTTTATTTCTATCTTTCTGTCTATATAATAACGCCAGATCCCTTGCGGGGTAGGTAGAGAGTGCAGAGTTCCAACTGTTTCTTTCCTTACCGACATCTCTGGCTATCTGGTCTCAATGTTATACTAACTAGTTAATAATAAAGTATAATTTTCTTTGACACTTACAACTCTCACAGTACCCACCTTACATAAAAAATACTATAGAAGGACTTTTCCTATCAATTTGAAATGATATAAACATTTATTGTGTGTGTGTGTGTGTGTGTGTGTGAATAATCTACGCTTTAGGCCGCGGGACCTTTACAGCTTTACCAGACAAAAGGGCGAGAGTGCAACCACTTCGCTCGAGCCAGAAGGGCAAATGGGCAACTAGCTCAAGGGCGCCTCAAGGAGGCCATCCTATGTGCAAAATACTATAGTAGACGCATTAAAGCGTCAATGGCGACCACGACAAGTCACTCTAACAGATTTTCATAATATTAGTAGTGAAGTTAGTTAAAGGACATTGTCGAAAATTGCCCCAGAACCAACAAACATTTGACCCATGCCACCATTATTTATATATTTTATTAAAATAATGGCAAATATCCGCATTTAACGGACAATTTGCAATCTAGAACGAATATTTCAAAGTATTGTAAGTACTTATATCGAAGTCGCCGACATATTTACTGAATGTCAACACACACGATATAACCTCATACGTATTAATGGCTACTGAATTATAACCTCAAAATCTAATACTTTTTGTGCAATATCGCGATTCTCCCGCTTGTCCGTATAATAATAAATGCCTTAAGAGAATTTATGGGTGATTTGAAATCATACAAGTATTTTTTCATTGCTGTTGGTTTTGGGGCAATGGGGTAAATGTATAAGCGCTGAATAATGTCCTTTGTGTGGCGAGCGATTAAAGTAATTAAATTTAATGTTATGTTGTATTCTTTTTTCTTACCAATATGAGAATAATATGTAATCATGTTGAGGGCAACCAAAAAAATAACCCATTTGTTGAAAGCAAGTATCGCACTTATTTTAACATTAGAGGGTGAAATTATTTCAATTTACCCACTTGTCCCAATTCTAACATTGATGCAAAATTCGCTTATGACGGCACAGGGGGACGACTTGAGGCGTCATAAATCATCAAATGCGCTTCAACCAGTAATGTTCCTTTAGATTTATCGATTTTTATTTTTTGTGTTGACATACATTAGAATTTTGTGAATTGAACAGGTTCAAAATACACACATTTAATTTGAGTATTATTTTCTATCTATCTATATCATCACGCCAGATCCCTTGCGGGGTAGGCAGAGAGTACAGAGTTCCAACAGGTTCTTTCCTTACATGCCTCTCTTGGCATTTCTCTTACATGGCTTCCTCCACTCTTATAGTTTATGTTTTTTTTGGAAAAACGGAGCCCCACACTAGGATTTATTCCTGTATCGTGGGTGTGTTTACAAACATGAAAATTCACATACACAAATACCCAGACCGGGACAAATAATTGTGGATCACACAAAGATTTGTCCCGTGCGGGAATCGAACCCGCGACTATTAGACACAGTGGGCGGAGTGGCTTAAGCTCTTAACCACTGCGCTAAATCGTCCGTCATATCCGTCGTAATAGTTCATCTTATACACATTTTAATTATCTAATTTTACACTTTTTGTTTTGGCTAACTCCAGGTTTTAAATATGAATTTTTGGGAAAAGGTCAACTGAAAAATGACACGACGGTGTAAGACAAAAGATGTATTAAAAAGCCTTTGAAGTTGGGATGTTAAGAACAATTTCCTTAACCAAACACATAGCAATAGACGCTAGGCTACTAAAGTTATTTTAGATTACTTGAGGCACTTATACAACTAAACACTTCTTATAGTTATAATAGATTTAGTATTATTGACCAAGGGCTGTTCTATTACCGTATATAATTGAAATATACTATAATTATGATGATTTTAAATATTTTGCTGTTAAAAACTAAGCCTAAATTTGACGCTTTAAGTCATCATCGGCGTCTCGATGTAAATCGTGATTGACGTATTAAGGCGCCGTTGGCAGTCAAAGGGTTAATCTAGATAATAAACTATGTATGCCCAATTCCACGCAAATCCATTTTGCTGTTTTTATGTGATTGAGTAACAGTCATTCGTTTTACTAAGTTTTAGATTTCACTAAAATTATTTGTTGACATGCCAAGGTCACATCGAGCACCTTATAAAATAATCATATCATCATCCTTTTTATGAGAACTTTTGTATCAATGTAATTGCACGCGACTGTACGTTGAGTTCGAAAGTGCTAAATTAATGTGAAATTTAAAGCAATGAAATTAGTGTTAATGTTCGCGTAAGTGGGTGTCATTTGCTAAGTTAATTTAAAGTTAATTAGCGCTTAATCAGTCGTTAGCCGCGTTCGCATTGGGATTTACGGCATGTGTCGTAATATAATCAAGCCGAGAAAACAAACCCTAAGTGAGCGCAGTTTATGCAGTAATGGTAAAATAGCTAGTATTTTTGGAAAATTTAACTTAAACTGACACGTGATAAGGTCCATTTACCTAAAATACTAAATTATTTGTTGGCTATAATTTATATTATCAATTCTAAAGTGGTAAAATTTCTTATTTTCGTACACATCAAATATGTATATAATATAATAATAATATCAGCCTATACTGCCCACTGCTGGGCCAAGGCCTTCTATCACAAATCGAGGTGAGAGAGATTAGGTCATACTCCACCACGCGGACCCAGTGCGGATTGGAGGAGGCAAGTTTGTGGCCACCTGCTGTTGGGACTTATCAAGCCGCCTTTAAGGCTTCCAACTCGGCTTAACGACTACCACATTAAGTGGTAGCCGGGACCAACGACTTAACGTGCCTTAAGAAGCACGGAGACGCTCGAATATGGAAATGCCACAAACGGTCACCCATCTCAGGCCGACCGAGTCGAACGCTGCTTAACCTTGGTGATCGGTAAGATCACCGCGGTTGCACAGCGCTACACGCGCCTTATACCTTATAAAAATAGCACGTAAACACAGGTTTACCATCTCTGCCCTTTTCACCATAGAAAGAAGTTTAACCGTGGTATCATTACGGGAAATTTTTGAACGTTCATTATAATTATAGCATTAGGTACAGTCTAGCAGTCGGCTGAATCAGGACAGATTAGTATAACTCTGATAAACATGTCACACGTGTTAATTGATTTATTTTGACAACGTTATCGGGTAACACATAATATTGTTTCACATCACGTAATCGTGTGTTGATTTATTTCGATAATAAAGACTGTTTTAGATATTGAGGGGCGTGTGGCGATGATACTGCACTGTGGATATTTAAAAGGGATATCGCAAAACTTTGGACATAGTTATATTGACGGACGATTTAAACCACTCCGCCCACTGTGTCTAATAGTCGCGGGTTCGATTCCCGCACGGCACAAATAGTTGTGTGATCCACAATTATTTGTTCCGGTCTGGGTATTTGTGTATGTGAATTTTCATGTTTGTAAACGCAACCACGCCACAGGAATAACTACTAGTGTGGGGCTACGTTTAAAAAAAAAGAAAGAAAAACTCCAACTTCAAATGCTACTTATTAATTAAATATTTAAAGAAACATCTGTACTACTGTACCCCCCGCAAGTGAGCTGGCGTGATTATCTAAAATAAAAATATACGCCTTTATCTCACTGGGATAAGCAGAGATAGTTCGCCACATAATACGATTCAGACAACTCTTTCGTTTCCTCTACGTTCATACACATCTAATGCATTTCCGTCGTAAGACTGGTATGGGTATGTAGAAGGGTCAAGGGACCCTTCTCAAAGAGACCACTAATTTGATCGCCATAGGTCATATCTGTAATATGCAATATACGCAATAGCGTCACCATTACAGGTAACAATTGTATGTACAATAAATAGTAACCGAGGAGGCTTTGGCTGAAAACCAGTGTCGGGGGAGACGGGTCTCCTCCAGCACATGCTGAGGCAATTGGCTTTTGGCACAGCTCACACCAAGGCAATTGTTCCAAGTAACAGCTTATTGTAGCTTATTTTATAAGTCAAGAGTCTCCGTAACCGGCGAGCGTGTATGAGATGAACTATGAGTGGAGTAAGCCAGGGTGGTATGTAAGGAAAGAACCTGTTGGAACTCTGTACTCTCTGCCTACCCCGCAAGAGATGGCGTGATGATATAGATAGATAGATTTTATATGTATTTTCTAATGTTCATGATGCTGTGTTGAATAAATATTTTTCATTTCATATTCCTTTTATTAGTCGAAACCCTTAAAAATAACGTTATATTACCTTGAAGCGATCTCCCAGAGAACAAGCGCGCACGCGTACATATCTATTCTCAAGAACGCGTCTTTTGTGAAGTTGATGGCGCCGTCCAGCACCTCGGGCGCCATGTACCGCCGTGTTCCCACCTGCAATGATAATATTTTCATCCAAGTGTAATCACTCGATATTGATGAAGTCGGTGCAACTTGATAGGCGGTATATTTGTCGGTGTAATTTACGTTATAATTTAGAAAACAATGGTGGGGGCCAAGCTGTATATACAGTTTCAAACCGTTTATTTTGCATAAATCCTGCGGGGGGGGGGGGGGCGGTTACAAAGTGTCATATTTAAATATTTGTTTAACTTTCTAATCTACCACCGGATCCGAACGCGGCCTCCACTGAGATGATCCGGCGAGTAGCTCAGCAGGCGTGTCTTTTTTGTCTAATTCTCCATTCATTATTTTTGTCATCATTCTTTTGTATAGATAGATAGATTCTTTTCTATAGATACATACATTTTTATATTATACCAAATCATTAATGCGATCCAGCTCCATTGTGATGCCTTACGCCTGAGATATAAGACTATTTTTAAATATAAGTTATAATGAAAAGATAGCGGATTCAGGGTTGACCAGTCTCCATAAGCAGCACCCGTTCACGAGTACAACTACTTGTGCAGCCATCACCTCCCTCGACCATATTAGAGGGAAGGAAATGACCCAAACCAAATAGTCACTGCAAACATAGACTTTTTAGTGAGCATGACCAATCCCAGACCCCAGAGTGCAATCTGAAAAAGTCTATAAAAGGAGCAGTACTTCGAGCTCGTTTGGCATTCATGTAATAGATGAATATTTTCCCTAATATTGAGAAGGAACATAATAAATTATTCGTCTTTAATAGCTCCACGTAAGCTCCATTAATACCACCGAAACATAAAAAAATATCCAGCAGCTAAGAGGTTGATATGAAATTTTTAATGTGAACCAATGGTTCATATATTTATAACACACAATGCGTGATTCTTGGTGTAGTGCGCATGGGCTTAGGTGGACTTAGGTTGCAGTCTAGGATCAGTAGTATGTGGGTAGATATAGTACCTCCACTCCTGTGTACATCTGTATATTATTGTCATGGCAAGACAAATGTGTTATGATAGAGTCCATGACATCATATTCCATGACCAGAAACCACTTAGCACAATGATAATATATGGCATAGACTTACTTGTCCATGAGCATCCCCGCAGCCTCTTCCCGCGACGAATATCAAAGCAAGTCCAAAGTCCGCGATGCAAGCGGTCATGTCGGATTTAAGGAGGACGTTTTTGGACTTAAAGTCGCGGTGCGCCACGGCCGGCTTGCCACCGCCCTCCTCGTGCAGGTGGGCCAGGCCTCGAGCCACGCATGCAGCAATGCGCCACGCCTCCACCCAGGTCAGGGTGTGGCTTTTCAAGAAGTCACAAAGGGAACCCTGTTAAAATATGAACAAAATCATGTTAACTTACTTCTCTCGGGTTGGCAGAGTTCACGCTAGTATTTGGGTTTCAATGTAAAAAGAAGTAAAACTATGATATGGGTAAATAGACGCGTCCATTTTGGGTTCGTTAAGAAGACTATACGTATCTGACACTGGGCTCGTTCGCGTGGTATTTAGAATGTAGATATGTAAGCCATTCCGTATGCCCCTACAAATGTAAAGACTATTCAATATTATTTACATCCCTTTCGAATTTATTTCTATTTCGTTCAACTGGTTTCAAATTTAACAAAAAAAAAACTTACCTTCTCATGGTAAGCAGTAATTAGCCAATACTCTGCTTGCAAATTATCACCCTTTTTATCCACCCCTATATAATGTAGTATATCCGGGTGGTCCATCCTTGCGAGCCTAAATATCTCCTGTTCAGCCAACCAAGACTGCTTATCCTGTAATGGGAACACTTTCACAGCAACATCTTTCTGACCCAGCTTGGCTCTCCACACGGCTCCGAAACGACCTCTCGCTCGCACCTCACACAATGTAACTTGTCCGACGAGTCCAGCCGCTTCGTTCTCCATTCCTGCCCCAGCAGATGGAGGCCTCGATAACGACGCCTCTCCATTGGCTAATTCGGCAAACGATGTGCCCTTACGTTTCCTATACAGCAAGTAGCAGCCAATTAGAACGGCGAACAGCAAAAACAGTGGAGTTAAAGTATACGCAATGACTGCCTTCGTATCTTCATCGGCGCTCGGTATAACAGACGCTGGTACTCTCTCAGGGGGCATTTCGGTTTGTGACGTCATTCCAGCTTCGATGCCCGGGAAGACAGCGTCCTGGTTGCACATATCTCCTTCACAACAGCAGTGCAAGAGCGGCAATTTCAAGTTATGTAATCGACAGCTTGAAGACCTGTCGGTACAGGAGACTGTGTCTACGAAACATCCTTTGACTTTTGGATATGCCGTGTTTGTAACGTTGTTGTATTGCCACAGGACGAAGCAGTGGTTGCTCTTGTCCGCCTCTACCGGTAGGCAGGTTTCCTTTGTTACATTGGAAACGCATGTCGAGTTCTTGGATGAGTCGCAAGTGACGGTCTGTGAGCCGTTATAGAATTCGCAGTATCGGGTTGTCAGTCTGCCTTCTTTGGGCCGCGGGGGTACGTTCTCGTCGGACGGCGGGGCTGCTGACGTCACGTACGTACCTTGAATAGTAATCGTTAGTCCAAGTTCAGTAGAGATATTTGGGAATGGAAAAATAAACCAACTGTAGACATACCTATAGCAAATGTTCTTAAATATCCCATATAAACCCATAGCGTGTTTTCGTGTGTGATGATAGAACTAAGACATTAACGGATCAATGCAAATCTGCACTGTAAGCAATTAAGGGAATACTGCATTTTTGTGGATTGAAATAGTTCAATTCATAAATTCTGGACAAACCCCAATTATAGTTCATCCTGTAGTATGACCAAAAAATTGGGGTTTAATCCTGAAAGTAGTTTCATTTATACATAAGTCTAAACACTTGTTCTAGAACATTTTCGTTTTTTTCACTTTCCGATACAAGTTCACTGGATCAACTGATCAACTTGTATTTATAAGTAAAAAAACATTTTGCTAAAAATAAAAAGTTGTAGAACGAGTTTCGGAAGCCAAGAATCATTTTCGGTCACTGAGCCAATGGAGTAAGTAAGAACTTAAGTAATTTAGACTGACACATAAATGCTACAACTTTCGGCATGATACTCTAATTCCAAATTACTCTGTATAATATGAGTATAATACTAATAATAGCCCTGTTAAGAAACTGTCCCACCGTTGACCGCACGGGCCTCTTCTCAAACTGAGAGGGTATAGGCCATAGTCCGCCACGCCGGCTCAGTGCGGGTTGGGGAACTTCACACACCTTCGAGAAACTCTTAGGCATGCAGGTTTCCTCACGATATTTTCCTTCTCCGTTAAAGCAGGTGATAGTTAATTTATAATACGCACAAGCTTACGAAAAGACAGAGGTGCGTGCCTGGGTTTCGACCGTTTGACTGCAAAGTCAGAGGTCGCAGCCTCTGACTTTGCAGTCCAACTGTCTAACTACTAGGTTATCACTGCTTTTTAAAAGACTGCTTTTTTAAGAATGAGTATAATATGTGTAATTTAATTACTGTGACAGCAGGCTGTTCATTGCCACTAAATATTTTTTATACCATTCGCCAATTTTTTATAATTAAAGGAGATATTTGCTTAGTTTTAGGACACCTAAATGGGGCATGAGAAAGCCAGTTTCCTTATACAATATCCATAGGTGTTATTGTACAGTGTTGTGCTACAGTAACCATTGATTGGATGGGTTCACCTCTAACAAACAACAAAGAATGAACGATGTAGTTTGTAGCTATCAAAAAAATAAAGAATAATAGAAATGGGTTAGTATGGCAATGTTGATGAATCAAACACATTAATGTTATTAGTTCTCAATGAATAGCTTATTTGACAAAGCAAATTTGTTGAGGCATTTTAACAGCATAATTGGCCCACATCAGTCCACTGCTGGTATAGGCCTCTTCCAACTTAATCAGATAATTTGAGAAAATATATCTAGTTTAGAAGCGCATCAAATTATGTTTGAAGTAATATAACATTATACCAATAAAAATCTTTAAAAAAAGCAGACTTCAAAAAGCAAGAAATACATATTTGAAGTCCGTGCCAAGTAAGCGACTGCACTAACCGGTTTTTTTTTTTAAAGATTTTTATTCTACAGTTTATAGTGACAACTAAATTATTTACTAATATTTATATACCTATATTATATTATTTTGTTGAGTTGTACTGCAAGGTACCTATAGGATTGATATAATAACCATAATAACGAAATCTATACATTCGTGCTGTTCGCCGTTAAGGAGTCTCCTGGTGTATCTTCAAAGTCCAAAGTTCAATACCGATTTCATTAAAATGGAACCACCTCGAAACTATACTAAACCCAACGCAAAAAGAATCATCAAAATCAGTTCATAAATAAAGAATTTTCAAAATCGATTCATAATTGGCGGAATTATCGCGTGCTTGCAGGTATGCATGTGTCTTTCACACAAACAAAATTAAATATGAATTTGACAATATAAGAAGCTGACTTTCAATCCAGACTCCATAAATCTGACTTTCAATTTAAGACCCTTTGCAACAGGTGTAATAAAACAAATCTGTAATATTAAGTATCTGAGAACAATGCAGACAAAAAAAAATGAACTAAGGTATTCTTAATATGCTGCTTTAATTAAATTGGTTTGCAGTACCTATAGCCAATACACAAATTCAAGACCAAACAGATTTATAAAAGTTCAAATGAATGCCAGGGGTCACTTATTGGGGTCACAACAAGTTTTATTATATAAAAATATTCACAGTATGGAATAGTTTATACTGATTTTAATTTCTATCTATCTATATCATCACACCAGATCCCTTGCGGGATAGGCAGAGAGTACAGAGTTCTAACAGGTTCTTTCCTTACATACCACCCTGGCTTCCGCCATTATCATAGTTTGTCTCATACATGCTCGCCGGTTACAGAGACTTTTGACTTGTCCTCCAGACAAGACTCAGTCTATTTGATCATGGTAAGATAGTCTAGGTCTTCCCCGGTACCTACATCCTTCCACATTTGCATTTTTTAATTTTTGATTTTAATTTATTAGATTAATATTTTTATTTTTTATTATTGACTGCTTCATTGTTCTGGTGGCAAAGCGCATCGCTTTGTGATCACGAGGTCCTGGGTTCAAATCCTAGGCCAGACAAATGTAGTTTTTCCAGTATGAGTCCGGAGTCTGGAATTGTGCATAGTATATCGCAATAGGCTCGCCCCCTATTACATGGGACCTAACATCGTCGGCGAAACGTGGGTGTACTCAGTACACCTCTGCCACCCCCGCTGGGGAATATAGGCGTGACGGTGTAATATTATTTTTTAGGTTAATATATCTTGTTTGTTATTTGTCTAACTTCAATATTGTAAAGGTCTTTACCTTTTTTGAGATGCCCAGCAGTGGGATAGTCCAGGCTGATGATATAAAATAATAATATTAGCCCTGTTCAGAAACTGTCCCATTGTTGGGCACGGGCCTCCTCTCAGACTGGGTCGAAATAACACAAGTTTTAGAAATTAAAACAAATTGACAACATCACTCTTTGACTTCCCGCCAAAAAAAAACCAATTAGGGTTTATTTTATAGAAAAATTCTCAGTTGCAGTCTTGAAGCTGGAAGATTTTTGGTGAAATGTGTGTTCACAGTATACTTATGTCAACCACTCTTGGGAAATGTGTGATTTTTTTTTAGTCTAAAATGATTTATTTCATAAATAAACACCGTCATGCCTACATTCCCCAAGCAGGGGTGGAGGTACAGGTAGGCGTACATCCACTTTCTGCCGACGATGTTAGGTCCCATGTAATAGGAGGTGAGCCTATTGCCATATGCCATATACGGACGATTTAGCACAGTGGTTAAGAGCTTAAGCCGCTCTGCCCACTGTGTCTAATAGTCCCGGGTTCGATTCCCACACGGGACCAAACATTGTGTGATCCACAATTATTTGTTCCAGTCTGGGTATTTGTGTATGTCAATTTTCATCTTTGTAAACGCACCCACGACACAGGAATAAATCCAAGTCTGGAGCTGTTTTATTTTAAAAAAAAAAAACTCCCTTTCTAAAACAAACTCTGGACTCATACTGGGAATGTTTCGTTAGAAAAACTACATTTGTCCTACCCAGGTTTTAACCCAGGACCAGGACACTAGACCATCGGGGCAGAGTGGTTCATTTATTTATCACAACATAGTGACAATAAAATTATATAATATAAAATTGCTTGACTGAATCTGATTTATAATAATTATCTATACTAAAAACATTCAAAAGTAACACTGGATGATGAAGATTTTAATAAATTAGTAAGCTGCTTGCAATATTTTTTACAGTTCCCATTATTTAGTTTTGTATTAAATTACACCTAATTTTTTTTTTTTAAAAATCAAGCTACCTAAACGGACTCATTATTAGACTCTTGATCAGTAGATAACATGGATTTGTTAAACCAAAAGGATCCAATAGACTAGAGAACTAAACCAAAATCCAAGCATGTAACCTTAAGAGTTAATTTTTCAGCATAATCTCATAATTTGGAATTCTGGATATATTGTTTTTTTATTTCTATACTAAGAGCCTAAATACAAGGTATTTCTTTGGACTCGAATTCAGCAATATTCTAACAATTTCTTCTTGAAATTGTTGTTAGCAAACCCACTTTTATTTAATTACAGACGAAAAATTACCGAAATTTAAAAAGCTATATGGATTATACAACAGTAGTTGTACATACCAACATACAAATCCGTATCTATCATTCCCTATAGTACTAAATTTAAATCACCTAGCACTAATAAAATTAAAGCAGGAAAAAACAACTTTAGCTATCAATGAGGACCTTTGTATCTCGCGAATAGACACTTGTCCACTCACCTAGAGTCAGCAGCACCGCGAGGTATAATAGCTTCGGATCCATCATCAGCGCCAGACCAGCCCTGCAGACCCGACGCGACAACGCAATGTTATTTTTATACGCGGCCCCGACATCAAACGTCTAGTCTATTTAGGAAATTCCGACATAAGTACATGCCAGATAAACAACGCACATCCGAATAAGGTCAATAAAAACACATTCACGTTAAACAATTACACGTATAACAACGCAATGTTCACGTTTATTAGTTCAATTTAATCGTGTAATCTTAGATGCATTGATTTCAATTAGGTACTATTTCCGAAATCACAAATCGAGTCGCAGTAATCCGAAGCTTCACTTTTTTTGACATTTATAAATAGTGGTTCGCTAAATGCAATCGATACGTATTATGATAGAAATGTATTAGTCGATTTTTAAAAGACTTTATTAATCAATTTGAATCGCTAATTAATTAAAAGTTGCAGAGATATTTTTTAAAGAGTACTAATTTAGTACCTACTTTATAAAGGTGCTTTCATAACGTAAAGAAAATGAAGTATTTTTAAAGTTTGGTATTTAAATTTTACTTTAGTCATCTTTAAGAAGAGAAGAATTTAAAACTTGCGATACTACAAATAGACATAATCTTTTTGTGACTATGAACACTCTAACCGTTATGAGTTGTAAGCATATATGCGTTTCAAAGACTTGATGTCATTTTAATACAATACATTTTAATGTTACTGGCGAGCGTGTATGAGACGAACTATGAGAGTAGAGGAAGCCACAGAAGTTTGTAAGGAAAGAACCTGTTGGAATTTGTACTCTCTGCCTACCCCGCAAGGAATCTGGCGTGATGATATGGATAGATAATTATTAATGAATACTCGTCTAAATAGTTAATGTATACTTCAATACGTGTACACCACTATGGTGCTTTAGCCCCATAGACAAAACGTTTTATGTCAAACGTTTGACATTGTTTTGTTATGATTGACGACAGTTTTATAAGTTGTAATTGTTTTTATTTTTTCGAATGACAAATAAGCAGAAAAGTCAATGCATCTAAACTGATGATAATGATGAGAAATGTCGTTCTTCTATTTGACACCAGTTAAAGGCGATATGCCAGTACATTTATTGGAAGTAGTCATCATTCAAAGGTTAGAATACTTGAAGTTAATAATAAACGGTGATCCTGTAGTATACAGCGAATATGTAGTTGAAGGCAGCCTCTACGACAACGTGGGACACTTCATGCTATGTATAGTAGCAGTTTTGGGTCACAATACGGCCATTTCGAAGTTATTTTTTACAGCTGAAGTAGAGCTGTTTAAACGCCGGCTCACTGCCTTGAGTGCTTACGACATGAGAAGTTTTGCAAAGAAATTGCTCAGAAGTATTAAGAAGCATGAAAATGTACCGGAATTCATACACCCCCTTCAAGTTTTATGCCAGCATTTAATGATAAAAGATATAGCACAACATATATGTTCCACACACAGTCCTCAATGTACTAATCATAGTATAGGCATAAATTTCAAGCATTGCCTGACTTTAGTAGCTAAAAGACTAGTGGAACTTAAGAAAGGTATTGCATTAATACATTGTGGGATCTGGAAACAGTACCTAATCACACTGTTCAAAGAAAACTTAAAATATAAGATGAATAACACTCATTTAACACCATTGCAGAGTGATCCACGCATTGTACAGTTAATTGAAAAAATTAAGAATGAATTTGTTAGTACTACAGATACAAGAAATGTTATAAAATGTAAAGAGGTTGATAATGTATCAAGGTTTTTCCCTCCCTGCATGTTAAATTTGCATCAACAGCTACGAAAAAAGCATAGGCTGTCACACAATCAGAGATTCTATTATAGCTTATTTTTAAAGGATATTGGCATGCCCATAGAAGAAACTGTGGATTTCTGGAGGGCAGAATACAGGCTACATCCAAATGGTACTCACAGCTGCTGCCATAGCTGGGAGAAGGATGAAAAGAAATATTTATATGGTATAAGGCACATGTATGGCTTAGAAGGGCGTAGAAAAAATTACACCTCTGTAAATTGCAAAAGGATTCAAAGCATAGACAATTCATGTTCCGAAGGAGGATGTCCGTTTAAATCTTTTGACACATCCAAAATGGTTCCACTTTTAAAAAATTGCACAGACCCATTATTGTCACAAATAAATGAATTAAGAAAAAAAAGTTTGTACACATCTGCATGTATATTATATTTAAAAACAAATTGCTTAGGATCTATAAATTACTGTGATAATTTTAGTTTTTATTTTACACCAGTTAATTATTACATGTTAGCTACAAATAAAAACAAAATGGATTTATGATATTTGCACCTATCCATGGTATCCAATATACCATGGTATTAAATAAAACCACATACATTATCGTTTTTTATTTATATATCTTTAACATTCCTACTGTAATTCCAGTCACTTCTACATATTTTATACAGCATACATTTCTCCAATATATAACAATATTTCGTGGTTGATAAGAGTAATGGTGATATGTCAAGCTTAACAATCTATTGTTACTCTTAAATGGGAATTACTCTTTAGTGCAAGACTATAAAACAGATATAAAAGAAGTGTGTAACATTTGTCTTGCACTAAAGAGTAATTCCCATTTAAGAGTACTTAAATGGGAACATGTGAACTATACAATGCAGCCACCTTGTGTATTGACAAGTACTATATAACCAGATTCTGGGTCTGACGATGAGCCGAAAGGTGGTCAATGGAATCACCCAACTACTTAGTGTAACCCCGCCGTTTCATTTGTCTTGGCAAGTAATTTAAACTCGGATGGTGTCCAAGATCTGATGATGGAGCTGGAAAGAAGCCATAGGAACTCTCGAACTAAGCAAGATATCTTCGTTGCGTGTTTGTTATAAAATATTGGTTTTGCTTTTGTTAGACCATTGGACTGCAAAGTCAGAGGTCTCGGGTTCAAGCCCAGGCACGCACCTTTTTGTGTGTGTGTGTGTGAATGATCTACGCTGTTGGCCGCGGGGCCTATACAGCTTCACTGGACAAGAGGGCGAGCGTGCAACCACTACGCTCGAGCCTGAACGGCAAGGGAGCTACTAGCTCAAGGACGCCTCAAGGAGAAACGACCTCGGCTTGGGCAGTCGCTATGGGGGAGGGCGTATACTAGGTGTCTACACCGGCCGGCGGGCAAGGGATTCATCGACCTCGCCGGCGAGGTCGGTGTACAATCCTATGTGCGGTATCTGTATCCGAGAGAAGGGATGTAAGGGCATCGGGAGGGTCGGTAAGAACATGCCGCGGACGGCAGTAGCGGCTGATAGGAGGGTAGTTATGTTCGTAGGCGGCGGTGGCTCGATTAGCGGTTTTCTATGATTGGACGCGTTCGCGAAATATAGAAAGAAAGTAAGAACTATAAACAAAAGGTAAATATACAAAATACAGAATATGCCAGCGATTGTGTGGGGCTAAACAGGCTACTGCCTCAGCATTATGCTGAATCATAAACACTTATGGTGCAGCGCTGGTATTCGGGCAGCACCTATGAAAAAGGTGACGTCACAGATGCCATATTGACGATTCCACACATTTCAATGTTAATGAATAAAAAATATCGGGTTGTCGCCTTTTTAATAACGGCGCGAATAGGTTCGAGACCGCAATCGGAATGGAGATCGACATTCCGTATGAACTACGGGGCTCCGACGGCTTTGCGGAGGAAAAGGGATTAAACCGTTTGGAGTCTATCGATGTAAGAGCGGGCAGCGTGCCCGAACACCTTACAAGCGTACGTCATGATGGGCCGTATACAAGTTTTGTAAAGTGTCACCTTAGTCCTAAGGGACATTTTACTCCGCTTGCAGATCATCGGGTAAAGACGACCGAGCGCAAAGGCTACTCGGTTACGGACTCGCTTGATGTGCGGACCGAAGGTCATGGTATTGTTTAGGGTGACCCCTACATATTTGACCTGTTTGACCCAGGGAATAGGTAGGTCAAATATGCTCACTTGACCGAGATTACTTCTGGGGTGGCGCAAGGAGGGGCGCGGGGTAGGGGGCACCTTTGGAGAAGAACACCGCAGCGCTCTTGTCCGGGTTCACCTCAATAGGCCACTTCCTGAACCAATCCCCTAGCGTATTGGCGGCTGCCTGAAGGTTTCTGGTAATGAAACCCTTATTCCTATGCGAGACATAGAGATTGGTATCATCCGCAAATAAATCCGTGTAAAGGCTGAATAGGAGGGGGGGAGAGAGTCAGCCTTGTGGGACATCAGCTTGTATGGAGTGGGGGGTAGAGCGCGTCATTTCGACGCGATACCGAATGGCGCGATTCGACAGGAAGTCCCGTAAAAGGCACGCACCTCTTTATTTTTAAAATTCTCTTTAAAATTACCTAACTAACTAAGCATAGTGTGATGCTTTAACGGTTAAGGAAAACATCGTGAGAAATCCTGCATGCCTGGGAGTTTCTCGTAGGTGTGTGCAGTTCACCAAACCCGGACTGAGCCAGCGCGGTGGACTATGGCCTAAACCCTCTCGGTTTGAGAGGAGGCCCGTGCCCAACGGTGGGGCAGCTTATTAACAGGACTAATGTTATAATTACCGAAAAATCTGTAGCAGAGTGACGATTGGAATTATGCCCGATATAATGGCAATAGACCGCTCGCTATTAAACATATCGGAAAGTAACATCGTCGACGAAATATTCGAACTTGGTGATTGTATTCTTGTTGTTGTGTAGATAACACACCTCTGCCACCCCCGCTTGACAAATATTTCTCAAGTGGGGACTACGCCCAAGCGCACTTGAGAATATCGGCAAACCTGAGGAGAAGCGTGTTGGTTATGTCTGACCCCTACTGACAAAAAACATCACGTTGGCTGGCAAACACTTTGGAGGGGCTCAGGAATTTCAGTGTTGAACGCACTGGGAGCAAACGAACGTGTTACGATAACTTCTTGAAATGATCCCCATAATGCTATTCTTTATGCTAATGGAGTATTATTAAATGTTTATTACACGAATTTAGCGTAACGTCCCGCGTTACGTGTTCTGGTTGTGGTGATATTCATACGCAATTACAGATTTAGATATGAAGACATGTCAACTGACTTGTCTTCATGGTTTAAATGTTAATGAGAGGCCAAGGCCACGCCGCCGCATTAACGAGTGCAAACGCCACTTAAATGCAATCATATCATCAATTATTCAGTGCATATGGCCTAAGGACGTTCGATCCGAATAAGTGATAATGAAATGTGTAGAATAGTATAGGCCCAATGTGTAAATGTGTTGACAATAGGAATTATTCACATCTCTTCAGATTTTTTTTACATTTCTTCGGATGCGCATTTCTTCTGATAGCATAAAATATTCGCGAAAAACAACGCATCAATGCGAATAAAACTTTCGCTCTGATTATTCCTTAAAAGCGCCAATAGATGTCATTATTTTAATTTGTTTCCATCTCGGACTTTTCCCTTTACTAGTATGTATTTAGGTACTTTACACTTTGCTTCTCGCCAATTTAAATAAGTCTAGGTCAACTGAAAGAACTTTATAGATTTTATTGAGAGAGTTTTAAAAGACCATAACTTGCCCTCCTGTATTACAATCGCCAATGGACCATAGATCTTAATATTTGCCAAAAATTTATTTTGATACCTGTACCCATAGTGAATATATTCTCTTTGTCTGTAGCCGTTCTCAAAAAAGGGTCATAACCGTCGAACAGACGGACAAACAAGACGGATAACAAAGTGATCTTATAAGGGCTCCGTTTTTACCGACTGAGGAATATAATTATAGCCCTGTTAAGAAACTGTCCCACTGTTGGGCACGGGCCTCCTTTCAAATTGAGAGGGTTTAGGCCATAGTCCACCACGCTGGCCCAGTGCGGGTTGGCGAACTTCACACACCTTGAGAAACTCTTAGGCGTGCAGGTTTCCTCACGGTGTTTTCCTTCACCGTTAAAGCAAGTGATAACTAATTATTTTTTTGAAGAATTGGATTGAGGAATAGGACCCTAAAAACCATTATGCCTACATTTCCCAAGCTTAGGTGGTAGAGATGTAAGTAGGTACATTTCGTCAACGATGCCAAGTTCTATAATAGTGGGTAGTAACGTAATATTTAATCTGTTTTTAATCATTCGAATAAATATTTTGAATGCATTCATACAATTTTTACTCTTGAGGCTGCGTTTTTACTTATAAAAGGTATGCTACTTGATAAGCGTCGTTGGCTTAAAGTAGATAGCGCGTGCAGGACGCAGGGCTCGTTGGTGTGAATATTTCCATACAAATATTACTGCAGGAGCTGACTGCCACCGTGCACGCCACTGCGGCCGCGACTGAACGCGTTGATGTGGCCTTACCCTATTCAGCTGTTTAGCAACCATTTTATAGCCACGTGGGCTGTATAGAGTGGACCAAAATAAAAGTTATAAGGTCTGAAACAGCGCTGTTATCGCTTTACTAAAGATTTTTAAGCAGCCTAAAGAGTAACAGACCTATGTTAACCAGCCCTTATGCAGCCTATTTGTGCTGCTTGGGGTAATAGTAACAAGAAAGTAAATATGAGCCCTTATTAGCTGTCAAATGTATAATGATCGTTTAATGGTACTTCAGTGTCATACAGAACACACAAACATTTCACGCAATTATCGTAACGTGCCGTGTTTACTCGCAAATAAGGGTTCAGATGACATTTTTAAACGAAACTGCGATTTTTATTTTAAAATTTTAATTTGAAAGTCAAATGTGCAGCGATTTTTGTTGTCATTAAAAGGCAGTTTAAAAACCTTGCGCATAATAATTTTAGGCGTGCTATATAGTTCATTCTAAACTTTCCGAAAGAAAGCCACCTACGTCCAAGGTTAGTCAAACGCTCACCTTGAGATCAAGCGAGATTCGATTCCCGGTTTGCTCGACTGACATAACATTTCGAAACTAGACAATTCAACTTTTAAAATAAAAATACCGTCACGCCTATATTTCCTAAGCGGGGGTGGCAGAGGTGTACGGTGTACACCCACTTCGCCGACGATGTTAGTTCCCATGTAATAGGGAGCCAGCCATGTCATTATACTGGGCGCAATGCCAGACTGCATGCGTACGGATGCTGGAATTTTTTCTACCGAATATTACATTCTTTGTCCGACCCAGGGTTCGAACCCAGGACCTCGTGGTAGTGTTGTAAAAACGCTCGAGTCAGCGCTTAAAATGCTCGCGTTTTCTACGTGTATCAACGCTCTTAAGCGTCGACTCAGCGCTAAATGCTCGACTACAGCGATCATTTTTACAATACTACCTCGTGGTCGCACATCTTTCTCCACCAGACCAAGGAGGCCGTTGTAATTTAAATTTTTGATTTATGTTTATCGAAATGTTTGTGCTGTTAATAAATAATAATTAATACAATATGAAATACCGTTGCAGGATCAAAAATTTTTTTTTTTTAAACGTAGCCCCACACTAGGATTTATTCCTGTGTCGTGGGTGCGTTTACAAACATGAAAATTCACATACACAAATACCCAGACGGGAACAAATAATTGTGGATCACTAAAAGAATTGTCCCGTGCGGGAATCGAACCCGCGACTATTAGACACAGTGGGCGGAGCGGCTTAAGCTAAATCGTCCGTCAATATAACTAATATTTACTTTTTTTTTGTCTGTTACGTTAACACCACCAAAACCTAGTTAATTTTTAACGTTCTAAAATGTAAAAGGCCCTTTAAAAAAATTGTTTATTAAAACAAGAAATAAGCACCGTCAAGCTTGTAATCTCCAGGCAAGAGTAGTAGAGGTGCACTGTATCATATATTTTATCTATGATATCTATGTTCGTCTTACTAAAAGGGAGCGAGCCTATGCCATTGTACTGGACACAATTCCAGACCTCTCACTGGTATTTTTGACTCGGACTCGCAAAGGATTTTTTGATAGAAAATCATCAATATTACTAACGGATCTAGGAATCCTCGTGATCACCAGCCTCACAATGCACCCCTAAACTAAAGGCCAGAACTAATATCTTCGGCAATATGTAAGTACACGGTATTCTGCCACCCCCGCTTGGGGAATATAGGCGCGACAGTGTTAATATTTTTACAAGCTTTATTAGTTAACTCGTTGGTCTAATGGCGAATAATGCGCGTAGCGATCACGAGGTCCGCAGTTGGAATCGTATGTCGGACAAAAGTGTAATTTTCGATAGAAAAAAATCTTACTGTCGCGTCGGTCTAGTGGCAAAGCGCATCGCTTTGTGATCACGAGGTCCTGGGTTCAAATCCTAGGTCGGACAAATGTAGTTTTTTTAACGAAAAGTTACCAGTATTAATTAGTCCGGAGTCTGGAATTGTGTCCGATATATGACAACAGGCTTACATGGGACCTAACATCGTCGACGAAAAGTGGGTGGACTCAGTAAACCTCTGCCACCCCCGCTTGGGGAATATGGGCGTGATACTGTTTATTTGTATATTTCTTTAGATCATTTTTTCATTAGAACTATTTCCAGTATCAGCCCGAAGTCTGGCATTGTGCCCGGTAAAATAGCAATAGGCTCGCCTCCTATTACAAGGGACCGAATATCGTTGGCGTATAATAGGTGTACACAGTACACCTCTGCCACCCCTGGGAAATATAAGCGTGATGGTATTTATCTTTTTTGTTTACAGATTAAATCTATACTAATATTATAATTTCGAAAATAACTGTCTGTTTATCTGTTACTTTTTCATGCCCAAACCGCTGAGCAGGATTTGATCAAATTCGGCAAAACAGATTTCGTCCGGGGAAGCACAAAGGCTACGTTTTGTCTCAAAAAAAAGCTAAAAGGTGTAAAGTACACGCGTGAACCCAACACGAAGTTGCGGGTACACATAGAGATAGATTTAATACCTCTATCTCAGACTCAAACAGTTTATTTTACATAAACCCTGCGGGGATGTTTACAAATTGTCATATACAAGCTGTATCGTAAATAACGCAAGACCCGATTAGATAATTGTTTCACAAATTTAGTACGAAAATCAAATTTCCAAATTTAATTTATTGTACCGCTTTACAAGTTTCAGTTATTAAACGTAGCCCCACACCACGCCACGATATTCACACAAAGATTTCTCTTATGTGGGCATCGAAACCGCTTACGCTCTAACCACCGGACCAGCCGTCGTCAGAAGTAAACGCAGACGCGTCCGTCAATTAGGAAGAGCACTAAATCTCGCGTCCATTTAAAGCACTAATATTACGCTAATAGACAAGGTGAGTCGCGTCCGTGAGCCGCCAGCCAATGGAAGCCCCGCCTAAACATCTGTTATATCACACGGGGTATTACCGCCCTGATAACGTAGTCGCATTTCGACTGCCGAGCCGCCTCGTCGCTGATCCACGCCGGTCGCAATGGCGCCCGAAAACTTCCCGGTAAAGTTCGCCGACGAATATTACAACATACAAAAGTTCCTCCGCGACCACCCCGGCGGTGTGAACACGTTACAAAATTACAAAAGCAAATCCGTTTTAAGTGCGATGCAAAAGTTTGGGCATAGTACTAGTGCTTATCACATGCTAAAGGATTTCAAAGTGGACGGTGATCAGTTAAGAGATGTAAACCTTACGGGTGATGTGAGTGAGAACGGCAGGATTATCACTAATGAAGAGGCGACAAGAGACGTGAAGGAGATTGAGTTTTTAGAAGAATTAGAGGTTTGTTTATTAGTTTTTAGGGAGCCATACTTCTATCAGTAAAGACAGAACTCTTGTAAGGACCACTTTGTTATCTGTCTATCCGTTTTCACAGAAGTAGGTCGAGGTAAGAAGTTGAAATTTATGAAATAAAACTATTTTTTCGGCACTCGAAACGTCGGAAAATTAAAAATCAAAAATAAACCGCGATTAAAACCGATTTTTTATTTATTTTATAAGTAATATTCGCGTAAATCTAAGAACTCAGTAGTTGAAATTTACGTCAAATACCGAGGTCTACAGATCTTTGGTTGTGTATAAAATTGAAACTTCTAAAGATAATACAACCAAAAAATATGATCATTTAAACGTTCTTATTAAAACCCTTCTTCCCGTTGACCTAGAATCATGAAATTTGGCAACAAGCAAGTATTTCGTTTCAGCTAAGTTTGTATTAATAACGTTAACGTATAAGGAAATAATTAAGTACGTTGGTTATGCCGGAAAGACCGTTATATTTTTAAACGATTAATTTACGATAATATTAAGTTTTCCTGTGGATATTCGGTAGTGACATGAGTAAAGCGTTTCTAACGTTACGGGACCGCGGTGTTCTAAGCGAAGTTCAAAGTAGCGTTCTGCTCGGTCAATTCGAGATGGGTAAACGTTTGTATCGTTATCATTCAAGCATCTCCGTGCTTCAAAAGGCCCGTTAAGCCATTTGTCTCGGTTATCACTTAATGTCAAAGTTAGGCTTAAGTCTAAGTTAGAACCTTTTGGGAGGCTTCGTAAGTTCCAAAAACAAGTGACGACAGACTATTCTCTCTCGTTGCCTTGTGAGAGGAGGCCTTTATTTAGCAATGGAACCATACTGATTTATATAATCTCGGAGACTATTTTGTTAAAATATACGTATATATGTACGCTTGTTAAAGCACCATTTTCGACGAAAATACTTCCTAAATGGAAAATATCGTTTAATATCGATCAATCACTAAGTTAAGTAATAGGCAAATAGGTCTGTTTGGTGAAGTGTAGACTCTTTGAGGTATTAATGTTTCAAATTTCTAACATATGCATAACAACTCATACAAGGCTGATACCGCCCGACAGCCTCGTAGGTCTAAAGAGGCATGGTGTGACTGGCGATCACAAGGTCATGAGTTCGAATCTGTAGCCGTACGAAATGCTGTTAAGGTTTTTGTACTGAAAAAATCTTAATAGCAGTCTGGAATCCGAAAATTGTGTCTAAATCTATCGCGATTGTACCAGACGATGGCGGTAGATTCCCCTCTACTTACATTGGAACTTATCAGCGTTGGTGAAGTGTCGATATACACATTACATATCTGCCACCCTTGCTTTATGAATGTAGGCGCAACGGTGTTTAGAATTGCAACTATTGTAAAATCTCAGTCTTAACGGTGATACCTACAAGTTAAAAGTGAAAGTGTTCCTCACTTCTAAATAAGAATAGACTGAATCAAGGTTATTCAATGAAGTAACTGAGTACTTTTATACTATGTACCTATCTGTTCGACCCACAGAAATGGTAATAATACGCTGGAGTGCACACGATTTGAAACTAATGTCGGCGCTTCCCTTTTATTTTGTTAAAAAAAAAGTGGTCCCACGCTACGATTTATCCCTGTAGGTGCGTTTACAAACATGAAATACACACTCAGACCGAAACAATTATTTGTGGTTCAAAGATTTGTCCCTTGCGGGAATCTAACACGCGACTACTCAATCTAGTGGGTGGAGCGACTCAAGCTCTTAAGCACTGGTCCAGACCGTCATTCAACCTGCCCTCAGCCGATCGTTCGTCGTCTTTGCCTGCAGTTTGACAAAAGAAACATACCCACACACACATTATTTCTGTAAAACATATTTTCCCATGTTTTGGATTGCCTTACATGTACAGTTATAAGTTTTGGAAGACTTTCATACCGACTTCAGCCGCTGTATCACATACATTGGTCCACGCAGCCCTGAAGCCTCACCCATAGCGACTGCCCAAGCCTAGGCCTAGTTCCTCCTTGAGGTGCCCTTGACCTTATGGCTCGAGCGTAGTGGTTGCACGCTCGCCCTTTTGTCCGGCGAAGCTGTAAATGCCCCGCGGCCAACAGCGTAGATCATTTACACACAAACACCCAAAAATCAGTTTTTAAAATAGATTTACGACTAAATGGAATTGGAATTGGATTTACGGTCTGTAATTCGGGCCTTATTGACATTTCACTTGATGACTGGACGATTTTGGTCGCGGGTCAAAGGATCCTTGTTGGACTGTAAGTTTACAATTTCTGTGGGTAAGCCTTTTAATAGTTATGTTTGTCTTTGCCCGTATGGAGAAACGTCATGTCTTTTTTTAAACGAGTAGGTACGATAACACAAAGTTAGGTACTACGATAACGTAAACGTACGATTCTAAAAATCGTAGTGATTATATATTCTTAGAAAGAATGTACATTAAACAGTTGAGCATTCTTTGCTTTTTTCAGAGTATAGCTACTCTAATATACATGCAAACGGCTAGGAATGTAGAACATTAGTTTTAACACTTTTAAACATAATATCCATTCATAATTTTGTAGCATTTTGATATAAAAATATGCGTTTGTTTTGGTTTTATACAGTTCATACTTGGAGGAAGCAGGAGAGGTCTATAAGGAAAGAACCCTTTGGAACTGTACTCTACTACTGTACTACTGGAACCTACCCCGCAAGTGATCTCGCGTGATGATATAAGATAGATACTTCAATAGGTGTGTTTTAATAGACCTAGTTTTTCTTTCGCTAGGGACGGCGCCGATTGGGCGGAGAACTGCTGGAGCAACTCTGTTTAAATCTGATAGGGACGTTAATGAATTGGTCCAATCCATAAATCAACTGAAAATTGAAACAAATTCTAAGTACATTAAGTGAGAATTCATTTTCCATTGTCAGTTCCTCGTGAATTAGATTCTTTAGTTTGACTACGTGTTTGTGTGTGAATGATCTACGGCATCTCCGCTGAAGGCCGCGGGGCCTTTACAGCTTCTCCGGACAAGCGTTTGACTAGGTATGACGACAACCTGGTCTAGTGCTTAGAGGGTAGGTAGGCCGGCCCGCTCACTGGATCAAGTACTTGATCGGGGGTTCGAGCCCCTACGAGACAAAGATATCGCTCTGGGTTTTTGTGTATGTTATTGTGATACTTGTAAATGCACTCTCGACACAGGAATAAATACTAGAGTAGGGCTACGGTTTTTTTAAGAAAACAAAAAACTACGACCTCTCTTCGCAATCGGTTCCTTATGATTGTGGGTCGTGATCACCACAGTCAAGTTTTTGAATAAGAAAAAAGTTTATTTTGCAACAATTTGTTATGAGCACATACACAATAACTTAATTAACTTTTTTTTTTTAATTGTAATTGTGTTTTTAGTAATTATTTTTTTTCTCTCCTTTTTTATAACTCATAATTTTTCGCACCTACTACAGCTGTTTCTACATCACCTCAAGGTAGACTGGCAGAAAATGCCTCTGGCATTAAGTCCGCCTATTTTTATTTTTTTTTTTATTTTAATGATTTCGAAAACTTACAGCTAATACATGAAAAATATAAAAAAAAACATAGATATAGAAGGCCAATTACAAGTTTTCACAAATAGATAGTTACAGAATAGAGAAGAAACAGAAGAACTGAGACACACATATTAAATACATTCCTTTTTTTTTTCTCTTTTAGACAGATGTAGATAGATAGCAGTATTTACAA
This sequence comes from Phalera bucephala, assembly GCA_905147815.2. Taxonomy (NCBI): domain Eukaryota; kingdom Metazoa; phylum Arthropoda; class Insecta; order Lepidoptera; family Notodontidae; genus Phalera; species Phalera bucephala. Next base: position 34,771,037 of record LR990614.1, on the reverse strand, counting down.
GGGTTATTAAAGGAAAAATCGGTTACTCAGGTGTTTACTAATTTTTGACACTCTATTGTTAAACAGGTCGACATCTGTGTCATGAGCTAATGCATTAAACGACCTGCTTGCTCTAATGAGAAATGAGTTTTGTCGATATAAGGAGTTTACTGAAGGGACGTGCAGTATGTCAGGTCTTCTCAGAAATGCAGAGGGTATACACAGTCCTATCTTGCTCAGTAACTCGGGACAGTCTACAACGCTATTTACAATATTCGATAGGTATGTTAAATCAGCTATACGCCTACGCTCATATAAAGGCAGTAAATGAAATTTTTTACACCGGCTTATATAATTTGGTAGAAATGTCTTTGATCGGTATTGCAGGTACCTTACAAATTTCTTTTGGATATTCTCAATACGGTCAATATATATTTTGTAATTAGGATTCCATATTTGTGAGCAATATTCAAGGTGACTGCGGACAAAAGCACAGTAAAGAATTTTTATAGTTTTTATATTTTTGAAATCGCTCGACAGTCTCATTACGAAACCCAAAGCTCTGGAAGCTTTCTTAACAATTTCATTAATATGGATATCATACCTAAGGAACGAATCAAATGTTAACCCCAAGTCTTTTATGAAGGGTACTCGGGCTATGGGGTCGCCGATTAGTTTGTAATTGAATATTATGGGGTTTTGTTTACGGCTATAAGTGCACATATAACACTTAGAGACATTCAGTTCCAGTTTGTTTGCGGTACAATATTCCTGAAATCTATTAAGGTCCTCCTGCAGTCGAACAGCGTCGTTACTGCTAGATATAGTACTTAAAATTTTCATGTCATCTGCATATAATAGTATTTTTGAGTTAGTAAAACATAAGGAAACATCATTCATAAAAATAACAAACAGTAAGGGGGCTAATAGAGATCCCTGTGGGACTCCGGAGGGCACGCACATGGCTCTGGAGGAGAAACCATTGAGTACAACTGTTTGACATCTGTTCTCAACATAAGATGAGAACCATCTGTAAAGATTGCCTCTGATACCCATAAATAGTAATTTCTGTAAAAGTATAATATGGTCAATTCTGTCAAATGCCTTACTGAAATCCGTATATATAACATCGACTTGAGACCGTTGAGCCATAATATCAGAGAGATATTCGCTACAGACCAAAAGATTTGACGTGGTAGATCGACCTCTGAGGAACCCATGTTGATGTTCACTAAAACTATGTCTAAGAGCAGCATATAGTTGTTTATGAACTATCCTCTCCAGAATTTTGGCAAAGATGCATAGTTTTGAGATTGGTCTATAGTTTTCAATTAATTCCTTATGTCCTTTTTTATGTACTGGTGTTATGTATGCTGATTTCCAAATTTTGGGTACTGATCCATCGGAAAGAGAACGTTGGAAGAGAAGACATAGAGGAAGAGTAAGGCTTTTCGCACAGTGCAATATAAAAATAGGGGGAATGTTGTCAGGACCAGCAGTTTTGTTTAAATTAGTGGCTTTAAGTAGTTCAAAGACTTCCTTTTCTTGTATTTCAACAGATCTTATATCTGTCAAGCTGTATTTAGTACGTGAGAAATCTATTTGGGTGTCGGTTATTGTTGATCCATTGCTGTGATTGGGATGCTGTAAGAAATTTGAACTAAAATATTCGCCGAACATATTGCAAATTTCTTCCCCATCAGCAGAAGACCACTGTTCGTACTTAAGGATAGCAGGGTAATTATTTGCTTGTTTTTTAGTTTTAATGTAAGACCAGAAGGCTTTGGGATTTTTATGAATATTGTCCTCAATTTTTGACATGTAGTCAGAAAACATTACACTCTCAAGACTCTTCGCTCGCTCTCTCAGTATAACAAACGAGTGGTAATCTGATAAGTTTCTATAACGTTTATATCTGGAATGGAACTTATATTTCTCCTTAAGAGTTTTTACCAAAGATTTCCCATACCATGGGGGATATTTTGGTTGTGATTTAACTGTCTTAGTAGGAATGTAAACGGTACGTAAGCTATTAAGAGTTTCGTAAAAAAAGTTAATGGCATCTTCCAGTGACCTACAGTTAATTTCCATACGCCAGTCTACAAGATTTAATTTATTTATTATTTCAGTATAGTTACCTTGATTGTATAAAAATTTTGTATATGGACGAGGGGATAGAGTATGCACCTGAGCAAGTTCAGTTATAATACAAAGAGCTTTATGGTGGGGGTCTTCTGTAACTAAAGAATCATTATAATGCGTAACGATAACCTCATCGTTAGACAGAACTAGGTCAAGTATTCTATTATTGCAGTTTCCTTGCGAGTTGTACTGACGTAAATTGCAAGTCTCTAAGTTATCAATTAAGATCGACTGGACAGGGCCTTGTACATTATTGGGGCTCAGAAAGTTCATGTTATTACACGGGATCCAGGTAAGATTCGGCATATTAAAATCCCCTAATATAATAAACTTATCGGAAGAGTTTTCCATCATTATATTTAATAAGTTATCCGAGAAATTATATAATTGGGTAGATAAAGAATTACCACGGTTTTGATGACACATGTACACTACACATATATGTATGTTAAGATTTACCTTGGGTTTCTTCCGGGTAAGAGTTAACGTCAACCACATGTCCTCTGCAGTCGATTGCCACTCGTCACGAATACTAGTCACCAATTCACGACGTATGGCGATAAGTACTCCACCCCCCATGGTTTGACTTGTGTCAGAATAGTTTCTATCACGTCGCCATGTAAGATAACGGTCATCGAAAAGCTCAGAGCTAAGAATATTTTCATTGAGCCAAGTTTCGGTAAGGCAGATGACGTCAAAAGAACTTGCACATATATTTCTATAAAAAGTGGACGTTTTTGTCCGCAGTCCCCTAACATTCTGGTAATAAAACTTAATAGACATCATTGACAAGCATTGAAAATATTAGCACTTTTATATAAAGGACAAAATATGAGTAAAATATTAAATTAAAAAGAATGTAAGGTACATAGAACTTAAAATCAATGTAACCACTTACTCGAAAAAAGCTCAGGCGGTGCTGCATAATGTGATACAAGCGACAATCATATGTAACAGTAAATAAATAAAGTGCAATTGCGAATAAAAGGTAATTAGTAAACCGGTCGACCCAACGCGATACGAGAACAATAGGCCTGGATATTTTAAATGAATAACAATAGACACCTGAGTTTCTCAATCCGTACGAGCATAAATAAAAATAAAAATGTGATATTTTGTTAAAAACAGGATAGTTAAGATTTAGGACATGAACTTTTTTAAATCTTGCTCTGATTTTATGCTGATTACGGGTGAGGTTTGGTTTTTCCTTACAAGTATCTTGCATTCTTTTACCCAGACATATGCAAACCCCCGCTCTTTGGCTTGTACTTTGGTCTTATTCAGAAGCACTTTGTTTTCTAGTGTCAAGTGATCGTTGACAAAGATCATAGTGTCACCTTGGAGCCCAAGGTTACTAGGCTTTATTTTGTATTTCTTGGAGGCAGCAACAAAATTGTCCTTTATATATCTGTTGTGTAAGGAACAGATGATATTTTTGTTGCGAGGGTCATTTCTTGTTGGAACTCGTGCTATGTAATTTATTTGCTCCTTGGAAATATTGTAGTTGATCGCATTTCCTATTTTAGAAATAATTGTAAATAGGTTTTCTTGGTTGGACATAGGTACGCCTTTGATCTCTATGTTATTTAGTCGCAGTCTTTGCTCATTTTCGCGACATTAGTCATTCAATTTATGGTACCGCTCCTGTAGAGAAACGACGTCCTCTTTAGTTTTATTTAGAGTCTTCACCTCGGAATCTAAAATAGCCACTTTATTGGATAGATCTTCAATATCCTTGTGTGCCGTTTCGATGGATAAAACGACGTGGGTGATGTCATTTTTCATCGATTTAAGATCGGCTAATTCCTTCTGTATAGTCTTCATGTTATCCATAATGCTCGGAATAGCAGCTGTTTGTATGGATAGTTGCTTCAGTTCAGATAAGATAGAATCCATATCAGCAGGTGCAAGCTTGGTTGAGGTTGAAGGTAGGGGGCTTGTCGATCTAGAGGTTTTGCAGGTTGCACACTTCCATGTAGTCTTCCGGTCTCCAAGCTTACGCCATCCCTTTTCTGTTATTCCAGCACATGAAAAATCGTAGTAGTTCAAACATATGGAGCATTGGGGTCCATCCCTTACTTCTGATCCACAGTGAGTGCAGATTGCTGTCATATCGAATCGGAAACACACTTCTTTAATCAGTTGTAAATACTAAGAGATAAAGTTTGAGAACCGTAGGCTAGTTGGTCGCAAGCGAGTAGCGGGTATATGCGTGCGAACGGTCAGCCGCTTACCGTCGAACTGACATGTACATAAGTGCATAAAGAATAAATAAAATAAACTACATAAATTATCGAAAGTAATGAGATAAACATGTTACAAAAACCTAACTCAGCATAATGCTGAGTGCCTAAGCAATCACCTCTGGTCTTTTGCACCAGCACCAGCGGTCTTCAGGCCTCCGAGCATTCAACCTGTTTGATGGCCTTGCACGATGAAGCTGTAAAGGCCCCTCGGCCGACAACGTAGATCATTCACGCACAAAGGCCGAGATACTGCTGCTCGTGTCCTCTTTAATGACGTCCGTTTACCAGGTTAGGGATTTTTCTACTCCTCTATTCTTTCAAGTAGGTTACAAATATAAGTCGTCCAATTATCAATGGAATAACTTTTGGGATGATTTCCGTCAAGTAGAAAGGTTCATGCAGAAAATACACCAATATTTTATTCGATGGGCGTAGCCTCGTTGTTTCACGATGCTTCGAATAAAACATCGACATATTAAAAGGTTACGAAATATATAAATTTTCCCACACTTTACGAACTATCTGAATCAGATTCTATCTGTTTAAGTTTCTTTCAACTCTTTCTACATCATATCTTGGGTCTTTTGAATTCGCACAAGCAATCAGGTCTTAAAAATGTTTTTTTTTGTTGTTTTATCCAAATGAGAAGCAACAATCTGAAGTAACTTTATACATGACAAAAATAACGTATAGCGATACAATTTGCGGTTTTAATTTGCTTTAAATGAACACCCATCATCAACATCTCATCGCGTTAAAAGAAGGCGTGCATTCTTATGATGTATAAAATGAAATACATCGATGAAAATTGCAAGTACGGGATGCATCGAATTGATTCAATGCATCAAAAAGTGAACATCAATATTTTTGATACATCGATGTACTTGTATTGAGTGTACCTTTATTTTTTATCCTGGGTGCAATTCTGCATAGTGAAAACCCCAGGGTGGCCGACATCAGTACTTTGGAGGGGCTCCGGGATCTCCATATAGAACGCACCGGTGCCCCTCTTGTGCCGCGCTCCCGCCATCGGGGGGAGACTTGATAACACGCTCTTCACTGCACGACGCGGTGCTCACGGAGACGTGGGCCACGCCACGCTGCCGACCCCTTCGAGGTCGCTCGTGAAGGCCGCTCAAGGCCCCGCCCTTTGCGTCCGCGACCCCATATGTGTACCTACCGTAAAGTCTGCGCTAGCCTTTACCCAACGCTTACATGACCGCTTTTTAAACGCGTAGCTCTGAAGCACCACAAGAGATTTAAAAAAGGTACTATTAGCCGTTTGTTTCATTTCAGCGCCCTACTAACGCGCGTTGAAAAAGCGTCCGTGGGAACGAGAGTATAGTCTTAAATTACGAACATCCGCAGAAAAAAATCAGTGGCGATGTTCCTCTACAATAAATGATAACAGGGCATCGTTATATTGGATATAATCCAAAGATAATTATGAACTTTATAATATATTAGTTACAACGCGTGTTCCGGTACTTTTAGACTCAAGGCCTGGCTAAAAGTGAATTTGTTCCATTAGGCGGCTGGTCGTGTTGTTCAGAGATAGTTGATACTCTATCTTTTGTACTCATTTATGTTTTAATAGAGATGTAAAGAATGGCATGAGGAGAGGCAAAGCAGAAGTGAGTAAATACAAACTGACAGATGATGACACAGAAACGTCTCACTGGGTTCTGTGGATGATCGTGTAATTGCCAGAGATATATTGTGTACATCCACTTTTACACGCCTATTGCCATTATGTCAACTCTAGACTTTGGCCTTGTGCGAAGAATGTTTTAATAGAAAAACCTTAATAATACGTAGGATTCGAACCATGCTCAAACCCAGAAACTTGGGTTCACCAGCCGCATAATGCGCCACGGAACCAACGGGGCAGTCAAATAATTGGAGAATACAGACGTGGAGGAGTTCAAAATTGCACTGTTAAAATTTCGAACTTGTTCGAACATTGCAATTCTAAATATTTGAATGAATGAATAAATGAATGGTTTATTTGTCAAAACATAGGTATAAAATCAGGTATTGATACAAGAAGTCTTACTATGTTTTACCCTTAGGATATACAAATTGCATGCTAATAATAAAATGGAACATTAATCAATTAAAAAGAATATGAAAACAATCAGATGATAACCGACGTACATCAAAATAACGCTTAACAATAACCTCAATTAAAAATTATAATATCAACAACAACAGATCATACTATATGCCATACTATAACAAGTCATTTGCCTGTCAAATTAATATGTAAGTCAAACACAATTTACATGTCATGGTCATTTAAAAAATGGCTTATACTATAATAACATACTTCTATTAAAAAATCCTTTTTAAAAAAAGGTAAACCCACTTCAAAAAGCAAAAAATAAATATTTGAAGTCTGTGCCAGTTAGTGCAGTCGGTTACTTTGCACCGAGTCCAAATATTTATATTTTGCTTTTTGAAGTCGGTTTACCTTTTCTTAAAAAGATTTTTATTTTATAATTTTAAGTGACGAGTGAATAATTTACTAATATTTATATACCGATATTATATTATTTTGCTGATTTGTACAGTAAGGACCTACAGAATCGACATAAATAACCATAATAACGGAATCTATACATTCGTGCTGTTCGCCGTTAAGGAATTTCCTGGTGTATCTTCAAAGTCCAAGGTCCAATACCAATAAAATTAAAATAGGTCCACCTTAGAGCTATGCAAAAAGAATCATCAAAATCGACGGACGACGATGTCCACAATTGACGGAAATATCGCTGAACATACATAAAAAAACAAAAATAACTAAAAAAAAGGATACATACAGACGAACATAGAACCTCCTCCTTTTTGAAGTCGGTTAAAAAGAGTTATAATTTAGATTTAAATTGCTTTATATGTAAACTTTTGTATTCATTTGGAACATTACTAAATAATTGGGATGGCCATCCATAAAACACTTTTTTATGGCAGCTACACTTTTATAAGCAGCTTTATTTGGAATTTGATATTTATATTGCTTTCTAATTGGTAAATTTCTCATATCTTCTATACTGTCAATAATTTTACGTCCTATATTACAAAAATTGCCTTTTCTAATATATATAGTGATGGCATTGTTAGAATTTTTAGTTGTATAAGGTTAGCAGCAGTGATAACCTAGTGGTTAGACCGTTGGACTGCAAAGTCAGAGGTCTCGGGTTCAAACCCAGGCACGTACCTCTGTCTTTTCGAAAGCATGTGCGTATTAAAAATTAACTATCACTTGCTTTAACGGGGAAGGAAAACATCGTGAGGAAACCTGCATGCCTAAGAATTTCTCGAAGGTGTGTGAAGTTCGCCAACCCGCACTGGGCCAGCGTGGTGGAGTATGGCCTAAACCCTCTCAGTTTAAGAGTAGGCCCATGCCCAACGGTGGGGCAGTTTCTTAACAGGGCTATTATTATTTTTATTATTATAAAGAAAGATACATCTGTCATTTTCAAACCACAAATAGCCCTCAAAATTTCTAACTGTCCTCTACGACTAGACCAAAAGCCGTTGTCAATATACGTTATTGTCTTTGCTTATTGCAACAGGAAATTAATATTACCCTATTTTAGGTATTGTTCCTGTAATATGGATGCGTTTATTTCACAAACTCGGAAACGCCTAACCTACCTGGCGTGCAATTTTACAAATAACAATATTTAGTTGTACAAAAACTTTATAAGTCAGACCAAAAACCCGTAAGTCTGACTTATACTATTGGCACTACTACACTATCTACATACATCCAGCTCTTAAAACAAATATATTTAAATAGCACAGCTGCAATCAAAGTACATACTTTCGCAGGACCGTCCTTCCGAATCGAAAAAGGAGTAAAACAGGGAGACCTGCTGTCCCCTAAACTTTTTACCGCGGCCCTTGAAGACGTGTTTCAAAAGCTGGCAGCCGACTGGAGCAAGAGGGGCATTGTCGTCGGAGAGAAAAGACTAACAAATCTACGTTTCGCCGATGACATTGTCCTTTTCTCTTTGTCAGCCTCTGACTTAGAGCAAATGCTTTGCGAACTGAGTGCTGCAAGCCGCGGGGTCGGACTGCAGATAAATATGTCAGAGACCAAAGTCATGTCAAACAGCGTCCAAAGAAAAATCAGGTTAGAGAATGTGGAGATTGCGTATGTCCATGAGTATGTGTACTTAGGCCCAATAGTTTCCTTCCAGGCAAGGCAAGAAGCAGAAATCTCACGCCGAGTTGAAAATGCCTGGAGGAGCTTTTGCTCTATGAAGGAGCTGCTGAAAGGCGATCTCCCTATCAAATTAAAGCGCAAGCTCATGGATATGTGTATTCTCCCAATCCTCACCTATGGCGCACAGACTTGGTCTTTGACCAAACATCAAAAGTCCACGCTAGCGGTTTGTCAGCGGCCCATGGAACGCTCCATTCTTAATATTAAACTCACAGACCACGTCAAGAACACCACACTTCGCTTTATGACGCAAATTGCCGACATATGTCAAAAAGCCGCCAAGCTAAATGGGCTGGGCCGGCCATATCTGCCGCATGAAAAATAACGAATGGGCCAAAATAATAACTGACTGGTCCCCACGAAATACAAAAAGGCAACGCGGTAGCCCCAGGCGGAGATGGCGGGACGAACTGGACAAATTTTTGAAGGACTGGCCTGACATGGCAACGAACAGAGAGGAGTGGAAAAAGTGGAGGGAGGCCTTTGCCCAGCAGTGGGATACAAATGGCTCGTAATAATAATAATAACACTATATCATCACGCTAGATCCCTTGCGGGGTAGGAAAATATTATTCTGGCTTATAAACTGCGAAAATACTGGATCAAAATTGTTTAGGTACGAATACAGTTTGATATATCAATCGGGTTGCAGTGGTAACAGTTCTCGCGTTGCTGCTTAATTTTATGTTTACTTCTCTGCTGATTTCTACGCGAGTTTTTTGAGTGTAAGGTATTAAGTTTTACGATATTTTTAAAAACATTTCATTGCGTCAAGAGCGACCGTTTAATTCTATCTCAAGGTAAAGGTCTTGGGCGTAGAGCGTTTTACACGACGCGCTTTTTTTGTTATAGCCTGGAAAAATAGCTCTCTCTAAAAATGGAACGATCAGCATAATATGTCGTAACTCAAGTATTTTGTGGGTTTAAAGACGCGATCTAGTGCTTCATTATGGGATAGCATGTGCAAAAGCTGGATTCGTACAAAATAGGATTTATTATTTTATTTTTTGTTGACCTTCTCATCTAACAACACTTAAAGGTTCGCTGAAAGAGAACTCATATTTTTAATTTAGGCTCGCCTTTTTATATATATCACCTGCAAAATTACAATTGATTTTATATTGTATACAAGAAAGAATAAAACATTTTTATCACAGAATTTAATTTATGAACACATGCATTGACATTAGGGTTGCCAATGGTACTCTAAAAAAGAATATTTAAGTCTAATTAATGTAGGAGTGCCTTATACTATAACACAAATGGGGTATGCTAATAATACCAATAACAAAAAAACGATACACCCACGATTCGCCGACGATGTTAGGTCCCATGTAATAGGGGGCGAGCCTATTGCCATATACCGGGCACAATTCTAGACTCCGGACTCATATTGGGAATTTTTCGTTAGAAAAACTACATTTGTCCGCCCTAGGATTAAAACCCAGGACCTCGTGATCACAAAGCTTTGCCACCAGACCAACGAGGCGATAATACTAATACTCTACGGTAACTGACTTATTTGGCAAAACGTTTACAGTATAAGTTCATACTTAACACGTAAAAATCCTTGTAAGCACTGGAATACAAACCATACTGCTCTAAAAAATTATAATCATTTTTATAAGCGTGTCTTCTTTCTTTCTTGGATATCAGGGCGCGTACCACAACCTCTTTAACAAAGCTGTTATAATCTTACATTACTGTAAGAAAGACACAGTAAATATACACAGTTTATAGCTTTGTCTCCTTTTCACGGCAAAGTATAATTAAAATAGTTTAATTAAAGAAGTGGTGGTGACCTCCGAGATATAATTTATTCTACATATCTATCTATATCATCACGCCAGATCTCTTGCAGGGTAGGCAGAGAGTACAGTTTCTACAGGCTCTTTGCTTACAGACGTCTCTGGCTTCCTCCACTCTTATAGTTCGAATACTCATACGAAGCTTCAATTATAAAGCTAAACAATTTCTCAATGACATTATATTACAAACATCTTATAAAAGGTATCGCAACTTCTGTAATTAAATCCTGAAGTAAGTAAAATCTCAATATGAAGCTAACGAACTTGAGCTGGCGAAATCAAATCCTAAAAAATTATGGAACACAGTCAAATCCATATGTAATCTTCCTCAAAAAAATTAAAATAGTTGTCAACTTTTGTCCGCCAAATCAGACCCTGCAACATCTCTTAATAGTTGTAATGAATACTTTGCATCTGTAGCCAAATTTCTATCTCAGAAAATTCTCAACGAAACTGGTGAAACTGAGGATACATTAGCAGGAAAAATTAAAACGCGTGGTAGCCCTTTGAGTTTATTTTTCTTTGCACAACTGAAACACAATAGTTATATTGGCTTAGACGGGATTACAAACTGCCTGCTTAAAGGTACTAGAAGACAGATTAAAATTCCACTTTCTTATACTTTTAATTTACGTTTACCGACTGGTCTCTTTCTATCTGCATGGAAAGTAGCATCGATTACTCCAATACACAAAGATGGTGTCAAAAGCGACCAACTACCAATTAATTTTGGCGTGCCACAGGACGTATACTAAGCCCCACCCTCTTTATTATTTACATGAATGATTTGCATGATCTTAACTTACCATCATCAGAGCTCATTTGCTATGCTGATGATACCGTAGTTCTTTTTCGAGAATGTGACCAGTCACATCCTAAAATGTTTATGCTATCGCGGAATAGGGGATGTTAATTATTGCAAAATGGTTACAGCTATATTTACTCAAACTCAACACCAATAAGACCAAATACATGCGCTTTCACAAGACCGCTGCCTCAAAACCTAACAATAAGTTAAATCTACGAATGCATTTTTGTTCACTATCAACACCTATTGTGGTCTGTGGATGTGTCTTACTCCAACGCACAACTAATATCAAGTATCTTGGACGAATTCTAGATGAACATTTAACATTTCAAGCTCACATTAATAGTCTATCTGCGAAGTTTAGAAAACTAACGGGGATCATGAAAAATATTGAGCAACTCCACAAATCTGAGTACCTTAAAAATGGTTTAGTAAACCAGTGCTGGATTTGGTGCAAAGTTCTATCTAATCACTTTGGAAAGAGGTCAACGTGCGATTTTAAAAGTAATGTTAATGAAACCATTTTTATATCCGACAGACACCCTTTATTAAGACATAAAAGTACTGCTAAAGTGGCAATGGGCTGGTCACATCTGCAGAAGGGCCGACGACCGATGGAGCAAACGTGTCCTAGAGTGGAGACCGCGACTTGGTAAGCGTAAGGTAGGACGGTCCCCAGCTAGATGGACCGACGACCTCAAAAAGGTCGCTGGGACAGACTGGATGCGGAAGGCGGAGGACCGTGTGCAATGGCGCGTGTTAGGAGAGGCCTATGTCCAGCAGTGGACTGCGATAGGCTGATTGATTGATTTTGATTGATTGAAAAGTACTTCGTATCAGACAATTAAACATTTTAAAGGCTTGTCTTTCTATCCATAAGTCTGTTGTTCACTCGCATGTTTATGATAAGATTTTAGAAAAACGCGTGGTGAAATCACCCACTCCCATAGTTAAAACTAGTTTTGCTAAAAGATTTGCTGGGTACTGCCATTTGGCTACGTATAATACGGTTATAGCCCGAAGTAATCTAAAAAAAACTTCCTTAAAAGAAGCAATGACGAAACTGACACAATTTCTCCTCTGTCAAGACTATCCTCACACTGAATCCCTAATTATTAACATACCCAGGCGTCCATACATTATATGTTTATACACCTAGTCCACTCTTGAGTATCTATTTATATTTAAAAAATCATTTTTCCATGCCCACACAATTTCTCCCTCTAGCCTATTGAGTATGTATTTATATTTAAAACATCACTTTTCTATGTACACATAATTACTCACTCTGGTCTATATAAGTTTTAATCCGCGTCTTATAACTATTACCTGGTTTCCCAAGGTACAGGCTTTGCCTATTTTGGGAACCTCTGGCAATTATGTGGTTTAAATTGTTTTCTTTAGATTTTAAGGTTTATAATTTACTGTAACTATTACGTGGTAAATGAATAAATTATTTTTATAATTATTATTAAGCTCATACGAAGAATGCTCATACGAAGTTCATATACTTTACTTATTCTAAAAAAGTTGGAATCCCTTGTGGCAATGGAGCAGTATTATACAGGAACGATCGTCTATTAAAAGTTCCAATGTCACAACAATTAAGAGCTAATTCGCTTATAATATAGTAACAATACACTGCTAGGTACTCCTTGCAATAAATTAATTTATGGTAGGAAGACATTGAGTGCTAAATGCTGTAGTCGTATAATGAAGTCTTTTTATAATGATTCAGGTGCCGTTAGCAATTTACAGTCCGACAAGGATCTTTTGGCCCGCGGCCATAATCTGAACTAACGCTGTCATCAAGTGAATTGTCACTTCATGACAGTCGCAGAGTTGCCGTTTGCTATGAAATTTACCCAAGTTGTTTTTTAATTAGTAACCGTGCCATCTGTTGAAGTAACTGCTTGGAAGTAGGAAAAGTTTCCTAAATGTTAACCCTAATTTCACATCAACGTCCAATTGTCAATGTCATCTAAGGGACTGACTATAAACTGTGTGCCCACTTAGATTTGCCAGCTAAAGGTCCTCTAAAATGGTGATTGTGCTCTCTAGGGTGTACTTCGAATTATTTTCTTTTTACTTTTTACGCGAACTCTTTACTTTCAAAAGTTCACTAGTGGTCATATCTACTAGACAAAAAAAAGATTTTCTTATTACCAACTGGACTACAGACAGATCCCGTACAGATCCTGCTGGAACTCTATACTAGTGTTGTAAAAACGCTCGAGCCAGCGCTTAAAATGTCCGCGTCTTATACGTGTTTCAACGCTCGTGAACGTCGACTCAGCGCTAAACGCTCGACTTCAGCGCTCATTTTTTCAATACTACTCTATACCCTCTGTCTACTCTGCAAGGGATGATATAGATAGATAGGTACTGGACGACAAAAAGCTACCGCTTTAAAAATTTTAACAACATAATACTCTTTTTTATAAGTGCGTGCTCTCTATTTACACCGTCACGCCCATATTCCCCAGAGGGGGTGGCAGAGGTGTACTGAGTACACTTACGTTTCGCCGACGATGTTAGGTCCCATGTAATAGGGGGCGAGCCTATTGCCATATACCTGGCACAATTCCAGACTCCGGACTCATACTGGAAATTTTTCGTTAGAAAAACTACATTTGTCCGACCTAGGATTTGAACCCAGGACCTCGTGATCACAAAGCGATGCGCTTGGCCACTAGACCAACGAGACAGTCATGATGATATAAATAGATAGGTACTGGATGACAAAAAGCCACCGATTTAAAAATTTTAACAAAATAATACTCATTTTTATAAGTGCGTGCTCTCTATTCACCCTCTCAATTATCCAACAAAAACTATCCGATACGGGCACGAAACCACTGGATTATAGAACTTCGTTCTTTGGACACGTCGAAATATTGTACGTATCATATGCTTGATTTCTGTTCTCAATTATCGAAACATGATCGAGATAATATGAATCGAGAAATCACTGACATTGACGTTTTAAATTGAGAAATCAATAAGTCATTTATATAAAGTAATAAAACTTTTATACCGGTTATAATTTTATAATGCGAAAGTGGAAGGATGTAGGTGGAAGACCTAGACTATCTTATCATGACCAAATAGACCGTATCTTAGCTGAAGGGCAAGTCAAGAGTCTCCGTAACCGGCGAGTGTGTATGAGACGAACTATGAGAGTGGAGGAAGCCAGAGAGGTGTGTAAGGAAAGAACCAGTTGGAACTCTGTACTCTCTGCCTACCCCGCGAGGGAGCTGGCGTGATGATATAGATAGATAGATAAATTTTATATGCTTAATAACGTGAAGTGATAGACATTTCAGAAAATTGATCATTAGTATTTGCATGACAAGCAAAATTTGTTAACGTTTTGGCCCAGATTGTTTAGAAACAGTGAGGCGAGAGAGGTAGAGATAAAGAGAGAGCAAAAAGAAAAGCCGAGTAAAAGATTAAAAACATTTACCCATTTTCTATTCATGCCAAGCCTTTTATAACAATAGGTAAACTTATACCTAACCACCTTACTTTACTTGCGGCGGCTGTGTGGTGTGGATAACTTCCTTCCCTCCAATAGGTATGCTTGAGGGAACTAATGGCTGCTTTTGTCATACTCGTGTTATACTATCTATCTATATCATCACGCCAGATCCCTTGCGGGGTAGGCAGGGAGTACAGAGTTCCAACAGGTTCTTTTCTTACATACCTCTCTAGCTTCCGCCGCTCTCATAGTTCGTTTTATACACGCTCGCCGGTTACGAAGACTCTTGATTATACTGATATGATTTTGTTCGTAGTAAATGGTCTACCGAGAAGTCTCATGACGTACCCTTTAAAGTTTTTATCATTAATTATATTTCACGGTCGTCCGGTACCAACGATTACCTACGTACCTAGATAATTGAAAGGAACACCAGCCCGCTGCGTTTCTCGCGATTTGTGTAAAAGTATAAAATCTGAAGGACTGAGGTTGATTTAAAAACTCCGAAAACTTAAACTATGTTTTAAATACGGCGTCTGTTGTATTTACTTTGGCAAATACGTAAAGAAATATGTAGATACACGCCATGTGATTATGTCTATATCAGCTCAGAATACCCATTCGCAGCCTTGGCACAAGATAACGTATAGAAACCCTCAAATAAATAGATAAGATGTCCAAACCTCAAAAGTTGGATTACTTATGATTATGTTTGTTTTGACTCATTTCCGGACTCAAAGCAAAGATAATCATACGCTTTTGGGAATTTTAGTTTCACGATTGGTACGATTTTAACTGGTATAAGAGAGCCAGTTATTGAGTTGATGGTTGTTAACTCGTTAGTTGAATTAATTCTTATCCCTAATACATAAATATCATTGTTCCTTATTCTTTCTTGTAAACAGGTAAAACACATACCTACCTACATATTCCTAAAGTAACACCGTGGAAAGCTGACTGTTTACGGCTATTTTATCAGCCACTGAGCCCTGAAGTAATGGAATCAATAAAACGATAACCTAAATTTATCAGCAGCTATCATACTAGAATAGATATGAACAAAATCGTCTGAAATTATGAGTAATATTTGTAATCTGTCTGAATCACTCGCCCGGTTGCTTTTTGTGATCCGATTAAATTTATTGGATTAATTAATAGATGAAGTGATAAAGGAAATATAAATTATTTAAAGTAATAACGTGTTATGTTTGTAGCGCAAGACTTCGGACACCCCAAACCTAATTAGATTGTTGTTTTAGAAATCCAATACGGAACAATGTCCGGTTTTGATACAAAAAAAACTTTAGTTGAAATGGTAACATTTATGTAAGCTGCCTTTTTATCCGGGTTGTACGCAGACGCATGCAGAGGGATCTACAGAAACCCCACTAATACATTGAATAGAATCACTTCATTCTCATACATTTTTAGTTAAAATATGTAAATAAACAGACCGATTCAGTTGATCAGAGTGGAAGGACAAACCTATTTTATTGTTGGTTTCCCGCAATAATACCCCCGGAAGGAAGGGCCGCCCAACATCGATTCTTGCAACGATACCGAAATTTGTCAGAGAGCAATTGAAATCACGTTGCTTGCACAATCCTAGTTGGTAATCGATAACGTACGTGACTGATATATTTATATGTCACGCTGTACGCCGATACCAGAGTGCTTAACACGAACTACTTAAAGTTGAAGTATTGTTGTAGAAAAATTGTGTTGTCACAAATTCGTCGTGTGAAAAGTATGGCGTATCAACTCGATAGCGGCGGTCTATCTGTTCGTGCTAAGCCCTGAGTAGATAATATCGTAGGAATGATGCATATGGAATTTGAGGTTTGCTTGAACCTGTAGGTGTAAATGTATTAACAAACATGTTATTTCTCCTGCGGCGAATGTACTAACACCTGTCTTTCCCAACGTAGGATTTGCGAACAGACCAACGAGTTTTCGTTATCATTAATCCATTTTATTAATCAACTATTAATATTTTGATACCCTATAAATAGACCGTCTTATCTAAAGAGCAAGTCAAGAGTCTCCATAACCGGCAAGCGCGAATGAGGCGAATTAAGAGAATGGAGAAAGCGAGAGAGGTTTGTAAGGATATACCCTGTTAGGTATCTGTACTCTCTGCTCAAGGGATCTGGCGTGAAGATATAGATAGCATTATATTATGAATAAAATGTCCATCGTCTCCACTTGGATGCTAGTCGTGATAACGTGTAATGCATGAAATACCATTTCAGCTATTACTGATAAGCGTCTGAATCTCAACAGTGCTTTCAAATGTTTTGATTATTCGTCCTTGACATAATCTTGGCGTTCTGTAATGCACTCAAGTGTCTGGTATATTTGGGGTTCTGGTGTGTAGATGACTTTTAGCGATTTCTAATCGCATGGTACCATAAATTATACTACTGCTGGGGTCAGTTCGCTGTTTATGTTTCTTAATTTTGTGACTTACATGACGTTAACTTTTCGCAAAGGGCCTCTTTGTGTTGGAGCCATGCCCCCATTTCAGACGTCCGGGTAAAACTCGTGAATCTAAGCGAGATACATAAATATGTATTATTAAATCAGGGCATACTCTTCGAAAAAAAAATCCTTCCGTAGGCAAAATCTTTTACAATGCTCACTTCATACCACCACCACAAAACACGCTTTTTTTTCTATTAACTCGTGTGTGAATACGACTCATTATCACAACCTTTAAAGTCAAAACATTTCCAATTATTTTTTGTTATAATGAGGGTCAATTTTCTTTAAAATGACTTTGGATGATTGATATTTCACCAATCGGCACTGAGTTCGCGTCGCGGAATATCTCACCTCTCACTTCGATTTGTAAAGGATGCCTTTGCCGAGTTGTTACTCGGCAAAATAGGACAGTATGGCTGATTTGTTTCTACTGATTTCTTTGACTGCCGCGTTGGACTATTGGCGTAATGAGCTTTGCGATTACGAGGTCCTGGGTTCAAATCCTAGGTCGGGCAAATGTAGATTTTCTATCGAAAAACTTGCAGTATCCGTCCGGAGCCTGGAATTGTGCCCGGTATATGGCAATAAGGCCGCCCCCTATTACATGGGACCTAACATTGGCGGTGAAAAGTGGGTGTACACAGTACACCTCTGCCACCTCCGCTTGGGGAATATTGCCGTGACTGTGTTTATTTGTACCAAAGTTATTGCTAAAGGCGACAGAAGGCCCCCGAGTTTAGTAAACAGAGACGGTTCAAGTTCTAACACGTCACCTAACCTTCGCCTAGCTTTAGTATGTAACTCTTATTGTATTATTGTATGTACTCCAATCACAAAGCTCAACACTCAGACATTTGAGTGTTAAGCGCAAATAGGGTATTCCCTCAGAACAGCGCCGTCACAATTTTATTGTTTGTTCATTCATTTCAATGAATTGTTGTTCCATTTGGTTATTATATACGCTGAATAGCAAGTTCTTTGTCCTGTGGATGCTGAGTTCTCAGAGTCACTCTTACTATCGAGATTTTACAAACTGTTTTTTTAGCCTACTCTAGTAATGATTCCTGTGTCGTGGGTGCGCTTACAAACACGAAATTATCATATACATAGACATAGTAAGATCGAACCAAAGATTCGATCACAAATGAGCAACAACATGTCAACCAAATGCAACGTGGCATTTGAATTAACACTCTTATGGTAAAACAACGAAATTCAATTTTATATAACACTTTTTTTTCTAAAATCGTAGCACACAGCATTAGGAATAATTCCTGGGTCGTGGGTGTGGTTACCAACATAAAAATTCACATACACAAATACCCAGACTAGAACAAATGATTGTGGATCGCACCAAGATTTTTCCCATGCGGGATTCGAACCCACGACTATTAGACACAGTGGGCGGAGCGGTTTGAGCTCTTAACCACTGCGCTAAATCGTCCGTCCGTCCGCTAAATCATTGTTAATACGAGGAGGGATCAAAAAGTAGTGAGAATGAGATAGAATATAATGACTATTGATAACTTAATTATTATTTTTTTGCTACATAGTTTCCGAGTCTCTCTACACACCGAGTTCAGCGCTTTTCCAAAGCTTCCCTCCCTTTCACAAAAAAAGTTTTGTCTTGGTCCTGCAAAAAGCTCTCCACGGCATCCATCACTTCGTTATCGTCTTCGTACCTGTTTCCCCTTAAGTATTTTATCAATTTGAGGAACAGATAAAAATTTATAGACGCCAGATCTGGTGAATAAGGGGGGTGGTCAACCAATTCGAAGCCAGCTTGCTGAATGGCAGCCATCGCAACTGCCGACCTGTGCGCGGGTGCGTTGTCGTGATGAAACAGCACGCCCCTTCGAAGTTTCCCTCTCCTTTTCTCTTTGATGGCATTCCTCAACTTGGGAATTAAAGCTGCATTATATTGGCTTGTAATAGTGGTTCCACGCTCCAGGTAATCAATCAACAATATTCCTTCTGAGTCCCAAAATATTGAGGCCATAACCTTGCCAGCCGATGCCACGACACGAAACTTCTTCGGGGTCGGTGATGATAGCCGTTTCCATTGCGAAGATTGCTGTTTTATCTCGGGATCAAAATGATGGACCCATGTTTAGTCCATTGTTACAAAACGAGACAAAAAGTTTTCAGAATCTTCTTGAAACTTGACCAACAATATCTTCGAAATGTCAAGTCGATTTTGTTTCTGACTGTCGGTTAACATTCTCGGCACCCATCTTGCGGAGACTTTTCTCATATTCGAAGATTGTTTCAATATGGATTGAATACTTCCAATTGAAATGCCCGTTTCTTGAATTAAGTATCGGATGGTAACTCTTCGATCGCTCAATACAATTTTCTCGACTTTCGCAACATTTTCTTGGGTGACTAACGTCGATGGACGGCCGCAACGATGTTCGTCTTCCGTGCTCGTTCTCCCAACTCGAAATTGAGAAGCCCACCTTGCGACAGTGGAATACGGCGGAGCAGACTCTCCTAATGTTTCCTCCAAATCGCAATGAATCTCTTGCGTCGTTAACTTTTTTAAACAGAGGTATTTAATAACGGCTCGCACTTCGTTTTTCTCCATTTTCGAGAACACGTTCCGACACGAAGCAAACAAATGACTACATTCAGAAAGAAACAAAAGAGAATCGAAGATTTTTTTTTATTGATATTACAAATATGTATCTGAGCTATGCCAGCAATTTTTTTTTTTTTTACCAATGTAAATGTCGTTCTCACACTCACTTTTTGATCCCCCCTTGTATATGACACATCATTGTTTATTTGTGTCCATTTGTGGATCACACAAAGGTTTGTCTCAAGCGGGGATCGAACCCCCGACTACTCGATTCAATGGAACGGCCTAAAAATCTTAACCTCTGGATTATAAGTCAAATTTTACACACACTTTAAAGCACATCCTAGCACCCTGAACCTCGAAGCAAAGCTTGGAGAGTACAGACGTGGTGATGTATTTTTATATTTTTAATAAGGGCCTAACGAATTGAACGAAAACCCTTTGTTGAAAGACTGATGCTCAAAAGTAGAATATAGTCAAATCCAATTTGTTGAGGTAGGCCTTTACCCAAAAAAAACCTCCTAAGGCCCAGACAACTACACAGCTTCATTGTCCTAGCGGCCCGTAGGCCTGCCAATAGGATTAATCTTTTATAGATATTTAGACCCACCATATCATGAAAGGTTTTTTAAATGCTAAAGATGTTATATTCTAGGCATCTGATAAGGGGTATATGGAATATGATCTTATATGCCTGTTTTATATAAGCTGGTGTCCCACAAGGCTCTGCTCTCTCCCCCCTCCTGTTCAGCCTTTACATGAATGATATTCCTCGTTCGAGTAAGGTGCATCTAGCCCTATACGCGGCTCCATTACCAGAAACCTTCAGGCAGCCGCCAACACCTTAGGGGATTCGTTCAGGAAGTAGCGTATTGAGGTGAACCCGGACAAGAGCGCTGCGATGTTCTTCTCCAGAGTGGCACCTCTGCCCGGCGCCCCTCCCTGCGCCACCCCAGAAGTGAACTTGGTCAGGTGACCATGGTCGAAATACATATTCCCTGGGTCAAACAGGTCAAATATCTAGGGGACTACCTATACAATACCATGACCTTCGGACCGCACATCAAGCGAGTCCGTAACCAAGCAGCCTCTGTGCTCGGTCGTCTTTACACGATGATCTGCAAGCGGAGTAAAATCTCCCTTAGGAATAAGGTGAAACTTTACAAAACTTGTATACGGCCCATCATGACGTATTCCAAGTGCCTATTCGGCACTCTGCACCCCAAGACTCGCCAGTTCGGGCCCAGCGTGATGGGTGGCGGCTCCAATCGCCGCTTCCACCTATATTCGTACCGACGGGGGCGAGCCGGTACGTGTCGCCTCGGGGGGACGCCCTAACCCGTACTACTATACTGCGATACGTCTTCGGTCCAAGATTGCAGCCATAATGAATGGCAGGGGTCGCGACGAGCACGCTCTTGGACAGACCCCCGAAGAATAAATAATTATGGAAGAAATAGCCCGAATAAATAAGATTTATAAAATAAGGGATTATTCACCCCTCTCATGTAGGCTATCTGATCAGCTGATTTATTTCATTTTGTCACCATTTTTTTCGGGTATTAATTTTAAAGTCACCATAGAGTAACCAAATTATTCATCTAAAAATTTTGATATGTCATATTGGATATGTTACTTTAGTGCGAAAGGAGATTATTCTGTGTCCATACATGATTCGGCCAAGAACCAACAGCAATGAAAAATTGCTTGCATGATTTCAAATTATCTATAAATTATCACAAGCGGGGGACTCACATTATTGCAAAAACAAAAATTAGATTTTGAGATTATAATTTAGTAGCAATCTGTAAAATCGTTATGTAAACATATATTAGCAATAATCAAATAGAGTGCCAAATTGTCCGTTAGAGATGGAGATTTTTCGCTAATAGAATAAAATCAATGAATAATTATGGTATGGTCACATGTTTGTTGGTTCTGGAGCCATTTTCGACGATGTTCATTGAAATGGATTTCTTGCGTTTTGCAGTAAATTCTGCGGGAGCATGGGTAGACTACGCGGTAGATGATTGCTCTGGGTCTGTACTATTTTATTGTATGTCATATTGTTAGGAACATGGAACCTTCCGAGGAGAAGCATGGCTGTCAGCCTTAAAACAGCTTTTAAACAGCCTCTATATCATTTTTATAAAGCTCTTTACCAACCATTCTACAGCCGGGATCTGTATAATTAGGGCCAAAATAAGTTATAAGGGCTGCATTTGCGCTTATGCAGCCTAACCACAACTTACTTTAGCAGTCTTAAAGTAAAGGAACTCTTGACGAAGGATTTGGTGCAGTGATTAAAGAGCTTAAGTTGCTCCGCCCACTCCACACACGCACGGGACAAATCTTTGTGTGATCCACACTTATTTGTTTCGGTCTGGGTAGTTGTGAATGTTAATTTTCATGTTTGGAAACGTATCCACGATACAGGAATAAATCCTAATGTGGGGCTACGTTTTCATTTAAAGAAAATAATAAAAAAGAGCTCTGTTAATCAGCCTATTTGTGCTGTTTTAGATGGGACGATAACGGCTAAATAATAATAAAAAAGCAATTTAAGTAATACTAAGAAACACTAAATAACATGCAACAAATTTAGCAGTGTTAATTACTAACATTTTTACGATTGCGTGCGGCGCTTCCTTCGTTCTGCAAACTCTTATCTTGATTAGATGTCGCGGGTGTGGCGCTGACGTCACCTCTCCCGATGGCTTTGATAGGTACCACATTTAGCTGTCTGTGTTCGATATCTATGTACCTATCTGTTACCTAGCGCTACTATTTGATTTGTAACGATTCAATACTTAGTTACAACAAAAAAAATATCTGCCTCGTTGGTGTAATGGCACGGAAAAATATAGTTTTTCTACTGAAAAATAAAATATAGTTTTTCTATCGCTACACTCAGCAGCCAACCAGCCCAGCCTACTTTTTTCCCACAAGAAAATTTTAATGGAAATAATTGTAAAAATATTATTTTAAAAGAGTAAACATGGAGTCTCTTGCCATACTTCTCCACAGGAATGATATTCCGAAGCGGTGATAGAGTCTTTGTTATTTTTCTGCCGATTCATAAATACTATAATTACTTTAATAAAATACTCTGATCCTCACTCACAAATCGTTTGTCTCTTATTCAGGTTTATTTAAAAAAAAATTGCAGGAGACTATAACTTTAACGTTTAGCCTTAGAATAAAGGTTTTAGCGTAGAGGCTCTATCTGTTGGACTCATTTCCCCGCCATCCCGTATTTATTCCCCTACTCTTCCATTTCGTATTTATTTATACTCAATAAAGACTCCAAGGTGTTACATACATATAGGTGGGTTATGTCTATTTGTTCTTATTAACCCGTATTCTAAAAGTCTGGTAAAACCCGTGAATAACAACGAAATGCAAAATAAATTAATAGTAAAAATATTATTCAGAAGAAGCTTTTAGACAGCCAGATAATGGTAGAATTTAAAAGGATTTAATCAAAGTTAAATGCGTTTACAAATGTGATTCGTGTCTATGATGTTGGCCGGTGAAGAATTTCTACGTATAAAGCCAATTCTGAGTGTAGAATCAGGGCATGCTTACCATAAAAATGCATTTTCTTCGGAAACATGTCAAATTTCAGCTTCATAGGATAAGTTGAAGTGGTTCTTTAAAGGTTTTGTCAAATAGCCGACGGAGCGCGACGGGAGCGTGACAGAAGCGCTCGTCTACGTTCGGTCATGACGTTTCCCGTCGCGCTGAGCGGGGCTGCGCTGTGTGGCGTCTCCCGCACATTTCAGTACATGACAACTCCCGTGCCACCGTCGCGCTTTGTCGGCTATGAGGCGAAACCTTAATTCAGCTTGCAAAATGTGACCTAAATAAACAAAGTCATTGCCAGTGAAAGAAAAGGTTGTAAAAATAACTCTGTCTACTGTGTTTTTCCCCATAACAACTATTATTGACTTCTCAATAACAGCTATAATTGATAATTCTTTACAATATTCCCTAACTCAGATATTCAGGCAGACGGAAGTAATCTAAACTAGTTTGAATAAACCACTTAGCGTAGCATTGTATTAGTTCTTTATATGGACTGTTTCAATCAAATTATGCGCTTCTGGGTACCAAGTCTGCTACTACAGTTTTAGTTAAATTGTCGATCATTGACTTCATAGTCGTTGGTTTTGACAGTTTTGATAATCTTTTTTGTTTTATACGTAGGCCCACACTAGGATTTATTCCTGTGTCGTGGGTGCGTTTACAAACATGAAAATTCACATACACAAATACCCAGACCGGAACAAATAATTGTAGGTCACACAAATATCTGTCCCGTGCGGGAATCCAACCTGCGACTATTAGACACACTGGGAGGAGCGACATAAGCTCTTAACCACTGCGCTAAATCGTCCGTCAAATCTATTAATTCAATGATGATTTCCACTGGCGCACCACTTGAAACATTTATCGGTATTTGTTAATAAGACCATAAAGAATTTAGTAGATTACCGACTAAGGCATAAACTGATTGAGGAGCTTGGCAAAACACGTGTTGGATGCTCAATAGATATGGACACTGTGTGAACAGCATCAGCTACGCTGATGACATGGTGCTGCTGAGTCCATCTATTGCTGCGTTAAGGAAGATGATTGCCATTTGTGAAAAGGATGCAGAGTCACACGGCGTCCTGTATAATGTTAGTACAAGGAGGGATCAAAAAGTAGTGAGAATGAGATAGAATATAATGACTATTGATAACTTAATAATTTATTTTTCTACATAGTTTCCGAGTCTCTCTACACACCGAGTCCAGCCCTTCTCCAAGGCTTCAATCCCTTTTACAAAAAAAGTTTTGTCTTGGTCCTGCAAATAGCTCTCCACGGCATCCATCACCTCGTTATCGTCTTCGTACCTGTTTCCCCTTAAGTATTTTTTCAATTTGGGGAACAGATAAAAATCGCTAGCCGCCAGATCTGGTGAATAAGGGGGGTGGTCAACCAATACGAAGCCAGCTTGCTGAATGGCAGCCATCGCAACTGCCGACCTGTGCGTGGGTGCGTTGTCGTGATGAAACAGCACGCCCCTTCGAAGTTTCCCTCTCCTTTTCTCTTTGATGGCATTCCTCAACTTGGGAATTAAAGCTGCATAATATTGGCCTGTAATAGTGGTTCCACGCTCTAGGTAAATCAACAATGTTCCTTCTGTGTCCCAAAATATTGAGGCCATAACCATGCCAGCCGATGCCACGACACGAAACTTCTTCGGGGTCGGTGATGATGGCCGTTTCCGTTGCGAAGATTGCTGTTTTGTCTCGGGATCAAAATGATGGACCCATGTTTCGCCCATTGTTACGAAACGAGACAAAAAGTTTTCAGAATCTTCTTGAAACTTGTCCAACAATATCTTCGAAATATCAAGTCGATTTTGTTTCTGACTGTCCGTTAACATTCTTGGCACCCATCTTGCGGAGACTTTTCTCATATTCAAAGATTGTTTCAATATGGATTGAATACTTCCATATGAAATGCCCGTTTCTTGAATTAAGTATCGGATGGTAACTCTTCGATCGCTCAATACAATTTTCTCGACTTTCGCAACATTTTCTTGGGTGACTGACGTCGATGGACGACCGCAACGATGTTAGTCTTCAGTGCTCGTTCTCCCTACTCGAAATTGAGAAGCCCACCTGGCGACAGTGGAATACGGCGGAGCAGACTCTCCTAATGTTGCCTCCAAATCGCAATGAATCTCTTTCGTCGTTAACTTTTTTAATCAGAGGTATTTAATAACGGCTCGCACTTCGTTTTTCTCCAATTTCGAGAACACGTTTCGACACGAAGCAAACAAATGACTACATTCAGAAAAAAACAAAAGAAAATCGAAGATTTTTTTTTTTATTAATGTTACAAATCTGAATCTGTTATCTGAGCTATGCCTGCCAGTATTATTTTTATTTTTTACCAAGGAGTATGTCGTTCTCACTACTTTTTGATCCCTCCTCGTAAAAGTGTACTGATGGTTTTCCAAGCTAAAGTTCGAAAGCTAGTCTGCATCCCACCAGTAAGGCTTAATAATGTAGTTCTTGTCAGAGTGTCTTCTTTCAAGTACCTAGGACATATGGTTACCGAGGATTTGAGAGATCTATCTATCTATATCATCACGCCAGCTCCCTCGCGGGGTAGGCACAGAGTACAGAGTTCCAACAGGTTCTTTCCTTACATACCTCTCTGGCTTCCTCCACTCTCATAGTTCGTCTCATACACACTCGCCGGTTACGGAGATCTTGACTTGCCCTTCAGCTAAGACACGGTCTATTTGGTCATGGTAAGATAGTCTAGGTCTTCCCCGGCACCTACATCCTTCCACTTTCGCATTGTATATCTGTTTTGTCATTCTTTCTTCTGGCATTCTTTCTATATGCCCGAACCAACGGAGCATACCCTTTCTCATCTTTACACCGATACTATCTTTCATACCTACTCGCTTTCTTACTACGCTGTTGCGAATACGGTCGGTCAGCGTGACTCCGCACATCTTCCGCAGAGATCGCATTTCGACCGCATTTATCCTGCTTTCGTTCTCCTTCTTAGATACCCAACTCTCACTGCCATATAACAGCGTTAGGACAAGCACTCCGTTATGCATGGCCAGCTGCGCCTTTTGGCTTAAGTGCCGGCTCCCAAGTAGCCTTCCCATCGCACCATTCACTCTATTACCTGCATTCACTCTTCTCTCTATATCAGCGGTGCATTTCCCATCCTTACTGAAGGTGCATCCAAGATATACAAACTCATTCACTTGCTCTAGCACATCGTTACCAACCACAATCCTTGCATTCGTTCTGGTTTCTTCCCGTTCAAAAACCATAATTTTGGTTTTCTTCACATTCAAATGTAAGCCATTGTTCATGCAGTCGTCTCTCATAACTGTGACTAGTGTATGCAGATCAGTGGCTGTTGGCGCTATCAAAACCGCGTCATCTGCATACAATAGGTGGTTTATCACTAGATCACCCATTTTTACCCCTTCAGTCATCGCATTCAGTCTTTGAAGACTTTTATCCAGATACACTATAAACAGTCTAGCGGACAACACGCAACCCTGCTTGATGCCGATTTTAACGTCAAACCAAGGTGACATGTTACCACCCACCCGTACGCATGCCTTGCTGTCCACGTAGGTGGACTGGATGGCCCGCAAAAGGGTGCCGTTTATACCATACTCTGGCAAAATGTCCCAAAGTTTCTTTCGCACGACTCTATCAAACGAGTTGAGAGATGACCCTGATATTGAAAGGGAAAGGAGGGCGATGTCAGTCCGCTGTAATATGTTGGCTCGTAGATTCGCAAGCTGTAGTACAGATATAAAATTAAGGTGTTCTGCCAGAATCTGTTCACGTGCAGTCTATGGGTCAGCTACACGCAGAGGACTTTCAACGCTCTCCGAGTACAATATAATCATGTCTTTAGAGTGCTGTTGGGGCTCCCGCGGTATTGTAGTGCGTCAGCTATGTTTGCGCATGCGCACACCAATGGATTCCACACGGTTATGCGCAAACGTATCGCGTCGCTAATGCACAGAGTGCGGGGGAGCACCAACACCATTCTTAAGATGATTAGTGGTTCGCCGGACTGCCCCATACTGAGACACTGGGCGCACACACATGTGCATGTAGCCGGTGCGTCGGGCTGTCCTGGCAAATTCTTAAGTTAACATTTCTAATTATTTTATTATTATTTTAAATTATATAATTTTATGTGGTACTAACATAGCCCTAAGTTTTTGTAATACTAACAAAATATGGAATTGTAATTGAACGAATTTCAGAATTACAAATCACACAAAAATAGGAGACTTGGGGCCCTATACTTACTTATCTTTGGTTGTCAGTTAAGGAAATGCAAAAGCTTGATAATGTTTTAAATAAATACAGTGCCTCTAGTAGACGAAATCTAGTAGACGTTTTCATACAAATGTACTTATTTATTTTAAGAATCTTTTATAAAAAGGTAAAAATATCGTTTCATTAAAGCAAAAATACACAGGTGTTGGTAGTACCGGATATCTACTTAATAAAACTAACACCGACTAAATGAAAGACAACAAACAGCCTTAACCGATGGGCCTAGAAGCATGAGAATTTGCACAAGAGTTCCTTATAAAAAGTAAGATTTTTGAAAATGCATCCCCTAACGGAGGTAAATAGAAGATTAAACTTACCTACTAATTAGGGGCACGTCTAGAGAAAAACGAACTCATTGGCCTTCATTCTACATAGCAGACATCAAAAGCCGATAATGAGCCGATTATTTATCGGCCAATTTAGCGGCCGTTCAGCTGTTACGTCATCGCATACACGCCCGTCGCAGAGTTCTTAAAGAATAATGTTTGTTTACGAAAATATACGTCTGGTGAAGCGAATTCCCGATACCTATAAATATCTTAACGCCAGCTCAGTTGCGGCTGAGCAGGAAGTATTTACGCTGTTGTTTATGTAGGTTACTCTTTAGGAGGATACGCAAAGGTGCGGTGTCTATTCTTAATTAAATGAGCTAAGGTAAAATATATGTTTGAAAACAGTTGTCTCCCACGTGTTTACGTGTTTGTAACGGGGAACTCGCTTCATTTCCTAAAGTGACTTAAAAGTAAGACTTTCATTACTTACTTACTATTATGCGTTACACTAAAAATCTTTATTTTTAATAATTTTGACCGAAAGAAAGATCATGTATAGAAATTATATTTGTAATAACTATAGGCATTAATAAAAATGTCGGTGCACCGACTTCAAATATTTAGTTTTTGCTTTTTGCAGTCCGTTTTATTTAAAAAAAAAAAAAAATATTTTACAATTTTAAGTGACAAGTAAATTATTTACTAATATTTACCTATATGCACTAAAAATGAGATAGACTTCATCATGAGCACCAAGCGACAAATATTTAATGATGTCTCCGTGATTCACAGGGTAAAAACCGGCAGTGATCACCGAATGGTCAGAGGCACATTAAATATTAATGTCAAAATGGAAAGATCGCGTCTGATGAAGTCTACGCTCCGACCTTCTAATACACATATCCAAAACCCCGAGAACTTTCAACTCGAATTGTCAAACCGCTTCGAATTGCTAGACAGCAGCGCATCAGTGGACGAAATCAACAATATGTTGGTAGAGACTGTCCATACGGTCGGGTCTAAGCATTTTAAGTCCCACCGTAAAAATAGGCCTCAAAAGCTATCTGACTACACCCGAAACCTTATGGCTGAGCGACGTACCATGACACTCCAAACCTCCGATGATGCTAAGTCCTATAGGCAGCTCAATGGACAGATATTGAAGTCCTTGCGACACGATTTACGGTCCTTCAATACAAGACGTATTGAGGAGACCATAGAGCAGAACAAGGGCTCCAAAGTGTTCGCAAGAGACGCGTCTATTGGGCAAAGCCAGTTGACGAAGCTGAAGACGGAGGACGGAAACGTAACGTCGAATAGGTCAGAGGTGCTCAGGGAGATAGAGAGGTTCTATGGGCAGTTGTATACCTCAGTAGCTGAACCTGTTGTTGACTTGGTAAAAGACCCAAGAGCCAAGCTAACCCGACACTACTCTGAAGATATCCCGGACATCAGCCTGTACGAGATTAGGATGGCTCTCAAACAACTTAAAAACAACAAAGCGCCGGGTGAAGACGGAATTACCGCAGAGCTTCTGAAAGCGGGCGGATCGCCGGTACTTAAAGTCCTTCAGAGGCTGTTTAATTCCATCTTGCTCGAAGGAAAAACGCCGGAAGCATGGAACAGGGGTGTGGTGGTACTCTTTTTCAAGAAAGGTAATAACACTTTATTAAAGAACTATAGGCCCATCACACTGCTGAGCCATGTTTACAAGTTGTTTTCGAGAGTCATCACGAATCGTCTCGAACGCAGGCTTGATGATTTCCAGCCTCCCGAACAAGCCGGTTTCCGGAAAGGCTTTAGTACCATAGACCACATACATACGCTGCGGCAGATTATACAGAAGACCGAGGAGTATAATCGGCCACTATGCTTGGCGTTTGTGGACTATGAGAAAGCCTTCGATTCGATCGAGACTTGGGCGGTTCTTAGTTCTCTCCAGCGATGCCGCATTGACTATCGGTACATCGAAGTGTTGAAGTGCTTGTATAATAACGCCACCATGTCAGTCCGAGTACAAGGGCAGTGCACGAAGGCGATCTCCATAAAAAGAGGAGTAAGACAGGGAGACGTCATTTCTCCGAAACTGTTTACGACTACCATAGAGGACGCCTTCAAGCTCTTGGAATGGCGAGGACTTGGCATCAACATCAATGGCGAATACATCACTCACCTTCGATTTGCCGATGACATTGTGGTCATGGCGGAGTCGCTGGAAGATCTAGGACGAATGCTCGGCGACCTCAACAGAGTATCTCAACAAGTGGGTCTTAAAATGAACATGGACAAAACGAAAATAATGTGTAACGTCCATGTCGTACCCACCGCACTCACCGTTGGGAACTCTACTCTTGAAGTTGTCGACGAATACATTTACCTGGGACAGGTAGTCCGGTTAGGTAGGTCCAACTTTGAGAGAGAGGTCAATCGACGAATCCAACTCGGCTGGGCAGCGTTCGGGAAACTGCGCAACATCTTCTCATCCAAAATACCTCAGTGCCTAAAGACTAAAGTTTTTAGTCAATGTGTGTTACCAGTGATGATATATGGATCAGAGACGTGGTCTCTTACTATAGGTCTCATAAAAAAGCTCAGAGTTGCTCAGCGAGCTATGGAGAGAGCTATGCTCGGCGTTTCTCTACGTGATCGAATCAGGAATGAGGAGATTCGTAGAAGAACCAAGGTCACCGACATAGCCGTTAAGATTAGCAAGCTGAAGTGGCAATGGGCGGGCCACATAGCGCGAAGATCGGACGGGCGTTGGGGCAGAAAGATTCTAGAGTGGAGACCACGTATTGGCAAGCGCAGCGTGGGACGACCACCTGCCAGATGGACCGACGATCTTGTGAAAATCGCAGGAAGTCGTTGGATGCAGGTGGCATCGGACCGGTTACGCTGGAAAGCGATTGGGGAGGCCTATGTTCAGCAGTGGACAAGTATAGGCTGAGATGATGATGATGATGATGATGACCTATATCATATTATTTTGCTGAGTTATACAGCAAGGTACCTACAGGATTGATATAATAAACATAATAACGGAATCTATACATTCGTGCTGTTCGCCGTTAAGGAGTCCCCTGGTTTCTCTTTGAAGTCGGTTAATATTCTGATTAGTTCTATGGCAGGGTACCTAACGGATTGACGTAACACCCATAATATCTCAATCTACGCATTCGTATTGTTTGTCGTTAAGGAGTTCCCTGGTGTATCTTCCAAGTCCAAGGTCCAATACCGATGAAATTATAATGGGACCACCTTGGAGCTATACTGAACCCAATGCAAAAAAATCATCAAAATCGAGTCATAATTGGCGGAATGATCGCGTAACATACATACAAAAAAAAAACAAAAACATATAGTCGAATTGAGAAGCCTCCGTTTTAGAAGTCGGTTAAGAAAAAAGCTAGAGCGGCTGTTCCCGCTTACGCGCCGCCCTCTCTCGGCGCGACATCGCGTCATTAGGCGCCATAATATGAAACTTGTCAAAATATTTCTAACATAAACTTAACAGAATATAAATATTTAAAGTGGATGTCGATCTTATAACAATCCACTTATCAAGCTCTCTGGCTCTTTGCTGAAATGAACAGTTAAGCATATATGATTTAAGTGCTTGGTCGATAACATTCTTGGGACTTAATGTTTTAAGTAAGTATCTACAGGGGAATACCTCGTTTTGTATCAAGTTGATGAATTTTTTTTGTATAGATAACCGCATTCTGCCGCACTAGAGCTAGAGCTCCCCACACTGTAAACACCCATATTTAGCCCATGGTGGTGGATGGTGTTGACAAGGTCCTGGTTGTACAGTGTTGGGGTTTTTGGGGAAAAATTGAACGAGCCTGGAATCTGAAATTGTACCTAGTATAATAAGGATGTAGGTACCGGGGAAGACTATCTTACCATGACCAAAAAGACCGAGTCTCATCTGAAGGGCAGGTCAAGAGTCTCCGTAACCGGCGAGCGTATATGAGACGAACTATGAGAGTGGAGGAAGCAAGAGAGGTATGTAAAGAAAGAACCTGTGGAACTCTGTACTCTCTGCCTACCTTGCAAGGGATCTGGCGTGATGATATAGATAGATAGATAATAATAAAAGACTTGCTCCCTAATACACAGTACGTCTCTGTCAACACCGCTGGGGATATGTAGGCGTAACGGTGATTATTTTTTTTCCTATGATATGCTAACACTACAAAAAGTTCTTTTTAAAAACAAGCCTTTGCAGCGGAAATACGACGGAGATAAAATATCCTGCTTAGTTGAGGAGTTCTTATGCCCTCCTTTCGGCTTCACCATCAGACGCTGGACACCATCTAGAATCTAGAGTAAACGTACTTGGCAAAACAAATCCAATGAGCCCAAAAACGATCAGACTATGTTGAGTAGTTGGGTCGTTCCGTTGGTAACCTTCCGGATCAATCATCAGACCATGTACACCATTGTGGTTCATACTTATCTAGACAAATCGAATGTGCCCAAACACGACGGGCTATGTTAAGAAGATGGGTAGTTCTATTAGTCACCTTCAATCCAATAAGTATAAACACGATGGGTTGTTGTGTAGTTTACATGTTCCTAGGGCCACCATCCGACTCTATCGTCAGTCTAGCTCCATGGTAACATAATATTATTGAATTATCCTCCTCCTTGCGTCGGTTTCCTCATTACTGAGGGTCGTGTTCATATCTTAGAGAGCAGTTTTCTGTGGATGATTAGTCGCCATCCACTCCTATCTGCAGCCGAGTGAAGAGCATCGTGAATCGTAATCAAGAGCTGTGTGAATCTGATCGGTCCAGCATATTGGGCTCCTTCCTCGTGGTCGCTTGCCTTCAATTGAATTATTACCGATCTTAAATTCCCGCAAGTGCTTGATGAATGGATCCCAAAATTTGAACCGGAAAGCTAGACAGACGTCCGAACAGTGCAAGTTACATAAAAGCTTATAAAAATAACAATATTGTTTTTAGATCATACAATTGGCCCCCTGTTCTCTCCTTAATTATTGCATTTCAGTATTACATAAAATATAGGGTTCTGTACTCTCTGCTTACCTTATTTAAGGCGTAAAAGATATTCTCTTCTTCCACAGAGCCGGTTAGACTGGTCAAAACCACTTTTGTGTCAGCTGGATGCCATCGCCCCGCACTACGACCAGTGGGTGAACAGCGCAGTGTACCGCAAGTGCCGGCTCTTTGCCAGCCCCGTGCTGGAGAGCATGACCTACACTCCCTGGTATCTGGTGCCCATGTTCTGGGTCCCCATCATACTGTACTTAGGAACCACGCTGTATTGGGAGCTCGTTCAGTGTGGAGGTAAGACATTTGCCTTTGATATATCAATGTAATGTGGACTGAATGATTCCTACAACAAGGTAATCGTCGCCAAGGCAGTCCCAGAAAGCGGTGGGGTGATGACATCGATCCGGATCAAATAAAATGACCATTATTGCCAGGGGATAAGATCGTTGGAGGAAATAGGGGAAGAGCTTAGCCCAGCAGTGGGACACATGGGGTTGATAAAAAAATATGTGAATGTAGTGGTCGCCCAAGATCGTACTCAGTGGTGTGCGACCGGAGAGGCTTATGATCATTAGGGATGATGATGATATAAATGCGTCGGTGGTCTGGTAGCGCATTGTGTGGTTAGCGATCATGTCCTAGTTTCAAATTGTTTTGTGTATGGTCAAAGTGTTGTTGAGGTTTCTTCTGAAGTCTGACCTATGGCCGGGGTAATGGTCATTGGCTCGCCTCCTATTATGTGGTTATATATATTATCACCAACATCGCTTGGAGAGTATTGGTGCGACCGTTTATCAAAGTATGGAAACATTAGCTAGGGATAGGAAAGAAAGAAAGATTCTTCCAGTCTCTGCTCCGCATGCAGTTTGCGACATGTGTATTCTCAACGAGTGTTTTTTCAAAGCGCGCCAATGAAGCTCTGAAATAAAACGTATGGCTAACAGAACAATTAAAAAAAAGTGCTTCCAACCCGCGTAGGTATTGAAAAAGCGCCCGTGCAAATGCTGGCTAATAGGATCGTTAGCGACGCGCTGCCGACGCGGTCGCCACGTTGTGTTGCCGCGTCGCTTTTATGTCTATCAGACCTTACACCTTGTGCTATCTCTATGAATATTACTGCCAAAGACATTTATAATGCTATGTTTCTTCCCCAGATAACTGTAGCCAAGTGCCCCTCACACCAGTTCAGTACTGCATTCACCTAGCACTTGGCGTGTTGATTTGGACGGGTTTGGAGTACACGCTGCACCGGTGGGTGTTCCACCTGAACCCTGGAGGCTCCATCACCATGATAAAAGTCCACTTCCTGATACACGGGATGCATCATAAGGTGGGTTTAAGCACGTGTAATTTGGTAACATGGCAGGATAGTAATTATATATGAAATTGTACTATAATTTAACGCGAAAGTTTGTGAAGCCTCTTTCACGTAAAAAAGTACAGATTGGATATTGATGAAACTTCACAGTAAAAATAGCTTATACATCAGAAGTTATTCTGATGGCTAACACATTGGTTATAATTTATAGAGATACATACGCAGACAAAGTCGCTGGCGGCCGCTAGCCATTTATAAAAGAGATTTTCTATACCTTAAAGGTTTCGCCACACAGCTGACGGAACACAACGGGAGCGCGCCGGTAGCGCAACTCAGGGAATTGTAATGTACTGAAATATATGGGAGACGCCACACAGCGCAACCCCGCTCGGTGCGACGGCTTTCTTACTTTTCTGACGATTCATTTAGTCTGATTCTCTTCTGAAATTCATAAATACTATAATGGTTAAGATAAACAATAAATATTGTGAATCTGATCGCCATGGTTAAGTAGCGTGTGGTTTTCGGCATTTTCATATTCGAGCGTCTCCATGCCTCCGAAGGCACGTTAAGCCGTCAGGTGTAGAAGTATCAAGGTGTGCTAATGGTTCAGTAAATAGGCAACCATGAAACCATTATCATTCTAGAAACGTTAGCCTCATTGGCTATGATAGATTAATTCCAACGCGCCTATTTCGAGCTCTATACCTATTTCCCTCCATGTTTCAGCTCTATTAGTCTAATAAATAGGCTAATTTATTGTCTATGACTAAAGTTCGCCCTAGTTTCCCGCATTTTTGGTTTGGTCTTTTTTTATATGGTTGCGTGAAACGAAGAACAGAAACACCCTAACATCAAAATTAATATGAATTATGGTATAATATATACGTATACAAATCTGTATATTTTCACGATCGTATCTAGGGTTGCCACTTTTTATTTGACCAAATAAAGTAATTTGCTCTTAAAGGTGGGCAAGGTACCTTGTATCTAAATATAGTATTATTTAAAAACATAGTTTTTATTCCCTGCCTCGTTGGTTTAGTGGCAAAGCGCATCGCTTTGTGAACACGAGGTCCTGGGTTCAAATCCTAGGTCGGACAACTGTATGAAATAAAACTATTTCTTCGGATTTTATCGCGGTTTATTTTGATTTTTAAGTTCCCGACGCCGGGAACTTAAAAATCAAAATAAAGTATATTACCAAATAAAGTATTAGTATAAGTACCCTAAATAACGTACAATACTTTACAATAAAGCGCGGGTGGCAACCCTAACCGTATCCCTATAGGGGTCCATGTTCGTTACGTACTTTTGTCTGTACGTCAATAATAATAAATTAAAATAAATAAAATAGCCTTTATTGCTGTTATCTTTGTTTTTACAATGGATGCCTGCTTATTACTAAATTGTTGTTATTATAATTCTTAATCTAAATTATATTATCTAAATTATCGGCAACTGAATGTTTGTCTGTAACAGCTTGTCTGTCGACAAAGGCCTCCTCCAAAGATTTCCACGTATTCCTGTCTCTTGCTAAACGGATCCATATTGGACCAGCTATTTTCTTGAAGTCATCTTCCCATCTTTTAATTTGTCTACCTCTATTTCTTTTGCTGTCTCTCGGATACCATTCTGTTATTTACTTAGTCCATTTATCTTTACTTTCTCTTACCATATGCCCCGTCCATCGCCACTTTAGCTGTCTGTAAGTGGTGTGCGCCTTTTTAAATTTTGTTTTCTTTTGGATTTCTTCTAGTTTTACTCTGCCCCTTCTTTTTATACCTAATATGTTTCTTTCTATTCCATTTTGGCAGACTTTTAGTTTGTTTTCTAATTGATTTCTTAGCGCCCATGTCTGGCACCCGTATAATAAGCATGGCATAATGCAAATTTCGTATAGTTTCGTCAATAATATCATAAATCAAATTAAAATTGTGACGTATATAGTAGTAGACATATATAGTGCCACAAGGATATTTTAGCCCGTGGATAACGTTGGTGTGCATTACCCTTTCTCATCTTTACACCGATACTATCTTTTATACCTACACGCTTTCTTACTACGCTGTTGCGAATACGGTCAATCAGCTTGACTCCGCACATTTTCGGCAGAGCTCGCATTCCGACCGTATTTATCCTGCTTTCTTCTCCATCTTACAAACTGTCACTGCCATGTAACAGCGTTGGGACAAGCACTCCGTTATGCATGGCCAGCTGCGCTTTTTGGATTAAATGCCGGCTCCTACCCAGCTTTCCCATCGCATCATTCACTCTGTTTCCTGCATTCACTCTTCTGATGCCCATGATCTTCATGCGCCGCTGATATCAAGATATCAGCGGCGCATCCAAGATATACAAACTCATTCACTTGCTTCAGCACGTCGTTACCAACCATAATTCTTGAATTCGTTCTAGTTTCTTCCCGTTAAAAAAACATAATATTGGTTTTCTTTACATTCAAATGTAAGCCATTGTTCATGCAATCGTCTTTCATTTCTGTGAGTAGGGTTTGCAGATCCGTGGCTATTGGCGCCATTCAAACCACGTCATCTGCATATAATAGGTGGTTTACCACTAGATCACCTATTTCTACACCTTCATTCACCGCAATAAGTCTTTGAAGACTTTTATCCAGATATATTATAAACAGTCTAGCGGACAACACGCAACCCTGCTTGACGCTGATTTTAACGTTAAACCAGGCTGACACGACCACCCACCTGTACACATACCTTACTGTCCACATAGGTGGACTGGACGGCTTGCAACAGAGTGCCATACCATGCCAGAGTTTATACCATACTCTGGTAAAATGCCCCAAAGTCTCTTTCGCACGACTCTATCAAACGCTTTATTCAGATCTACAAAACTGTAGAAAACCTTGCGGCCCACTGCTAGATGCTTCTCTATGATATTGCGGAGGGAGAAAACTTGATCCGAACATCCTCTTCCAGACCTGAAACCTCCCTGTGCCTCGCGCAACAGTCCATAGGACTTCTCGCGCATTCTCCGTTCAATAATTTTGCTTGGCTGATCAACATGATCGTTCTGTAATTGGTGCAGATATATTGTGAACCCTTGCCTTACATACAAGGGTACTATGACTGTGGGGCGCCAATCTGTAGAGACTCTACCGGTTTTAGGCAAAGGTTTGCAAGGACCCAAAAGCTTTACCACTTTTCATACTTCCTATCGCCCATTCTTCTTCCATAGTGACGTCCTCTGTGGATTCTGGTGCCGCAAACTCGCCGCTGGGCTCGTCTGTGGCACCAGCATCCGGGGCATCGTCATACATTTATCCAAAATATTCAATCAACCGGTTTAGCACAGCTTGTGTGTCAGCAAGAATGCGACCATCTTTAGATTTTGTTTTTTCCATTCTAGAGCCTGACGAATCACCCTGAGCCTTTCTTACCTTGCACCAAGAGTTTAGTATTGTTCTCGAAATTCTTCGCCAGGCTCTCCTCCTTGATCGCACTAGCTCTTATACGCTTTTCTTTCACTAAAGTTTTGATGGCATTCTTGCATTCCCGGTATATTTCATTCTTTATCTTTGTCATACTGTCATTCAGATTTAAAGAAGAAACATAGTCCTGCCACGCTTTCTGCTTACTTTCAACGGAGCTTTTTAACTCCACGTCCCACCAAGGAATCTTTTCATAGAATAACTATATTTGTCCGACCTATGACGTCATGGCAGGCAGTCCCACAAAATGATCTAAACAGAATTTCTGTTTATCTACTTACACTAACACAACAATAAAAATGTTAACCGTACAAATATGTACATAAGTGAGTGACCGTGGCAAAACCAAGAACAACTCGTAGTAGAGTTAAGGGGAGTCATCAAGTGTTCTGTACGCAGGTGCCGTTCGACCACCTTCGGCAGGTGCTACCACCGCTGGCGACGCTCTTCCTGGCGACGATAATATACTCCGTGCTCCAGTTCTTCCTCGCGTACCCACAGCTGAAACTGGTCGGAGGACTTTTTGGTAAGGTATATTTATTATTACGAAATGTACAAAAAATAAAATAAGGTTACAGCTTGACTGCTTCGTTGGAATAGGGGCAAAGTGCATCACTCTGTGATCACGAGGCCCTGGTTTCAAATCCTAGGTCAGACAGTTTTAGTTTTTTTAACGAAAAACATCGTCGAAAATGGCCCTAGAACCAACAAACATGTGACCTAAACCATAATTATTCATCTATTTTATTCTAGTAGTGGCAAATATCCATAGCTAACGGACAATTTGCAATCCAAAACAAATATTTCAAAGTATTGTAATGTAAATGCAATTCTGACGGCGACTTCGATGTACTTACATCGAAGTCGCCAACATATTTACCGAATGTGAACGTTATTATCGATTTACGGTTAGAGATTTCAATCCTATCAATCGGTTTATTCAATCGATTACATTCAACCTTTTTCCATACGATTATTGCCAACATATTTTTACATAACGACTTTACTGATGTATTGTTGGCTACTAAGTTATAACCTCAATATCTTATACTTTTTATGCAATATTGCTATTATCCCTCTTGTCTGTTTAATAATAAATACATGAAGATAATTTATAGGTGATCTAAAATCATGTAAGGATTTTTTCGTTGCTATTGGTTCTGGGGCAAATCATGTTTGGGCCCAGAACAATGTCCTTTACAGTACGAGTCCGGAGTCTGGAATTGTGCCCAGTATGTGGCAATAGACACGCCCCCTATAACATGGGACAAATATCGTCGGCAAAATCGTCATATACGTTAAGTATATGACAATTCGGCGACGACACCACGTGGAGTAGTAGTATCTCTTCCACCTCGATTATTGAGAGAAATCCTCTGTTCAGTGGGAGACTGCTATGCTGATTTATTATACGGGACAGCAATATAAAGTTTGAAAATTTTGAAGTGGTTAGACCGTTGGACTGCAAAGTCAAAGGTCTCGGGTTCAAACCCCAGGCACGCACCTCTGTCTTTTCGATAGCAAGTGCGTATTAAAAATTAATTATCACTTGCTTTAACGGTGAAGGAAAACATCGTGAGGAAACCTGCATGCCTAAGAGTTTCTCGAAGGTGTGTGAAGTTCGCCAACCCGCACTAGGCCAGCGTGGTGGACTATGGCCTAAACCCTCTCAGTTTGAGAGGAGGCCCCTGCCCAACAGTGGGACAGTTTCTTAACAGGGCTAATATTATTATTTATTATTATTATTATAAATTTGATAGTAACTCGGTCAGGCTGTTGGTCTGTTACCTTTTCACGCCCAAACCACTGAACAGACTTTGATCAACTTCGGCAAGGAAATAGATTTTATCCATGGAATGGACATAGGCTCCCATTTGTCTCAAAAAAAGCTTAAAGGTGTGAAATACACGTTTGAAAATAAAGTGAACGAAGTTACGAGTACAGCTAGTCGAAAATGAATAAAAAGGAACTACTGAAGCTATTTGAATGGGAGACATTCTCTAATAAAACCATCCAATTTTAACGGTATTATTACAAATATATGTATCCTAAATTACTCTTCTCTAAATTCATAAATCTTGTTTAAAACAAATAGCCTTTTAACCCTTGATATGGAATACTACTATTTGGTTACCTATTTATACCGAAGCAGCTACGTGGCCCGATATACAACGCTACAATATAGCTACCCGAAATGTGTTAATGTGGCCGCGCAGTTATCATTGAGCAGAGCATCCTTATATGTACAAATTTTGGTTTGTTCTTCCTTCTTTTTACAAACTTTTGTCCCACATAAAAAATCTTTCGTTCGGACCACATTCTAATCATGATATTTCCCAAAAGTCACGTTTATGCATAATTGAATATTTTATTGAATTAATGAATGAATGAAATATTTTTTTGTAAAAACATAGGTAAAAAAATTAGATGGTTAGTACATGTTTTTTTCTAAGTTCAACTATGTTTCACCATAATGGTATACAAATTTAATAAAATAAGTGAATTGAAAAATTATAAGTTTAGTAATTTAACATATATTCCAGTTACGTCCCAGTTTCTGTTCTTGGTTGGCGTCACTTTTTTCCCAGTTACCATTTTCACAGTACGACTAAAAAGCATTAAGAAGTAACTAAAACATTAGTTGGATTATAAATGTAAGCACCGCTGTTAGTTACAATTTGCTTTTAACTCCGAAAAACTGAATTGACTAACTACTCGTATAGAATAGAATCCGATATAGCATTTTGTTTTAAATAAATCAACTGGTCATTTTATTTTTGTAAAATTTCATTCTAAGCGAAATAACTGGGATCATTTGAAAATAAAATAATCGGGTTCTTCAGGCGCATCCATGAACACGTTTTCCGTTTCTTATACCCTCCGATATAGTATGGAGATTTTATAAGCATTTATATATTTCTATATCATTAAACATCTTTAACATGTTTAATGTCCATGTCGTACCCACCGCACTCACCGTTGCGAACTCTACTCTTGAAGTTGTCGACGAATACATTTACCTGGGACAGGCAGTCCGGTTAGGTAGGTCCAACTTTGAGAGAGAGGTCAATCGACGAATCCAACTCGGCTGGGCAGCGTTCGGGAAACTGCGCAACATCTTCTCATCCAAAATACCTCAGTGCCTAAAGACTAAAGTTTTTAGTCAATGTGTGTTACCAGTGATGACATATGGATCAGAGACGTGGTCTCTTACAATAGGTCTCATAAAAAAGCTCAAAGTTGCTCAGCGAGCTATGGAAAGAGCTATGCTCGGCGTTTCTCTACGTGATCGAATCAGGAATGAGGAGATTCGTAGAAGAACCAAGGTCACCGACATAGCCCTCAGGATTAGCATGCTGAAGTGGCAATGGGCTGGCCACATAGCGCGAAGATCGGACGGGCGTTGGGGCAGAAAGATTCTAGAGTGGAGACCACGTATTGGCAAGCGCAGCGTAGGACGACCGCCTGCCAGATGGACCGACGATCTTGTGAAAATCGCAGGAAATCGTTGGATGCAGGTGGCATCGGACCGGTTACGCTGGAAAGCGATTGGGGAGGCCTATGTTCAGCAGTGGACAAGTATAGGCTGAAATGATGATGATGATGATGAAACATCTTTGGTCAAAGTATTAGGACGTCATAACAGACTAGAAAATCTTTGCTCATATAAACGAT
Source organism: Phalera bucephala (assembly GCA_905147815.2). NCBI lineage: Eukaryota > Metazoa > Arthropoda > Insecta > Lepidoptera > Notodontidae > Phalera > Phalera bucephala. The sequence goes on along the minus strand of LR990614.1, from coordinate 34,729,627 downwards.
ATAGGTACTGTAAGAAGACGGATGAACAACTGAACGAAATTCCTATTCAAAGTACCAGGATATCATAGGAGTACAGAGGTGTTTAGAGTCATGTGATAGCAGGCAATACACTCGCCAATCTGTTTTGAGTGTATTGCTGATAAACTAAAATCTCCTAGTATGTTATGATATCCTGGTACTTTGACGAAAGTTTTTGGTAGGAGAGGGGTTGATAGGAGGTTTTAAAAACGGAAAACGTATACGTAGATCATAGATTCGCCTGTAGAACCCGATTGTTTTATTTTTGTCGTAGATTTTGTAACACTCATTGATTTAACCTGTCGGACTGGGGTTATACCAGTAGGCATCATTGCGTTTTACAGAGAGGAAATGTTAAGTTTCAGCAGTCAATTATTTCGTTTATACCGGTATAGGTTACAACGTAGGAACAAAAAAATAAATAAAATATTCCTATCGAACTAAATAATAATTGGTCTTTCCGTTCCGATCAGCTGAAACGGATCAATTAATTTTCTCAATGATACAACTATTCACCATGCACTGGTCGAATAAGTGTACGCCTACGAAATAAAAAATATGTTGAAATGTGCAATACATTTTGTTTATTAACAGTCCTTTAGTAATTCAGATAAAGTGGGATGAACCAAGAAATAATTTTCGCTTGGGACGTAACAAGAACAAACCGAAATTATCGATTTAATGAGGAACGTACATACGGGTAATGTTAATACCTACCAGAGACACATAAGTGGGTTGCAAGCGTTTTGTTTCTGTTCTCTTTCCGCAAACGATAGCGCGAGTTCTCACCACGTGACTATTAGTTGTAAAATGTCAATCCTGTACATTTCTGTTATAGACCGACAAGGATCTTTTGGCCAAGGGGGCGTTGGTGTAAAATTAGGGTTAAATTGTCCTACTTCGAAGGAGATATTTCAATTCAAAAGCTGAGTCCGCACGGTTACCCATAAAAAAACAACTTGGATAAATTTCATAGCCAACGACTGACATTACACTTGATGACAGCGTTAGTTCCGATTTTAGCCGCCGGCCAAATGATTCTTGTAGGATTGTAGCGCTCACGACTGTAGAAAATCGCTTGGCTACACGGCTATGCTTATGTCAGGAAATTCTTATTTTACAATTAAGCAGCAGAATCATAATAATACGCGTACACACCTACGCGCAGCTCTGAATGAACTTTAAAATGTATGGAATCTCCGCACCAATACCCAGTCGACAGTTGTTTAATGGCGCCTATATTAAAAAGGCGACAACTCAACACTTCGCGAACGCATCTTTCCATGCGAATCCGCTAATCGTAGCCGCCGCCGACTACGAACCCGACCCCTGCCGCTACCGCCGGCCGCGACATGTTCTCACCGATCCCCCCGATGCTTTGACATCGCTTCTTTCCGCTCCGGATACGGACGACGACGACGAAGTCGTAGATCCCTTAGACCACCGACCGGTGCACTAATTACACCCCCTCCCCCCGTAGCGACTGTCCAAACCGAGGCCGTTCCTCCATGAGGCGCCCTCGGGTATGTCGCCCCTTACCCTTCTGGCTCGAGCGTAGTGGTTGCACGCTCGCCCTTAAGTCCGGTGAAGCTGTAAAGGCCTCACGGCCAACAGCGTATATCACTCAAACACACACTCACACTGTTGTTTTATGATGAACATTATCAAATCTGATAAATATTATTCTATCTAATATATTTAATGTTATGACTCATGCATTTATCTTATCCATTTGACTTATCGAAATTATTCTTTATAGATAAATATGTTTAGAGTAACATCATAGTATTACGCAAAATAAGATAATGTAGATAGAAGACAACACACTAAATGTAAGGGATAGGTATATGCAAAATTTAAACCAAGAGATAGTCCTCATAAGTTAATTTAATTCTTTACTTAGTCAATTTACACAAAATAATGTTTGACGGAGGATTTAGCGCAGTAGTTAAGAGCTTAAGCCGTTCCGCCCACTGTGTCTTATAGTGGCGGGTTCGATTCCCGTACGGGACAAATATTTGTGTGACCTACAATTATTTGTTTCGGTCTGGGTATTTGTGTATGTGAACTTTCATGTTTGTAAACGCACCCGCGACACAGGAATTTATCGTAGGTTGGGGCTCCGTTTTAAATAATAAAAATGGTTTAACAATGTAAGTACCTACAAAGAAAATAAGTATAGGTAGATACAAAGACGAGCTTAAGTTGAAATATAATTCGCTAATTTATTTATTTCTTTATTACCCAAAGGTTTGCTACCTTTGAGTGATAAAGAAATAAATAAATTAAAGGAGGATAGAAATTATCATTATTTTGAACAAGAACATAAAATACAATCTATACTTATATTATCTATCTATTTATATCATCACGCCAGATCCCTTGCGGGGCAGCAGCGAGTACAGAGTTCCAACAAGTTCTTTCTTTACATACCTCTCTGGCTTCCTCCACTCTCATAGTTCGTTTCATACATGCTCGCCGGTTACGGAGAGTCTGGACTTATGTTATAAAGAGGATAAAGTTGTATGTATGTTTGTAAGAGATAATCTCTGGAATTACTGAACCGATTCTGAAACTTATTTCACTGTTCAGGAAGCTACACTATTCCTGAGTGCCATAGTGGAATAGCCTACTTACATAATAATCGCGTGCGGATCTGCAGGCAACGGGTCGCGGGCAATAAAAAAATCATCATCGTCATCATCATCAGTCCAAATTAGTCCACTGCTGGACATAGGCCTCTTCCAATGTGCTTAACAGAGCCCGATCCTCGGCTTTATGCATCCAGTTCCTGCCGACTATCCGATGTATGTCGTCACTCCATCTCGCGGGCGTCCTACACTGCGTTTGTCAGTTCGTGGTCTAATAAAAAAATACGTGATTTCATATTGTGTTGATAAACCATTAAACTGTAAAATAGCCTTGTTTTTAATTTCCGGTATAAGTCTCACAATAGTACAAGTACCATATCATATCACGGAGTACAGAGTTCCAACAGGTTCTTTCCTTACAGACCTCTTTGGCTTCCTCCACTCTCATAGTTCGTCTCGTCTCATACACGCTCGCCGGTTACGGAGACTCTTGGTATAAGTACCCGTTCCTTAAACACTGTTGGTACGCGTACGCTATACATGGGAGAATTAAAAATTCTTCCGCGAAGCTATATGAGTTATGCAATAACCTCTCGATATTTAGTTGTTATGACCTACGGGGCCGAGACGTGGCCACTCACAGTGGGACTAGTCCACAAATTTAAAGTCGCACAGCGGGCTATGGAGCGAGCTATGCTCGGCGTCTCTTTGAAGGATAAAATTCGTAACGAGGTAATCCGACAAAGAACCAAAGTTACCGACATAGCTCGCAAACTCAGTAAGCTAAAGTGGCAATGGGCTGGTCACATCTGCAGAAGGACCGACGGCCGATGGAGCAAACGTGTCCTAGAGTGGAGGCCGCGACTTGGTAAGCGTAAGGTAGGACGGCCCCCAGCTAGATGGACCGACGACCTCAAAAAGGTCGCTGGGACAGACTGGATGCGGAAGGCGGAGGACCGTGTGCAATGGCGCGTGTTAGGAGAGGCCTATGTCCAGCAGTGGACTGCGATAGGCTGATTGATTGATTGATTTAGTTGATATTTAAAATGGACTTAAACTATGATACAAAAAACATTCATATAAGGATCTTCAGGCCTGCGGCCAAAATCGGAACTAACGTTGTCATCAAGTGAAATGTCACTTCATGACAGTTGCAGAAATGCCATTTGCTATGGAATTTACCCAAGTTCTTTTCTTAATAAGTAACTGTGCGGAGTTTTGGCGGGAAGTCGAAGAGTGAAGTTGTCAATTTGTTTTAATTTCCTAAACTTGTGTTATTTCGACTAATAATGTGTAATGTTGGTGGAATATTAACCATTATGTGTTCTTATATGTGCATGAGTGAAGATAATTGTAACAAAGTGATAAAACGTGCCTTTTCGACTTCCCTCAAAACGGCCGTCGTAATTGGTATGTAAAGTATTCACTGCTTTACTGTCCAGGGTGGGGTACGTCATTAATTTCATTATCATCGTTATCATCAAGTTCATCGGGGAGTCGAATTAATTTAAACAAACACGATTACATATCTCACTGGACACTAGCAAAATACGCTTAAAATTAGTGTGAAGCCATAACTTAAAGAAGAAAAAGAGAAGTAACTGTACGGACTTGAAATATTTCCCTAAAAGTAGGAAAATTTTGCTAAATGATAATCCTAATTTTAGATCTGTCAATCATGAGATTGACAGATCTAAAAGATCTAAAAATACAAGGAAACGATCTGATTCACTTATTTACTCATTTCACGTTAAGCCATTCTATTGCCAATAGTCATTTATTAATTTACTATTTGTCAGGTTCATTATGAAGGTTATACGATACTTGTGCCGAATTCTTGAACAATTTGCGTTTATTGTTATTATTCGTTATGATCCAATACATATCACATACGTATCAACTACTTACGTATTTCTTAGGGTTACTTACTAGACCTGTGTCGATCTTTTCTGAAACAATTCAGGGATATGAAACATGGCCGATACAAGATACAAAACAGTTATACTAACACAGATGCCTCATTTCCATCTGAATCTTAATCTTACAGTCACTAAACTTACCATTTTACATATTTTAACCATCTACTTCAGTTATTGAATCACTTAATAATATCATCCATTGGGTACAATGTTCTAAATGACGCAGGCATATTGGAATTCGAATCTTTGCACCGTTTCAGATCATTTGATCAAATCTTAACTAAGTGAGGCACTTTAGCCATGCCTATTACTTTCGAGGCGTTCTTACCGATTACCAAGGTTAAGCAGCGTTCGACTCGGTCGGCTCGAGATGGGTGACCGTTTGTGACATTTTCATATTCGAGCGACTCCGTACTTCGGAAGGCACGTTAAGCCGTTGGTCCCGGTTACCACTTAATGTGGTACTCGTCAAGCCGAGTTGGAAGCCTTAAAGGCGGCTTGATAAGTTCCAACGGCAGGTGGCCACAAACCTGCCTCCGCCAATCTGCATTGGGTGGTGGAGTATGACCTAATCTCTCTCACCTCGATTTGTGAGAGAAGGCAATTGTCCAGCAGTAGGCAGTATAGGCAGATATTATATATATTACTTACACACATATTACGCACATTGATCGTGCGTTGCCAAAAATCATTAAAAAGATCTTTTTTTAAAAATATCCGTCCGTTTTCGAAGGCCATCTTCCGGCTCCCTTATGATATCCTGGACACCATCCGGGTCTACAGTACTCGTCAAGACAAATATAGTGAGCCTAAACATGACAGGGTTATATTGAGTAGTTGTGTTGTTCTATTGGGCACTTTTTGGCTTCATCAGACCCTAAACACCATCTAGTTGTATAGTACTTGACAATACCAATCCAATATTTTGACGGACGATTTAGCGCAGTGGTTAAGAGCTTGAGCTGCTCCGCCCACTGTGTCGAATAGTTGCGGGTTCGATTCCCGCACGGGACAAATCTTTGTGCGATCCATAATTATTTGTTCCGGTCTGGGTATTTGTTTGTGAATTTTCATGTTTGTAAACGCACCCACGACACAGGAATAAATCCTAGTGTGGGGCTACGTTATTATAAAAAAAAAATAAGCCTAAACACGAGGGGGTTCTGTTGACTTGTTTCTGGGGCTACCTTCAGACTCCAACATAAGACCAGCCACTATTATCTTCACCCGTAAGATCTCTACTGGAAGACAAAGACCTCCCCCAAAAGCTTCCCCAAACGACCGGATGTGTACAGACACATCCTCATTTTTAACTGAGTTCAAAAAGGAGGAGGTTCTATGTTCGTCTGTATGTATTCTTTGTTTATGTATGTTTACCGATATTTCCGTCAATTATGGACCGGTTTTAATGGTTTTTTTTTTACATTTGGTTCAACATAACTCCAAGGTGCTCTCATTTTAATTTCATCGGTATTGGACCTTGGACTTTGAAGATACACCAGGGAACTCCTTAACGATAAACAGCACGAATGTTTAAATTCAGTTCTTATGAGTATTATATCAATCCTGTCGGTACCTTACTGTAGAACGAAGTAGAATAATATAATATAGGTATAAAAATTCACCTATCACCTACAATTGTAGGATAAGACACTTTTAAAAAAGCTAAACCGACTTCAAAAAGCAAAAAATAAATATTTGAAGTCAGTGCCAAGTAACTACTACTACGACTGCACTAACCGGTACCGACTTCATAAATTTACTTTTTGCTGTTTGATGTCGGGAAACCTTTTTTTTTAAGTTTTTAATATACGCCCATTCCTGCAACTTCGTCTGAGAGATAGCCCTACGTATGACAACACTATTACGTCGCGTCTAATCAAAAGCAATTGGCAGAAACGATATCAGTAACAACACCTAAATAAAAAGGAGTGCGACCTTCGCACTCGGAGCCGGCGCCACACCAGTTCCACTTGAACCGCTAACTTAATCAACTGTGACATGACTAGTCGCTTTTTTAAGACATCATTGCGGTTCAATACGTCACACGAATTTGATTTATAATAAAAACGTAGTCCCACGCTAGGAATTATTCTTGTGTCGTGGGCTTAGAATAAATAATATATTTAGAAGGCGCGTCCAGTCATAATTGCACGTCGCGCGCTGAAGCCAGAAATTTAACAAACACTCGCTTTACTTCCAACCCTCGTCATGTTGGTAGCCCGGAAAGATTACCACTTTTTGGGGTAAATGTTGATGACATTAGAGTAGATGATAATAATATCATTATTGCGGTGACATGTATTTTAATGCATATTTAACTCAAGAAATAGATATATTTGAACTATTAAGGTTTGTAGTAATTTAATGTGAGGAAAATATATTTTCATCATGTTAACTAAATATTAAAACCGTGATGTAGTTGTTAACTACATTAATACCATTTAATACTGGAATTTATAATAATATAATAATAATAATGTCCGCCTATACTGCCCACCGCTGGGCAAAGGCCTTCTCTCACAATTAGAGGTGAGAGAGATTAGGTCATACTCCGCCACGCAGACCCAGTGCGGATTGGGAGAGGCAGGTTTGTGGCTACCTGCTGTTGGAACTTATCAAACCGCCTATGAGACCTCCAACTCGGCTTAACGACTACCACAGTAAGTGGCGGCCAACGGCTTAACGTGCCTTCCGAAGCACGGAGACGCTCGAATATGAACATGCCACAAACGGTCACCCATCTCTGGCCGACCAAGTCGAACGCTGCTTAACCTTGGTGATTGGTTAGAACACGGGGGTCGCACAGCGTTACGAGCGCCTCAGAATTTATAAAATCCTCAGCAAATAAAAGTAGGGAAAAATTAAATTGTTATACTAGCAACACTAACAAAATGGATGCGTATTTTACTATGACAATTACAGACGGAAGATTTAAATTATATGCACCTGAATGCGCTAGGTACGTATGAAATGTGATTCTATCATGTTTCTATATGAGCTTAGCAGCATGTTTACAGGCAGGAACGACACAACACGCCATAATTCAATTTAATTTGACACGCGCAGAGCACGTTATTTCGTACGACGGTCACCGAGTGACTACTCGTGTGAACGTGTGTCTACTTGCTTTGCAGGTAGTAATTTTTGCTTCAATATTATGCGCGCCCGCGGCTTCCAGTTTATATTTATTCTGAGGTCGTGGGTGTGTTTACAAACATGAAATTCACACACACAAACATATAAACACCGTCACGTCACGCCTATATTCCCTAAGCGGGGGTGGTAGAGGTGTACTGAGTACACCCACTTTTCGCCGACGACGTTAGGTCACATGTAATAGGGGGCGAGCCTATTGATATATACCGGGCACAGTTCCAGACTCGACAGACAGACTCCAGATAGGACCTCGTGATCACAAAGCGATGCGCTTTGCCATTAAACCAACGAGGCAGTGATAATTTAATCACAAACATATGTGATTCAAATTCCATTACTTCCCTAAAATTAAAGCCTTTTGGGTCTTTATAAACATAAAGTTACTGCAGTAAGTTTAACAAATTGGATATACTGATATAATCAGTAACGTATTGCTCGTACGGAAATGAAATATTTCCCAGAAAAAAATGACTAGAGATAGCAAACCCAGATTTCCGAAACGTTTTTTTTTGGGTCTTTATAAACATGACGTTACTGCACTAAGTATAACAAAGTGTATATACTAATATAATTAGTAACGTATTGCTCGTACGTGACTGAAATATTTCCCATTAAAAATGACTAGAGATAGCAAACCAAGATTGCCGAAACGTTTGTTTTTTGGGTCTTTATAAACATAACGTTACGGCAGTAAGTGTAACAAAGTGGATATACTTATATAATCAGTAACGTATTGCTCGTACGTGAATGAAATCATTACCCAAAAAAAATGACGAGAGATGGCAAACCAGGATTGCCGAAACGTTTGTTTTTTGGGTCTTTATAAACATAACGTTACGGCAGTAAGTGTAACAAAGTGGATATACTTATATAATCAGTAACGTATTGCTCGTACGTGAATGAAATCATTACCCAAAAAAAATGACGAGAGATGGCAAACCAGGATTGCCGAAACGTTTGTTTTTTGGGTCTTTATAAACATAACGTTACGGCAGTAAGTGTAACAAAGTGGATATACTTATATAATCAGTAACGTATTGCTCGTACGTGAATGAAATCATTACCCAAAAAAAATGACGAGAGATGGCAAACCAGGATTGCCGAAACGTTTGTTTTTTGGGTCTTTATAAACATAACGTTACGGCAGTAAGTGTAACAAAGTGGATATACTTATATAATTAGTAACGTATTGCTCGTACGTGAATGAAATCATTTCCCAGAAAAAAATGACTAGAGATAGCAAACCAAGATTGCCGAAACGTTTGTTTTTTAAATATAACGTTACGGCAGTAAGTGTAACAAAGTGGATATACTTATATAATTAGTAACGTATTGCTCGTACTTGAATAAAATATTTCTCAGAAAAAAATGACTAGAGATAGCAAACCGAGATTCCGAAATTTTACAAACAAGAAATTTAATGAAGCTTAGTTTAGTGTTTTTTATAATAGAACTTCTATTCCACAATAATAATTATTCAGGTGTCGTGGGTGCGATTACAGACATAAAATCCATATACACAAACATCCAGACCGAAACACACATTTGTGTGTCATACAAAGAATTGCTCGTCCGGGAAATCCGCGATGCAATCAGTGAATCGATCGACCTAAGCTCTAAATCAGCAGACCAAGCCCAAGACCAAGTCATCAAAATCGGGACTAATCGCTTTTAGAAACATCATTCTAGCTCTACCAAGTGTCATTAATATAATATGCGCACTCCCCATCTCCCAATCCCTATCAGCCGATACAGCCGTCCGCGGCCTGTTCTCACCGACCCTCCAGATGCCCTTACATCCCTTCTTCATCTACAAATACCGCATACAGGATCAGACACCGACTTCGTCGGCGAGGTCGAAGAATCCCTTGCCCGCCGGCCGGTGCAGAGTACCACAGCGAAACACCTAGTATACGCCGTCCACCGACTGCCTAAGCCGAGGCCGTTCCTCGTTGAGGCGCCCTTGAGCTAGTTGCCCCTTTGCCCTTCTGGCTCGAGCGTAGTGGTTGCACGCTCGCCCTCTTGTCCGGTGAAGCTGTAAAGGCCCCGCGGCATCAAAGTTTTTGAAAATTTCAAGGTGTTCTACATCATAAAATACATAGCACCGGTGTTAATTCTTTTCTCCTGCAGGACAAAATTATGATATTTTATGGTAATAATAATGAAAGATAGATTTGCCAATATAATCCCAATATAACAACATATAAAAACACCGTCACGCCTATATTCCCTAAGCGAGGGTGGCAGAGGTGTACTGAGCACACCCACGTTTCGCCGACGATGTTAGGTTCCATGTAATAGGGTGCGAGCCTGTTGCCATATACCGGGCACAATTTCAGACTCCGGATTCGTACTGGGAAGTTTTTCGCTAGAAAAACTACATTTGTCCGACCTGGGATTTGAACCCAGGACCTCGTGATCACAAAGCGATGCGCTTTGCCACTAGACCAACGAGGCAGTTATATATATAATACAAGTCAAACAACATATATAATATTTTATATAAATATCAACAAACTAGAGCAAATTCTACTGTAGGTTATAGGAAACCATTTCTTTTTCCCTATCACAGTTTTCCTATTAACTTGATAACTAGAACGAACATAGTGTTAATAGTTAATTAATTCAATGTGTGAAAAACTTGTTAATAATATTCTTTTATTTACATAACTATCAAAAATTTTGCAGCCCGATACAGAAACCTTTTTTGTAGGAAATTTAAAAAAAAAAAACGAAACAAATTGTCCCGACGCGTGTGTGTGTGTGAGTGATGTACGCTGTTGGCCGCGAGGCGTTTACAGCTTCACCGGACTTAAGGGCGAGCGTCTGGTTGCACGCTCGCTACGCTCGAGCCAGAAGGGCAAGGGGCGACATACTCGAGGGCGCCTTGAAGAGGCGCCCTCGGTTGAGACAGCCGCTGTGGGGGGACGGGGTGCACTACTAAGTGCACCGGTCAACCGCCGGCTATGGGAGGGGATCTACGACTACGTCGTCGTCGCCCGTATTCTGAGCGGAAAGAATGGATGACAAAGCATCGGGGGGATCGGAGAGAACATGTCGCGGCCGGCGGTGGCGGCAGGGCTCGGGGGGGTTTCCGACGCGTCTGACTGTCTATCTGAGCACGATAAGCGTAATAACTACCATACGGGTTTCACCAATGAACGGAATGATTCAAGAGGAAGGTGTATGAGTATAATTTATCCGTGGGAAGCCGGGGCGAGTCGCTAGTCTACAATAAGCTGAATACGGAGACTCTTGAGTCTCCGTATTCAGCGAGCTTGTATGAGATGAACTAAGCGAGTCTGTAAAGTGTGTACTCTCTACCTACCCAGCAAGGGATCTGGCTGGGATAATGTACCCGTTGGAAATGCTCATTGGTCATATTTTCAACACACACACCGTTACCCCAAGCGGTGGTCGGCGGTTACTGCCTCGTTGTTCTAGTGGCAAAGCGTCGCTTGGTGATCACGAGGTCCTGGGTTCAAATCCTGCGTCGGACAAATGAAGTTATTCTTACGAAAATCTTCTCAATTTGAGTCCGGAGTATGGAATTGTGTCCGATATATGGCAATAGATTCGCCCCCTATTACATGGGACGTAACAACGTCGGCGAAAAGTGGGTGTACTCAGTACACCTCTGCCACCCCCACTTGGGTAATGTAGGGGTGACAGTGTAAAAAATCTCCAAGCGGGAGTGTCAGACGTTTACTACGTACACCCACTTTTTGCTGACGATATTAGGTCCTATGTAATAGGGGGTGAGCCTGAGCCGGGCACAATTCCAGACTCCGGACTCATACTAGGGATTTTTCGTTAGATAAATTACTTTTTCTGACCTAGTATTTGAACTCAGGACCTAGTGATCGCAAAGCGCATCATTCGACACTCGACTAACGATGTATATTTTCAACCCTCTCTAAATAATTTTGGATATGTGTGTGTGAATGATCTACGTTGCTTGACGAGGTGCCTTCACTGTTTCACCACACAGGAGTCTTAAGTATGCATGCGTTGTCTGTCAGTTGGCAAAAGTAGTTATTATATTTTCTTTCATCAGTGTGAGTTTTAAAATATAACAAACAAAGTGTAGGCATAGTTGTATTGGCGTATCAAAAATTGCGTTATTTCAGATAAAAAGATAACAGAAATGCGCAAGTATTTAGTAATAATCGCTGTTAGTCACATTCTACAATTAACGTAACTTTTAGGTACAGGAAAATGGTTGATAGGAAAAAAATATACAATAATAAGGGTAATTGTCAGCAGGAAACAAATATACCTACGTTATTAAAACTATAGTGTGGGGTCTGTAAGGATAATCAGCGTTTGGCTCGGTCGGTCTGAGATGAGTTTGTAGCAATTCTAATCCCTCGTCTCCGCCTTCAAATGTGGTGGCCAAATATAAATTTGTAATTTTAAATTTAGATCGATTTTCTATAAATCAGTGTCATTTCCGATACCATAGGAAGAAACCTACAATTTTATTTTCGCTTGTTAACATTATTATATAATAATATTAGCCCTGTTACTGTCCCACCGTTGGGCACGGGCCTCCTCTCAAACTGAGAGGGTTTAGGCCATAGTCCACCATGCTAACCTAGTGCGGGTTGGCGAACTTCACACACCTTCGAGAAACTCTTCGGCATACAGGTTTCCTTACGATGTATTCCTTCACCGTTAAAGAAAGTGCTTACACACATGCTTTCGAAAAGACAGAGGTGCGTGCCTGAGTTTGAATCCGAGACCTCTGACTTTGCAGTCCAATAGTCTAACCACTAGGCTATCACTGCTGATTATTATATAATTCCTTTATAATCTCGTATTATTTTTTTCAAAGAACCTAATAGCCGTTGCAATATGATTGAAATGAAATTTCCGTCAGGCGCTTTGAAGTGGTTTTATTTTTGTTAACATCATCATGCTTTTTTTACGTGGGTAAATCCTCATGGACTTCAGTCTGCCTCGGGGGAAGCTGGCAGGACTCTTACCGACCAAAAATCCCATGGTGGCCGACATCGACACTTCGGGGAGGGGACCCGGGATCTCCGTTAGGAACAAACCGGTGCCCCTCTATGTCGAGCTCCGCAGAGCCCGCCTCGAGGAGGGGGGAGCCTATAGACCCGCTCCCCCCTGCAACGTCGCGGTGATTACGTCGGCATGGGCCATACCACGCCACCGTCGTCCTCGGGATCGCACATGAAGAAAGCTTAGAGCCCCCGCTCTAGCGTTTCACGCCCCCAAAGAACCCTGCGGATGTTTACGTAGGGGGGGTACCCCGCCATATGTAACGGCGGGGGAACATCATCATGCCTATATTACCCAAACAGGGGTAAAAGGTGTTCTATGTACACCCAGCTATCGCCGATTATGTTAGTTTCCAATGTAATAGGGGGCGAGTTTATTGCTATTATACTAGGCAGAATTTCAGGATCTGGGCTCGAAAAATTACACTTTATTCAAACCCAGGACCTTGTGATTTCCACGCGTATTATTCGCCATTAGACAAACCAGGCACCAATCAACATTCTTATGAAAAGATTGCGATTGTTGTTCTTACCGATGACTAAGATCAGGCAACTTTCGGCACGGTCGGTCTGAGATGCAGCGCTGACAGCGTTTTGTGCCAGAATTACCTCTTCTTTGGAAGTCGAGCCTCCCATCACAGAAGAAATTAAGAAATAGAAAAAAAAAACTGAGCGAAAAATATTTAAATCACCGAACACTATATTATCGTCTCGCCCACATCGAACGCGTGCCAGTAATATGAGTGGCCTGGCAGGGTAGCCGTATAAGGGCGAGTGTAATGAAACGTCCGTTTCTCATATTATACTGCCTTTATTTAATGATAGTAAATGGGTTATATACTTATGCTAACACTTATACATAGGTACCTATATAACACATACACAGACCACAGGTGACTGTTTGTGGCATTTTCATATTCGGGCGCCTCCGTGTTCCGGAAGGGACGTTAAGCCGTTGGTATGATCTATCTCTCTCACCTCGATTTGTGAGAGAAGGCCTTTGCCCAGCAGTGGGGTCCAGTGTAGGCTGATATTATTATTTGTATCTCGCTGAGATTCACAGGCTTTACCCGGACCTTTGAAAGACTTGCATCGGGAAATGGGTACAACACGTAGAGGCCCTTTGCGATAAGTTCATGTTATGAAGTCACCCGCTGAGATCAACCGCTGAAGAACAAACAACGAACTGACCCTGGCAGGGGCAAGGACTATTGTAAATTATGGAAAGAAAATAAGGACTATGTGAGTGAGTTTTGATGGACAAAAACTGGACTATGACAAATGGGCGGACACCGGCCATAATTTGTCATACCTAACTACCTGTGGCCGGCGGTGACTCGCCGCTCACTAAATGGGCCTTCAAACGGTCGTCATAAGAAAACTGAGGCCAACACCGGTATGAGCGGCTCAGGGGTGCCGAGGTATGCCGTCCTTTCTCCGAAGTTATTCGTGGCGTTATGCCCTTTAATACTCCCACCCCCGGAGTACATAGACGTAGGAATGCATTACCTTCCACCGTCGATATAGCTCTCACGGCTCCTCTCTGGACGGCCAATTACGGCAAACCTTCGGTTTCTACTCGGCCGACCAAGTCACGCCGAAGTGGGACCCTGACAGACTCTCCGGAGCGCTCGGGTCCGTAGTCCGCACTCACCAACAGCTCGCCACTAGCTGCCCTGCAGGCATATTATTATTAACTAGTGGTCGCCCATTGGTCGAGATTCGACCTACTCTTTCATCGTTTGCTGGTTATGTTTGACATTCAGTAAGACTATAGACAAATAATATTAAAGACAAACAATATTAATCTATTCTCAATTTGACCACAGACTTTAACAATAAACAAAAGAGTATATATGCGTGTGTGTGTGTCAAGTACATGGGAGCGTGTGTAATGTTTTTTTATTGATTTAATGTATATTTCTTCTGTACTCCTTCTCTATATAAACTATAAGTGTGGGAAATTTTATACTCCTCCGCCCGCGCAATTTTCGTAAAAAGGGGTAGAATATTTACTTTGCTTCACGTATTAATATAATGTATATATATATAATGATAAGATTATTTGTTGCAGGTTATTTAACCTACGACATGATTCATTATTACGTGCACCACGGGTCGCCGCGGGACGGAACCTACATGTACGCGATGAAGAGGTACCACTCCAACCATCACTTTATCAACCATGCCAAAGGTATGTATAGTATTCCGCTTGTAAGAAAATAAACACCTTTACGCCTATACCGAGACCCAATAGACGGAGTCTTCGGAGTCGGAGTCTCCGTAAGCGGCGAGCGTGTATGAAACAAACTATGAAAGTGGAAGAAGCCAGGGAGGTATGTAAGGAAAGAACCTGTTGGAACTCTGTGCTCTCTGCCTACACCGCAAGGGATCTGTCATGATGATATAGATAGATAGGTACGCCTATATTCCCCAAGCGGGTGTGGCAAAGATGTACAATTCTATGTCTATAATCCCCGTTTGTGAGAAACAGATTGAAACCATTATTATGTCACTACGTGATAATTGCGCGACGTGTTGGGATAACATACCTGCAAAAGTTATCATGTTATCAATTCATACCCTTGTCCCACCTATTACATATATATGTAACCTCTCAATATCTACAGGCGTCTTTCCAAAGGCTTTCAACAAAGCAATTATTACTCCAGTATTTAAACGTGGGAAGAGTCGGTATATCAAATTACCGGTCTATTTCTATTCTTACCACACTATCAAAAATCTTAGAACGTGTTTTGAATAATTACCTGATAAGCTACTTGAAAAAATATGATATTATTTCGAACAACCAATATGGCTTCAGACCTGGGGGCCGTCGGGGCTGCTTGCCTGAAATTACGATTAACTAAGTTATTAAATTCTAAATATGGGGATGTATATAAATTTAATTTAAATATTATTTATTTAATGTTTAGCGATATATATTTTTTATTGATTTTATGTTGAATTTACGGGTTCTTATTGTATAAATTGGGTATTAGAGTAGTTTACAATTAATTCTTAATTTTTTATTTCTTTTTCTCATTTGATTTAGTATACTTATATGGAATAATTAATTAAACTACTTAATTCGCAATAATTATGTACTGACATTTGTACATTTTAAGCTACAAGGTTTTGTACGTATGATTTGAGTTTAAGAGATACCAACTCCTATAATACAAGCTTAAATTATTTTAGGAGTTGGTAGATGATTAATATGTCTTATGCCTTACGTATAATAAGTTTGTAATAAAAATGTAATTATGATAAAAATATCAATTGCTTTATTTAATCAACTAATTTTACCGTGTACGTCCACACAGTGTTAGGTCCCATGTAATAGGGGGCAAGACTATTGCTATGCTATTATTATGCCGGACACAATGCCAGACTCCGGACTGATAGTCGAATTATTTCTATCGAAAAATTACATCTTGTCCGACCTAGGGTTTGAACCTCGGACCTTGTGATCGCTACGCGCATATTCGCCACTGGACCACTGAGGCAATCATATAAAGTAAATAAGTAAATTAAGTTATATTTCTTTTCCAGCTTTCGGTGTAAGCAGCAAAATATGGGACCACATATTTAGGACATTCGTTGAAGTGAAGAAGCTCGGTTTTAGTTTACGCTGGTGAATAATGCAGACACATAGTGTTACCATTTTAATAGTGCAGCTTGAAAAAAAAACTATTTTCGGGAATACTAATTTGACATATTAACAATATTTGTAAGTCATAGAGCGGTATTCAACGCGCATTATTAATTTTGCAACACTATTTTATTAGTACTTAGTGAATAAGGACTGATTATATTTCTGCCAAAGGAACTTATGCTTATTCCACTGTGAACCTTCTGCCTCTTGGATAATTTGTTCTTAAATTAGAAAGACAACGGTTATAATTGTTGGCACAAGTCGGAGCACAAGACATCGTGGGCGAAATTTCACCTGTGAGATATGCGCATCTTTTAATAAATAAATGAATGTGCATTTGGGTGGTCCACGTTTGTATGGGGTAAATATATCGCGTAGAAGGCGCCCCACCGGTTTTGATAGACATGTATGTGTCATTACCTGTATAAAATTTTAGCCTGCTATCTCCACCAGAAGTAAGTGCTCATCGCCTTTGAAATATACAATGTTTATAGAAAAATATAATATATTACAAAGCAGAATTTTCAGTAAAATAACGTAAAATTTCCTAAAATTAAGTATTTTGATTTTGAATTAGTTATTAGACTTTACAATATATACTATAATGATACATAAATAAAAACCTACAACAAATATTAATTAAAATTCACGTTCTAGTTATATAGTGTTTTTTGTCAGATTATTAATAGGACACTAAATTAGTTTTATTCTGTAGCAGGATATATCTGTAACGTATGAATTTGAACTGAACTCAAAAGAAATCAAAATTAAACATTTTTCACCAAAAATCCAAAATCAAAACTCGATTGAGCACCCTCTTGCGCTAAAGCTAGGCAAGTGAAATTTCATATCGTTATTACTACAGAAACAAATTCATGGGATCAGCCACCCCATGAATTCCAATAAAAAAATAAGTTGGACCACCCTAATGTACACCATGCATGTTGCCTTTACGCATTAGTTGCACTCATTTTGCACCAGATAAAGGTTACTGTTAGAGTTAACTTTCACTACCCATGTGAAAAGTTCTTAAGACTCAAATTTAATTGTTTTCATGTACAATTTTATCAACTCCGACTAAAAATCAAAAACTTTTTAGTCTATCAAATACCACAATGACATTCCTTGTTTCTCATACTCTTCTGTGCTTTCGGCTAAACTTGCGGCTTGTGCTGGCAATTGTATTTTAAATTTGTTAGTAGGTTTTGTACTTTTAAGCCGTCGAAAAAAATGTCTCGTGACCATTCAGCCTCTTGGATTATAGATTAGCCAACTGCTGACAACATTAGCCGTTAGGAGATTGCAGTTTTAATATGTTTTAGCTACATCGACAAATATATATTTTCTTAGCTCTTTACAAGTCAAATAATCTTTTTGTTAATATATACCCTGCTTTAAATATGATTAATCGATAAATCTAAGAAAAAAAAACCGTCAAATCGTTTGAGAATAGATATTAAATCGTTATCTATTATATTGTCACCAAAAAAATGTCTCCTGACCTTATAAACCAGTGTTTCAAGGATTTCAGAGGTCAAAGTAAATGGTACAAGTCACGTCTAAGTACATTCTAAAATCTTATCCACCGTTTTACATTCTAGTTTTATTGTACTTTGAAAATGTGTTTTTAATACACTTTGAGTAGTTAAGTATTTATTTTGTTGGTAGTACCTAAGTATGCCTGGGAAAAGTAGTTAAGAGCCTACCGCGATCAATTATTTATCGACCGAGAGAGAGAGTGATGCAATTACTTTAGAAAATAAACGAAGTATGAGCAAAAATAAATTTTATCATTTTGTAAAAGTAGAAAGAAATAAAAAAACTGTGTTACAAGAACTATGCTGCAGTTATTCTCTGTGTTAAAGTAAATTCTATTAACTAGTTCTTAAACGTTTCGCGTTGGAATGAGAAAAAGTAAAGTAATAGAGCCGACTTTAGATATTTTTTTCTGTCGAGAAAAGGACATTGTTCTGCGCCCATACATGATTTGCCTCAGAACCAAAGGCAATGATAATTTTATGATTTCAAATCACCCATAAATTCTCTTAAGGCACTATTATGAAACTGACAAGCGGGGGAATTGCAATATTGCACAAAAAGTATTAGATTTTAAGGTTATAATTCAGTAGTCATTAAAACGTATGAGGTTATATTGTGTGTGTTGACATTCATTGAAGATGTCGGCGACTTCGATAGAAGTACTTACAATACTTTGAAATATTCGTTTTAGATTGCAAATTGTCCGTTAGATAAGGATATTTGCCATTATTTTAATAAAATATATAAATAGTGATGGCGTGGGTCAAATGTTTGTTTGTTCTGGGGCAATTTTCGACCATGTCCTTTCATTTAATCGTGTATTTCTTTTACCAGATCCTAAAATATAGATTCGAAATGCATATTTCTTAATATTAAGTCTCTTATTCATATACTTCTTGAAGTGCATGGCGTTCAAAGACCCGTGATTTTCGCGATAGTCTCTTAAGTCGTGGCGATCTTTGAGAGAGGCCTACCTACGTCCTGCAGTGAATGTCTGTCGGCTGACGATGATGAAGATAAGCCATTTTTAATATTACCAAGTGATAGGTACAAAGAACCTGTTGGAACCCTTTACTCTCTGACCACCCCGCAAGGGATCTGGGGAGATGATATAGATAGGTACAAAGATAGATAGATAGAATATAGGTATAAATTAAATATTTTTTCACGCCTTTTAACACCGATTGTATGTTGTATTGACATTAGTTCGATATTTTGGTATAAATGTGACGACAAGCTGTTAAAATGTTAACTTTCTCTCTTCTTTATCATAATATATTTCTTTAGGCTCACTTCTATAAACCAGGGTCAGCGCTACCTATTGACTAACTCCAGGTTTAATTGCCTTCAACTTAACGTTATAACTTCGAGTTAGACAACAGGCAACGCTAACCCTGGTTCGATCAAGTGGGCCTTATTTAAATATATAAATATATATTTTTAAGACACGCTTTTTTTATTTATTTGACCTAAATATAAGGTAAATTAGACAATCCACAAATTTAACTTAATTACCTTTAGTCGAAAATATTTAATTGATGTTATAATAATTCATCTAAGCATGTTAAAAGTTCAAATTCTTAACAATGTGTGCTAGGTACATATTAAGTAGATTGGGCGAATCGGAAGACACGCCATTGAGTTCTTCTTCTTCTTAATTTAATTAATGGCCCCACACTTTAACAGTGTATTTCGCCAATGTCAAGTAGTAATAGGGTATAACAGTAAATTATAAAAATTTGCTTCTTGTTGCCATTACGGCAAAAAACCAATTTGTTTGTCAGTTTGACACCTCTCGACCTCTCTCAGTTATAGTATATTTCACATAGGATGGATAGTGAAAGTTCTAATTGGCAAACAAAATTATACTTTATGCAATGGCAATAAGAGGCATGCCTGTTCCTATACTTATGGTTTTATATAATGCCTTAACACTATTGAATTAATTATTAATTTCGTTTGGCAATTAGAACTTTCAGTACCCATCCTATGTGAAAAATACTATAATGGTTGGTTTCAATTACAGGTTACAATATTCAACTCAAGGATAAATTGGCTTACTGTCAGTAGAATTTTGACAGATTTTCCATATAAAATATGTCAAAATTCTATCCGTAGTAGACAAATCTATCTTTGAAGTTAAATATTGAAACCGGCCGTAAGTCTCTCAGTCACTGACCATAGAGTAAGGACTTAAGCAGACTTTACCTTGCTCTAAGGACTATATTATGGATTTCTAGTTAATCTATATAAGACATAGCGCAGGCATATACACCTTTATATTGAGGGCAGCTACTTCACTCTACACAAGTACTGGTACTGTGATACAAACCATTGCTCCAGTGGAAATCTAGCCAATCAGCAAATCTGAAATAGTTGAGGAGATCGAAATGAAATTAATAATTGGCACTGTACTGTTAACCAGTGTCTTTAAATATATTTCCAAGTTTTTAAATTTATTAGTAAAAATAAATATTACCTATATTAGCAAAAACACTCGAATGAACACTGAACACGTCAAAGTTGTTGTATTTAAGACAAAATTGTAGAAATTTCAGATTGTCTAGTGTATTGCTGTGCCGATGACGCCGATATGATTTAGGCCGATATGATTAGGCGATAGGGCAGCGTTTTTCTTTCGGCGATGCTAACCAGCATGAACGTATTAAATATTAGAGATGTGCGCTTATGTAACACGCACATCAATGTATTGCCACAGATATTTATAATATTCTGTAGAGAGTGTCGCAAATTGTTTAGAGTAGAGTAGCTGTCTTATGCCATGGCAGAGGTGTGGTCCGATTCGGCCTATCCAAATGTAGAAATATAATAATTGTTTTATATTTAAATAAAAATGGAGTCATCATAGTGTTAAAAAAATGTAGATAGTTATGAAGTTATTTTAAAGACACGTCGTGCTTTTGCTTATTGTGTAATATTACAAGGGTGACCAATGAACAGTGCCTGTATTAGTTAAGTCAAGTGATAAAAATGTTATAATTGAGTAGTTAATGAACAAATAAATTTATTACTTATATCATGTGTATTTTTTTTATCTTGACTTTAAGTTATTTAGAACACCGTACCGCCTATATTCCCCTGGGGGTCCCAGAGGTGTACTGAGCCACCCACTTTGCCGACGATGTTAAATTCCATGTAATAGGGGCGAGCCTTTTGCCATATACCGGGCACAATTCCAGACTCCGGACTCATACTGTGAGACAACAAGTTTTCGTTAGAAAACCTACATTTGTCCGACCTAGGAACGCAAGACCTCGTCATCACAAAGCGATGCGCTTTGCCACTAGACCAGAGAGGCAGTCAAAGTTATTTAGTAAGCATTTTAAGTGGCGCCAATTGCCTAAAAAAAGAAAGATTTATGTGTAAAATTCACCCGTGCGAAGCTGGAGCGGGTAGTTAGTATACTAAAAATAAATAATAATATTAGCCCTGAGAAACTGTCCCACCGTTGGGCACGGGCCTCCTCTCAAACTGAGAGGGCTTAGGCCATAGTCCACCACGCTGGCCCAGTGCGGGTTGGTGAACTTCACACACCTTCCAGAAACTCTTAGGCATGCAGGTATCCTCACGATGTGTAGTTAGTATAAAATATTATAATATAATAAAATATGAATTTTGGAAAACCCTGTTTAATGATAGACATGTTTTTGGTCTCCATCAGAACGAAACAAAAAGGGTGTTTATAGGAATAACATTCATCAATTCCTTCCTATAAAATATGAATTCTTATATTATTAGATACGCATGTATTTTTTTAAAAAACGACTGCCTCGTTGTACTTGTGGCAAAGCGCATCGCTTGGTGATCACGAGGTCCTGGGTTCAAATCCTAGGTGGGACAAATGAAGCTTTTTCTTACGAAAAACTTCCCAAAATGAGTCCGGAGTCTGGAATTGTGCCCGGTATATGGCAATAGGTTCGCCCCCTATTATATGGGACCTACATCGTCGGCGAATAGTGGGTGTACTCAGTACACCTCTGCCACCCCGCTTGGGGAATATAGGCGTGACGGTGTGTTTTTTTGAAAAACGTAGCCCCACACTAGGATTAGTTCCTGTGTCGGTGCGTTGACAAACATAAAAAAATCACATGGAAGGACAGGTCAAGAGTCTTCGTAACCGGCGAGCGTGTATGAGACGAACGATAAGAGTGGAGGAAGCCAGAGTCTGGAAAGAACCTGTTGGAACTCTGTACTCTCTGCCTAACCCGATAGAAAATTCACATACACAAATTTCCTACATTTGCAACTAGTCCGGCGTTAGTAACGTATAAGTTGTTATGTAATTATATACGAATAAGTAGTTATAAGTAATCGATAAGAAGCATGCAATAATGGTGTATAATAATTGCGAAAAAAGATACGTACATGCTTTATCCTTTCAAAAAAATAACGTAATCTACGTGACACGATTACCATAGGCATTTAATATTTGTTTTCGTGCCAGTCGCACATGATTAATTAAAATAGTAATTTGTGCGTGTGGATAAATTGGCGGTGTAATGCTTCCGTAGCCATTGTCCTAATTAAAAAAAAAGTGCGTGATAAAAGTATATGATATTTTTTTAAGCAAATGGTGTTAGAATTATTGGTATATTAAAGTGACGTTAATCTATTTGTACTATGAACATGATAATATATTTCGGTAATGTACGAAGTGCGGGTGTGATTTTATATTTGTGCGTTTTTTCGAATGTCTCCGGGTGCTATTTTTCGGGATGGGACTTTCTCACTGATGAAATTTTACCAGCGGTGTGTCCAATTTTGGCAAGCACCACTACAGTCTTAAAGGATCTATTTAAAACTCATTCCATAGGCAAGTTGTTTACAATTTTACTTACCTATTTCTTGGCTTAGTCCAGTAGTTAAGAGCTTACGCCACTCCACCCACTGTATTACGTAGTCGCGGGTTCGTACGGGACTTCACAGATATTTGTTTCGGTGTGAGTGTTTGGCATTTACTCTAATCACTGAACGAATCGGTAGTCGTGGGTTCGATCCCCGCATGAGACAAATCTTTGTTCGTTTACATACCTATGTTTATATCTGTAACCGTACTTACGACACACACGGCGGCTCTGCACCGGCCAGCGGGCAAGGGATTCTTCGACCTCGCCGGCGAGGTCGGTGTCTGATCCCAAACGAACGGCTAACGGCACCCCGCGCTGAAAAAGCGCCCATGCGAACGAGGACTTACTGCCGCCGATTAACGGCGATCTTTACATAGAATATATGAAAACATTGATAGTTTTCGGACTCCGCGGTTGTACCGACCGATTGGCCGATTGGACCGATTGGATATGAATTTTTTGGTTTTTAGTTAACTTAGGTATCTTACTTTTGCGCTTTTAGAATACGGTTTACTTTTTTAAAGTTATTTTAATTTTAATCATGTTAGCAGCATTGAGGTACTTACTGGCTTGATAGTACAACATACGCGTTAAAAATCAAAAATAACAAGTAAAAATATACACACTAATAAAACGAATAATACTTACCTAAGTAGTGAGTAAAAGTAAACACTTCAGTTAATTTAATTAAGTAATTGTGTTAAGCTAATGCGTGGTTTATAAAAATTATTACAATTAAGTACTAGCTTCGTATTCCCATGCGAATTCAAAGCCAGTTGTATATAAGGCCACTCCTTCCCGTGTCGTCACTTAGCTGTAAGGGCCGCGGCCAACAGCGTAGATCATTCCCACAGACACACTCACATCGTGACGACACAAAACTTGTCAATCTGTCGCCAACATTGATATGTGTGGGAACACTTTTTCTGAACTTTTTTTAACACGTCTTTTTGAAAACTTGTTGGATTCTCTCGAAAATGAAGGTTACTTGCTCAGCACAATAGAAAAATGCACTGTTTGCACTGACAAAATAGGACTACGAAATCAGCCTTTCCGCTGCAAATACATATTGCAGTGATATCGACCGTTATAACGCAGCGGTGTCTGTGCCGGTGTGGTCAATTGTGTGTGCGTGCGTGCGTGTGTGTGAATGTCTGCGCGGTTGGTCGAGGGCACATTCCAGCCAAAAGCGTAAGGAGGCCAGTAGTTCAAGGACGCCTCAAAGAGGAAATACCTCGACTTACATAGTGGCTATGAGGGAGGACAAACGCTAGGTGTCTCGCCGTGGTACTCTTGACCGGTGGGCAAAGGATTCTTTGACCTCAGCAGCGATATTGGTGTCCGATGGCGTATGCTGTAACTGTATTCAAAAGGAGATACCTGCGTGGTAGAGGCTTACCTACCTAAATCTTACTTTGTGTAGTTTGAGACTACACGATAAATACTGTTTGTATTATACCAATATACTGTTTCTTATTAGTATAGTCATCCTTTCACCACTATGAAACACATCATAAAAAAGAGAAAATCTTATCATTTCTATTTATTTCTCTTCGTTTCTATTCATCCATGGTATAGAAGAAGAAGGGCCGATAACTGAAGATCTAGTAGCAGAGTGCCTTAAATGTGGTCGCGAGCTGTCCCGAGCCGCCAGCAAGCGCGGAGACGAGCTGGTACGAAACGGGGTCAGTCTGGAAGCCTGCTCGCCGGCTATGCTGCACTTCTTCTCGGCAAAACTGCCGAGTGACGTCAGGAAAGCTGCTGACGTGTCCCACGAGATACTGACTGCGACTAAGCTGCTGCAGATGAAGTTGTGTTCGAAGTATGGACGATAATAATATGTATAATGTTATTGATTTAGAACTGACTGTAGAACTGACGGCCGTTGGGGCAGAAAGGTTCTAGAGTGGCGACCTCGTACCGGAAGGCGTGGAGTGGGCAGGCCCCCCACAAGGTGGAACGATGACCTGGTGAAGGTTGCAGGTAGAAGCTGGATGCGTATGCGACAAAGCAGGTCGTTGTGGCAATCTTTGGGTAGGTCTTTGTCCTGTAGTGGACGTCTTTGGGCTGATGATGATGAAATTGATTTAACTTGTGAGGCGCTCGTAGTGCTGTGCAACAGAAATGTTCTTAGTGATCACCAAGGTTAAGCAGCATTCGACTTGGTCGGCCGGGGATGGGTGACTGTTTGTGGCATTTTCATATTCGAGCATGCTAAGCCGTTGGTCCCGGTTACTGTAATGTGGTAGTTGTTAAGCCTTATAGGCGGCTTGATAAATTGTTGTTGTTTGTTGCCCAGCAGTGAACCAGTATTCAGCCATTAATGTCTTACTGCTGGGCAAAGGCCTATTATTAATATTACTATAAAATGTTATTGCGTCGTCACCAGTTGAAAGACGTCTGCAAGACATTGGTCTTCTCCAAAGATATCAACAACAACCGGCTTTGTGCTGAACGAATGCAGCTTTTACTTGCGACTACACCAGATCATCAGTCCATCTTATGGGAGACCTGTCCACGTCTTCCAGTATGTAGTTGCCACTCGAAAACTTTTTTAATCTTACTCTTTATTCATTGTTCCCCTCCCAGGTATATTAAAAGCTGGGAGGTTACTAAAACCACGTGAACGAACTGACAGAGCTATACATTGAATATACGTAGGGTATAAGCTCTGTGTTTCTGACATCACTTATAAAAACACTTATCGTCACGCCTATATTCCCCAGAGGGGGTGGCAGAGGTGTACTGAGTACACCCACGAGCCTATTGCCATATACCGGGCACAATTCCAGACTCCGGACTCATACTGGGAATTTTTCGTTAGAAAAACTACATTTGTCCGACCTCGTGACCTCGTGATCACAAAGCGATGCGCTTTGCCACCAGACCAACGAGGCAGTTGGTCTGGTGGCAATCACTTTTACAAACTTATAAAAAGCTTTGTAAAAGTGATTGTGTTATGCGCCGTTATCTACCAACGATGAATACTTTTATATTCACGTCCATGATTGAAGAAAATTGAGAATATAAGAGTGCGTGGTGGTGGTTGGTGAATGTTTTTATTTTTAATAATACACGGTGACTACTGTTTATTCTAATGGTTATTAGTTTGCAAAATCATGAAGCCAAAAATTCTATTCTCAATTTCCCAGCTGCAACATAACGCCGAACACTTTCATGTCGTTCCTCGAGCACCAAGTGATCAAAGTCCGCGACCCGGCGTATTGCAAGCCGGTCAGCATCAGCTGCTCCAAGAACAAGTACCGCAGCATCGACGGCTCCTGCAACAACTTACTGCACCCGGAATGGGGCAGGAGAGGGGCGCCCTTCACAAGGATCGCGTCACCGAGATACGCTGATGGTAAATTAAACATTTTTTTTGAAATTTTCCAATAAATAATGGAATACCTAATCCATAAACCTAACTGAGTTATAATCTTTGAGTTGTTCTAGCTGGTGGTTAAGAGCTTAAGCCGTTTGGTTTACAGGATCTAGTAGACGCGGGTTTGGTCCCCGAACGGGACAAATCTTTGTGTGATACACAAATATTTGTCTGGAGGTATGTGAATTTCATGTTTGTTAACGCTCCTACGAGACAAGAATTCCTTAAGTGAAGTTACGTTTTAAAAGAACTTAACAAAACACGTCTTCTATTAATTTTTCCAGGCATATACTCCATGCCAGTGGCGCGGAGCGGTCGTCCCTTGCCCAACCCCCGGGTGCTGTCGACGAGGTTGTTCCACGACCGGCCACTAGGCAGCCGGGTGCTCAGCAACATGAACATGCAATGGGGACAGTTCGTCACGCACGACCTGGTCTTCCAAGTTATGGAGGTGACTGGTGAGTTTGCAACATGCAGCTAATATGCAATAATCCGATAAGAATATAGAAGGGTCCAGATGAAAATCGGTCAACCTTTATCTAGTTACGCTTGTTTTAAGTAGATCAGGACACCTTTTAAAGGTATTTAGTAGCCACTGTATTTGTATGCATATCATTTCTGGTTTTATTACTTTTTATTTGTAAGTATTGTTATATTAATTTTAATGAAGAATACGTATACTCCTCAAATCCTTTCGCATAACTTCAGGCTTCTTTAGTTTTGCTTTACTTTTACCACTTTGGTTATAAATTTGTGAAGAAACTAAAGACCACGTATTATATATTTTAAAATAGACGAAGGAGGTATCCAGTGCTGTCTCGGCAACGGCAAAGACGTGCTCTCCTCTGAGTGGCAGAACGACAAATGCATACCGATATGCGTGCCAGAAGACGACCCGTTCTACCGGCAGCACGGCATCAAGTGCCTTAACTTCGTTAGAAGCATCACGACACCTAGGGATGACTGCAGCCTTGGACCCGCAGAGCAGGTATTATCATGCAATATGCCTTTGTAGTTCTTTGTGTAATCGCTGAGATTTGAAACAAAAATAATGCCATTTCTTTGAGATGGGTGTAAAAAATGACGAAAGGAGTAGAAACTTTTGAAGATATATATATTGTTACGACCCGAACATACCCCGATATCTTGAAAAGTCTTTATCGGGGGATGTCTATTCTAAAACGCACCACACACCCTTAGGCCCCCCAGTGATCTGACTAGAAAGATTTAGAATCCGCGCTTAAGTGGTGAAACGTCTAGAAGGTTCCACCCCTTTAATTATCGCCGGCGCGCGGTTGTGGTATACAAGTACCTATTTGTTAAGGTAAAAAATAGGTATGTAATAATTATACCGCTTTGTGGGCCGCGCCGACTATTATTCGATGTACTTAGAGGGTTCGCGTCCGTTCTAGAACTTTCATACGAGTATAAAAGGAACACAGAGCGCGCGGACACACAGTCTCTTCTCGGAAGCGATAGTGATCAAATCGAAAAACAAGCGATCTAAGTGGAATACGCCAGCGACTTAAGCAATGATATACGGATACTACGAGTGGCACAGCGATTCGGAAGCAGTATTTGGGTACTAACGCAGTAGTACTAGTGTGTGATTAGTTCAAGTGTGTATTTGCATACGCCGTACTGTTTTGTGTGTACAGCGCCTAATAATTTCGGCATTTAAATTACCCCGCTACGTAACAATATAATAGGATATTTTTTGGTAGGGAAAAAATGTGTAGAACATTCCCAGTCCTCTGTGGGAAAGACTATGGTATCTGGAACTCTTACCATACTAAAAACCCTCCTCTGTGGCCTCATGGGACATGGTCTCCATTATGTTCAAATGCGACGTGCCTCATTCAATTGAGCACTTTTTAAGGAACAGAATTTCATCTTACTGAGTTCTTAGATTTACGCGAATATTACACATGAAATAAAACTATTTTTCGGATTTTATCGCGGTTTATTTCGGCGGTTCCGGTAATTAATATAATCAAATCCAAAATCAAGCATAACACTGTAACACCTCAAGTCACCGTGAGCTCATTCTGCGTAGATAGGACCAACAAAAAAAAAATTAAGATGTTTGAGTACCCCGAAAGAACTATGCCTTTTGGACGTCTAACGCCTCAGTCCCTCCCGTGACCATGGGTGCTGCAAAGCACTCGAAACGTCGGGAACTTAAAAATCAAAAATAAACCGCGATAAAATCCGAAAAATAGAATTTTATCTTGTTTGGATTACGAAGAGGCATACCAAGTCAGTTAACGAATACGAAAAAACAATACGCGTGTTCATTCAGTTATATGCAACCTAAATCGCTTCTGACACCTCCTAACGACCTTTAGAAAGCATTGTATCAGTCAATTCCATTTCAGACACAATACTAGCATGCGTGTCTGAAATGGAATTTTAAATGGCCTTAATTTGATGCCAATAAACATTTCATTCTTGGCCTTCTTCCTCTAATTCAACTATAGCTGATTTTTTATACCTACATCATAAAATACGTTAATGATCATCGTTGATTAGTCTGGTATGTTTGACAGTAATTGCAGTCGTAAACTAGAATTATGTTCTTTCATGAAATATTTGAAGGTCTTGGACTGCGAAAGATTTAATCAGTTTATAGAGATTGCCCTTAGTCATAGTATCGTACGATAAAATATCAGTGCGACATAAAACATAATTTGTTGATATATTGTTATAAAATAGCGTGAACACCGTCACGATCATATGCTCCGAGAAAGGGAGCAGAGGCACGGAAACTGCGCATACCTAAATCCGGGGTAATGGTAGGGACTAAATTTAGTAGACTGCAACATTTTTAGCTGCATATCTTCAAAAGCGAGGTATGACAGAACGACGAAATTCATTAAAATAGATCATATCCATTAAAATTTCATCTCCATCTTGGAATGGCTTCTATGAAGATATTCTATACTATAATAAAGAAGCCATTATATATACGCAGCTTTATCCCCATCTTTATTAGCAGCGTAATATATCTACATAGGTACCTACATGCCAATCCAAAATACCTGTAGTTTTTACTGTGTCTTGATACATATCATTTTTAATTTAAGCGCTTCAGTATGATTCCTCCAAATAATTTTGGTGTATAACAGCAGTATCCAAAATCCATTTTTTATAGATGAATACAGTTACAAGTTACATAGACGGCTCTCCCATCTACGGATCAGACAAGAAGTTGGCGTCGAAGCTCCGCAGCAAGTCTGGCGGCAGACTGCGGCAGGTGAAGCACAAGAACGGCATCAGAGGGTTCCTGCCCAGCGTCGAGGACAAAGCGAGCGTCTGCGACCTAAGGAACTCCTCGGAACCTTGCTACCTTGCCGGTAAGAACTAGGATACACCTATTAAATGACTAAATGCATAGTTATCTGTTTACATTTGAACCAGAACCATAAAACGATGGCAATAACTGTACGCATGGACGTATTAGAACAAGGCTACTAGTTTTACTTGACGCCTTAAAGAAGAAGTTACACTAATAAATACTTGGTCATTAAGTTGATTACTTCAATCCCAAGGGAAACGATAGCTGACTGTCTCCACGCCATCGTAAGGACCACGAAGGTGTGAGGGAAGCGATTGCGATTCCCCAAGATGTGTTCAGTCAAGTGAAACGCAAGGGGCACTGGTGCATTCCATTTGGAGATCTTGGAGCCACCGTGTCGAAGGAACCCACCGCAGGAGTTTTTAGTGTACTAAAATTCTCATATATATTTTTCTTTCTTTCAAAGGACTGTCGATTTTTCACATGCGAAAGAGCGTTGTTGTATTTCTATTGTGCACTATTTATTATTTTTAAATTATTAACTGTTTACTATTCTCGTCTACCAGGTGACACCAGAATCAACCAGACACCAACTCTAGCTATGCTCCACACACTTTTACTAAGGGAACACAACCGCGTGGCCGATATCCTGAGCAACATGAACCCGATGTGGAGCGACGAGAAAGTGTACCAGGAGGCGAGGAAGATCGTCATAGCAGAGATACAGCACATCACTTACCAGGAATGGTTGCCACTTAACTTCGGTAAGTCAACACTTACGCTGACTAAACTCTAGCTATGCCCTGCACACTCTTATTAAAAAGTACTCTGCGATATTTTTATTGAAGGACCATAACTTTGCCGCCTTCTCAACCACATGAAACTGCTTTAGAGACACAAGAAAGAGTACCAAGGTACCGGGGAAGACGTAGACTATCTGACCACGAGTTGGTACATCACTATGCGGCGGAGAGGCCGCGGGACGCGGGACGGGGATGGCTGGGAGCGATGACAGCCACGGCAAAGCACTGCGTCATAGTCCGCCGTTCGAAGCATACATATTTAATTCTGTCTCCGTAATTGCCTTGTTACGCGTGTCTAAATTATTATACAGTCCATTGCTCAGTCTACGTTTATTTCCTACTAACACCCGTAGGATAATACTCATCACTTCCACCACGACCAAATAGACCGAGTCTTATCTGAAGGGCAAGTCAAAAGTCTCCGTAACCGGCGAGCGTATATGAGACGAACTATGAGAGTGGAGGAAGCCAGAGAGGTATGTGAGGATAGAACCTGTTGCAACTTTAGACTCTCTGCCTACCCCGCAAGGGGTCTGGCGTGATGATATAGATAGATAAAGGGCCATATCATCTATCTGTAGTGTAATAGAACTGTAACCGAGTCGAACTTGTACAATGAATATTTTTTTGATTCTTTCAATGGGGTTACACTTTAAATATTTTTTTAAATTATTGTCTATCTGTCCATAATAATAATATTAGCTCTGCTAAGAAATTGTCCCACCGTTGGGCACGGGCCTCCTTTTAAACTGAGAGGGTGTAGGCCAGAATCCACCACGCTGGCCCATTACGGGTTGGCAAACTTCACACATCTTCAAAAAACTCTTAGGCATGCAGGTTTCCTAACGATGTTTTCCTTCACCGTTAAAGCAAGTGATAGTTAATTTAAAATACGCACATGCTTTCGAAAAGACAGAGGTGCATGCCTGGGTTTGAACCCGAGACCTCTGACTTTGCATTCCCACGGTCTGACCACTAGGCTATTACTGCTTTTTTATCTGTTGTTTCACTGTTTTTTGTCTATCAGTCTATTTGTGCGTAAAACGACTGAACGGATTTGAATATAATTTGGTAAGATTATGACACATGCTTTGGATTAAAGTTTAGGAAACTTTTTAACATTCAACGAAGCAAGCACTCCGAAACCCACTTTGCGCCTCGTGAGATACATTGGCGTGATGTGTGGCGAGCTGTAGTATCTGCCTACCCCACTATGTGTATGATACTTTTATTCCGGAACAATTAAGCATATGTTACGTTAAAATGTGTGATAATATCTACGGGTGCCAATATGAGTCCTAAATGTTTGGGTACATAAGTGCATGATATGCCTTATTCTGCCATAATCCATGTAAAAAGTAGCAGCTGATAATATTTTCTAGTCATGCAGTCGAATTTGACACAGGTGTGTCGATTTTTTAATATTGGTGTCATCTACAGTCTACATCTATCGGTCGTACGATGCCACCTGTATCCAACAATTTCCAGCGGTCCTTACAAGATCGTCAGTCCATATGGGTCTAATTATTCATTTACATTCAGGTGAGAACTACCTTCGGTACTACCGTATCTCCCCATCAAGCCTGTACTCGCGGGACTACTGCGAGGATGTGAACCCTGGAGCCATCAACGGGTTTGGATCTGCCGCCTTTCGGTTCCTGCATACCATGATCACAGACCACATCATGGCGTGCCCTTCTAGTTACAATGCTGCTTATTTGCATAGGTAAATAAACTTATTATGGCAGAGAGAAGATAAAATGTTTAATTCGACGACGGCTTAGGTTAAGAACTTAAGCCGCCCAATGCACTGGCCGAGTTGCCGCTAGCCCGCATGACACAAATTTTTGTGACCCACAAATGTTGTTGTTTCGAATGTTTCGAACCTAGGTGTTTGTGTATATGAATTTAATATTTGTAAACGCACCCACTATACAGGAATTATTCCTAGTGCGGGGCTTCGTCTGTTTAAAAAAAAACGTACATTTAGGTCTAACATGAAAGAGGATCGACAACTTCGGTCTAATCCGGCTGTTTTAATATGTTACTCCTGAATTCAAATCGAGTTAGACCACTCGTTCCGCAAGTGGACTACTATTATAGGTATGCATGCTGTCACCATTCGTATTATTCAAACCAGAGATGGGCAAAATGTAATCAATTTAATGATTACAATTGCATTTTGTTATATTCAATCATGATTTAAGATTAAAAGTGTAATCGTAAACTCAAACTCAAATCGTTTATTTTGAATAAACCCTGCGGGGGTGCTTACAAAGTGTCATATTTACATATTTTTTTAAACTTCTTAATCTACTGCCGGATCGGAACGCGGCCTCCACTGAGAAGATCCGGCGAGAATCTCAGCGGGCTCGTCTTTCTTGTTTAATTCTCCATTCATTTTTTTTTCATAATTTTTTGTATAGATACATACATTTTTATATTATACAAAATCATTAATGCGATCCAGCTCCAGTGTGGTGCCTTACGACTGAGATATAAGACTATTTATAAATATATGCTATAATGAAAAGCTAGAGGATTCTGGATGGACCAGTCTCCAAAAGCAGAACCCTTTCACGAAAACGACTACTAGAGCAGAAACGTTGAAGAATACAAAATGTAATTGTAATCTATCTCTATCTATTTCATCACGCCAGCTCCCTCGCGGGGGATTGTAATCGTTAATCATTAATATACTATCACGCCTATATTCCCCAAGCGGAGGCGGTTAGTCATTGATCTGATTACATTTTGCCTATCTCTGGTTCCAACCATAAACCATTCTGTGATCAGGCTATTTTTTCCGGCAGCAATATTGTTATAAATCTTATTAGAGCAATCTAATCTAAATCGGCAGACGAAGTATATAAGTATCTTTTGTGTTTTTCTTAGACCTAACGAGGTCATAATTTTAAGGGACTCAAACTGGCAATAATTTTTCTTTTAAATCAGTTATGTCGTCTTTAAATATTTTTAAATAACTCATAGTGTTGAGAAAATGTTTTTTTTTGTAAACTAGACTAAGCGATCACTACTTCAATCCAAGCCTTCTGGAGCAGACCTCAGAATCCTTCGACGATTTAGTACGAGGCATCGTGGCACAGAACGCGGGAGAATCTGACCCGTTCTTCTCGGGGGAGATCAGCAACTTGTTGTTCAAGAGCCACAACAAATGGGGGATGGACCTGATTGCTATGGACATACAGCGGGGCAGAGATCATGGCATCGCTTCGTACAATGATTATAGGTAACCTATTCCAGATTTTCCGTAGGTTGTCTTAGATAAATTGTATAATACCGATCGATTTTCTAATGCAACAACACACCGTCACGCCTATATTCCCCTAGCGGTGGCAGAGGTGTGCTGAGTACACCCACTTTTAGCCAACGATGTTAGGTCCCATGTAATAGGGGGCGAGCCTATTGCCATATACCGGGCACAATTCCAGACTCCGGACTCATACTGAACAACTAGTTATCATCATCATTATCATCTCAGCCTATACTTGTCTACTGCTGAACATAGGCCTCCCCAATCGCTTCCCAGCGTAACCGGTCCGACGCCACCTGCATCCAATGACTTCCTGCGATTCTCACAAGATCGTCGGTCCATCTGGTAGGCGGTCGTCCCACGCTGCGCTTGCCAATACGTGGTCTCCACTCTAGAATCTTTCTGCCCCAACGCCCGTCCGATCTGCGCGCTATGTGCGCCCGTTACCACTTCAGCTTGCTAATCATGAGGGCTATGTCGGTGACCTTGTACGAATCAACAACGAGTACATTTAACAACTAGTTAAATAAACACAATTAGTTTTTCATTATTTTCAATTTGATTGTTTCGTTGGTCTAGTGGTGCATTTCCCGAATTCTAGTCTTATCTTAATGAAACTTTTTTGTTTCTTTTTTTTTTTTTAAAATAACGTAGCCCCACACTAGGATTTATTCCTGTGTCGTGGGTGCGTTTACAAACATGAAAATTCACATACACAAATACCCAGACCGGAACAAATCACTGTGGATCACACAAAGATTCGGCCCGTGCGGGAATCGAACTCGCGACTATTAGACGCAGTGGGCGGAGCGGCTTAAGCTTTTAACCACTGCGCTAAATCGTCCGTCAACTTTCAGAGAAATTTGCGGGCTAGCGAGAGCAAGAACCTTACAAGATTTGGCTGGAGAAATATCACAAGATGTAAGTACCTATGGTTGAAAATAGTAACAATATTAAAATAATATGCCCTGCCAAAGTGTATACGTATAATTCCGATTCAAAGACTATACTACCTTTTAATAACTTGCCGCAAAGATTCTCCTATTTTTTTAAAGAGCATTGCCCTCTGCCAGAATGACCCTTAATTCACATCCCCAAGTCTGCTATTTTTACCTGATATTTAATTATGACATACTCTAACATTCGTTAAATTACAATTATGACTAAAGTCGATAATCTACTAAATTCTTTATGGTCTTATTAACAAATACCGAATTTTTTTTCAAAAGGTATGCCTATGGAAAACCATAAGAACAACATTGAATTAATAGATTATCAAAAGTGTCAAAACCAGCGATTATGAGATCAATGAACGACAATTTTACTATAATTGCAATAGCAGACTTGGTGCCCAGGCACGATTAAACACAAAGCTATTTTATTGTTATTTCGTTCACTTCGTCAAACAAATTACAGTTTAGCTCTTCTCTATTAAATACTCTACTAAAGTATTTTTGAATGCCTCGTTGGTAGTGGCAAAGCGCATCGCTTTGTGATCACGAGGTCCTGGGTTCAAATCCTAGGTTGGACAAGTGTAGTTTTTCTAACGAAAACTTCCCAGTACGAGTCCGGAGTATGGAATCGTGCCCGGTATATGGCAATAGACTGGCTCCCTATTACATGGGACCTAACATCGTCGGCGAAACGTGGGTGTACTCAGTACACCTCTGCCACCCCCGCTTGGGGAATATAGGCGTGACTAAAGTATTTTTCACATAGGATGGGTACTGACAGTTCTAATTGCTAAACGAAATTAATATTTAATTCAATAGTGTTAGGCATAAAACCGTAATTATAGAAACCGGTCATGCGTCTTATTGCCATTGAATAAAGTATAATTTTTTTTGACACGTTCAACTGTCATAGTACCTTACATGAAAAATACTATACTAGCTTTGACGGACGATTTAGCGCAGTGGTTAAGAGCTGAAGCCGCTCCGCCCACTGTGTCTAATAGTCGTGGGTTCGATTCCCGCACCGGACCAAATCTTTCTGTGATCCACAATTATTTGTTCCGGTCTGGGTATTTGTGTATGGTAATTTTCATGTTTGTAAACGCACCCACGACATAGGAATTAATACTAATGTGGGACTACGTTTAATAAAAAAGCTAATAGCCCTCAATTTGACTATTTCTGTTACCATTATCTGCAGCGTATAAACGCGCTCGCCCATCTGTACGAGTGCGTAGACGACATCGACCTGTTCGTGGGCGGAGCGTTAGAGAGGGACGTCCACGGATCTATCCTGGGCCATACATTCCAGTGTATAGTAGCCGAGCAGTTCTATAGGACCAGAATCGGCGACCGGTTCTTCTACGATCATGGAGAGATGCCGCACTCTTTCACTCCTGGTAAGTCTCATTAAATAACTAGCGTGTGTGTGTGTGAGTGATGTACGCTGTTGGCCGCGAGGCCTTTACAGCTTCACCGGACTTAAGGGCGAGCGTGCAACCACTACGCGCGAGCCAGAAGGGCAAGGAGCGACATACTCGAGGGCGCCTTGAAGAGGCGCCCTCGGTTGGGACATTCGCTGTGGGGGGACGGGGTGCACTACTAAGTGCACCGGTCAACCGCCGGCTATGGGAGGGGATCTACGACTACGTCGTCGTCGCCCGTATTCTGAGCGGAAAGAATGGATGACAAAGCATCGGGGGGATCGGAGAGAACATGTCGCGGTCGGCGGTGGCGGCAGTTCAATATGCGAGGCTATTGCAAAATTCATTATGCAAGACAATGTACAAGATAGTGTTCAATATGCAAGATGTGATCTAGAGGGACTTTATGGCGAATATGGCTTGGTTTCCGCGGATTAGGCATAAATACTGAGGCCTCCCTGCCTATGGTCAAAATGAATAATGTTTAGGAGCACTGTTGGAGGATCCAGGGCGTGGTTACGGATAAATGATCATATGCTTAACTGGGGCCCATTAAAGAAAACATGAAAAAACGTGTCTCTTACAAGTCAGCGATATATTAAGTTTCGGAACATTCAGAATTTTTGAACTCGCTTTGCATTCATTCGCTTCACCATTTAATTTTTCTTTATTTAATATAATACTGAAAGAGCTGTCTGAGCTGTAATAGTTGATTGTATGTATGTCAATTTGAGCTGGTTAATAACACTCGTATCTATAAACATCTCGAAGTAGATACTTTTACTAGTATTTAATTTTTAAATAATTTTTATTCTCTAGTTGAGAAACTGTCAAAAGTAAGAAAAGTCAAAGGTATTTCTTTTATTGTTTAAAAAAAACGTCTAGTT
This sequence comes from Phalera bucephala, assembly GCA_905147815.2. Lineage (NCBI taxonomy): Eukaryota > Metazoa > Arthropoda > Insecta > Lepidoptera > Notodontidae > Phalera > Phalera bucephala. Next base: position 34,692,830 of record LR990614.1, on the reverse strand, counting down.
GTCTACATTAAACCTTCCCTCAACAGACCAACTGAAGGAAATAAAGAAGGCATCAATGGCGCGTTTGATCTGCGACAACACGGACGGCGTGTATTACGTACAGCGCCGCGCCTTCGAGGTGGAGTCAACGCACAACCCCAAGTACCGCTGCGACGATTACACCGCCATCCCTTACGTGGACCTCACCGCATGGAAGAAACCAGCTTTCGACATCTTCGATTAATTCCCCTTTAAGATAGGGATTTCGTTTCAATGCTGGACAAACGTATCTCTAGTGAAGCGATAAACCCACGAAGCAAATATGAAGAGGAGATGACCTAAACAGATTTTTCTATAGAATGAATTGTGACGTTGCGCGGGGTGGCACAGGGCGAGAGGGACGTTACGCCCAACCCACATTTGTATTTGCCATCTGGCGGAGACTGGCAAGAACTAAACGGTTCGTCTATGTCAATGTTACTTGTAAGTTCAATTATATTACGGTAGATGGCATTTTTAATATACAAGTATTCTAATAAATTACGAAAAAAATACTTACAAGTGAAATGTGATATTATTTGTGTGATCGGAATGTCGATCCCAGTAATTTTTGCAAGTTAAGATACATAACTCCATTTTATGGGTTTCATTTTTAGTAAAAATAGATATTTCATAGCTATGCGAACTCGAGCGGACGTGTGAATGGAGCGAGTAGCGATGACACACTGAGGTAAACCACGCCCACCACGATGACGTCAAAGCTTTTATGAAATCACAAGGCTCGTTTGTTTAGGCCATCTCCTCTTCGTAGTTGCTTCATGGATAGACAAAGGTCCATAGAATGAAATTTCTTAATTTCATTCCATGGAGGTTTATCGCTTTTCTCTCCCCTGAACGCGTATTCCTTGCCGCGTGGAAGAAACCAGCTTTCGACATCTCCGATTAATTCCCCTTTAATATAGTAGCATTTCGCTTTAATGCTGGACAAACGTATCTCTAGTGTAGCGATAGACCTTTGTCCATAGAATGAAATATCTTAATTTCATTCCATGGACGGTTTATCGCTTCACTTTCCCTTAAACACGTAGATCTCATCGCGTAAAAGAAACTAACTTTCGACATCTTCGATTATTCTCTTTTTAGATAGGGATTTTGTTTGAATGTTTGACAAATATCTCTTTTAGACCTTTGCTCATGAAACGAAATATCTTAATTTCGTGCCATGGACAAAGGTTTATCGCTTCACTCTCCCTTGAACACGTAGGCTTAGAAGAAGAAACCCTTCAACATCTTCGAATAATTTTCTATATAACATTTCGTCCCGCTGCTGATCAAAAGTCTGTCCTTCATTCTCCCTAGAGCACACGTGTGGACAAAACCAGCTTCCGAAATTTTCGATCATTTTAACCTATGTCGTCACAATGCTGGCAGCTGAGCAATGGTCCCTTCTTTCAGTCTACCCTGAACACTTAAACCTCATCATGTGAAGGGAACCACCTTTCGACATGTTTGATTAATATACTGGGTACAAAGGTACTGAATGTTTTTAGAGGAGAATATAGATTAAACCGAAAGTGTTTGGTGGAGAGTGAAGAGAAAGAGTTCAGTGAAGATTAAAGGGAAGAACTACCCTTCACTCTCCACTAAAATCTCTCCGGACAACCCAGCATGAGACGAAAAGACACTGATGATTGACCATTTCGGACAATCCCTCTTCGAAACCATCAATGTCGTCGCGCCATCATTTATCCATTTTGGTCGTTGTTTAGTGGTGATTTTGTTCAATTAATTTAAGTTTGGAAGTACCTCCACATAAAGGACATCTACATTTGCGCTCCAGCACTACTTGAGCGGTATATATTTCTGGCGCGCAATATTATTATTTTTTTTTAAATACGAACCCCCACTCTAGGACTTATTCCTGTGTCGTGGGTGCGTTTACAAACATGTAACTTCACATACACAAATACCCAGACCGCAACAAATAATTGTGGATCACACAAAGATTTGTCCCGTGCGGTAATCGAACCCGCGACTATTAGACACAGTGGGCGGAGCGACTTAAGCTCTTAACCACTGCGCTAAATCGTCCAATTATTCTTCGTTGTGAAGTTTTTATATGAGTTGTGAAAACTATTGTAAGAATTTATTAGGTGAATACTTGTAAATAATAAATATTTTATAGTTTATATCATGATACTTTTATTTAACAACTTAAGATAAAATTATTAGTACCTTACCGGAATCACACCATATTACATTACATTGTGGACCAATTCTATTATAGTTATCTTTATATTGCATTAAATACAAACAAATTCCACGCTAACATAATAAACACTCCAGCGGAGTATAGTATTTCTCTTGAAGGAAGGGTACTGTGACAGTTGTAAGTGTCAAAGAAAATTATACTTTATTCAATGGCAATAAGAGGACCTGTTTCTATACTTATGGTTATATGCCTTAATACCATTGAATTAAATATTAATTTCGTTTGGCACTTAGAACTGTCACTACCCATCTTATGTGAAAAATATTATAGTCGAATGTATTGTACAGAAATATATAATTTTAAAATGGCAGTATCGTTATTCACAACCATTGTTAAAGATATTTTTAAAGGCGATCAATAGCTTCCCATTGTCTGCCATTGTCTAGTTTTCTCCTGTATACTTATTATAATCATTTACATATATTATAGCATATAAGTCTATGCTGCCCTACAGTTAGGCATAGGCATTCTCTTACAAATAATGGTGAGTGTACAGGGATGTCCGTACTAACAGAGTCTTAATAAACTAAAACACTGATACATGGATAAAATGACTGATATATTAAGATCCTTAAAAGATAAATGAATTCAGATAAGTAATAAGGACGTGCGGTATACTTGTGAAGTGATTTGTTACATATTAAATTTAGATTATAAATAATTTGCGTATTGCACTAAAATGACGAGTCATCTGTTATACGGGCTTAGTACATGCTCGTACAGTGAGAGATAATAAGGCATGCTCCACCATGCAGTGCAGAGTCTGCACTGCAGACACAGCCCGGATTGGTGGAGGCATGTGTACCAAATTTCATCCAAATCCGTTCTGCCGTTTTAGCGTGTTTAAGTAACATACATCTAAACATACAAAATATCACATTTATAATGTTATAGTAGGATAATAAAATAAATTACAATATGAACGTGTGACTATACAATATGACTTACGGGGCCAAGACGTGGCCACTCACAGTGGGACTAGTCCACAAATTCAAAGTCGCACAGCGGGCTATGGAGCGAGCTATGCTCGGCGATAGGATACAATTCGTAACGAGGTAATCCGACAAAGAACCAAAGTTACCGACATAGCTCGCAGGCTCAGTAAGCTAAAGTGGCAATGGGCTGGTCACATCTGCAGAAGGACCGACGGCCGATGGAGCAAGCGTGTCCTAGAGTGGAGACCGCGACTTGGTAAGTGTAAGGTAGGACGGCCCCCAGCTAGATAGACCGACGACCTCAAAAAGGTTGCTGGGACAGACTGGATGCGGAAGGCGGAGGACCGTGTGCAATGGCGCGTGTTAGGAGAGGCCTATGTCCAGCAGAGGACTGCGGTAGGCTGATTAATTGAAGAACGTGTGGTTAATAGCTAGTCTACACATATAATAAAACTGTAAGCTAGCCAAATCTGTACGTTAAATATTTTTCGTAATTTTTTTTAAAACGTATCCCCACACTTGGATTTATTCCTGTGTCGTGGGTGCGTTTACAAACATGAAAATTCACATACACAAATACCCAGACCGAAACAAATAATTGTGGATCACACAAAGATTTGTCCCGTGCGGGAATCGAACCCGCGCCTATTAGACACAGTGGGCGGAGCTGCTCAAGCTGAATCGTCCGTCGTTCGAAATCGAAATAATAATATCGATAATATCGTAATTTAATTGGGGTACACTTTCTTATCGATATAGAGGTCGAAACATTTTTTTTAATTATTGTCCGTCTGTCTGGTCTGTCTTTTTGTGTTTCAATCACCCAAAAACTACAGAACGGATTTCAATGAAATGTGGTATGGCAATAACTTATACTGTAAGTTAAAATATTAAATACTTTTTATGCCAGAAAAACGAATCAATCCGGGATTATCGCGGGATAAACCCATAAAACTTTATTATTTTTATTATTGTTAGTTATAAGCTCCAATGTTAAGTTACAATGCGTATTTTGCCTACACATGAATTAATAATAATAATAATAGTACACTTTATTGTACACCAGCAAAACATTAAATTACAAACAACCATGAATCGGAATAGTGGACTCGGGTTCGTCACCTCATGAAGAAACTCTTCAATGGTTAATGGCACGCACCCGAAATTGTTTACCATTTGATTTAGATATTCTGATATGATTTCGTGCATGAACCGATGATGCAGTCAGTCTCTTCGGGAGTGAACTCTTTAACGATGAATGACCCGGTCACGAAACTCTGCATATTCGTTTGTTTAAGGAAAATATGGACCATTCTTGCGGGATAGTTTTTATTTCTCCATACTATTACGGCTGAACGGATTTTAAAGATACTTAGTATGAAGGTGTCTTAGGTTAGTACAGGATCTCTGCCATACCGGAAAGGCCCTATGTTAAATTAAAAAATAAACGCGTGCGTAGCCACGGGTTGTAACTAATAATATAATAATATTAGCCCTGTTAAGAAACTGTCCCCCCGTTGGGCTCGGGCCTTCTCTCAAACTGAGAGGGTTTAGGCCATAGTCTACCACGCTGGCCCAGCGCGGGTTGGCGAACTTCACACACCTTCGAGAAACTCTTAGGCATGCAGGTTCAACACTCACAGTGGGACTGGTCCACAAATTTAAAGTCGCACAGCGGGCTATGGAGCGAGCTATGCTCGGCGTCTCTTTGAAGGATAAAATTCGTAACGAGGTAATCCGACAAAGAACCAAAGTTACCGACATAGCTCGCAAACTCAGTAAGCTAAAGTGGCAATGGGCTGGTCACATCTGCAGAAGGACCGACGACCGATGGAGCAAACGTGTCCTAGAGTGGAGACCGCGACTTGGTAAGCGTAAGGTAGGACGGCCCCCAGCTAGATGGACCGACGACCTCAAAAAGGTCGCTGGGACAGACTGGATGCGGAAGGCGGAGGACCGTGTGCAATGGCGCGTGTTAGGAGAGGCCTATGTCCAGCAGTGGACTGCGATAGGCTGATTGATTGATTGATTGATGCAGGTTTCTCCACGATGTTTTCCTTCACCGTTAAAGCAAGTGATAGTTAATTTTTAATACGCACATGCTTTCGAAATGACAGAGGTGCGTGCCTATTTTTGTACCCGAGACCTCTGACTTTGCAGTCTAACGGTTTAGACCGTGATAGCCTAGTGGTTAGCCACTAGGCTATCACTGCTTACGGGTTGTATATAGTTATATATTACATAAATGTACCATTACTATAAATGTATCTATCTACCGTCCTAGCTGGGTAGCAGAATACGGAGTCCCAACAATACGATTACTATTAAATTTATATAGGTAAATTCCTATTACTCTGCTTATCCTTACCCCACAAAGACGTGAGTCGGTTCTGCACACCATTCCACGAGACGGAGGAGTTAACCAGCTGAGATAGACCTGCGGAGCCTGGTCTAGTGATCCTCTCCAGAAAGGGCCGTTTGTATAGCCGTTGGGCTTCCAGTCGCTGGTCGTCCGTCACTTTCCTATCGTCCAGGTGATGGAGGGATGGGAACTGGGATATTACGAAGAGTCTGAAAAATATACATAAAACTCATTGAGTTATAGTACCTTCATGACGGACGCTATAGCGCAGTGGTTAAGAGCTTAAGCCGCTCTGCTCAGTGTCTAGTAGTCGTGGGTTCGATTCCCGCACGGGACAAATCTTTGTATGATCCATAATTATTATTTTTATGTTTGTAAACGCACCCACGACACAGGAATAAATCGTATTGTGGGACTACGTTTTTAAAAAAAAATGTTTGAAATATTTTACGTTATGCAATACATTGCTAAAATTACTAAAAGGCACGACGGAAACGAGGTCCTGGGTTCCTGGTTCCTGGGTCATCGTCGGCGAAACCTGGGTGTACTCAGTACACCTCTGCCACCCCCGCTTGGGGAATATAGGCGTGACGGTGTACTAAAAGGCAACAGGATTTGTCTAAGGCAAGATCTTCTAGCTAGACAGGTTTTGTGTCTAGATTTACTCGACCCATCCCAAATGTTGTTGGGTCCTTGTATAAATATATGTATGGAGGATCGTCATCTAATGTTCTTGTCCCATAAATTCTTCGTTACGTCAGCACCATCTATAGGCAAGTAGTCGCAGCATTGTAGCCATGTTAGGGTTGCTCTTGACTGCACTTCCAATGTTAGTCGGAAAGGGAAGTACTGAGCCAGAAGGGTATTAATTCATGTTTCGACTGACTCGGCGACAACGGCGTATATGAGAAATATGAATATACGCATATACAACTAGGTTCAATAAAGACGTTGGTTTGTTACATAACATTGTTACCCCGCAAGGGATCTGGCATGATAATGTAGATGTCAAGAATGAGAGATAGATTATCAATAGCCTAGGATGTACATGCTGCATCATCCTACAGTAGAGCCAATGATGCAGCTACCGTGGGGCATCAATAGGAAAATGCGTGTATTTTTTAATATTTTTATACGATAGATTACATCAATAGGTAATTGCCAAAAAAATTTAAGCGTCAAAAACAAAGTGTAAAGGGCAAAAAAAATGTTGAAGATAGCAAACAGATAAGAGCAATTTAAACGCCCGCCATTTTGGCGCGCCTGGCGTGATGTCAATGTCTATAATAACAATCAACTAGTGAACAGCTGTAGAAGTAATTTATTTTTATTTTGTATTTTGCGACTTTTATACAATGGAACAACACTGTATTGTGTTTTTTCTTGTCCCGAGAGGTGCGGACATAACGAGAAAGTGGTGTAAAGTCAGGAAAAGAGACACGGTATCTCCTTCAACTTGTTTATATTGCTGTGAAGATCACTTTAACGTAATAATTAACTTTAACAATTTAAACTAAAATTTTGTCTTTGTGTAAATCGACAACAAAAAATAACAATATAAAAATCTTTTAAAAAAAAAGGTAAACCGACTTCAAAAAGCAAAAAATAAATATTTGAAGTCGGTGCTGGTTGGTGCAGTCGGTTACTTGGCACCAACTTCAAATATTTATTTTTTGCTTGTTGAAGTCGGTTTACCTTTTTTTTAAAAGATTTTTATTTTACAATTTTAAGTGACGAGTGAATTATTTAGTAATATTTATATACCGATATTATATTATTTTGCTAAGTTGTAAAGTAAGGTACCTACAGGATTAATATAATGACTATAATAACGGAATCTATACATTCGTGCTGTTCGCCATTAAGGAGTTCCCTCTTGTATCTTCAAAGTCCAAGGTCCAATACCAATGACAATAAAATAGGACCACCTCAAAACTATATTGAACCAAATGCAAAATGAATCATAAAAATCGGTTCATAAGCAAAGGAGTTATAAAAAAAGACCGAATTATGAACCTCCTTTTTTGAAGTTGGCTAATATACTGCTTAGTTCTATAGAAGGGTACCTATAGGATTGACGTAATACCCATAATATCTCAATTTTCACATGCCTATTGTATGTCGTTAAGGAGTTCCCTAGTGTATCTTCTAAGTCCAAGGTCCAATGCCAATGAAATTAAAATGGGACCACCGCGGAGCTATACTGAACCCAATGCAAAAAAAAACACATCAAAATCGGTCCACAATTGACGGAAATATCGCTGAACATACATATAAAAAAAAAAAGAAGCATACATACAACCGAACATAGAACCTCCTCCTTTTTGAAGTCGGTTAAAAACTAATTCAATAGCAAACATCCAACAAATATGCACTTGTTGACATTTGTATTGTAGACTTTGACGTCATATTGAATCTGACCAATAGCGTGACGTTCCAGCTACTTTGAATATCCCACTCATTTTTTGTACTTTCAATAATTATTTTCTTAATCAAAAAGTAGTTATATTAATAAAATATTGGTATAGACATCATCCTGATGCGATAAAGTTTGTAAAAAAATATTTGACCCTTATTTGAATTCCACGCATATTCCCTGTCAGATCTGTTTAAAAAAACGATAAGTATAGCTTACCTATACTGCAGGTATTCATAAAATGTGCCTCCGTTGAAATAGCTAGGCGCGGCAGGGTTGCCCATCAGCGATAGATACTGCAGGTTGGCACAAGATTCTTTCAGCTTGCCCACCCACGGGTACAGAGACGCAATTTTGCAGCGATTCAACCTGCACCATTAAATATAACTACAAGGTGTAACATAATAAACGCAAGACCTCAGACACCCCGATTAGAAAATTGCGTCTTAAAGTCAAAACGAACACCAAATTTTCAAATTTAAAGGTTTTTACCCTTTTTTAAAGCACTTTTATACCCCAATTAACAATGAAACTTGTACGTGTATGTGTGCGTTTTGAGAAATACGTTTTAGGAATGCGTTTAGAATCTTCTTTTTGCTATGAATCAAGAATAAATTTAACTTTTTATAGCGCACTGATGGAGTAAAACGATTTTTTGCAAATTTAAAAAAAATGTAAAATACATTAAAAATTCAGTTACCGATTTAGAACAAACTACTTTCAGGTCTTGCGTTTATTATGTTACAGCTTGTATATAATTAGCTTTCAATTGTCCAAAATCATCTTAAAAATATTTTCTATTCCACTGCCCGTATACTGGTGTAGGAAAAAACTATATTAAATTTTATAATTGTTTTTTTTTTACTTTTGATATAGATAGCATCTCTGATTCAAACCCAGGCACGCACCTTTACCTTTTCGAAAGCATATGCGTATTAAAAATTAATTATCACTTGCTCTAAAGGTGATGGAAAACATCTTGAGGAAACCTGCATGCCAAAGAGTTTCTCAAAGGTGTGTGAAGTTCGCCAACCGCAGTGGGCCAGCGTGGTGGACTATAGCCTAAACCCTCTGTTTGAGAGGAGGCCCGTGCCTAACGGTGGGTCAGTTTCTTAACAGGGCTAATATTATATTATATAGATAGCTTTTATATGTGGCTTAGTGTCTGACTGTTTTTGATAATGGAAAGTATCTTCTTCCAAAATATAGTATTAAATCATAAATTAAAATTATGGTTTACCATAATAACTCCAATTTTGGTAATGGTGGTAAGCAGCAATTCTCTGTAATGGGATTCCCATCAGCAATAAGGGATGACAGGTTCTTAAAGTAGACTAGAGCATCCAAGTTACTGAAAAATTAATTGAAATGCACTAAAAATATGGTTCAACATCCAAAATCTACACATTACTTTGACTACTTTTCATACTACTATAAATAAAATATAATGTAAATTAAGTACCCATATATAATATAGAGAGAGAGGGAGGAGAGAGTGGAGGAAGCCAGAGAGGTATGTAAGGAAAGAACCTGTTGGAACTCTGTACTCTCTGCTTACCCCACAAGGGATCTCGCGTGATAATATAGATAGATAGATATATAATATATGGGTGCATTCGCAACATAATTTTCACAGGCACAAAGACAACTAAAAGAGGTCTCACAAAGATTTGTTCATATGAGGATTAAATGTAAGACCACTTGATCAAGTATTGGTCAATCCATGAAACAGTGTTCCACCCTTCTTCCCTACACACTTAGTGACATTATTGTTATATTACACATCGCACCTTCAGAACTAGTGACTTATCTCAAACAATCAAGTTTTTGGTAAACTAATCGTGTCCCTTTAGAACCAAGCGGCACGAGTAGGAGGGAAAGTGAATGAGACCGAATTATCGTATCACATGTCCTCTGTCATTGCGACGCTCTGGCCGCGCGGCGAATGAAGCTACTGGGATTGGCCTATCGAAATCCAGAAGAACTACGGCTCTGCCCACCTGCTGGGATTTACAACCTGATACAGGGAGTATTGGACACGTCAGGTACGTAAGAGCAATCGGGCAAGGACAGCATAAAAGATCCCATCGGGTCAAAGTGCGCCAGAGGTCTCCTCGGTCCGGTAAGCCAACGCCCAACACTAAGATAAGATCGTATTGCTTAATTCTACCATATAAACGCTGCTGTTTAAATATTCACCAGATAGAGCGTACATTTTAATGGCCTTCTATAACCGTAACTCGATTTCTTAGATTTTTTAGTTAAGTCTATACCGTTCTGAAAATGCGATATGTATTATGATTTTGTAACTATCGAACTAACACACTAGCAGAATATTGTTTATAGTACTTTTTATCTTTGACTGCCTCGTTTATCACGAGGTCCTGGGTTCGAAGCCTACGTCGGACAAATGTAATTTTTCTAAAACGATAAATTCGTGCCTGGTATATGGCAATAGGCTCGCCCCCTATTACATGGGACCTAACATCGTCGGCAAAACGTGGGTGTTCTCAGTACTCCTCTGCCACCCGCTTGGCGAATATAGGCGTGCCGAAATGACTTCTTTTTGTTTTTGCTAGCAAGAATTATTCATATTTAATTATGAACACTAAAAGATTTAAAAAAATCTGTTACAGTAAAGAGTCCATTATTTCTACTAAAAAAAGAGCATAAACTCAAACTCAAATAATTTATCTATACTAATATTATAAAGAGGTAAAGTTTGGATGTTGGGGGTAATCTCAGGTACTACTGATCCGATTTTAATGATTCTTTCACCATTGGAAAGCTACCTTATCCAGGGCGGCCCCCAGCTAGATGGACCGACGACCTCAAAAAGGTCGCTGGAACAGACTGGATGCGGAAGGCGGAGGAACGTGTGCAATGGCGCGTGTTAGGAGAGGCCTATGTCCAGCAGTGGACTGCGATAGGCTGATTGATTGATTGTTTGATTTTATGTTCCCGACATTTCGAGTGCTTTGCAGCACCAATGGTCACGTCAGGATCTTAAAAATCAAAAATAAATCGCGATAAAATCCTACAAAGGAAGTAACTTACGTGATTTTGTTATGACTGATATCAAGATATCTTATATGCTCGGAAAACCTCTCCACAATGGTTTTGGGTATTTCAAACAGTCTTTCGTATGCCAGTGTGAGTTTGGTTGTCTCCTCCTCATTTTCTGTGCTGGTATCTGCTGACCTGGAAATTGGTAAGTTAAAAATAATATTATTATCATAAGAAAAAGCCCTTAAAACCGGTTCATAAACAAAGAATTATTTAAAACACACACAAATTGGGAAATTCCTGCATTTTTGGAGTCGCTTAATATTCTGCTTAGTTCTATAGTAAGGCCAGATTATTATATTATGCATAATAAATCAATCTACACATTTGTATTGCTTGTTATTAAGGAGTTCCCTGGAGTATCTCCAAAGTCCAAAATCCAATACCAATGAAAATTACAAATACCCAAAGCAAGAAGTCATCAAAATTGATTCATTAAGTTATGCCTGAGGATACCTTCTCAGTCCTTCTTTGACATTGGTTACACAAATTTTAAATAGTCTGTGTAAAAAAAAAAAAAAAAAATACCGTCACGCCCAGAGGGGGTGGCAGAGGTGTACTGAGTACACCCACGTTTCGCCGACGATGTTAGGTCCCATGTAATAGGGGGCGAGCCTATTGCCATATATCGGGCACAATTCCAGATTCCGGACTCATACTGGGAATTTTTCGTTAGAAAAACTACATTTGTCCGACCTAGGATTTGAACCCAGGACCTCGTGATCACAAAGCGATGCGCTTTGCCACCAGACCAACGAGACAGTCTGTGTTAATTATAAATTTAATGTTTTTTATTAATTTTACCAAAAAAAAATGCTATTTCAAAGAAAATAAAAATATTGACACTTGCCAAAATGTATAGAACAGTTTAGTGGCTGTTTCCCTACAATAAAAATATTTTATTATAAAAGTTTTTGTTTCAATGATGTTAGTAATACTACTACTAGGTTATTAGAGGTTTACAAGTGTCCGAACGAAACTTCCGCTTCAGCCAATCCTTCAGCTTCATCCACCTTCGGCCCATTTTGACCAAAGCCGAAGGTATCCGGCAAGCACCGAAATTGAACGATATATTACGAAATACGAATGCTTTTAGATAGATAGATAGATAAATTATATTATTTGAATGTTGTGACTGCCTCATTGGTCTGGTGGCAAAGCGCATCGCTTTGTGATCACGAGGTCCTGGGTTCAAATCCTAGGTCGGACAAATGTAGTTTTTCTAACGAAAAATTCCGAAGTATATGGCAATAGACTCGCTCCCTATTACATGGGACCTAACATCGTCGGCGGAATGTGGGTTTACTCAGTACACCTCTGCCACCCCCTCTGGGGAATATAGGCGTGACGGTGTTTTCTTTTTTTTTTCAATGTTATTATTTTTAGTTAGGTAATTTTAATCACCTCCTTAAATTAATACAGTCAACGTAACTTTTTAAAAATTTAGCCAATCATGAACTCAATTTCTTAGGGTTATCATACCTTTCGGCATGGGCTTCGGCCGAAGGTTTTGGCGATGGCCTATTAATCGGTTTTGGCTGTAAATCGACCTTTAGTTAGACTATATAAAGACCCAATATAAAGGTATCTGGTGAGCTACTTTTTATTCCCATCTAAATATAGTGATAATGAATCTTACATGATCAAGTCGGGAGGTAATATTGTTTCCGACATGTCAGTCATAGAGTCCACAAGAGAGTCTCTAGACACATCCACAGATATCACTGCATCCTCGGGTGCTGATGAGGTGCTTGGGTAGCTGATGACAAAACAGTACAATTAAAGAAAAAGATTTATTGAATGGGAGGCTTATCATAATGTTATTGACTTTAGCATGATACTTTGGTGAAAGGCCTAATTCAGTTGGTGCTGCTTCAGGTCAATTATGAGGAGATTCCTTACTCTCGGTTCTTTACCATGGGTAGGTTAGTTTGTGCAAAAGAGATATTGTAGAGGCGAATTACAGGCAAGAGAATCTACATTTGTAGTGACAGTTAGGCTGCCGTCAAAGCCATCAGCTCCTATGAGCTAAACTCGGCACTGGCCATGGAGTGCACATACCTTCTTGATAGATGTGGAGCGTACAACACAATCAGATTAGTCTGGGACCCAGGGCACACTGGGGTTGGTGGCAATGAGCGTGCAGATGACTTGCCAGAAAGGGAGAAATGGAGAAACTTGTTGGTCCAGAACCGTTCATAGGCATACCAGATGGTGCCTACAGAGAAGCGCTCCTCAAATATGCCCAAGAACAACACAGGAAAGAAAGGGGAACTAAAACAGGTCTGAGACACTCTAAGGAATTGCTTTCCACATGGTGTAACAGCGACAGCTGGAGACTGCTAAAACATAGTAGACTGCAATTAAGGCAACTAATCGGAGCATATACTGGCCACTATGGCACAAAAGAACATCTACACAAGATGAACCTTTGCAGCGAGGTGGCATGCAGGAACTGTGGCACAGTAACTGTAACCATAAAGCATGTCCTATGCCACTGCGACGCTTTGGCGGCGCGGCGAATGAAGCTACTGGGAGTGGCTTATCCAAACCCAGGGGCATTTCGGCTCTTCCCCCCTGCTGGAATCTACAGCCTGGTACAGGGAGTATTTGGTTCTTCAGGTACATAAGGGCATCAGGGCAAGGACAGCACAAAAGATTCCATCGGGTCGAAGTGCGCTTGAGGTCTGCTCATCCGATAAGCCAATGATAAGATAAGATGGGTAGGTTACATTTTAGATCTCCTTGTAAGTGGAACACCCTTTTCTGGTAGGTAACATAAACATTTCTATCCCGCAAGGGATTTAGCTTAAGGATATAGTAGCAATAATAAATCAAAGAAAAAATCTGATTGCCCTTACTAGAACACTGATAATGGGAAAAACACCGTTAAAATGAAATCAGTTTCATGAACTAGAAAAAATAGTTACCTTTTGAAATATAGATGATAATAGATGCCTAAAATTAATACTTATTATTAAAATTACTTATACAAATCAAACTTTATAGATAACCTAGCCCGAAAAATCATAAATTACTAGTTTCTGCCCGCGGCTACGTCCGCGTGGACTTAAGACCAGAACCTAATATTATTCCGAAGACCAGAACCTAATATTATTCCAAATAAAAAGTATCATATGTGTTAATCCAGTTAATAAACTATCTGTATGCCTAATGTCATCCAAATCCGATCAGCCGTTTTTACGTGATTGAGTAACAAACATTTAACATACAAACTTTCACATTTATAATATTAGTAGGATGATAACAAGAGTCTCCGTAACCGGCGAGCGTGTATGAGACGAACTATGAGAGTCGAGGAAGCCAGAGAGGTATGTAAGGAAAGAACCTGTTGGAACTCTGTACTCTCTGCCTACCCCGCAAGGGATCTGGCGTGAGGTTATAGATAGATAGATAGATAGTAGGATGATAAATTTCTTACGTGTCTCAAGAAAAAGTGCACCTGGCAATTTTTCGTAACATTAACTAAACTTGTTATTAAATATGTGAGTTGGTTGAACTTTTCGTAACAAAACATGTCAAGCGTCAAATCAATCAGTTAACCTTTTTTTTTATTGGGGTATGTATATCGGCTTAGAGTATATAGCCTTTGAATTGTATAGTTTTTTTTTAAATATTTATTTGCAGTGTCCTTTACGATTGTAACACGTCGGTTTTGAATTCTGGTTCTCTTTTAACAATAAGTACAAAATAAAATGATACTAAATAGTTCATCACGAGGTGCACTGGCTAACTGACCGTGATTTGGTTCCTGTTACATTAATATATCTGTAACTAGTAATTAGGTAGATTTAGAGTTTATATTATACAGGCATCGAGTAGGCATTTATGGTTGTATCTAATGATTTTAATCCCACCGAAAAATATAGGTATTGATGAATTTACTCACAAACTTTCGCATTTATAATATTACTAGGATGTATTCTACTTCCTACTATTCTAAAAATATTATAAATGTGAAAGTTTGATGTTTAGATGTGTGGATGTTTGTTACTCAATCATACAAAAACCGCTGAACGGATTTGGATGAAATTTGGCACACATATAGTATATGACCTGGACAATAACACATAGGATACTTTTTATCCCGGAAAAATGTAAGGTTTCTATTTAAACTCAACGTGGACGAAGTTGCGGACAGAAGCTGGTTTTACTCATTAATGTGACTATAAGTGTCATCAAAATTCGTTTAGTAGTTTTTGCGTGAAAGAGCATTGATATATAAATATTTGAAACAGTAACAAACATTCAACATCCATCCTCACAATGTTTCGCATCCTGCTAATATTATAAATGTAAAAGTTTGTATGTTTAGATGATTTTTACTCAATCACGTATCGGATTTGGATGAAATTTGGCACACAGATAGTTTATTCCCTGGATTAATACATAGAATACTTTTATTCCGAAATAATGTAAGGTTCCAGTCTCAGTGGGTGGTATTCTGATGTATAAGTTAATATAACTTATAGAGTTGTAAGTTAATATAACTGTAGTTTCCTAAATCCGTTCAGTAGTTTGAATGTACAGTAGTAACAAACATTCATACCTGCATCCATCCTCACACACTTTCGCATTTATAATGTTAGTAGGATTTTAAATAGGACTTTAGCATGTTTTTTAATGAAGTTTATGAATAAGTACCTGTTTGTATATGAATTATCTACATCCATTGTTATTTTAAACACAGTGTTAGGATCACTACAATCTTATAAAAACATCACTGCACTTATATAAAGTTAAGGATTTACAATTTTATAATTATAACAATAACACAATTCCAGTCAGAATAGATTAAGAACCATGTGCGCCGTTATCTACTGAGTTGACGGAGCATTGGTAAAGGAAGAGATAAGTAAATTGTTTGTGTATGCTGGTACAGTTACATTGATAACATATCGAGGTGATTCCTTTCGTGTCAGAGTAAATTACTGGGTAACATACCTACCTTATTCAAATTTGAAACGTATTTGAAGTGAGTATGAAGTGCAATGACAGATAAGAATTATGTCTAACTATCGTCTGCCTTACATAAAAATATCTAAACAGTGTTAAAAATACTTCTTCACATTGTTATTGGGTACCTGTTGAAGTTCTTGAAGTGGTACTCTGTACCAACTCTTTGCCTACTATTCAGGATCTTTGTCGCGATGATATAGATTGAAGTTCGGCTTGATTTAACGTAGTGATTATATACTCTTTGCTTGATTTGCTGCAATAAAATAATGATTGATTATTATAATAAAGAGGGGCAGGACAGGGGCTAGAAAGTTACACAGAAAGACGCGATTATAGTCTAGGGAAACGTTAGGGTCGAGGAGAAAGCTGATGCACCTCAATGTAAAATTTAAAATATTTTACATCCACACAGATAATCTTTCTCTGTATATCATTACGGTGTACTTCTTTCGGGGTAGGTAGGCAGAGAGATTACTTAGTTTCAGCAAAAACATAATGTTTTGCAAGGATATTTTATTTTACAACATCCTTTTAAAACAACTCGCCTATTTCATGGTTATCACGTATAACGTTACATGACGGAAAAAAGTGGGTTTGAATACATTGGTGTTCGAAAATCTCTGGCTACCTTTACGGATAAAAAAGTTTATTTTTTTAATGTTTATGTGCAATATTTATACAATTATGTCAAAAGTATCACTGCACAATATTGTCAATTGATAAAAAGTTCCGGATCAGGGGGGACTCAGAGATCAAGTTGGCACCGGGGTCGTTTTTTTTTCAAGTATATCGTTCAGGGGTCGGATACCGGTTAATTTTTCAAAGCGGGTTCATTCTCTGACCCCAAACCGAAATGATTTTCGTTTCTGTTAAAAGGTTACAGTTCTAAACCTGAAAAATTGAGGTAACCGGTTCGTCTTTCAGTATCGGTTCTTAGCGTAACTTTAACCGGTGCTGAAACCTAAATTAACCGGTTAATTAGAGATTACTTTTGCTCGTTGACTTTCTCAAGGTCAATAGAATCGTTAGAAATAAGAACATTTGTCCTTGAAAATAGAAGAAGGAAGTCACACCGTCGAGAAAATTGTAGCTGTGTTTGAGTTTATCCGGTTAATTTCGATATTTGGAACTAAAACTAAAATATGTTCTTTGTAATAACCAGTAATTGAAATTAATTTTGTTCAATTTGATAAGGTTTCATAATTAACTGGTTAATAAAATACGTAATTTTTAATCAGATTCTGAACGTTTTGAATCGGTTTTTAAAAACCGGTTCGGACCCCTGATATCATTAGGATACAATTTAACAAATAACGTGATTATTAGGAGTGATCGTAATAATACATAACTGAAAAAATAATCTATTATTAATAAATAATCAAATCACCTATTATTTATTACCTCAGGCAAGCGTTATTTTTTAAGAGTTACTTATATTACATATTGTCCGACCAAAACCGCCTAACAGCCAGCCACGTGACACAGCGCACTGACTGACTGGACTTAAGGTCAATTTCACTTAGACGTATAATATTTTTGTCAAAAGTCAAGTGTTATATTATGCTCTAAGACAACTACATATGATCTATTTTTAAATGAGTGTCCAGTAATGAAAGTAATATATTATTAGGTTATTTATTATGTTCCGCGCCAATATATTTGTTCGTATTATACGTTATTTAAAACGTGTTGGTTACTACGTTAGATTATTTTTTTAATATTAGTGCGGATCACTGGCGTGATCTTGGATGACGTACTTATGCATTTATCGTGGGTTTGTGAGCGATTGCGGCGTCGCGTGTCAAATTGTTTACAAATAAATCGTGGGTTTGTTTATTGTAATAACTGTAAATAAAAGTTAGTTTTAGTTACGTGTAAATAATTAATTTATTAAATATATATTTAATTTTTAACGTTTAACAGCTCACGGCGACGGCGCGGCGTGGTTTGTGACAATAATCAAAAGGCGTCGTTCAACGAAACGAAGAAATAACTATTATTAATAGCGTAAAAAATAATAGGCGTTTTAAAAGTAGCGTATCGTTATAACGCGTTTTTAATATATAGCCGTTGCGAACACTCCTAGTGATTATTAGTGGTTCTTCTTCTTCTTCAAGTTATGGCTTCACACTAATTATAAGTGTATTTTGCCAGTGTCCAGTGAGATATATAAACGTGTCTGTTTAAATTAATTCGACTCCCCGATGAATTTGATGACAACGATCATAATGAAATTAATGAAGTACCCCACCCTGGAGAGTAAAGCGGTGGATACTTTACATACCGATTGCAACGGCCGTTTTGAGGGAAGTCGAAAAGGCACGTTTTATCACTTTGTTACAATTACCTTCACTCATGCACATATAAGAACACATAATGGTTAATATTCCACCAACATTACACATTATTAGTCGAAATAACACAAGGTTTGGAAATTAAAACAAATTGACAACATCACTCTTCGACTTCCCGTCAAAACTCTATTAGTGGTTTATTAAGTTATATGTCTGGGAAAGTATAAAACTTTAAACTCGTATTAGTGTGTTTGCAAAATAAACCTAAATTAAATAAAAAGAGAATACAAATAAAAATATTAATTTGGCAACATTGATCATAACACGTCACGATAACAAAACCAGCTGTTGCTGAGTTGTTGGCAGTATAAATTACGAAAAATACATAAGTTTTTGTTTTGTGTTTCTAAGACAATATTCTAAACAGAAATGGATGTATGTGTATAATTACCTACTAATATCCTTCTAAAATTCGAATGATTAATTATTTTTTACCTGTTTTTTTTTTAGGAAAGCAGCATACCGATTGATATCAACATTGGTAAATTACAAGATTGGCTTGTAAGCAGAAGGCATGTGAATAAAGAATGGCAGAAGAGCGTGTTGGGGGTGAGGGAGAAGATAAACAGTGCCATACAGGACATGCCGGCTCACGACGACATTGCCAGTTTATTGTCTGGCACCCACATAAATTATTTTCACTGCTTAAAGATCATTGAGATACTTAAAGAGACCGAGGCGGATACGAAAAACCTATTTGGGAGGTTTGTGATGTTTATATTTTATTAGATTCTGTACCAAATCTTGGAAATGAAGTGGATGATTGTAAATAATTATATTTTTCAAATTTTGCTTTAACCAACTTTGTTGGGGGTGTATTTACAAATGCCAATTATGAATGCACAAAGATGTAGACTGAAATGAAATAAATACATGTGAAACCCTCAAAAGCCGCATGTTCATGGCAGTTTCCTTGAAGGATGGATCGAGATATGGAGTTCCAACAGGTTTTTTATTTATCCCATGTGATAATTTAACCCACAACCCTTAGTGCTGTGGTATCATTGTCACAAGAAATGCCGGCCATTTTTTTGGTAGCTTATAAGATATTTTTAGCTGTTTGTTTGCTTAGATGATCTACATTGAGATGTGTAGGTTTATTTCTTAGTTATTTAGCGGACGATTTAGCGCAGTGGTTAAGAGCTTGAGCTGCTCCACCCACTGTGTATAATAGTCGCGGGTTGGATTCCCGCATGGGACAAATCTTTGTGTGATCCACAATTATTTGTTCCGGTCTGGGTATTTGTGAATTTTTAATTAAATCCTAGGGCTACGTTTAAAAAAATGTATTAGAAAGTGTAATAAATCATCTGTAAAAGTTTTCCGTAAAGTGGAGGAATCCAGAGAGGTATGTAAGGAAAGAACCTGTTGAAACTCTGTACTCTCTGCCTACCCCGCAAGGGATCTGGCGTCATGATAGATATTTTTCATAAATTTTTCTAATAATGTTTTTTTTTCCTTGAAAACTTTTTTTGGGTTTCCCGGGTGTATATGTTTAAGGTAGAAATTTTAATAGTGTGTGAATGATGTACGCTGTTGGCCGCGAGGCCTTTACAGCTTCACCGGACTAAAAGGCGAGCGTGCAACCACTACGCTCTAGCCAGCCAGAAGGGCAAGAGGCGACATACTTTGGCGGTTGGGACAGTCGCTGTAGGGGGACGGGTGCACTACTAAGTGCACCGGTCAACCGCCGTCTATGGGAGGGGATCTACTACTACGTCGTCGTCGTCGCCCGTATTCTGAGCGGAAAGAAGGGATGACAAAGCATCGGGGGGGTCGGTGAGAACATGTCGCGGCCGGCGGTGGCGGCAGGGGTCGGGGGGGAGATCGTAGTCGGCGGTGGCTACGATTAACGGATTCGCATGGGTAGATGCGTTCGCGAAGTGACGTGTTGACGCCTTTTTAATAAAGGCGCGAATAGGTTCGAGACCTAGATCGGAGTGGAGGTAAATTTTAATAGTATTAGGTGTTATACTTTATAAAATTGTGCTAAAATTAAATATGTCATCATCATTAAGTCCTTTTCTTTCTATTTCAAGTGAAAATTTGCTGTAGTTTATTCATTATAATTTTTCTGCAAACATCAGCAAAAAATAGACAATTCAGAAATTATCACCACAAGCTTACTAGCATAATTAACGGCGTCTTTTCGAGTCAAACAGAAAGACAGAGTTAAAGCTATAATGATAAATTTTGGGACTATCAAGTTTATGCCCTTCTCCAAAACAACCACCTAAACTAAGTCCATTCTACCTTGAGCCACCTTCAAGTTAGTTGCTTGCTTTGCCCTTACAGCTAATTCTTAGTTGTTCCAATTGTCTGTTTCATAATGTGATGACATGACTGCCATTTTGCTGTCCCAACATGGAGGCGGCAAAATGGCGAAATTGAAGTCAAAGTCAATAATCATTTATTTGTATAAGCCAATACATAAGCACTTACAAACGTCAAATATATTACATTATTTACATCTACCACCGGATCGGCCTCCACTGAGAAGATCCGGCGAGAAACTCAGCGGGCTAGTCTTTTAATTTAATTTGTTTGGCCTTTCCGATAACCATTATTTTGTTTTTTAAAAATTGTATGAAAAATGATGCCTACATTTATAAATGTTGCTGATTGAGGAGCTGCTCAAACCTAATCTGTTTTATCATCAAGATAATCCGAAATTTTATAATACCCTTTCTTACAGAGTCTAGTTTTAATTGCCTTTTTAAACTTATTGATAGGCATGTTTCGGATATCTTTGGGTAATTTGTTATAAAAGCGTATACATTGTCCCATGAAAGAATTACTAATTCTGTGGAGAGGAGTGGAATGTACAATCATCTTTGTTCCGTGTATTTACATGATGAATGTCGCTGTATTTTTCAAAATTACTGATATTTTTTTTTAACATATAGAAGATTTTCATATATAAATTGTGATGCAACAGTTAGAATATTTACCTCTCCAAACTTTTCCTTAAGAGAAGCTCTCGGGGCCAAATTGTAAATTGCTCGAACAGCCCTTTTCTGGAGAACAAAGATAGTATTAAGTTCTGCAGAGCATCCCCAAAGTAGTATGCCATATGACGAAATACTATGAAAATAAGCGAAATAAACAAGTCTAGCTGTTTCAATATCAGTTAGTAATCTAATTTTTTTTACCGCATATGCCGCTGAGCCTCATTTACCAGATAATTGATCAATATGGAGACCCCATTGTAATCTGGCATCAATAGTGATACCTAGAAATACAGTCGACTCTACAAGGTCTAAATCCACGCCATTTATTTGTACATTAGTTGCAACCTGTCTTACATTTGGCGTTGTGAATTTAATACATTTTGTTTTCTTCTGAAGGAGAAGATTATTCGTGTTGAACCAATGAACAACCATTGACAGTGCACTGTTCACATTGTCATAATTAAGCAGCTGTCATTTAATTTTGACTAATAGAGATGTATCATCCGCGAACAGCACAATGTCCTGATTATCCCCTACATAGTAGGGTAAATCATTTATATATATGAGGAATAGAAATGGACCGAGAATCGAACCCTGGGCCAGCCAGCCCATTGTCACGTTAGAGCCGGGAGATCGCTTCCTATTAACATCAACCTTTTGAATTCTATCACAGAGATAAGATGTCAAGAGGTCGAGAGCCCTGTTCCTAATTCCGTAATGGTGTAATTTCCTGAGGAGAGTTTCATGATGCACACAGTCAAACGCCTTAGACAAATCGCAGAATACACCTAAAGCATACTGCGAGTTCTACCAGGCCATAAAAATATTTCTCATTAATTCAACACCTGCATCAGTAGTTGAGCGATTCTTAGTGAATCCAAACTGGTTTTGTTAGTATCCAAAGTAGTTTATGACTACTAAAGTGGCTTATCAACTGATTTAAGATAATTTTTTCAAATATTTTACTTAACGTGGGCAGCACAGAAATAGGCCGAAAGTTATTTGGATCCGATCCGACTACCCGATTTAAACAAAGGAATCACTCTACTAAGTTTCATAAGATCAGGAAATACACCACTAGCAACACAACCATTAAACACATGCCAAGTGGGGGGCAATAATATGTATTACAGAACTAACTGTCTTTACAGACAGCCCCCATACATACACCGTGTTTTTAATATTAAGATTATTAAAATTATTTATTATATCTTTCCCACTGACAACCGAAAATTCAAAAGATGTGCTGCATTCTGATACACTTTGTTTAAGAAGCGACTCAGCCGAAGAACAAGATGACGTCAGTTTTAGTAGTTAACAAAGGAATATTAGTAAAAAAAAGTCTCAAACTCCGACGCTACTTCCTGATCCGCTCTCACATTTTTATCACCAATTTTCAAATTAAAGTCTTTATTTCGCACTGTTGTCCTACCGGTTTGACTATTAATAACGTTCCAAGTAATTTTAATGACGTTACCGGATTGTTTAATTTTATTTCTTAAGTAGATAGACAGCACAGGCACAGGCTCTTTTAAAAATTTTAGAATAATTCTTAACATATTCAATAAATTCTGGTTTATGGTTATAAGATTTTTCATCATAAAGTTCATATAACCTTAGTCTATTTTTAAAAATACCACAGGTTGCCCATTCCCTAAAACACGCACGATCACCAACTATGACATTTTTTAAAAATGTTATTCAATTCATCACTGACAATGAGTTATATAAATCGTTTGGGTCATCCCGAAAGGGCAACCTAGGTACTTTCTTAATTAAATTGTATTTAAAACGCTCTAAGCGGCCTACATTCATTGGGACAAAGCTAACCTTTCTCTTTTGAACCTTACTAGTCCTAGGAAACACAAATAACTGACCGCTATGATCGGATTCTAGTTTGTTTATTATAGAATAATACCTAGGTCTAACATTAGTAAAAATATTATCAATACATGTTGCACTAGTAGCAGTTATTCTAGTAGGTTCCAAGAAAACATTGTACATATTTTACGATTTCATAAGAGTTATAAACTTCCTAGTAAGAATATTGTTTTCTGATAAATTGATATTGAAGTCTCCACAGATAGCAACTCTTTTATTTGAAGTGGAGGTTTTAAATAAAATGACCTCCATTAATCGCTCGAAATCATCATAAGGTGAAGATGGAGGTCTGTATACGCACACAACAATAAACTGCTCAGACTCAATACATGCAACTTCTATAACTCTTTCAACAGATAGGCTTACAATATCCTTACGTTCTTTAAATTTAATATTTTTATTTAAGATTTTTATTTAAGAAGACAGCCACCATGTATCATGTTAACTCTGCTGAAACAGCTAGCAACCTGGTGATTTGAGAAATTGAACGTGATCTGGTTACTTTTCAGCCAATGTTCAGTAAGACAGAATATCTATCTTGTAACTATTCATAAATAATTCAATTTCCAAATCTTTGCCTGTTATACATTGAATATTTTGATGCACCAGGTTAATTAAATTTGTTTTATTGTTAAATATTTTATTTAAATTAGAGCAAGAGAATGCCTCTACTGTCTTTGCGTGTAATTTAAATTATTTGAAATGTCAAAAGTTTTAATATTAAAAATGTCTGAATTTAAATTACAAATGTCAATATCACATTGCTCAATAGAAGCAACTTTGTTATTAGCCAAGTTTTTGGCTGATGTATATAAAAAATATGATAACGAACCAGCTATCTGTCTTTTAAAATATTTTGAAAGATAAAAATTATCTTTTGTAAAATAGTGTGAGTTATTAACATAACTGTTAATGTCAATGACATGCATTTTGTGACTATTATTATAGTTATTTTGTGAATTTAAATTGTGCAATGTCATATTCAGCTTATATATAGCATCATTTTCTACCTGTGGCAAGCTTTTGCTATAGGGAAATGTGAACATAACAATCTTCGCTACCTTTAAATTGAGTAACAAGTTATTATATTAATTGTTTTTTGTTAACATTTGCCCTATTTCCCATAAATATTAACACTGTACTGTCAGGGCTAAATTCAAGATTTTATGCATTAACTTGTGGTATGATAAATCCGGTGAGCAATAATTAATAGTGGAGTTTCCCTTATCTGATAAAAGAGTACCCATATCTTTACCAATTTCGTCACTAAACATAATAATTTTATTTTTTGTAACAACACAAGGTTTAGTTTTGACTAAAGGGGTTTCTAGGTCTATGGTGGTCATAAGGGAACTATTTGCAGAAGATGGGCTACTTGGTATGTTGACATGTGAGTGTCCAGTCATCGGAGTACATAAAGACGATGAATGATCCAGTGATAGCCTGTTACTGATGTTCATTAGGCTTTCCTTGTTAATCTTAATGACATGACAAATGATAATGTCGCATAATCATTGCCATCTAGTCTGGTAAAGCTGGTAAAGGCCTTTGGCCTACAGCATACTTATTTACACTCATAAAAACTAATCACATGTCATTTGAAATCTCCTTCAACAGGTATGGATCACAAAGGATGAAGGACTGGTTGGATGTTGTGAAGCATTATGAGAAAGAGAACTTATACTTGGCAGAGGCAGCTCAGATACTGGTCAGGAACATAAACTATGAGATACCAGGATTAAAGAAACAGATTGCCAAGGAAGAACAGCTGCAAGTGGTCAGTAATGATACACATTCTTTTATTTTTATAAGGTTGCCTGCTAAAGATCACTATTAGTGACAACGCTGTCCATTGTTATACTACTGTTAATATGAAAACTATTTTCTTTTTTTCCTTTTTCTGTCTGACAGAACAATAAAGAGTTATCTATCTATTGGATAGGATAACAGTATCCACATACATGTTTTGTTATTGTGTCGATTTTATGATGAGGACTGCTTTTGTAGGCATACTGGCCCTCCATGGGCCACCAAGAATTTGATGGAGTTTTTACTGTATAAATTTTTCATCATTAGACTTATATGCCAGTCTTAAGACATCAAACAAGCTAAAACGTAAACCTCCCGTTTGTAACTTTCACATTATTTAAAAAAATCCTTGTGTGGTTTTATGAAACCACGGTAAAAGTGAAACATATTGGCCTTGGCTGCTCTGGCGAGCGCGTTGCATGTCGCGTGACGGTCGGGCATGTCGCGACATGCAACACACAGACCAAAAAGTTTGTAACGATCTAATAAAAGTTTCACTTTAAAAAGAATGGGTTCTTTTTTACACTAGGAGTTATTTCTGTGTTGTGGGTGCCCCAGACCGAAATAAATATTTCTGGGTCACATAGATATTCATCCCCGACCGAAATAAATATTACTGGGTCACACAGATATTCATCTCCTTCGGGATCGAACCTGCGACTACTTGATACTGTTGTATTGTGACAAATTAATATTCGAAAAAATATGTAAAATGACAATTTGTAAGTGCGCCTGTAGTGTTAATGCAAAATAAATTATTTGAGGTTGAATTTGTATAAAATCTGAGATTGTGTTTGTACTTCACATGTTATACAGGAATGTGAGAAGAAGCACACAGATTATCTAAAAAATGAAGCATCTAGCAAGTCTGAATTCTTGGCACTATGCAAGCAGCTTGGCATTCAAGGTGACAAAATCAAGAAGGAGTTAGTAGAAAGATTGCAGGAGTTGCCTGAAATATATGACAAGGTATGTAAACTCCACATAGAAAATATGGTCTACTAAATGTGTGCCTATTAAAGTTATTTTTACAAGCTTTTATTTAACTTGCAATGTTCGTATGTCCGTCTGTCTTTCCGGTTCGAATCTTGTGATCCATTTTTCAAGCACTTGCAGGTATCTGATTGAGCTGAAATTTGTCATACATATGTGAAGTTGGTGGCAATACAATAGAATAGTACCATAGAGCTGGTCTGATGATGGAGCCGAAAGGTGGCCATAGGAACATGTGAACTATACAACATAACCCTTGTGTTTGGGCTTGTTGTATTGGTAATAGTAAGTACTATTCATCCAGATGGTATTCAGGGTCTGATGATGAAGCCAAAAGGTGCCGAATGGAACCATCCAACTACTTAATATTACACCGCCGTGTTTGGGCCCGTTGGATTTGTCTTGATGAGAACTTTAGTCCTGGATGGTGTCCATGGTCTGATGATGGAGCTGGAAGAAAGCCATAGAAACTCCTCAACTTGCAAGACATCTTTGTTGGGTTTTGCTATAAAAGGTTGTTTTTAAAAAGGCCTTTTAAATTAAATATTTTAATATAAAAAATTGTTTGTTACTGAACAGTCAATTACTCACACAACCTATTAATCTATTTATCCGAAAGTTATGTTCAAACTGTGTTGTTCCAATGATACTCATGTTTGTATTACATTAGTCTTAGGCTTTACAGTTACTGATTTATTAGTGGCTTATATTGAAATGGTCAAATTACTTGCTGGCTTACAGTAATTAAGATAGTCTATCATATAACATCATATCATTAGATGTAGAACTAGAATTGCCGGGTCACATAGATTGTCATAGCTGATTGCTAGTGTCTGACCGAAGGTCGATTTTTGACCGAAGTTGAAGCCGATTAATAGGCCATCGTCAAAACCTTCCGCCGGCCGCAGCCGAAGGTTTAATAAACCTATGAAATTTGGTTCATGATAAAAGTTATGTTGACTGCATTAACAAGTGAAAACTTCTTTAGGCGCGTTGGGCATTTTTGAGATGGGAAAAAACCATTGAACTCGCGACACTGTTACCGTTACCTCTGTATATAAGTATGTACATATATTGTGTATGTACTTACATAGATATACATGGACGTTGTTCAAGTTTTCACTTCTGTCGGCACTCCCGGAGTGCCACTGTTGTCTTTTTTTGTTTTGATTTGGCTATTTACTGGCAATGGCGGGCGGCCGACGTAACGCAATGTGAAACCTGCCCCCCGCGCGTCGCCTTTCCCGCGGCGCTCTCGCGCATTCGTAAGTCGTAAATCGTAATAGATCTTTCAATTTGGGTGCTTGCTAGAAGTCTTTGGCTTCAGTCAAAACTTCGATCCATTTTGGCCGAAGGTAGAATTTTAGCCAAAGCTGGCCGAAGGTATTATTTTAGCCAAAGCTGGCCGAAGGTATTATTTTAGCCAAAGTTGGCAGAATGTAGTATTTTAGCCAAAGTTGGCAGAATGTAGTATTTTAGCCAAAGTTGGCTGAAGGTAGTATTTTAGCCAAAGTTGGCAGAATGTAGTATTTGAGCCAAAGTTGGCAGAATGTAGTATTTTAGCCAAAGATGGCAGAATGTAGTATTTTAGCCAAAGTTGGCAGAATGTAGTATTTTAGCCAAAGTTGGGCGAAGGTAGTATTTTAGCCAAAGTTGGCCAAAGCCGAAGCCGAAGGTTCGGTTGGACACTTCTGATTGCCTAGCTTCTATGAGTTTGAAACAGTATATTTAAAAAAAATAATTTGCTTTCAGATCGGCAAGAACCTCAAACCTCTCCTCCCAGCAATTCAACTATACTCAGCGTTCAGTAAATACATCCTCGGCGACCGGGCGGCTGAGGTGTTGCCACTATTGCAGTATGTGGTAGAGAATGGCAACACCACTGTTTATGAGTGGAGCTATGGGGAACCACCGCTTAGTATAGAATCTGACCCGGTGCTTATTGAGTTGGATGATGAGAGCCAGGGAGCTGGAAACCAGGTGAGAGCTCTGAGTAGATAAGGGCTAAGATTACTGTAAAACGTTGTGAGGTTTTTGCTCCATTTAGTTCCGTGGGTTACAAGCCGCATATGTTACGGTGACGCACGGTGGTGATGTGGCCATACCTAAGAAGAGCATTTAAGGGCCATTAAAAAATGAAATATCCTTAATTATAAATTTTCCCCGAACAATTTTTGAATTATAGTTACAATTTGAAGGAAATTAGTCGTTTATTTTCGTTCACATCGTTGTGACTGACTATGAATATTTCTTTTTCCCCAGAAGCGAAGCATATAATAGCCAGCTACATACCTACCGCGTGAAAGGATTTTTTTTTGTTTTTAAAAAATGTAGCCCCACACTAGGATTTATTCCTGTGTCGTGGGTGCGTTTACAAACATGAAAATTCACATGCACAAATACTCAGACCGGAACAAATAATTGTGGATCACACAAAGATTTGTCCCGTGCGGGACTCGAACCCGCGACTATTAGACAGAGCAGATAGGGCAGAGCGGCTTAAGCTCTTAACCACTGCGCTGAATCGTCCGTCGATTTTTCACTCTGCTTAAGGTTATTATGATTTAGTATGAGTATTCTGAGTTACTTGAGTATTAGAAAAATATTTAGGATGTATAATATAATGTAATACTTCTTCCTTCGTCTATTATGTGTTCCATAAATTCTTTGAGTATACAAATCAACAGCTTGTATATCTTGTAGATTGATTTCGGCGACAGCAGCGAAATAGACTTTGGGTCTATGGACGCGCCGGCAGCTGATATAGATTTTGGAAATGGAGATGCCGCTGCTGAGATCGACTGGGGCAACATTGACGTCACCATACCTGGGGACGTGGTAAGCGTGGTATTAACCCGTAAAAATGGTAGACATGTTATAAGGCTTTCTTAATTTTTCGGTACATATATTAAAGGCTTCTCTCACAAATAGAGGTGAGAAAGAATAGTTCATACTTCACCCGACACTGCGTTTTGGTGGTGGGAGGTTTGTGGCCGCCTGCTGTTGAAACTTATTAAACATATAAGGCATTCAAGTTGGTTTAATGACTGCCACATTGTCGCAGACAGGACTTTAACGCGCTCTCGAAGCACGGAGTTGTCCAAAAATGGAATTGCCACAAATGGTCACCCATCTTAGACCGACCAAGCGGGTCGGTTACGAGCGCCTCCCATCGTTATTAGCCACCGCGCACCGCGCAGTTGGTATATAACGAGTCATTATTAATGATATAATGAAAACAGCTAGCAATACGCCAGACCTGCCTGGTCTGCGAAGTGGGAATAGATAATGAAAGCAACGACCAATACGCCAGACCTGCCTGTTTTGCATAGTGGGATTACACAGAAACATTCATTAGATACTAGAAGTGGTATAGCTGCGAGACCCTATCGCCACACATGTGAAAAATATCACAAATGCGCATTGTGTGATTCAGCACTGCGAGGACCACCTGTTAGTCATACAATAGTACTATAATTGGTATTTTGCGGCACATCCAATTGTGGAGAATCTTCCATAAGTTGTAACTACAGTGTACACTCTTTTTAATGTATAATTTTTTTTTCCCTTATAATGAGTTGTTATACGAAGGGAAGAAGGAAAATTAACCAAATTCCACCTATCTATCTATCTATCTATCTATAACCTCACGCCAGATCCCTTGCGGGGTAGGCAGAGAGTACAGAGTTCCAACAGGTTCTTTCCTTACATACCTCCATGGCTTCCTCGACTCTCATAGTTCGTCTCATACACGCTCGCCGGTTACGGAGACTCTTGACTTTTCCATCAGATAAGACTCGGTTTATTTGGTCGTGGTAAGATATTCTAGGTCTTCCCCGGTACCTGCATCCTTCCACTTTCACATTGTATATCTGTTTTGTCATTCTTTCCTCTGGCATTCTTTCTATATGCCCGAACCAACGGAGCATGCCCTTTCTCATCTTTACACCGATACTATCTTTCATACGTACTCGCTGTCTTACTATGCTGTTGCTAATGCGGTCGGTCAGCTTAACTCCGCACATCTTCCGCAGAGCTCGCATTTCTACCGCATTTATCCTACTTTTATTCTCCTTCTTACATACCCAGCTCTCGCTACCATATAACAGCGTTGGGACAAAAACTCCGTTATGTATGGCCAGCTGCGCCTTATGGCTTAAGTGCCGGCTCCCGAGTAGCTTTCCCATCGCACCATTCACTCTGTTCCCTGCACTCACTCTTCTCTCTATGTCAGCGGTGTATTTCCCATCCTTACTGAAGGCGCATCCAAGATATACAAACTCATTCACTTGCTCCAGCACATCGTTACTAACCACAATCCTTACATTCGTTCTGGTTTCTTCCCTTTCAAAAACCATAATCTTGGTTTTCTTCACATTCAAGTGTAAGCCATTGATCATACAGTCGTCTTTCATAACTGTGACTAGTGTTTGCAGATCAGTGGCTGTTGGCGCTATTAAAACCGCGTCATCTGCATAAAGTAGATGGTTTACCACTAAGTCACCCATTTGTACACCTTCATTCATCGCTTTCAGTCTTTGAAAAACTAATTTTATTTCTTTCAATAGGTTATTAAATTACATAATATACATAACGCTTTTCTTTTACTGGCCATCTTGGCAGTTTCAAAGTTGGTTTAGGACTGATAATACAATAGGTGCCTAGTGGGTACTTGAGCATTGGGCATTTGAGGCAATTAAGAATAACAAAAGCAAAGCAGATGTTTACGACCTCAGGGTGTATTTCTTAGAAATTTCGGCACCTCCATGATTTAGTCGGAACCTTTTATAAGCTGATTGTAAAAACAATTACATTATTAAATACTTGTGTAAATATTTGCTGGCGTCTAAATATTAAGACTGCACGGCACTGAGACATGGTCGCTTACGATGGGCCTCATAAGAAGGTTTAAGGTCACCCAAAGGGCGATGAAGAGAGCTATGCTCGGAGTTACCCTGCGGGATCGAATCAGAAACGAGGAGATCCGCAGGAGGACCAATGTCACGGACATAGCACTCAGAATTGCTAGACTTAAGTGGCAGGGGGCGGGGCACATTGCTCGTAGAACTAACGGCCGTTGGCGCAGGAAGGTTCTCGAGTGGCGACCACGTACCGGAAGACGTGGCGTGGGCAGGCCCCCTACAGAATGGACCGATGACTTGGTGAAAGTCGCGGGTAGAAGTTGGATGCGTACAGCACAAAGCCGGTCGTTGTGGCGGTCTTTAGGGGAGGCCTTTGTCCTGCAGTGGACGTCTTTCGGCTGAAGAAGAAAAAGAAGAAATATTAACATATTTCTTCGTAATAAAGGCTGTTGTGCTATAAAGAGTGTATTAATATATGGGTTTTGATGTAAACCAACCAAATTGATCTAATTTCTATGTAATAGGAATGTTTTCGGTTGAAGTTATAGAGAGTATACTCTGTATACTTATAAGGCTATTACAATTTATAAGAAAGTATATTTTCAGCAATAAAGTGTGTATAAGCATTTGTCTATTTGTTTGATAGTGTGCATATGCGAAGCGTCTACAGTGATTTCTGACGAAAATTTGTGTTATTTCATTTTTCTATCTATATCATCACGCCAGCTCCCTCGCGGGGTAGGCAGAGAGTACAGAGTTCCAACAGGTTCTTTCCTTACGTACCTCTCTGGCTTCCTCCACTCTCATAGTTCGTCTCATACACACTCGCTGGTTATTTGTAGTGTGTTATTTTTACTATTTCTGTAAGGGAATATAAATCTATTTTCATTTACCTCGATTTGTGGGAGAAGACCTTTGCCCCGTGGGACAGTATAGGCTAATTCATTAATAATGAAAATCTGCATTTAACTTAGTATGAGGGTTACTACGATAGTAGGTTTATTCCAATGGTTATTTCATCCAGGATTTGTCAGCGGACATGGCCAACGTGTCTCTGGAGGAGTCTGGTATAGTGGTGGAGGAGGCGGGCGTGGGCGGCGGCGTGGCGCGGGGGAAGGATGCCCTCACGCTCCTTGACAATCCGCACACCAGGAATCAGTTCATCGACCAGCTTGTCGAGGTATGAGGAGTTTGGGATACTGGACCTTACCATAAATACTGGAAATGCCCAGGTTACAGAAGCTTTTATCAGCAACTTAAATACTTGCACCTTTTTGTTTTGCATCAAATGCGATTTATTTCTTGATGTAATATTTAAATATGTTAGCTGCCCTTTGTCGTAATGATATTTTTCAAAATCAAAAGTTTTTTTTTCTTTTAGACCAAGAAGTACTTATGAATAATCAAGAAAGTAAAAGTTAATGATTGCTCTACGACCCGTTCGGAATGTCATTCTTGTAGAGAATAAGGGCAAGAAACTCCATGGTTACTCTTTTAAAATGAGATACAATTCTTTTTGTATACATTGCGTTCATGGGGTATGGGATAGTGATGCGACTCGAGTAGGATTTTGTGACTCGAGTCACTCAGATTATTTTATTACGTCACTCGAGTTATCTTGTTATTGGCTTATCGGACCGAGGAGACCTCAAGTGCACTTCGACCCGATGGGATCTTTTGTGCTGTCCTTGCTCTGATGCTCTTACGTACCTAAAGAATCAAATACTCCCTGTACCACGCTGTAGATTCCAGCAGGGGGGAAGAGCCGAAATTCCTCTAGATTTGGATAGGCCACTCCCAGTAGCTTCATTCGCCGCGCCGCCAGAGCGTCGCAGTGGCAGAGGACGTGCTTCATGGTTTCAGTCTCTGTACCACAGTTCCTGCATACCACGTCGTTGCAGAGGTTTATCTTGTGTAGATGTTCTTTTGTGCCATAGTGGCCTGTATATGCTCCAATTAGTTGCCTTAATTGCACTCACTCGAGTTGTACATTTTATCATTTAATAATCATTTAAAATCCTTAACTCATCAGTGAATTTTTAATTTATTAACGAATATTTAAATCTGTCAAGTGGCAAATTGAACCATACCGATTCCCATAAAGGAAGCGAATACTTTTTTAAGTCTGAAAATTGGTATTACTAATATTTTTTTTTAAACGTAGCCCCACACTAGGATTTATTCCTGTGTCGTGGGTGCGTTTACAAACATGAAAATTATCATACACATTTGTGTATGATAATTTTATGGTCTGGGTATTTACCCAGACCGGAACAAATAATTGTGGATCACACAAAGATTTGTCCCGTGCGGGACTCGAACCCGCGACTGTTAGACGCAGTGGGCAGAGCGGCTTAAGCTCTTAACCACTGCGCTAAATCGTCCGTCACTGCATAAGGAGCGGAGCTAAGTTTACCCGCAAGAGATGAGATGTGTGGCCCCCATTGGAGTTTAGCGTCTAGGGTAATGCGTAGAAAGATGCGTGGAGTTCACGAGGTCCAGTTTCATGCTAATAAAAAGTAAATTCGTATCATTATCTTTACATTAGGCAAATTTAAATTTAATTTAGGTAAATTAAACACACTTTGTTTTGACTGAATTAAGCAATAAATTGTTTATTGCGAACTAATTTGATATCTGTGAAAGAGCACCAATCACATCGTCAAAACATGCTTAGCACGGCGAACTTTGAAAATCAAAGAGGTATCATCTGCGAGTAGTAAATTGTCACAGACATCGCGGACAAAGTTTGGCAGGTCTGGTATATACTAAAAAAAAAGAAGGGTCCTAAGATGTAACCCTGTGGAACACCCATTGAAATATTAACTTCTTGAGACTTGCCCCCGTTAATCTCAACACTGTGTTCTGTTACCTAAGTACGAAACTAATAAACCGAGGGCAGTGTTTTAATACCGTAATGATTCAGCTTCTTAATAAAGGTTGCATGTTCAGCACAGTCAAACGCCTTGGAGAGATCACAGAAAAATACCAATGGCATTCTGTGATCCCTCCCAGGCACCGTAAATGTGCTGAAGCAGACTTCCTCCTGCAGAGGGCTAGGGGTTGACCGACCCTTAGTAAAACCATATTGATCACCATGTAACAGCTTATATTATATCTCATTAAAATCATTAAGCAATTGATTAAGTAGGATCTTTTCATGAATTTTGCTCAGAGCCGGTAAGATGGAAATTGATCTAAAATTAGAAGGGTTGCTTTTAACCCCTGATTTAAAAATCGGTATAACTTTACTGTGTTTGTGTGTTTTCATTATCAATCACATCTATTAAATATCGTCGCCAGCGCAGGTGCTATAGCCATTACTATGCTATCTATTATTTTAAATGAAATGCCCGAGTTGTCATAATTTTAAGTCAGTTTCTCAATGAGTGTGTCAGTATCTTTATATGTAATCCGGTGTAAGTGTGTTCTAAATTCTTTTCCTCCTAAAGGGCTTGATCAATTTTGATGAGTTTTTTTTATACTATGATATTACCTGGATGGTTCTTTGCTACAGTTAGATCCGGTAGATGGCGCTATTGTCGACCGGGTGGGAAGGTGCAGGAAGCCGCTAATGGCAATATAAAATGGTTTCAGATTTGAAACTCGTCTATTTTTTCAGCGTTATTTGCTCAGATAGATTTATACGGAAATATTTCCCATCCATTCCCAGCTGGAATCGTTCCTCAAGATGCGTCTGTACGAAGAGAACACGTCGGGCGAGAGCCATAGTTTCAGTCTGCTGCAGCAGCTGCCCACGGAGAGTGCGGCCGCTCTTACAGAGATGTTGGCCGCGGTGCAGGTGGCAGCTTCCAGGCTCACCGCCCCCGAGCTGAACCACTTGCATAATGTGAAGCATTCCCCGAGGTAAGTTTATTTAAACGTAGCCTAGGAATCGTTCTAAGATGCGTTTGTATGAGGAGAACACGTCAAGAGAGAGCCACAGCGTCAGTCTGATGCAGCAGCTGCTCACGGAGAGCGTGGCCGCGCTCACAGAGATGTTGGTCGCATTGCAAGTGACATTGTCACGGCTCACCGCCCCTGTGCTGAACCATTTGGATAATGTGAAGCGTTCCCCGAGGTAAGTTTATTTAAACGTAGCCTAGGAATTATTCCTCAAGATGCGCCTGTATGAAGAGAACACGTCGACCTATGGCCACAGCGTCAGTTTGCTGCAGCAACTGTCCACGGAGAGCGTGGCCGCGGTGCAGGTGGCAGCTTCTCGTCTCACTACCCCGGAGCTGAACCACTTGCACAACGTTAAATATTCCCAAGGTAAGTGCTTTGTGGTTTAATTGTGACTACGTGCTTCATTTAGGAAGTAATCAATCTGAAAGTAGTAAATATTCTATCTATTTCTGTGTAGGCAAACAGTACAGAGTTCCAGTAGTTTCTTACCTTCCTCCTGTTACGTCATGCTTTCCTCCCGATATATTTTCTATATCATGTTCGAACCACTGGAACATAACCATTCCCATCTTTACGCCGATTCTTTCCTTGCATACTCTTTTATAACTCTCTTCTTCGGCGACAAGCGGCGGCTTGGTTGTCGCCGCACAATTTCCGTAGAGCTCCCATTTCAACTGCATCCATCACGCTCTCTTTCTTTTTCTTGCTTACCCAACACTGCTACATAACGAGCGGTTGGAGAATAAGCTGTTTCGCTCGCTGCATCAAGTAGTTGTGGATTCGATCCCTGAACTAAACAAATCTTTGTGTGATCCGCAAATATTCGTTTCCGTCTGGGTCTGGGTGTGTTAGTGTATGTCATTTCATGTAAACGCGCTCAAGACGCAAGAATAATTATTTCCTACTGTGGAAGAAGTTGGATGCGGAGAGCACAAACGCCGTGGCTATCTTTGGAGAAGTGTGTCCTACAGTGGACTTCTTCCGGCCGATATAGTAGTAGTAGTGGGTAAGTATTAAAAAAATGTATGTACGTGTTCGACAGGTATGTGGACGTGCTAACGGCTCAGCTAAAGCAGAAACTGACGCTGTGCGACAAGTTGTCTCGTCTGGCTGCACGCGCCGCCGAGATGCGTGGAGCCGCCGTCGCACGCGCCGCTGAGCTGCGGCCCGAGCTGGCGCGCATCACGCAGCGGACCAAGGAGTTGCAGGCACAGGTAGGGCGAAATAGGTAGAGCGGATAGGTGAGGAAAAATGGGCAGGATAAAATTGGTGGGACAAAATGGGCAAGGAAAAATAAGTGGGGTAATATTGGTAGGTAAAATGGACGGGGTGAAAGAGGTAGTGCAAAATGAGCAACTAAAATGGCCAGGGCACAATGGGCAAGAAAAAATGGGTGAGGAAAAATTGGTAGGTAAAATGGCAGGGCAAAATGGAGAGGACAAAATGGCTAGGGCAAAATAAGCGGGGCGGGAAAATTAGTAACAAGAAAGAAAACGTTTAATTAGTGATACATACGTACAAAGAAAAAAAACAATGTTAAAATATATAATTTATTTTGAAACAATTATATTTACAGTAGATTTACATATAGATTACTGTATTATATAATATAATTACTGTATTATATTTTTTACTGTATTGTCGACGGATGAACTTCAAAAGTAAAACCATATTATAGATCATTTAATCTATAAATACGTACCTTTTCTCTTAAATGCTTACAGGATAAAAGTTGAAGCTCGTCCATGAGAATTAAATGATTAAGCAGCTTGTCAAGATAATGGACTCTTTAATCATTTTATTGTATCATATTAGTATTGAAGATAAAATAATAATAATAGTAGCCCTGTTAAGAAATTGTCCCAGCGTTGGGCACGGGCCTCCGCTCAAATTGAGAGGGTCTAGGCCATAGTTCACCACGCTGGCCCAGTGCGGGTTGGCGAACTTCACACACCTTCGAGAAATTCTTAGGCATGCAGGTTTCCTCACGATTTTTTCCTTCACCGTTAAAGGAAGTGATTTTTAAATTATTTATTGCATATACAATTTTCTTGAACCATGTACTAACTAAAGCTGCCATAACATACAGTTATGCGAACGGCGTACTCACGTGCCCTCAGTTTGCACGGAGTTTCGCCGCGAAGATAGGCTACATAAGCCATCTTCGAGCGCCCCAGCGCCATAACTCCGACTAGGGGTCAAAGTGGTCGCCATGGCTGAAATCGGTCGGATTAATCATCATCATGGCCCAAACCCTCTCAGTTTGAGAGCAGACCGGTGCCCAACGGTGGGACAGTTTCTTAATAGGCCTAATATTATTATATTATAATAAATTATTTAATATATTTTTACAGATTGAAAGTGATATATCGAAGAAATACAAAGGAAGGCCGGTGAACATAATCGGCGGCGTTAAGTTTTTATAGTACCACCATTTACCTTTGTAAATACTGTATACCTACTTGCATAAGTAAATAATTATTATATGTATGTTGTCATACAAACTTGATTTTTTATTTTATCTACTTAATATGAAGTACAAAAGCAAATGATTATCTTAGAACAATATTAATATCAGAAGAAAGAATGACAAAACAGATATACAATGCGAAAGTGGAAGGATGTAGGTACCGGAGAAGACCTAGACTGTCTTACCACGACCAAATAGACAGAGTCTTATCTGAAGGACAAGTCAAGAGTCTCCGTAACCGGCGAGCGTGTA
The DNA here is from genome assembly GCA_905147815.2 of Phalera bucephala. Lineage (NCBI taxonomy): Eukaryota > Metazoa > Arthropoda > Insecta > Lepidoptera > Notodontidae > Phalera > Phalera bucephala. Next base: position 34,655,339 of record LR990614.1, on the reverse strand, counting down.
TGACACGAACTATACGGGTGAGCCAGAGAGGCATGTAAGGAAGTAACCTGTTGGAACTCTGTACTCTCTGCCTACCCCGCAAGGTATATGGCGTAATGAATAGAAGAAGAATATTTATTTTGTCATACGCCGGTTTAAATGGTAGAACGGCGTAATCTAAAAAATACGTAAATGGGATTGCTCATGTACTAATATTAATTATTCCTTTAATACATCTACTATACTGTGATTATAAAGAGAAAGGGTTTGTTTATTTGTTGTTTATTATATAAACTCTAAAACTATTAAACCAAATTTAAGACTTTACGACGATCGACCACGACCGGTGTAATAGATGTGGACGTAAAAACTGCTAGACTTAAGTGGGATTGGGCCGGTCATCTTATCCGAATGAACGCCGACAGGTGGGCTAAAATAAGATAAACTCGAACTCCTGCAGAATTTATGTATCCGCTTCATTTTTGGTCTACGCAAGTATGATCATATCTCTGTGTATCGAATGAAACTGAAGTGGCTACCTGTTCGGCGACGTCGGGATTTACATATTCTCACTCTTCTGTTCTCTGTTCTCTATAACCCTAACTCACCTGAATATCTTCGCGAACGCTTCGAATTTCTTAACACAAGCAAAACTTGTCGTACAGCTACCTCTCTCCTTCTCCGAACTCCCCGTCATACTTCCAGCCTTTATGATGGCTCCTTCACTGTACGTGCGGTGAAACTATGGAACTCCCTTCCACATATCATACGCGTTAGCTGTTCTCTGGATGTTTTCAGGGAAAGAGCATTTCCTTTGCAATTGATATAAATTTTATTATATTATTTATATTATTAATTATTTTATATTTATATAAGTATATATCTATGTATATAAACTTATGTATATAGGTGTATTTATTTGTATAGTTTTTAATTTAGTATATGTTAGTATAATTTATGTATGCAGAGACTTCTATATTTGTTTTCATTATTATCTTTGCTTTGTTCGTTTTTTTTTTAGAGTTTACTGAATAGTTTGTTGTACAATTGCCTTCACGTATACGTTAAATATTCTCTTTGCACTCCAAGGTTAACTGGTAGACAACTCAAATTGAGTTAAGTTCGCCTTTGTACATCATATCTGTAAATGTACTTACTAATTTATGTAACTTTGTACAATAAAGAATAAATAAATAAATAAGTACGGAACGGGCCCCAGATCACGGACATCGTCGTCGTGGTAGGCTTAAGAAGCGGTGGCGCGATGATCTCGATGCATATCGGAATGAATGCCCATCATTGGCCAAGGATAGGACTGTTTGGAAGAAGGAGGGGGTGACTTTGCCCAGCAGTGAGACACAATAGATTAGTTAAAAAAAATACTTTTCAATACTTAAAAAGTTACTTTATGCAGAAGTAACATAAAGGTGGCGCTGTTATCGATGCGAAACCGAGGGAAAATGCAAGTCTTTAATATAAAAATTAAAAGAAAACAAAATTAAATACAAGCTTTTATTTAAATACGCTAACAAGAAAAGAACAAAATAACCTTTTTCTTTAAAACTTTTACTATCAACTTATAACGTCATCGTACACAATTTATATGACATAAAAGCTTTCATTTGATACTCATATTGTAGGAAAGAATAAAAAAACATCGTCCACCATCTTTAGAAGCCGCCATATTGGATTTAGAGTAGAGTAGACGGACGATTTAGCGCAGTGGTTAAGAGCTTGAGCTGCTCCGCCCACTGTGTCGAATAGACGCGGGTTCGATCCCCGCACAGGACAAATCTTTGTGTGATCCACAATTATTTGTTCCGGTCTGGGTATTTGTTTGTGAATTTTCATGTTTGTAAACGCACCCACGACACAGGAATAAATCCTAGTGTGGGGCTACGTTTTTAAAAAAAGAAAAGAAATAAAGGAAAAAAGAGTAAAGTCACTTTATCTTTCGAGTTATTCTCAGCTAGCCCTTTCATTTGATACCCATATTGTAGGAAAGAATAAAAAAAATCGTCCACCATCTTTAGAAGCCGCCATATTGGATTTAGAGTGAAGTCACTTTATTTTTCGAGTTATTTTCAGCTAGTCCTTTCATTTGATACCCATATTGTAGGAGTGCATTACAAAAATAACAGTCCGCCATCTTGGGTGTTCCGCCATGTTGGATTTAGAATGACGTCACATAGCTAACCATGCATTGTCATCCAAACTAAACGTGTATACAAAATTTGAGCACAATCGGTTGAAGATATCTGCTTCAAAATTGAGTTGCAAGATTCCACAAACATACATTGCAAGTTAAATGAAGAGTTTTTGGCGGGAAGTCGAAGAGTGATGTTGTCAATTTGTTTTAATTTCCAATACTTGTGTTATTTCGACTAATAATGTGTAATGTTGGTGGAATATTAACCATTATGTGTTCTTATATATGCATGAGTGAAGGTAATTGTAACAAAGTGATAAAACGTGCCTTTTCGACTTCCCTCAAAATGGCCGTTGCAATTGGTATGTAAAGTATCCACCGCTTTACTATCCAGGGTGGGGTACCTCATTAATTTCATTATCATCTTTGTCATCAAATTCATCGGGGAGTCGAATTAATTTAAACAAATGCGATTATATATCTCACTGGACACTGGCAAAATACACTTATAATTAGTGTGAAGCCATAACTTGAAGAAGAAGAAGAAGAAGAAGTTAAATGAAAGCTTGTAAAAATCGGGTGTGCGTGTGTTCATGCGTTCACGTAATTCTGCGGCTTGACTGATTTTGAAGATTTTTTTTGTTACTAATGGCGACACCTAGATGGTTTTTAGGTATAGTTAGACTTGGTAGGTGGCGCTGTAGTCTACCGGTCTGCGAAGCCGCGGGCAACTCCTAGTATATTTATACAGAGAAGCATGAGTCTAATGAATGATGTTTTATTTTCTGTGAATAATTTTGTAACGATTTATGTGTGAGGAAATTAATATAAATTATTTCGATGAATTCCACGACCCAGTTAAGTTCTCCTTGCATATCTACAACCTTTCCAAGCTAACCGGTATTTAGTAGTACTTATGAATGTCTCGTCACTGCATACAATACGACTCAGAGAATTACAAGTCTTATGCCCTTATTATAGAACGAAAATCAGTCATTAATCTAGTTTTAAAACTAATATTTTAGTACAAAAAACAGTTTATAAAACTAGATTCACGGCTGATTTACGATCTTAATTACAGGCCTAGGTCTAAACTAGGGATTCCCAAACTATTTTGGACAAGAGACCCCTTTTCCAAAACCTCAGACCTGACCTGATACCTCAGACCCCATAGCCAAATTACTTTAAAAATCCTATCTCTAGTTTTCTTCCTATTTATACAAAATACCTACAAATTTAAAAACTTTGCGGTTGATTAAGTGAGTAAAGTACAACAATGATACTTCCTACTAAAATATTATTCATTGTTATAACAAGTTGGTACACGCAACACAACTTCTTTAGACCTGGTAGACCCCCAAAATCAGTTTTCGTTTATGTCGACCCCTGGGAAACCGATATCGACAATTTGGGAATCCCAGGTCTAAACGATAAGAATTATTGAACATAAATACATCAAACTTATTAGATATGTTAGGTATTCTAAACTGAACTTTAACATCTGCAATTTAAAACATAACTTCGTTAAATCTTTATGTAGTAGGTTAATTGCTTATTGCGTACTTTATTTGTGTATTTGGTTTAATGTGGGAATTTAGCAATAGGTATCTGTTTATTCAGTATGTGACTGCAATATGCGAAGTCATTATCAACATATCAACAAAAAGTAATGTTTGTTTGTATACGTCGATCTCAAGGTAATAGCTACGCCGATATAAGTGTTAACACTTTGAATATTGCTATGAACATTTTGCAATCATAATTCTCTGAATGTGTTATGAGAAATTCATGTGTATCTATGTGTTATGAACAAGAATGTAACGGGGCTCTATTGGTCTTGGTTATCTTTTGGCTCGTGGATGACATTGACAGGGGGCGTGGGTTAGGGTGACAATTTAGAAAAAAAAAACCTACTTTCAAGAAAATATTTCAATAGATTGAGAGTTGAAGCATTTGCTCAACAAATTTAATGAGGCTGCACCATGTGGACACAGTAATCCAAATTGAATTATAGAATAAAATTAATAAAATAAATTTAAGATATATATACAAATTAAAAAACGAATTTGGATAGATATCGTAGCCAACAGCAACTCTGCGACTGTCATGAAGAGACATTTCACTTGATGACAGCGTTAGTTCCAATTTTGCATGCGGGCCAAAACATGCTTGTCGTACATAATTTGGAAGTTTAGTCATAATTAAATTGATATTCTTGAAATAATTTGATTATAAATTGACAGTACTTACAAATATTCGAGGATTCGTTTAACCAATAGATATTGATTTAAAACCGTTGTTCTACTATGAATTTTATTGTTGTATTTTGCGCAAGTTTTATACCTATTGAAATTAAATAAATATAGAAATTGATAATTACTCATTAGTCATCATGCGCCTTCAGTTAGGATGGGAAATACAACGTTGACATAGAGAGAAGAGTGAGTGCAAGGAACAGAGTAAATGGTGCCATGGGAAAGCTACTTGGGAACCGGCACTTAAGCTAAAAGGCGCAGCTGCGCATACATAACGGAGTTGTTGTTCCAACGCTGTTATATGGTAGCGAGAGCTGATTTGTAAGATTGAGAATAAAAGTAGGATAAATGCGTGGAAATACGAGCTCTGCGGAAGATGAGCGGAGTTAAGTTGACCGAGCGTATTCGCAACAACGTAGTAAGAAAGCGAGTAGGTATGAAAGATAGTATCGGTGTAAAGATGAGAAAGGGCATGCTCCGTTGGGTCGGGCATATAGAAAGAATGTCAGAAGAAAGAATGACAAAACAGATATACAATGCGAAAGTGGAAGGATGTAGGTACTGGGGAAGATCTTACCTCGACCAAACAGACCGAGTCTTATCTGAAGGACAAGTCAACAGTTTCCATAACTGGCGAGTGTGTATGAGACGAACTATAAGAGTGGAGGAAGCCAGAGAGGTATGTAAGGAAAAAACCTGTTGGAACTCTGTACTCTCTGCCTACCCCGCAAGGTATCTGGCGTGATGATATAGATGGTAATTAGTCAATTATAATATCAATGTTTACGATGGGCGGTGCACAATTTATTCAATGAAAAAACAAATAGGTCCATGTTAACAGTGAGTTTTGCAACTTTTGATAGACATGCGGTCGTCAAATAAACCGTTAACAAAACCTACCCATAAAATACATAGGGGTAGTAATAATAAGGGTAATAGTAATAGGGGTAGAAAACGTAGGGGTAGTACGGCCAGGAGTACTCGCAGTCTGCCTTGTCCTTTGAGTCGCGACGGTTCTTTTGAACGCAGCGTTTCTGGATGGAAGCCGAAAGGATCCCGTTGATAATCAGTATTAAAATCAATGAAGTTGAGAGTATCCTTCCTAAAGATGTCATCTGTAATCATAGACGATAAACTATTGAATCCCAGCCGTTCAGTCTAATATCACTCAATGTGTATTTTTTACAATAGTCTGTTTCACCGTCTAACTCTTGGTCAAAGTTCTCCTTTTTTGCCACAAATTTCAATCCCCTACTATTCTGGATATATTTTTTTCTTTTTTTCTTTTTCCATCTTTTTTTTTAACCGTGGCCCCACACTAGGATTTATTCCTATATCGTGGGTGCGTTTACAAACATGAAAATTCACATACACAAATACCCAGACCGAAACAAATAATTGTGGATCACACAAAGATTTGTCTCGTGCGGGAACCGAACCCGCGACTATTAGACACAGTGGGCGAAACGGGTTAAGCTCTTAACCACTGCGCTAAATCGCCCGTCGATATAGTTATATTGGAGTAGGTTAAAAGGTGCAACCATGAAGTGCAACGATGTGTAAATCGTCGTTTTAGGTCTCTACCTCGTCGTCTGCGACCGTCGCCGGGTATACAGGAATAATTGTAAAATTGAATAAAAGGTTATTAAATAATAACTAATATTAGCCCAGTTAACTGTCCCACCGCTGGGCACGGGCCTCCTCTTAAACTGAGAGGGTTTAGGCACATAGTCCACCACGTTGGCCCAATGCGGGTTCGCGAACTTCACACACCTTCGAGAAACTCTTAGGCATGCAGGTTTCCTCACGATGTGTTCCTTTACATTTAAAGGAAGTGATAGTTATTTTTTAATACGCAAATGCTTTCGAAAAGACAGAGGTGCGTGCGTAATAGTTAATTTTTAAAACGCCCGTACGTTCGAAAAGACATAGGTGCGTGCCTTGGTTCGAACGGTCTAACCACTAGGATATCAAACGATACTTAATATTTTTTTATTTCTGTTTAATATATTCGCTTTTGCTGATCCGTGTGATGCCATATTATCAGATTCCTGTAGATACTAGGTAGTAGAAAAATGCCACTGACTATAGAAGTAGAAGCCATTGCAATAACTTGTCCCGGCTATTGCCTAACACTCTGAGTGTGTTGCTTTATTAATTACGTGAGCTGTTTGAGACAACTTTGATGAAATGAAGATGTATGTGACCACCGTGAGAAATTCAGTGCGACATTAACCATATTTTTCTAACGGAAAATTTCCATTATCAGTCTAAAGTCTGGAATTGGCCCCGGTATATGGCAATAGGCTCGCCTCCTATTACATAGGACCTAACATCTTCGGCAAAAAGTGAGTGTACGCAGTATACCTCTGCAACCCCCGCTTTGGGAAAATAGGCGCGACGGTGTGTGTGTAAAAAGGATTTTAGTGTAACTAGTATATATACTATAGTTATTTAAGCAATATTAAAAGTTATTAGTACCAAATTATCACACTGGTGTGACTATGGGTATGTCGCAGTTTTGAACATTATAAAGATATAAAAAAATATCGGCATGCCTAAAACATACCCTAAGCGGAGGCGGCAGAAGATCACTATTGCCGACGATGATTGGTTTATAAAGACCGACTTAGAATTTAAACCCTCGTGATCGTCATTTGCACAACGCGCCACTAAAACTAGGCACTCCTTATGAATATATTTTGTGATTACAATACTACAAAATAAATATGTAAATAGGCAGTATCTTACTTTTGTCGACACAACTATTGCGTATTAACGATGACTATCAACTGATCTTGGGCATTGTTACGCGATCGAGGCGTGTCTAATCGGTTTCAATGGTATTTGTCTTTCACAATTATTTTTTAATTCGCCGTAACTTCTACTTAAAAAATGCAATCTGCGAGTGTGGGTACTGAGAGGTTATTATTTAATCGTTTCAATAACTCGTTGAAAGGGAATACTTCGGTGGTTTGGGCATATAGAAAGAATGTCGGAAGAACGAATGACAAAACACATATACAATGCGAAGGAGGAAGGTGTAGGTACCAGAGAAGATCTATAATATCTTACCATGACCAAATAGACCGCTGCTTATCTGAAAGGCAAGTCAAGAGACTCCGCAACCGGCGAGCGTGTATGAGAAGAACTATGGCAGTGGAGCAAGCCAGAGAGGTCTATAAGGAAAGATCCTGTTGGAACTCTGTACTCTCTGTCTACCCCACAAGGGATCTGGTCATCAAGATAGATAGAATAATTCGTCCTAATGGGAGCCCGTCCCATCTTTGTGAGACAAGCCACCGAACTAGTCACATATAACATAATTGAAAGTTTAGCTATCATTTAGGTCTTTTTTATTTACTTTTAAGTCAAATTTTTCTTACCATTAACTGGCTAATCCGCTGGATGGCCCATTTATTCGGCACTAGTATTCATAATTCATACATGTCCAGTGCCAAATAAATAAAATAATTAAAATCTAGGTATAAGTACCTACATAGTCTGTAAGAAGATTGTTACTATCAAATTATAGATTTTTTTATCTGAAAATAAAATTAATATTATGTATCTCGCTGAGATTCACGGGCTTTACTCGGACCTTTGAAAGGCTTGCATGGGGACATGGGTCCAACACGTAGAGGCCCTTTGCGAGAATTTATGTTATGTATAAATTATTATTATTATTAAGTCTATCAGCTTTCTTATCTTTCAGCTGATTATGTTGCTAATAAGTAAATATTGTTAAAGGTTTTTTTGGGTGAAATGTTAATTTCATCAAATCAATTTCAGTTATTATATTGTCTATTGTTTTGTGTCATAACAGAAGGTAATTAGAATTATTATATGCCGTGTACTAAATTAGAATTTAGTACACGGCATTGAAGTGAATGAAATTAAGGCATCTTGGACAATTTGTTCAACCTTCGCCGATATCTTGCGGTGTTTACAAACGCTAAACTGGTAGCATCATACGAACACATTTGGTAATTTAACATGGTCAATATTTACTAAAATTCTAAAGCGTGCAAAGGTCAAGTGCCATCTATACTTAGGGTTACCACCTTTTATTTGAGCAACTAAAGTACATTGGTTTTTAAAGGCAGGCAAAAAAGTACATTTTATCAAAATAAAGTATTATTTATTTCACTTTACTATATTGTTTGAAAACATATTTTTATTACTTGTAACACTTTTCAATCACTTTTATTACTGCTAAACAGCTTCACAGGATCTTTACAGTATAACTTGAATAGATTGGAGAAACAAACTAGTAATTTGGAAGTATGGTGCGGGTCACTTCCTTCCCTCTAATATGGTCGAGGGAGGTGATGGCTGCTGAAGTAGTCGTACTCATGAACGGGTGCGGCTTGTGGAGACTGGTCTTCCCAGAATCCTCTAGCTTTTCATTATAACATATATTTCAAAATATTTTGATTAGTTATATCTCAGTCGTAAGGCATCACACTGGAGCTGGATGATATAAATGATTTTGTATAATATAAAAATGTATGTATCTATACAAAAAATGATGAAAAAAATGGATGGCGAATTAGATAAAAAAGACAAGCCCGCTGAGTTTCTCGCCGGATCTTTTCAGAGGAGGCCGTGTTCCGATCCGGTAGTAGATAGGTAAGTGATATGTAAATGTGACCATTTGTAAACAACCTGCAGGGTATATGCAAAATAAACGATTTGAGTTTAGGTATGTACCATTTTCTTTAAGTTAGTGAGGTTAAATGTAACAATGATTTTTTTCTTAAATCTAAGATACGTAAAATTGCGATTTTCTTCGATTTTATTTTCTTTTGTTACCTTTCATATATTTTTTGTGTGCTGTGCTGAATAAATATTTTTTCTTTCTTTCTTTCTTATTTTTAATGATTTATGTAAAATGAATCTTAGAAAAATCAAACTATGCGAAATAAAGTATTTTCGCGTACTTTATAGGTCTCTTAAAGTATAAAGTATACTTACCCTAAATACCGTACAATACTTAATAATAAAGTACGGGTAGTAACCCTGTCTATACTTGTCCATTACCTACCAATATAATATTAGCTCTGTTAAGAAACTGTCCCACTGTTGGGCACGGGCCTCCTCTCACACTGAGAGGGTTTTAGGCCATAGTCCACCACGCTGGCCCAGTGCGGGTTGGCGAACTTCACACACCTTCGAGAAACTCTTAGGCATGCAGGTTTCCTCACGATGTTTTCCTTCACCGTTAAAGCAAGTGATAGTTAATTTTTAATACGCAAATGCTTCTGAAAAGACAGAAGTGCGTGCCTAGGTTGGAACCCGAGACCTCTAACTTTGCAGTGCTACGGTCTAACCACTAGGCTATCACTGCTAATACCTACCAATACCGTTAGTTAAATTTGAATCTCATTTTGGGTAAACAAATATAAACCTTACCTTTAAAAATCCAAAAATTTGATTTATGCGGCTGCTATCGAATTCATGATTAGTAAGGTTAAGGCTAAAACGTCGCGTAATTTCGATAGTAATTTAAAATTTGTGTCCTTATTTAAAAAACTCAAGCGATAAGAATGCAGACACAATAGATTAACAATGGATTTTCCACCGGCTTCTGCCAGTGGTACATTTTGTATAGTTTTCATTAAAATAAATGACCACATTTAGGGTCCAGGGTCTAAAATTTAGGAGCCGGACTCGGCAGTTATGTCGATTACCGGCGTAATTCTAAAAATTTTTATCATCAAAAATAAATCAGTTTTGTAACAAAACTAAGCAGCTGTAACTAACAACCATCAATGACTAGTCTATCATGATTTGAACACCGACAAAAGCCTAATAAAATCCGGACAGGCCGGAGACGCAAACAGTTGACCGGATGCGACCGTAAAAGGCTAAAGCTGGACACTTTTTTTTATCGCAGGGAAACCTCTTTTTGGGTACCGCGTTCGGAAAGCTGGACACTTGCCAACTACCCAAACAAAAAATCAGCGAGTCCCAATACATTATTATAGCATAAAACAATAAACATATTACTTCTATATTTCCCAAGTGGGGGTAGCAGAGGTGTACTGTGTACATCCACTTTTCGCCGACGATGTTAGGTCTCGTGTAATAGGGGGGACCCTATTACCATTATACCGGATACAATGCCTGACTCCGGACTGACACTGGGAGTTTTTCGATAGAAAAACTACATTTGTCCGACCTAGGATTTGAACCCAGAACATCGTGATTGCAAAACACATTATTCGCCACTAGACCAACGAGGTAGCAGAGGCAAAATAAACTTTCTATCTATATCATTACGTTAGATCCCTTGACTACCCAGTGGTGTGAACCGGTTCAATAAAAACCGGAGATTTACCTGTTAACACATAAACCAGGTTTTCACCAGTAATTACTAAAAATACCGGATTTTTTTAATCCATCCTCGTCCATAATTTTGTCCATATAGGAGGAAATCCCGACAAACCCAGGTATGTTTCATTAGGTACAAATTTATTAAGTATTGTTTTATTTGTCTACTAGATTTTTTTTGGTAATATAAAACTACGTACTACGTAAGTGTAACACGTAGTTAAATAAGTATTGTTCATTTCGTAGTTAATGTAAATATGAATGTATAAATGAAAACTCAATCCCACCACTTTTGCCCAGAACTTTTACTTAAGTCGTGAAGATAAGAGGAGTAGATAATCAGGTAGGTATGCGTACGTACAGCTATTTACCTATGAACTATTTATTATATGTTAATAATTTTCATTACGTAATTATCAACCGGTTTTTCTGCAGAGATTCGCCTAAAATCTCCGGGACTGATTTTGCCTCCGGTACACATCACTACCTGTGGGGTAGGCAGAGAGTACAGAGTTCCAACAGGTTCTTTCCATATATACCTCTGGCGTGCTAAACTCTCATAGTTTGTCTCATACACGCTCGCCGGTTACGGAGACTCTTGGACTTGTCCTTCATATAAGACTCGCTCTGCATGGTAGTTCATGGGTAGCATATGCTACGACCAAAAGTACTCTAGTGACACCCAGATTTAATCGGATCCAGAGAAGTCTCGCATCGTACAGGTCATTAATCTAAGGTCCAAGAACCTTCGGGTGTACCAAGAAGTAAACTCATCTGTTCTACTGTGTTGAGATTGAGTTTACACCGAAACTGACCTGTAGTCATTAATCGGTTGAAAATCTCGAAACCGCGGGCTAACTTTCTTGATTAATTATTTAGTTTCGGTGCAGCGCCATCTATCGGGCATGTCGTAAACAACTAAATTATTTAAAATTGCGATATTTGTTCTAACAGCCATAATCTCTCACTCCAGAGTGTTACAACCACAAGGGTGCATGATAGCTTTTAATTATTCTCATTTCGATTACATTAATTGATTTATTTTACATCATAATTAATAGTCGATAGTGTAATATTTCGATTTTAGTTTATATTTAATTTACAATATTAATGTTGGCAACACTGGTTTTAAAATGGTATAAATTACGAGTAACGGATATTTCAAGCCCTTCTTGGCTGGAACAGCGTAAAAGAACTTCTGAAATCAGCGTGTCTTCTTACTCCATAGCTGCGCCCAATGCTCCGCAGCTGCTGTGCTAAAACCACGAGGGAATAACCCCATCACGCATAAGCTTTGTTATAAGAGGCCAGGCGACAGGACAGCAAGATACCCACCCCCATACCTATATAATTAATTGATTTCATAGTCATGTACGTCAACAAGTCATTTTAATGTTATTTCTGTGAGCAGAGTAAGTAGGCGCTTAAGCAAAAATGAATATGTAAGATAATGTGTGTGTATTGAAAATTCCGCTCCATGTGACTTTGAATAATCGGCTCCGTCGATTGAAGGGTCCGCTATTTTGACGTAGTCAGCCAGAAGGGTAGCCTGATATCGAAAGCAATGTTTTATAAATAACACTATTGTTGTGTTCTGCATTATCTGTACCGATTTTGGATATTGGACGGATCAGTATTGGGCACCTATATTGTAAGGCTATTTTGAGTTAAATTAATAAATTTTAATAAAAACGGGTGTAAAAAAGGAAAATACCTATTTACATAGGGCCAAATGGTTCTACGCCACTGTCAGTTGGCAGTGTACCTAGAACGCTGGCAGCATTGCCGCGCTGAATAGCAATGCTTATATGCTGACCAAAATACATACCAGCGTTCCGGTCGCCAGTACACTCCACCAGACGTTACGAAATTTCTCGAAACATCCGGTGGGCTCCTGGCCTCCACGGACCCAATGTCTCTACCCCAAACGCCTCAAATATGTATCCCGAGCCAAGGGAATCATATTTGCGGCGTTTGAGGGATTCTGCGCTCAGTGCAGCCTTGCCTGCCCGCACCGAGGACGCTGGAAGATAAGACGGAGCGAGAGTGTCGACGCATGTAGCGTCCCACACTAACGGCCGTCCCACCTTCCAGGGTACCAGCGTCATACCATCGGGCATCTTTTTATTAATAATTATTTGCTGTTTTTTTATATAATTGTACATACTGTACTGTATATTCTTCATTGCAAATAAAACATTGAATAAATTTTAAGATGAGTTGGTAAAATAATAAGACCAACGTCAACCAATCTATTTTTAAACGGACTTCAAAAAGGAGGAGGTTCTATATTCGTCTGTATGTATGCTTTTTTATGTATGTTCACCGATATTGCCGTCAGTTGTGGACCGATTTTGATGATTCTATTTGCATTGGTTTCAGTATAGTTCCAAGGTGGTCCCATTTTTAGTATTGGACCTTAGACTTTGAAGATATATATGATATTCAGAGATATTATATGTATTACGTCAATCCTATTGGTACCCTTCTAAAAAAATAAGCAGAATGTTAACCGATCTCGAAAAAATAGGAGGGCAATAATACGTCGGTATTTTTTATAACTTCTTTGCTTATAAACCGATTTTGATGATTCTTTTTGCAATGGATTCAGTATAGCTTCAAAGATCTCCGCTCTTATTTTAATTTGATCGGTATTGGACCTTGGAATTTAAAGATGGGACCACCGCGGGATTCCTTGCCGGCAAACAGCACGAATGTGTAAATTCAGTTATTATGGGTAGTATGAGTCCTGTAGGTACCTTACTGTAGAACTAAGGTAATATATAGGTATATAAATATTAATGATTAATTCACTGATCACTTAAAATTGTAAAATAAAATACATTTAAAAAGGTAAACAGACTTCAAAAAGCATACCATAAATATTTGAAGTTGGTTACTCGGCACCGACTGCACCAACCAGCACCGACTGTGCTTATAATTTCCGCATTGAGCTTATAATTTCCGCAGATAGAGTAAATATACTTACCTATATATTAATTTATTTTATTTATACTAATCAAATCGACGTATCCAACTTACAAAGTCCTATAATCCAGGATTCATATTTGCCATTAATAACCTTATCGACGAGCACGAAAGTTGCAGATGCCATTACTTTGGTTTCGCATATATAACTATGTTCTATGGGACCGTCGGCATTGTCATAACAGAACCCTAATTCGCTATGACCAAACGCAGTTCGTAACGATGTATTAGTGAAAGATCGTGTTTTATATACCACTAGGCTACCGTTAAACGATGGTTTCACGAAGTAATCGTGCCGCGCTCCGTTAATTTGCACCTCTTTCATGTAAATAGCTGAAAATACGGCAAATTAAAAGATAAAATTTATCGTTCCACCAGAAATACAAAAAGGAAATAAAAGGAAACAAGATTACAAATTGAAAGGTAACAATGGCTGGCCTTGTCACTAATAGTGATCTCTTAGAGGCTACGTTTAGGTGGAAGGGATCTGAAGAAAACACAAGATTTAAGGTTTGGTCAATTAGCCGACGGAGCGCGACGGGAGCGCGACGGTGGCGCGGCTTGGGGAGTTGTAATTTAGTGAAATGTGCGAGAGACGCCACTCAGCGTAGCCGCGCACGGCGCAACGACAATCGTCACGATCGAACGTAGCTGAGCGCTCTGTCAGGTAACCTTTAAGGCAAACCTTTAAGGTTTGGTAAAATAGCCGACGAAGCGCGACGGGAGCGGGACGGTGGTGGCGCGGATTGGGGAGTTGTAATTTATTGAAATGTGCGGGAGCCGCGACACAGCGCAGCCCCGCACGGCGCGACGGCAATCGTCACGATCGAACGTACCCGAGCGCTCGGTCGGCTATTTGATCAAATCTTTAAAGGACAGAGCGCGACGGGAGCACATTACAACTCCCCAAGTCGCGCCACCGTAGCGCTCCCGTCGCGCTGCGCCGGTTATGTGGCCACACATTTAGGGGTGTACTTAACAAACAAAGCAGCACAATCTTACCTACTAATATTATAAATTCAAAACTCTTTCTGTAAAAACCTTTTCAGCCGCTTAACAAATATTAATCAAATTCGGCAAGAAATAAGATTTTACCCGGAAGAAAGAAGGTTACCTTTTGTCTTATAAAAAGGGAGTGTGTGAAATACTCGCCTGAAAATAACGCAAATGAAGTTGCGGGTACAGCTGGCACCCATACTAATAAATCTAGGTATCATAAATTATTTAAATGATATACCTAGCTATATTTATTAATTTCGCGTATTTTAATCATTCTTTAAAAGTGATATAGGTACACTAGCTGTTACTCGCGGCTGCGCACGAGTTTTTTCT
Organism: Phalera bucephala; assembly: GCA_905147815.2. NCBI lineage: Eukaryota > Metazoa > Arthropoda > Insecta > Lepidoptera > Notodontidae > Phalera > Phalera bucephala. The sequence continues at coordinate 34,640,300 of LR990614.1, read as the reverse complement.
GTAATAGGTTCCCCATACAAACTTTCATCCCTTATTTCACACACAAGTTTATTTTTGAATAAATAGTAGTAGTCTATGTCCTTTACCCGGATAAAATCCATCTCCGTGCAAAATTTGATCAACATCTGTTCAGCGGTTTATGCGTGAAAATGTAACAGACAAAAAACAGACGGAGTATTAAAACCACAAGAATTAGCGGCACGGAATGCATTGATTCGTTTTGCATCATTATTAATAGTCGATTATGTAATGTCTCGATTGTAGTTTGTTTAATTTATTATTTAAATGTTGGCAACACTGATTTAAAAATTCTATAAATTATGAGGAACGGATATTTTGAGTCCTTCTTGGCTGGAATAGCGAACAACGGACATCTGGAATCAGCGTGTCTTCTTACTCCATCACTGCACCTAACGCTTCGTAGCTTCTCTGCTAAACCCATCAAGCATAAACTTCGTATTAAGAGTTATTTTCTTCGTACGGATTACCTGCGTAGCTCCACACATTATTAACCTTCACTTACCCTGGTACCGTACATAAGCCGTGAGATCTCATTGTTCTAACAATAGTGAATCGCAATCCGGAGCAGATCGGCTGATACCGCGGGTGGCCACTCGTGCGCACATTCTATTATATTGTTTAAAAACTAAATAGGTGCAGAGTCTATTTGTGTAATTTTTCGAAAGCAACGATTTTTATCAATTCTTTTGTGTTATTTAGGTCACAATTTTGTTTCGTTGTTAGTATAAATTTCATTTGACATTTGTTATTTCAGGTACAGAAGTAGTGGTAGCCTAGTGTTAGAACGTTGGACTGCAAAGTCAGAGGTTTAGGGTTTAAACCCAGGCACCTCTGTCTTTGTGAACCCATGTGCGCATTAAAAATTAACTATCACTTGATTTAACGGTGAAGGAAAACATCGTGAGGAAACCTGCATGCCTGAGAGTTTCTCGAAGGTGTGTAAAGTTCGCCAACCCGCACTGACCCAGTGTGGTGGACTATACCCTATATGGCCTAAATCCGCTGTTTGAGAGGAGGCCTGTGCCCAACCGTGGAACAGGTTCTTAACAGGGCTAATATTATTATTATCTTTAGGGGCTTTACCCGGACCTTTGAAAGGCTTGCATGGGGACTTGGGTTTAACACGTAGAGACCCTTTGCGAGAAGTTAATGTTATGTAAGTCACCTGTTGAGATCACTTGCTGAAAATGAAGAAACATAACCAGTGAACTGACCCCGGCAGGTGTAAGGACTATTGTAAATTATGGAAAGAAAACAAGGGCTATATAAATGAGGTTTAATGGACAAAAACTGGATTATTTTAAAGGGGACGGACACCAGCCATAATTAGTGATATCTAATTACCCGTGGCCGACGGTGACTCGCCGCTTACTGATGGGATGGTTATTATTATTATTACAGATTGGATGTGTATTATCGGGGCTGTTAGTTCGACAAGTTGTATAAAGGTTTTTATTTGATGCATCAGATCACGCGAGTTACCGGTCGGTACTCTATGCGTAAGGATGGTGTTATAGGGAAATAAAAGACAAAATTAGCTTTTATATATTTTATTATACACTTAAACCTATTATATTAATGACGTAATTTTCATTCCATAGGAACGATTGTAATGCTTGTTTATTTATCACTAACTTTATTTACATATAAATAATGCAAAATCACCTCAAACCGTCGTCTCGTAGCAGTGAAAAAAAAATGGGATCATTTGAAAATTGCAGGAAAAAAAAACCGTTACTCTTATATATATTCAGATAGCTGAGGTATAATGTGTATACTGTTGGTTGTAGTTATACTGTCAATAAAACAAAATTACCCGTAACCAAGTTAAATAAAAAGTTATTTTTGAGTTCATATTAAAAAAAGAAATATTTCATAGAGCCAGTGTTGCCACTAACGTTCTGTTTCTCGATCTCCGCACAAATATTTGTTAGGTAAATCTACTATTGGCGGACGATTTAACGCAGTGGTAAAGAGCTAAAGCCGCTCTGCCCACTGTCTAAAAGTCGCGGGTTCGATTCCCGCACGGGACATATATTTGTGTGACCCACAATTATTGTTTCGGTCTTCGGCCGGACCCACGACACAGGAATAATTTCTAGTCTGTGGTTTTTTTAAATCGTTTAAATCGGATCAAGTTGCTGATCCGTATATCGATATTAGTTTAAATTTGAAACGATCAATCGTCATCGGAACATAAGTATGTTTTGTAGCAGCCTGAGTGGAGAAGACCGACAGAAGGCCCGGCCGCGTGGGCAGCGGTATCTTTTTATACACATGGCGAATTGCCTGTAAAAAAAATTTCACGAATTATGTCTATAATTAGCACTTCCTAATAATATTTAATACGCAAAGGCTTGTGAGGATTGATGGACAGAAAAAAGAAGCCTAGTAACAGCTAGTGGCCTACAATTCGGAAAACTGATAGATATAGTTTTTTTATATGGGACTAATCCCGCCACAGATTCCCGACATTGTAACTCCTGTAAGGCAGGATCTACAATGGTCTCCTTAGATGACACCAAGGTTTGAACCTTGGGGTGTCCCGGAAGGCGCTTTATTTGTTGTGAACACGCAACAAATTTAATTAGAAAGAAAAGCAGGAGGAGTAGGAAAAATTAAATTATATATAGATACATATAGGTTATAAAAACAACTAACATCGTCTAAAAAGGGTTTCCCAACCTTTCTTTTGTTAATAAATAATATTATCATGCCCCATTACCCTTTAAGTTTTTCATTTCAATAAAAAAAAGCACATTATTTTTATTTATTATTCGACACACCGTCACGCCTATATTCCCCAAGCGGGGGTGGCAGAGGTGTACTGAGTACACCCACGTTTCGCCGACAATGTTAGGTCCCATGTTATAGGGGGCGAGCTTATTGCCATATACTGGGAACAATTCCAGACTCTGGACTCATACTGGGAAATTTCGTTAGAAAAACTACATTTGTCCGACCTAGGATTCGAACCCAGGACATTTATGTAATTGAAATACTTCCTGAACTTTTTCTGAACTACAACGTCGTATTTTGAAACAGTGACAAACAGAATGTGATTTTGTAATGTTTACATTACGCGTATTTTTTTGTGTTTCACCCTTTTCATATCTCTCTACGCCCCCCAAGGGGAGCGCGGCTTCCTGTTTGGGAACTTCTGGCCTAAAGTATGAAATGAGAGTGCACTTCTCTATCTACTGGCGGACCGGATAATATAAAAGGTCTATCACAAAATTTGTTCTACAACTTTCGGTATCTACACCCCAATTTTGAGTCACCTGTGTATTGAGTTCTAAAAGAATAAGGAACCCAATGGCTGATCCAATATGAAGTTTAGATATGCTACTACGTAAATCAATTCTACAAAAACGTAAAAAATAAGTTTTTCAAACCTGTCACAGTCGCAAAGCCTGCCAGAACATCCGTTGATGAATTGGTTTCTCGTGTGGTAGTTCTCCAGGGCGCAGAGGGGCTGCCCGTGGTAGCACTTCCAGTAGTACGGCTGAAGGTACACCGTGTAGAACGGACAGTAGATATTCTCATAACACTCGTCGTGGAGCTTGCAGCACCTGGACAAGTTAAGAAAGAGGGGGGTGGTGTGTCGTGGTACACAGCTGTTGTGTTTAACGTGACACGTCTATGCCAGCGAATCGCTTTTAGTGTTAACATTAAAATGAAAAAAGCGAGAGCGCCGGCTTCGGCCATTCTACTCAGAGCCCTCCCCCGCCGCTCTGTTTGCCCTAACGCAAATTCAAGGTCATAACAGTGAGCTGACTATATAAGCTAAATAATGACACTGGATTTAAGTTTTTAAGATTAATAGTTATGTAATTATTAAGGGGAAACCTAACCCTAACTCCTATAAATGGGCTCTATTTAAAGGAGATTATTGGTGAATGTACTGCGTATTTGCTATAAGAAAAATATATAAAATGAAGATGAAAGAGTTGTAAATTTATTGCATGGAGTAAAATTTAATGTTACCTATCGAATTTTCCAAAATAAGACTTTTAAAAGCTCTATCTTGTAAACATATTAAAAATGTTCTATTCAGTGCTAGATTAGATAGAAGTAATACAAGAAAAAAACCCCTGCATTTTAGGGTCCTCCGTGCACACTTTTTACTGTTGTAAAGGTCATCAGACAAGGGAAATTTTCAAACAAAAATTCAAGGTCATTGACTTTTCTAAGGTCCACTTTTTTGACGTTACTCGTGTGTTTCGGTGTGATTTTAAAGTAGTTTCGCGTAAAAAGGAGATCCTTTACTCTGATTTCTATCTCTCTATCCATCTTTATTATGACGCCAGATCCCTTGCAAGGTAGGCAGAAAGTACAGAGTTCCAACAGGTTCTTGCCTTACAGACCGCTGGGTATTTTCCTTCATGTTAATCAAAATCAAATCTTTATTTTGTAGCGGTTACCTACGACTGCCGTACCTTTATAATTATAGCGGGTTCGTCACAGACGCAGCACAAAATCGAGCTCAGTGGAATAAAAGGACAAAAAAGGTTGACCCCATGTAAATGGTACAAACGGTCTAGTCGGAAGAAGAAGAAGAGTGTTATTCTGATGTATAAGTTACACGCGTAGAAATCATCATATTAAAACTTTAGAAGTCGTATAGTCCTTTGAACTTGTAGCCACATTTACATATGTAAGAAAATTAAAAATATTTCAGTGCAGCGTGGACCAATGTATGTGATGTAATACAGTGGCTAAAGCTGGCATATTCAACTGCGGAAAGTCTTCTTGCGAAAGGTCTACCAAAACTTTTGTGTGTGTGTGTGAATTCTTCTTCTTATCGTTTCGGCGGCAGACATGTCTAATCTATATAGAAGCGGTCCAGAACGCGGGCACCTCGACCGCATTATTGGTGGCATTCATCAAATCCTGTCGCGTGCAGATGTTGGGGCATGCAGAGCACGATGTAAGGTGGGCCATCGTTTGGGTAACATCCCACAAACACTTCAGATTGGTATTGTCCGTGAGTCTTCACCTGAATATGCTTTCCTTGCTACGGCCGACACGAGTCCGAAGTCTATTTAAATACTTCCAGACCGGTTATGGTAGTTTATGTCCAGGTGGGAGACTCTCAGCAGGTGGTACAAAAGGATTTAGAAGGGGCACTCCATCTCTCCAAAGGTTGAACCTCGCTTTTGGTTGCTCCAAAGTTAGAGACCACTTATCAGTTTAAAAGTTTATTGATATCTTAAAGTTTGTCTACGGCTATGCTTGGTAATCTGAGTCCCACTGTATTTGTTATTAATTATTTTGTTTGTTGTTTGTTTTAAGTTTAGTTCCCCCGACCCCTGCCGCCCCCGCCACCGCCGGACGCGACATGTTCTCACCTATACCCCCCGATGCTTTGTCATCCCTTCTTTCCGCTCCGAATACGGGCGACGATGACGACGACGACGAAGTCGTAGATCCCCTCCCCTAGCCGGCGGTTGATCGGTGCACTGGTTGATCGGTGCACTTAGTAGTGCACCCCCTCACCCCGTAGCGACTGTCCCAATCGAAGCCCTCGAGTATGTCGCCCCTTGCTCTTCTGGCTCGAGCGTAGTGGTTGCACGCTCGCCCTTAAGTCCGGTGAAGCTGTAAAGGCCTCGCGGCCAACAGCGTACATCACTCACACACACACACACACACACACGGAAGTTTAGTTGCGACTAAACTTATTGAGTACAAATGTTTAAAAGCAAATTCGCTGTTCGTACAGTCATTGTCATTTTAACATTCTTTATTTTATATTTACGTCGGCGAAAAGTAGGTATACTCAGTACATCTGTCACCCCCGCTTAGGGAATGTAGGTGTTTTTTTTTTATCTCCGGATCGAAATGCGGCGTCCAATCAAAAGATCCGATGAGAAACTGAGCGGGGTCATCTATTAACTGTAATGCTTTTATTTGAAGAAGATAGGAAGATATCTCCTTTTATAATATTTGTTTAAACTGAAATAAAAGTTGCTGATCGAGAAGCTGCTCAAACCCAATATGTGTTATCGAGATAACACATATATGTGTTATCGGATTGTGGTTGGTAACGATGTGCTGGAGCAAGTGAATGAGTTTGTATATCTTGGATGCGCCTTCAGTAAGGATGGGAAATACACCGCTGACATAGAGAGAAGAGTGAGTGCAGGGAACAGAGTGAATGGTGCGATGTGAAAGCTACTCGGGAGCCGGCACTTAAGCCATAAGGCGCAGCTGGCCACACATAACGGAGTTCTTGTCCCAACGCTGTTATATGGTAGCGAGAGCTGGGTATGTAAGAAGGAGAATGAAAGTAGGATAAATGCGGTAGTAATGCGAGCTCTGCGGAACATGTGCGGAGTGAAGCTGACCGACCGCATTAGCAACAGCATAGTAAGACAGCGAGTAGGTATGAAAGATAGTATCGGTGTAAAGATGAGAAAGGGCATGCTCCGTTGGTTCGGGCATATAGAAAGAATGCCAGAGGAAAGAATGACAAAACAGATATACAATGTGAAAGTGGAAGGATGCAGGTATCGGGGAAGACCTAGACTATCTTACCACGACCAAATAAACCGAGTCGTATCTGATGGAAAAGTCAAGAGTCTCCGTAACCGGCGAGCGTGTATGAGACGAACTATGAGAGTCGAGGAAGCCAGAGAGGTATGTAAGGAAAGAACCTGTTGGAATTCTGTACTCTCTGCCTACCCCGCAAGGGATCTGGCGTGAGGTTATAGATAGATAGATAGAGATAATCTAAATTTTCTTACATCCCTGCACAATTTCCTCTCGGTAGCCTATTTAAACCTATTGATGTGAAGTTATGCTTCGGATCTCATTAAGTAGATTTTGTAGTAACGTATACATCCATGAAATACTAACTAAAACATCTAGAATATTGTATAACAATATTTAGAATGGAGTACTTCAAAAGATTTTAGTAGGTCTTATCGAAATGTGTTTGAAATTATTTTACTTTAATGCACGTCCCATTAGCTTATACCATAGAATCACTTTATTTATTTCTTTTTTTAACAATGTTAACCACTACAGTATTTATGAATCGTCAGAAAAGTAACAAAGACTACCACTATTTCGAAATGTCTTTCCTGTGGAGAAGGGCAAGAAACTCCACGGTTACAGAATAATATTTTTACTTTTTTCCATTACTACATTATGTTGCGGGGTTTGTGAGAACAATGTCGGCTGCTATCAGATGGGTTGAAGTTAAATCAACTAAATTATACTTTTCATGAGATTGTCTGCATTTTTCTCTCCTTAACAGAAGAGGTGAAAATAATTTTAATTAAAAAATCCTTTTTAACAAGCTTTTATAGCAAAAACAACTAAAATATCTTGCTTAGTTGAGAAATTCCTATAGATTCGTTCCGGCTCCATCATCAGTCCTTGGATACCATACGGGTCTAGAGTACTCGTCAAGACAAATCCAACGAGCCGAGCCGAGCAGGTTCTATTGACCACCTTTCGGCTTCATCATCAGACCCTGAACCCTATCTGGTTGTAAAGTACTCATCAATACCAATCTAACAAAGCTAAGCACGAGGGGGTTATGTTGTATAGTTCACATGTTCCTATGGCCACCTTCGAACTCCATCATTAAACCAGCTCCATGGTACCATATTATTTGTCACCGACTTTACATACTTATGCCAAATTTCAGCTCAATCGAATAGCCGCAAGTGCTTGAAATGAACCACGTGATTTGAACCGGAAAGACAGACAGACAGACATACGAACATTGCAAGTGAAATAAAAGCTTGTAAAAAGGTCAATTATGCTAAATTAATAGAAGGAAGAGAGGGACGATTTTATAGGTCTAATCGTGGCTTCAGATCAAAGCTAGGAAGTAAATATTCTAAATCTTGATATAACCCAGAAGTAAACTTTGTTCCGATTTAATTAAAGGTTTGAGATTAACGGATTTCAATGGCGATGCTGATTTCGGAGTTCATAAATTGGCTTTGAAATTTATCACTCCTTTTGTTGTTAGGAACCATACTTATTATCTTTTAACGAAGCTTTAGGAATAATGTAGGATGAGATAACTACAGAATACGGCTAGGTTTTAGGAAGTTTTTTAAATCTTGATTACGCAGTTACTTTATCAATTCTTGAACGGGTCAAATCTGTGTGTGATCTCTATGAATATGCAATGAGAAATTCATGTTTGTAAACGCACACATGACACCTAAATAATTCCCAGTGGGGGACTACGTATTCAAAAATGCGAGTAGGACTTCTTTTGCAGATAAGCACCAATAGTGAATGATAGATGGAACTATTTTTTTTGTGTGACAAACTAACAATTTTTGGATTTCTTATTTACTTGTGCTATGAAAGCTTTTCAAATTTCATGATTATAGGTCAACAAGAAGTATCATAGATTACGAGTGTGCTTAAATGACCTTAAATTTTGAGTGCATTGACTTAAAAGCTTTAATTTTTTAACTTTAACCTAGGGACCCTAATTCTTAGTATTTGACATCAACGTTATAACTCTATCCATTTTTAAGGAAAAGGGTCTGCTCTTTCAGACTGACAGGCAAGAAAATGATTCTAAAAGGGTTCCGTCTTTGCCGATTGTATTAAACCCCAAAAAGTGCGTAGAAATAGGCTCGCACCCTCGCAAGTATTACTCACCTATCAATCCCGTCAGTAGGTCTACCAGAGCCCAGGAAGCCACAGTAGCATCCGTAACCTTTGTAGGATAACGGGTCACAGCCGGTGGCACATTGCAGCATGTTGTATAAATGGAACACCCCCCGCTTTCCGCGATTGTCGCCTTTGCTCATGTAGACTTCAGGGTCTATATTCCTGTGAAAAGAAACGTTATCGTAGGTTACTCGTCTTTATTTCTTTTTTGCAGTGGGGAAGACTTAAGAAGATTCTAAGTCCCTTGTGGTAAAGACTGAGCTACAAAATGACTCATTAGTAATGAGACTTTACTTTATTATAAAAACATCCGAAGTGGCATTTTTCGACAGGGTAGGGAGCGTCGAGATCTCCAAACAGAATGATCGGTGTCCTCTGTTCTGCCTTACTCAATGGAGCATTGGGGAATGAAAATCGCTTCACCACACCCTTACGGGCCATCGCTTACTCTCTGGTCTCATGGAAATTTTGACCTAATCGCATTAAGACATTTATAGAACCCTAAACTCTTGCAGGGACCAAACTAAACTAGTTTGAAGTTATTTTTTATCATGTACTATAAGAGTGGAGAAAGCCAGATAGGTATGTAAGGAACCTGTTCGAACTCTGTACTCTCTGCCTGCCCCGCAATAGATCTAGCGTGATGATATAGATAGATAGATGTAAGTATTAATTAGAATTAAGCAACTAAGTTAGGTAGACCTTCCAAAACTAAACTATCTCATTTTTTACTGTATAAATTACCTTACTCCTTTCAAATAATCCTCCTCAGGCACGGAGTATCTGAATGGATCTCTCGAGAACCCGACCAGCAGGGTGCTGCTTTGTTTCCGGTAGCTATCATCCACCTCGTTCCCCGAGATGTCATTATAGCTAAGCTTATGGCTACTGCGATTGGCACTAATGCTACTGACTTGGTTGTTGTATGGCCTTTGAAAGTTCTGAAGTTGTGCGTAGTTTGTGGTGTTGTATATCTTCTCGAAAGTGAGATGGCCCGACCAGCCTGAAACAAAAGAGGGTTAAGTTGAGTAAGAGGTCTCTAAGTGGACCCCCACCAAGCAGCACATATCGCCAATGTTAAATCCCAAAGTAATTGGAGGCGATCCTGTTGCCATTAGAATGGTACTCGGGACAGTTATTGAAGACTTTTTTGACTAAAAACACACACGTTGTTCGACCTACGATTAAAAGTTTGTGGTCGCTATTTGCGAACAGATTCAAAAGTCATCTCGACTGCCTCGTCGGCATAGTGCCGTATTCAGTAAATTTGTAGTGATAGAAGGATGGTATATAAACTTAAGTATAGTTGCTCATGCTAAGCTTTTTGTGAAAACTATATGCTTTTTACCTATCCCGCTAGGGATCTTACGCGATGATATATAGACCGAAAGAGCATTGCACCAATCGAAGAAAGTAAGATTGTTATCTTGATTATTGCCACCATAAAATACTGTATTCATTACCATAATTCGGAGAGATACAGCGAAACAGTTTTCACGCCCTGATTATCATTAAACAATGTGAGTATAAATTGAATACATTTGTGTACAATGAAGATTAGTATGATAGCTGTTACAGTGGAATCTAAAGCCAGCAAGCTATGATAACGTATGTCTGTTTCCAAATTATTCTTGTGTAGTAATCGGTAGCGAGAGATATTATCTAGCTATTGCAAAGAAAAATGTCACGCTTAAATTCCCTTTTCTCCGAATTTTGTAGACGATGTCAGATAGAAGAAGAACTTCTTGCCGTTCCTAAAGACTAGCCCGGTGAGTTTCTCGTTGGAACTAATGAAACCGCATTTCGTTCCAGTGGTAGACACAGTAATACAGGGATCATTTGGCTCGCGGCCAAAATCGGAACTAGCGCTGTTATCAAATGAAATGTCACTTCATGACAGGCACAGAGTTGCCGTTTGCTATGAAATTTACCCAAATTCTTTTTTAATTACTAACCGTGCGATCCCACCTGTTGAAATATTTTCCTGGAAGTGGGAATATTTTACTAAATGATAACCCTTATTTTACACCAATCCTTGTCGATGTCATCCACGGGTCAAAATTTCCATGTCGCACTATTACAAAAATTGTATTAAATTTAGTTTGACGGACGATTTAGCGCAGTGGTTAAGAGCTTGAGCTGCTCCGCCCACTGTGTCGAATAGTCGCGGGTTCGATTCCCGCACGGGACAAATCTTTGTGTGATCCACAATTATTTGTTCCGGTCTGGGTATTTGTTTGTGAATTTTCATGTTTGTAAACGCACCCACGACACAGGAATAAATCCTAGTGTGGGGCTACGTTTTTTTAAAAAAAAAAAAAGAGAAGTACTCCTTTATTGGTCTACAAAAATGAATAATTTTTGACTTTGATTTTGAAATTATCCCGGGCATAATCCCGGATTTCGATTGCTATTGTGAAAAATAACACTAAAACTTCGTCCGACCCATGATTCGACTGAAGACCTAGTGATCCCCAATCGCACCATGCGATCAACCTGTCGTTCCATTCCAACCAGCCAGCCAGAAGTTGGAACAAGGCACATGTTTATATTTTTAAGTATGCCACTACATTACATAATAAAAATATTTAAGTTACATTAAGCGGGACATTTACATAATAATGACCTTTGCTAATTGGTACTTGTAATGTTATATAATTCTTTTTCGTGTTTACTGATTACGCGATAATCGCTTGCCGATAAACACGTGTTTCTTCAAATTCGGCTAGGCTGGTTATAAAAATACACACTCTTGATATTTTTTTCTATATGAAAAAAAACGTAGTCCCACACAAGAAGTTACTTCTGTGTTGTTGGTGCTTTAACAAACATTAAATTAGCATACACAAACACTCTGACCGAAAGAAATATTTGTGGCCGACACAAAGATTTATCCCGTGCGGGGGTCGAATCCGGGACTTCTCGATCTAGTGTGCCGTTCGTCAAATAGTCTGCTTTGTGTCTAGTTTTAATGAACAGATTTACTCGTATGGCAGAAACACACTATTGAAACCCGACGCGACGCAACGTTACGCGACGCGTGTTGAATTAAACGTTTCGCCACATAGCCGACGCAGCGCGACGGGAGCGCGGTGGTGGCGCTTGGGGAGTTGTAATGTACGGGAGACAACGCAGCCCCGCTCGGTGCGGCGGCAAACGTCACGAACGAACGTAGCCGAGCGCTTCCGTCGCGTTCCCGTCACGGTCCGTCGGCTATTTGACCAAACCGGGAATATAATTAAGGGAATCAGTAATATCAGTGACATTGAGAATTTTTGTTTGAAAATTTGTCTGATGACCTTGACAACAGTGAAAAGTGTGCCATGAGACCCAAAATGCAGTTTTTTTTTTTAAATTATCCATTAATAATTAATTAAAATAAATAAGTTGTCCATACACGTTATAGGGCATATCTTAAGCTTTTTTGTGTATATTTTATACATGCCCAATCTACCATTGAATAGAACATTTGCAATATATATTCAAGATAGACCTTTTAATAGTATTATTTTAGAAAATTGAATACGTAAAATGAACAAACATTAAATTCACGACCTTTTATTCTTCACTTTTAAATATATTTCTTTTAAGAAATACGCAGTAGATTCTTCAACAACCTTCTGTAAATAGAGCCTTTTTTGGGAGTTAGGGTTAGGTTCACCCTTAAATCAAATCCGACGCGACACGATGCTACACTGAGAAGTCGGGCGTCGACACATGGCGTCGGCTCAACTTTCAATAGTGTGTTTCCGCCATTAAAGCACCGTCTTGAAGGACTGGTCTAGTGCAAGATGAAGCTAATCCTTTCAATAATAGTCCAGCACATATTTTTTTATAAGGAGATAGACAAATGGTGGTCTAGATAACTTTACCCCTTTAATCGCAAATTGGCAGTTTCGACATTTGTATACCATCGGATGCATTTTCTACGCACTTTTTGAGCTTCCCATTAGATTCAAGCCTATTACCCGTTCAGCTGCCTTTATTTATATCATCATCATCAGCCCGTGTCAGTCCACTGCTAGACGTAGGCCTCTCTCATGGCACACCACTGAGCTCGATTTTCAGCTCTTCTCCTCCAATCCCTGCCCGCTGCCTTACGAATATCGTCGCTCTATCTAGCTACAGGGCGCCCTACGCGTTATTTATATTTATTACAATATTAACTCTTAAAGTAGTCTTTTTAGAATCATAAAATAAGTTTTCTTTTTCACCTGTAAAGAAGCAGAATATTACTTGCGCGGTATTGTTTGCTAGTTGACGATGTTGCGTCGGTCCTAGAAATTATAGTAAAGAAAAATCAGAGAAATAAAATATTTTTGAAGATTCCTAACTACATTAAGAACACCTCCGTAACGTAACGAGATTTAATTTATGTGAGTAATTATACTTCATTAGCATTACACAGCGATAAAATATATTTTTTAATATAAAAACCTTTTTTGTTTGAGGAGAATTATGCTTCATGGAAATTTTACTAGATAAAGCTTCAGGGAGTATCAGAGATACTGGGGTCAACACTTATTCTTCTCTCGAAAGAAATGTTATTGGTCTTGTGGAGTATGGAGGAGCTGGTGATCACGGGGTCCAAGAGTTTGGCATTTATATTCCGGACAAACTTTTTTCTATAGAAAAAATTCTACGGCTGAGAAGAATTCGGAGTCTGTAATAATTGGCCCGATGCGCAATATGCGGATTGGCGATATGCGGATTCAGACTGTACACCTGTTTCGGGAATGATTGCGTGACGGTATCTTTAGATTCATTTTAATTCCTTTTGTTCTTGTTGACATACATGAATATATAATTCTGCATTGTAACCTGTAAGTGGAATTGTAAAGAATTCATCTGCATAATATTAACATCTTTATAAATTGACTGCGTCACGCGATATCTTGACCCAAAAACATATCTCGGATAACAAAAGAATCATTATCATTTGGATTTATTAGAGTAATTAACATCATCTTTATGTGCATCGTTAAATCGGCCAAATTGTATAGGTGGAGATAGATTATGCTCTTGCTTTTGTTCATAAGTTGCAGTTGTTCGGTGGTCTTTAATCACGATATCTAAGGCTCAAACGACTTACGTCCTCGATGTTTATCAAAGTCTATGTTTTCTAGCGAGGGGGCCGAGATGAAATGTAAACATCCACATTTTGGTGATGATAGTAGATGGTAGATTCCAATGTAACCTGGCATTATACCAGGCTTAATACGAGACTCTGGACTGTTAGGAATTTTCTCGTTGCTCGTTGGTTTTGTCTTGACGAGTACTTTATACTCGGATGGTGGCCAGCGTCTGATGATGGAGCTGGAAGGAAGCCTTAGGAACTCCTCAACTAAGTAAGATAATATCTTCGTTGTGTTTTTCTATAAAAGCTGGTTGTTATAAATGTCTTTTTAATTTTGCTTATTTTGCAGAGCGAAAATCATTAGAAGATTCTCAAGCTCAAAAGACATTTAGCCAACAAAAAAGCAATTACAAACTCAGTCTTCTGTGGGCAACATTTAAGTATGTGGGACTGTAACCACACTAAAAATCCCTCTCTATGGCCTCAACGTAGTAGGGGGCTCCAGGACCTCAAAACGGATGCACGGGTGGCGTTCTATTCTGTATGGAATTTGAACCATGGACCATGTGTCACTAAACCAACGAGCTAGTTTGTATGTGTAATCTGTTTGGGTAGCTATGTCGTATTTGAGCAATCCTCCTTGAACCGTAATGGTCGATTTGGGTTCAATATAATGTCAAGGTCTCAGGTCTTCAATGTATAATGTCATTAGAATATTCCAATCGTCATACCGCTTTTGGAATAATTTTCTGTTTACTACTCACGCTGTTCAGTATCATGTCCACTTCCCAGCTCACATGTTGTCCTTTGAAGTGTGTAATAAGTTTAGTTTGCTGTAGTTCACGGCAGGACTAAGGTCTCCTTTAAAGATCTCCACAACGACTGGTTTTGGGCTGTACGAATCCAGCTGTTATTATTACCTGAGACCTTCAGCAGGTTATGGACCCCCGTTGTGGGAGACCTGTCCACTCCAAGTCTTGCGGTACGAGGTCGCCACTCGAGAACCTTTTTTGCCCTAACGGCAGAGATAATCTCGTTTCTCGAACTTTTATTTTGATTTAGTTACCGTGTTATTATTGTAAGCCTAACTGCAAGTAGGACATAGTGAAACTTTCTGTGTTATATAATACACTATATGTCATCCTTGGAACCTATGACCACAATAGATGATATTTGATTCGATTTGAAAATGGTGTTAAGGTAAAAACAAATACCGGCCAGCCTATATTCAGAGGCAGGCGCGATATGGCAGAGGTGTACTGTGTACATCCACTTTTGCCGACAATATCAGGTCCCAATATAATAGGGGATGAGCCTATTGCCATTATATCAGGCACAATGCTAGACTCTGGATATACATCCAGAATCAAGTCCAGTCCAGCCCAGTCATTTTTCTACGAGATTAAGGTTTTTTTTTTTTTTTTAAGTTTGATTCGGATAAGGCCCTCCGATGTTCTTCGGAAACTTTATTTTGTGTCCTTCGTTTGTTTGGCTTTTAGTGAGTGTATTTCCTTATGTGGGTATTGTTTATTAATTCCTACTTTATGCTGGCGATATTTTTATTCATCTTGTTTTATTTCGTTCTATTGCATCTTGTGTTATTTTCGTTACAGGCGTGATCTGGTGTCATCATTGGTCATCATTCTACTGATTGATGTTTGGTTCAGTTTTATGTTTGTAGTGGACTCCAGGTCATGCCTGGCTAGACCATATTTGGGGCATTCGAACATCAAGTGCTCTATAGTCTCATCCTTGTCGGGTTCACAAATGCAAGACGGGTTTTCTTTGCACTTGAATCTGTACAAGTACTCCGAAAACCCGCCATGACCCGTAATAGCCTGTGTTAGTGTTGGTGTGAATCTAGTTTTCCGTAATATTTTGTACGTTTCGGGAATGGTTGGGAAAAATATCTTGGTGGTTTTTGCTGTTATCCCTCCCCTGTCTCGGGAGTCCCACTCCTGTACCGATTTCTGGCTTCAGCATTGTTTGACGTGTGCTATGGGATAATGAGCATAGTGAGGAGCCACTTTGGTTTGTTTTGCTGCTTGCTTGGCCAGCTCATCCGCCCTTTCATTCCCAGGTATTCCTTCGTGTGCTTTGACCCAATAGAAGTTAACGCCCGGTTTTGTTGTTTTATTGCTGCCTTACAAGATTAAGGTTAAAATGTGAATGAACTTAATGTCCTACTTTAAAATTAGTACCAGGGCCGCATATTACTTAAGAGATGTTCCACGCCGAGTGGGCAAGTGTGGGCCTCAACTGGATCACGCCCCATTGTGATGGACCGGTTTCACCTCAGGTTGCTCTGACGTAACGCATGTGAAATTTTTCTGCATATTTTTATATTATTATATACCTACTAACATTTTTGTTACAAGTGTTTGAAAATAATACGTTTTGTTGGGGCGTTAGTATAATCATCATCATCATCATCATCTCAGCCTATACTTGTCCACTGCTGAACATAGGCCTCCCCAATCGCTTTCCAGCGTAACCGGTCCGATGCCACCTGCATCCAACGACTTCCTGCGATTTTCACAAGATCGTCGGTCCATCTGGCAGGCGGTCGTCCCACGCTGCGCTTGCCAATACGTGGTCTCCACTCTAGAATCTTTCTGCCCCAACGCCCGTCCGATCTACGCGCTATGTGGCCCGCCCATTGCCACTTCAGCTTGCTAATCTTAACGGCTATGTCGGTGACCTTGGTTCTTCTACGAATCTCCTCATTCCTGATTCGATCGCGTAGAGAAACGCCGTTAGTATAATAGCTTATTTTTAAATATTGCCTCATTTTATAAAAACTAGTGGTCGCCCATAGGTCGATATTCGACCTACTCTTTCATCGTTTGCTGGTTATGTTTGACATTCAGTTTGTCTTTAATATTATTTGTCTATAGTTAGACAAATAATATTAAAAACAAACATCAATTTGACGTGTATTGTGTCAAATACATGGTAGAGTGTGTAATGTTTTTATCATTGACTTAATGTATGTTTTATGCATAATTTAAAACAAATATTATCATTCTGCACTCCTTCTCTATATAAACTATAAGTCTCGGAAATTTCATACTCCTCCGTCCGCACAATTATCGTAAAAATGTGTACAAAGTTTTTGCTTCACGTATTAATATATAGATAATGTTAAGGCTTAAGAACGTATGAATTAAAGTATCGTCAATCGAATGAGTTGAAAGAACGTTATTGATAAAGAGTGATGTCTCATTCATCCATTTTTATTAAACTTAAGACGTGAAACAGATGGAATGTCAACTACGTAATATTAAATTATATAAGAGCTTCTTTATCATCTGCATAAAAGCGTGTGGTGATCGCGAGGTCCTGCGTCCAAAACTTAGATCGGAATGTGTTTTTTTTTTTCAAAAGATTTTTCGGGTTCTGGAAATGTATCAGGTATAATCAATGCTCATGCCTTTTATTCCGGACTACGTGTCGCACGCGTCATAGTTAACCATCATAGTTAGCGATAGAAAGATAGACACACCGTTACGCCTATATTACCCAAGCGGGGGTCGCAGAGGTGCACTGAATACACCCACTTTTCGCCGAAGATGTTAGGTCCAATGTAATAGGGGGCGAGCCTATTGCCAAACCGGCCACAATTCCAGACTCCGGACTCATACTGTCGATTAACATTCTGCTTAGTTCTATAGTAGGGTATTGACGTAATAGCCATAATACCTCAATCTCCGCATTCGTATTGTTTGTCGTTAAGGAGTTCCCTGGTGTATCTTCAAAGTCCAAGATCCAATGCTGATGAAATTAAAATGGAACCACCTTGAAACTATATTGAATTCAGCGGAAAAATAATTATCCAAATCGGTTTATAAGCAAATAGCTTTTTTTGAAGTCGGTTAACATTTTGCTTAGTTCTATAGTAGGATTACCTATAGGATTGACGTAACACCCATATTGTCTCAATTTGCACATTTGTTTGTCGTTGAGGAGTTCCCTGGTGTATCTTCAAAGTCGAAGGTCCAATACCAATAAAATTAAAATGGGACCACTTTGGAGCTATACTGAAACCATTGCAAAAAGAATCTTCAAAATCGGTCCACAACTGACGGAAATATTGGTGAATATACATAAAAAAAGCATACATATACACGAACATAGAACCTCCTCCTTTTTGAAGTCTGTCAAAAAACTACATTTGTCCGACCTAGGATTTGAACCAAGAACCTCGTGATAACCAAGCGATGCACTTTGCCACTAGACCAACGAGGCATTAGATAGATAGCGAGTAATAAATTACATTTCCACCACTCTCATTTGAGGAGAAGGAGTTACGGAATTTCAACTTTTTTTACTCTACCTATTACTTAATAAATATTATAGCCAGGTAAGCTGAACTTATTTTACAGAACCAAAATGAAGCCTTCCGTCATTATCCTGTACTTAAAAATTAAACCAACTGTAGCTTGCTCTGCATTTGGAACGACAAAGTAAATTTACAAAACTTCCACACTGTTAATATTCACGCGTCCGAAACTGTACTCAAAGGGTTAATTAGTAATGGCAGTTGTTTCGTTTTAATCGTTTAGGTCTAGTTTTAGTAGAGTCCAAAGCTGTTTAACTGTGGTGATTGCTACAACATCGTAACCCGCAGAGGTACGAGCTCCTCTAAAATGTCGACTGCTGGAATCGAATACGGAAATAGGTGAACGGCAATGACCTTAACGTAATGAAGATCGCTTTCTCCATAGTTGTGAGGTCATTTGGATTATTCTGGTCTGGCATTGTTAGTCCGCGGGTTCATTTTGACCTGATTTGGATGCTACTGGTTTTCAAACTGTTATATTATATGGTGTCCCTGCAATTAGGTTTATATGAGACTAGCTGTTTAGATTCGGCTACTATTTGTGATATCCTTATACATTACTTTTCTTTGACTGCTTTGTTGCCACTAGACGCAAAGCGCATCGCTTTGTGATCACGAGGTCATGAGGTCGGACAAGTGTAGTTTTTCTAACGAAAACTTCTCAGTACGAGTCCGGAGTCGGGAATTGTGCCCGGTATATGGCAATAGGCTCGCACCCTATTACGTGGGACCTCGTCGGCAAAACGTGGGTGTACTCAGTACACCGCTGCCACCCCGGCTTGGGGAATATAGGCGTGACGGTGCTTATACATTACAGTCTACGTGTTATTCTGATATATAAGCTATACTATTTGTAAAGTTTCTTCCAAAGTTTTGTCGTTTTTGCCTAAAAGAGTAACAATCATACATCCATCCTACAAACTTTCCAAATTATAATATTAGTAGGTTAGGATAAGCCGTGTACCGATTGAATTTCTCATCGGTAATTTTTACCTCCTATTTAGTCCTGGGGATGAATTTTCAAAAACCCTTTTTTCTTAGTGCACACTTGCATTATATAGAACAGGAAGGTGCAATATGGTATGCCTCTAAGCCCACCCGTTGAGGCTGCGTGTTGTCCGTCCGTCAATCAAAGTTTGTATTTACATGTAGATTATACGATTGATATTTGTAATAATAACCAGGCAATTTAGCTCATCATCGTCAGTCAAAGGTTTCACCCGAGGATTGCCGTGACAACCGCCTTTCTGGTGAATGAATCTAGCTTTTCATGATCTTTACTAGATCATCAATCCATCTTATCGGTGGCCTGCCCACTCCATGTTTCGAGGTATAATATGGTCGCCTTTTCAAAACTTTTTTATACAAATGGCAATCAGCTTTGGGAGCTATTTGCTCCACTCACTGCCAACTTAGTTTGGATATTCTGAGAGCTTTGTCGGTAACTTTGGTTCGTCTACGGATGTCCTTGTCTCTAATTCAGTTTTGCCTTTAGATGATTTGAGCCTTCACATGAGGCTCATCATGGTGGACTATTTTACGTCGCATAGTGTTTATAAATATTTATCGAGTTCTTGACCTAAATGGCCAATACTTGGAACCAAATATATTATAATCAATGGACATAAGAATTAAGCAAGATGTAAAATCTACTAATATTGCTTAACAATCGTATTCAAGAGGAATCAAAAGTTACGATTCGGGGTTTGAATCATTAGCTTTATATCATTAGGTTATTACTGCTTTATAGTTACTATCTCTCTATATCATCAAGTCAGATGCCTTGTGGGGTAGGCAGAGAGTACAGCGATCCAACAGGTTCTTTCCTTATAGACTCTTCTGGCTTCCTCCACTCTCATAGTTCGTCTCATATACGCTCACCAATTACGGAGTCTCTTGACTTACCCTTCAGATAAGAGTTACTAAATCATTGTTGTTGGTTATAAATATTCCAAAGCCTAAGAAATTTGCTTTAAAAATACTGGAATTACTTGTCAAATTAGATCAGATATAATTTGGTAACATAAGTGAAAGCGCGCAGTTACGTCGTTCGAAGCATAATTCTTCAGAATTTGGCCGTTCTGCGACCGACCGGTTGACCGCTAAAGAAAGTGGTTTTGGCGTTTTCGTTTACGCGCAAAGATGTACTGTGTACTAGATAGATCGGACAAACCTTTGGGTTAGTCCGATCCAGTACGGACTCCTCGTTAGTTGTAAAAAAGCTAACACTGAAAGCGACAGTCAGTGACAAACTACTAAGACATAGCAGATTTCAACTGAGGAAGCTGATTGGAGAATATATAGGCAGACACTGTATTACAAAAGGACATCGACATAAAGGTGAACCTTTCTAACGACGTAGTATGCAGAAGCTGTTGTAAGGTAACTGGAACTATGAAGCATGTCCTCTGTAGATGGACTCAAGGCGAATGAATATATTGAGAGTGGCATATCTATCTCTAGGGGAATACACATTCTTCCCTCTTAACGGAATAAAGAATCTGTTAAATAGAGTATTTGGATCGCCAGGTGCGATGTCATAATCATGTCATATCACTGGAAATCGTCTGGCGATGGCGACGATGATTGTGTTGCTGCTTCGCATCATATCGATGTGTTCGTGCCCTAAAAGTGTCTATTAAATGTTTTGGATTCAGAGTACGTTCAACTTTTAGGTGATATAATTAAGTTATGAATTCATTAAAGTATCATGTCGTCCAAGCCATAATAGCCGGGAGTTTAAACAAAAAACAGACGAATAATCTTCCGCTTTTAGAACTGGTCATCCTGCTGAAACTTGGGACTCGTAAAGGCAAAAGCAAGGCGCCCTGAACGTCCAAAATATGACACATCCTATTTACATCAGCCGACCACAATTAGGCTTTCTGATTACCTTATTGGAAAATTTGGTCAGGAATTTTATATCGAAAACAAGTTCCGATGTTTACGACTTCGCGTGACTTATAGCACAAGTGAAATCGCTATAGTGACATATTGCGAACTCATTGAAAGCAAATTTGGCTTCATATCGTGAATATTACTAATATGCTTGTATAGAAAGTTGCAGTCAGGAGTGAGACAGCACTTTCTTTATAAACTTTTTATCATTGTATGTTACGTGTAAATGACAAAATGTATGTCATGCTTATTATAAGAAGGCGGTGGTATATAATGAATTCCTTCTCTTTGACAAGGTATTTATGGATCTCAAAAAATCTTACTTCTGTACGAGTAGAGGTGTTTGTGGATGTTATACTTACCCCTCCTAGGTATTCCTCTCTTTAAAAGCTATGTCATTCTTCACATAAAATTTCGCATTAAGTACTACATTATAATTAGAAATATTAGTATAAATGCGGTGGAAATGCGAGCTCTGCGAAAGATGTGCGGAGTGAAGTACGCAATTTTTTTTGGATCTTAGTCCTTAAGGTCGGATCGTATGCCTAGGGAAATGTATTGGTTAAATTCAATACTATGACAACATTCGCCTTTTGATGGCCATTTTTAGGACTACTTACTAGGGAGTAAGTGACAAATCAACGACTACAATGTGTGTTAAAGTTTTTGTTATTATAACTGTCCGGATTCTTATGAAATAGTCTATTTTCTTACCAATTATAAATATCATTTCCTCATTTCTGACCTAGTTTTGTTATTATAATCTTGTAATAGTTTTAACCTTTTGAGGTTAGTTCTCTACACGGGTTCGCTATGTTGCTTTGTTTCAGCTATAGAGCTAGACAGGTAGATGTTTTACCTAGTAGGTAAATCTACTATTAACGCTTTGCCCACTGTGTCTAAGAGTCGCGGATTCGATCGGGACAAATGTTTGTGTGACCCACAATTATTTGTTTCGGTCTGGGTATTTTTGTATGTATTTTTTCATGTTTGTGAACGCACTCACGTTACAGGAATCCTAGAATGGGGCTACGTTTAAAAAAAAAAACTATCTACTATCTTAAACGTATAGTCCTAACTTTACGTTTCGGATCCACGTCCCCACGGAAACTTCCCAAAGGAAAACTCATAACGGGTAATGAGATGACTAAGCATAGTAAGACAGCGAGTAGGTATGAAAGATAGTATCGGTGTAAAGATGAGAAAGGGCATGCTCCGTTGGTTCGGGCATATAGAAAGAATGCCAGAGGAAAGAATGACAAAACAGATATACAATGCGAAAGTGGAAGGATGCAGGTACCGGGGAAGACCTAGACTATCTAAGATAAGACTGATGGAAAAGTCAAGAGTCTCCGTAACCGGCGAGCGTGTATGAGAGGAACTATGAGAGTCCAGGAAGCCAGAGAGGTATGTAAGGAAAGAACCTGTTGGAACTCTGTACTCTCTGCCTACCCCGCAAGGGATCTGGCGTGAGGTTATAGATAGATAGATGACTAAGAATAAACACTATTACTGTTACTCATTATATCAATATTGTTACTACATCATTAGAAATGTATTATTAATCTGTTTAGGTTACCTTTATACAAACACAAAGGTTAATCCTTTTAGTCTACCTCCATTTTCAATGGCCATTTATGCAATCCTTTATTTCATATAATTTCATTCAAAATTCATAATTATACTTAATGTTTGCATAAGAGGCGGTTTGCATCTGCCTCAAAACACTGAACGACCAAATTTCTTCCGCGAGCAAATTTATTATATTAGTTTAATACAATTACCTCTGGGTTCCAAGACAATTAAGAGTACTCTAGGGTTCAAACTTGATGTCATGTGTCATTAGCGCCTGAATGTTAGGGGTTATAATGGCGGGTTTATACCCAAGGAAGTTGTTATTTATTATGTACCTCGTTAATTATAACTATTTTAATTACGATAGAGTGGGTTATTAGTCACCCAAAGATTTGTCATGTGTGGGATTTAAACCTGTAAGTACTTGATCCAGTGATCCGAGCAGTCTATGCTACGTTAGAATTACTAGATAAAGCTGCGTCAAAGATAGAAGAGTAATGTGTAGTAATGAGTAGTGACGGACGATTTAGCGCAGTGGTTAAGAGCTTAAGGCGCTCTGCCCACTGCGTCTTATAGTCGCGGGTTCGATTCCCGCACGGGACAAATCTTTGTGTGATCCACAATTATTTGTTCCGGTCTGGGTACTTGTGTATGTGAATTTTCTTGTTTGTAAACGCACCTACGATACAGAAATAAATCCGAGTGTGGGTAGCCCCACACTTTATAAAAAAAAAAAAAAGAAGGACATTGCCGAGAAGTTCCGGAGACTGCGGGTTCGATGCTCGCATGACGGACGATTTAGCGCAGTGGTTAAGAGCTTGAGCGGCTACGCCCACTGTGTCGAATAGTCTGGGTATTTGTTTGTGAATTTTCATGTTTGTAAACGCGCCCACGACACAGGAATAAATCCTAGTGTGGAGCTACGTTTTTTAAAAAAATAATAAAGAATAAAGAAAGAATGGTGTCCCATGACCCACAATTATTACCCACATAGACCTACATATTGTATATGAATTTTCATGTTTGTAAACGCACCCACGACATAGAAATAAATTTAGGTGTGGGGCTACGTTTACCCATGACACATAAATAAATTTAAGTGCGAGGCTAGGTTTTTATTTAAAAAAAGTAAGAAAGAATGTGAAATTGATAAAAAAAAACTGAAGACAATATGACGATAGATTGCCTTCAACAGGAGGTGGTTTATGCCTTGCAGTGAGTGGTGATCACGAGGTGCTGAGTTCAAATCCTAGGTCGGACAAAACGTAATTTTTCTATAGAAAAAATCCAGTATCAGTCCAGAGTCTGGCACTGTGCGGTACTATAGCAAAATAATCGCCCCCTCACAACATTGTCGACGAAATTTAGGTGTACACCTATGCAACCCCCGCTTGGGGAATATAGGCGTGACGGTGTAAGTTAAGTAGATTTTTAAACAATAGGTATTTAAAACTTCATATTCTCAAGTGTAATTAAACCACATCTAATACCGTTGCACATGCAGAGTGTAAAGTGCGATTAGTATAAAATCCATTGAGCACTTGTGTTCACCTATGTATGTCAGTGTCAATAGTATTAGCCGGAGGATTGCACGATGCCACTTCTAATCACCGCTCACGACCTTCTGAGTCTAAGTTTTTGATTATCTATTATTAATCTGCCGTGTTTATTAACTTGAGATAAGTGGAAGGTTAAAATACTTGAATAGTAACTCATATAATTTTGTTGCAGATTATGATGTTTAGGTTACTGTCCCATAAGGACTTATGCAGTTAATTTCAATTTTTTACGGGACTAAGCTCGTCACACATTCCCACCATTGTAACTCCTGTAAGCCAAGGTCCACAATTCTTCTTCTTATCGTTTCGACGGCAGACATGTCAAATCTACATAGAAGCGGCCTAGAACGCGGCCACCTCAACTGCATTGTTGGTAGCATTAATTAAATCCTGCCGCGAGCAGGTGTTGGGGCATGCATAGCTCGATGTAAGGTGGGCCGTCGTTTGGATCCACAATGGTCTCCTTAGATGACGCCAAGGTTTGAACCTTAGGAAGCGCCTTAATTGTCTTGGAATCCGCAAGAAATTTAATAAGAAAGAAAAACATGAGTAGGAAAAATAAAATTCCTCTTCCCTAGAGCCATAGAGAAGGAGACTACAACTAGGATAAGCCAAGCGGTAAAGCACCACGGATACGAAAAAAAAATTAACAGACCTTATTTGTGAGCCTCATGGTTGATTCCAGTAATAGGGGTGGCAAAAACGCTTGAACGTACGGATATTATCCCGAGCTTTTACTCCTTCAGTGCTATAAAATGCTAAATTTATTCTCGATTCATAGCAATAAGGAGATTTCAAAAACATTCCTAAAATGCATTTCTCAAAACGCACACATACACGAATTTATAAAGCAATTCTCTAATCGGGGTTTCTGAGGTCTTGCGTTTATTATGTTAAACCTTATATAATGTCTGTATTTTTTTTACAATAAAACATTTGTCGATAATTTTTTAATATTCTTACCATTTTCAATATATTATATTTGCCACTACACCAACGAGGCACTAATTTATTGAAATTAACCAATCTCATTTATGGAAATTAACGATTATTATATACATGTGCAGAGAGGACTTTCGAGTTTTTTGTGAAACAAGGCCTTTGCCTTTTCGACGCAAGAAGATGGTTATAGAGATAAATAACTCTAATCTTTAAACATTAGTTGGCCCACCAAGGTCTTGTATTACAATCGTTTATGGGTGTAATTAATGTAAAGGACATTATACTGCGCGATAAGAATACGAACTGTCATTGATCAAGTGCTATAACGATCTTCGTGTCAATAACATTGGCATAGCGCATGGAGTTGAGGGCTTTTGTTGTTCCTAGTACAATTCTTTCTTTCTATCCATCCATATGGTCATGTTAGGCGCTCGTAGCGCTGTGCGACCGCGGTGTTCTAACTAATCACCAAGGTTAAGCAGCGTTCGACATGGTCGGCCTGAGATAGGTGACCGTTTGTGGCATTTTCATATTCGAGCGTCTCCGTGCTTTGGAAGGCACGTTAAACCGTTGGGCTCGGCTACCACTTAATGTGGTAGTCGTTAAGCCGAGTTGGAAGCCTCATTGTCGGCTTGACAATTTCCAACAGCAGTTGGCCACAAACCTGCCTCCACCAATCCGCACTGGGTCCGCGTGGTGGAGTGTGACCTAATCTCTCTCACTTCGATTTGTGAGAGAAGGCTTTTGCCCAGCAGTGGGCAGTATAGGCTGATATTATATTATTATATATGATAATGTCAGGGGCCCTAGCATGTTGATATATGATAGAGCACCATGTTCCCAGAAGTCGTGTAAGCAGTGGGTACAGATTTCTATCAGGTTCGTTACTTACAGATCTCACTCGCTTCCTTCAGCGAGTTCCCGAGTATTATCCCTCATAGTTCGTCGCATACAAGCTCTTTCTTTCATTAGAGAAACGTACCCCATACTAGGATTTATTTCTCTATTGTGGGTGCGCGCTTACAAACATAAGGTTCATATGTACAAACACTCAGACCGAAACAAATATTTGTAGATAGCACAAATATTTGTCCCGTGTGAGAATGAATCCGCGACCACTTAATACAGTGAGTGGAGCGACCTTCAACTACCTACTTTAACTTCACACTGGAGCTATGACCAGTTGTTTTGTACGCGCTCTTTACATATTTTATAGTAACGCTTTCTCTTACTATTATTATTATGCTTTTCATTATATACCTCTACAACATCTCTATTTTGTAAATGAGAGGACTATGTAGACACTGACCAATATCATGAATCTAAGTACACTTATGATTAATCTATACTTAAGCACATCTATTTAGCTCGTTCTGCATTGTTCTCCCATACTCCATAAATGCTATGTATACAAAAAGAATTGTAAACCTCATTTTTTAAAAAAGAGTAACCGTGGAGTTTCTTGCCCTTCTTCTCCACAGGAATGACTTTCCGAACGGGTGGTAGAGTCTTAAGTAATAATAATTTTCTCTTTTTGACTATTCATAAGTGCCTTTTGTTCTACATGAATAAAAAACTTTTGATTTTGATTTTGATTTTAACACTAGACCAAGCTGGAAAGGATCAAGGAGGGAATTTTTAAAAGGACTTATATAAATTTTCTGATAACTTACTATGTACCTTCTTCGTTGATAACTCCCGAACGACTCGAGTTGAAATTAGCGCGTAACTATTATCACAGTGTAAATATGTTTATCAACAGAAAAAGCACATGCGGGCACAACGTAAAAATATTAATAAACAATGAAGGCAATATATACGGAACAAAACATTTGTATTAGGTACTAGCTTCTGCCCGCGACTTCATCCGCGTTAATTTTAGACAGAAACACACACACACACACACACACGTGTGTGTGTGTGTGTGTGAATGATCTACGCTGTTGGCCGCGGGGCCTTCACAGCTTCACCGGACAAGAGGGCGAGCGTGCAACCACTACGCTCAAGCCACAAGGGCAAGGGTGCCCCCTTGCCCTTGTGGCTTGCACTAGCTCAAGGGCGCCTCAAGGGGGAACGGCCTCGGCTTGGGCAGTCGCTAGGTGGAGGGCGTATACTAGGTGTCTCGCCGTGGTGCTCTGCACCGACCGGCGGGCAAGGGATTCTTCGACCTCGCCGGCGAGTTCAGTATCTGATCCTCTGTGCAGTGTCTGTATCCGAAAGAAAGGATGTAACGGCATCGGGAGGCTCGGTAAGAACATGCTGCGGACGGCGGTAGCGGCTGATAGGAGGGGAGTTAAGTTCGTAGTCGGCGGCGGCTACGATTAACGGATTTCTATGATTGGACGCGTTCGCGAAATATCGGGTTGTCGCCTTTTTAATAAAGGCGCGAATAGGTTCGAGAATGGAAAAAAGACATGTGGTACGTCCCTACTTTGTTAACTTATCGGTAACTTAACAGCAATTCGTTGGTCTTTTGGGTCTTTTTTTTCTGAATATGTATATGTCACTTTTATTCTTTGCTGTTCTTTTTTATTGTTTATCTCCGGCCGTCCGTCAAGTGAACTTAATTCAAATTATATAGCTATCATACCTTATTATGTATCATACCTCGTTATGTACCTATCATACATCCTACTTATTATCATACTAATATTATAAATATGAAAGTTTGGATGTTTGTAAGTCAATCACGCAAAAACGGCTAAACGGATTTGGATAAAATCTAGCACGCAGATAGTTCATTACCTGTATTAACACATAGGATACTTTTTATCCCGGAAAAATGTGAGGTTTCTGTCTAAAATCAACGCGGATGAAGTCGCGGGCAGAAGCTAGTACCTAATACAAATGTTTTGTTCCGTATATATTGCCTTCATTGTTTATTAATATTTTTACGTTGTGCCCGCATGTGCTTTTTCTGTTGATAAACACACACACACACACACACACGTCATTTTGTTATGATCTAAACTTTTTAAGTGGTACCTTCCTCTCACTGGGTACTTAAAGTAATTTTTTATGCTTAAAGAATAATAACAGCTAGTTAAGGCGTGTTGCCCGTGAAGCTGCGAAGGTCAAAAAAGAACACAAAGGTGCCTAATCTTTCAATTGTAGTTAAGGTTTTTTGTGCATACGTGCCCACTCTAATTGTGTGTATGTATGTGAACGGTAATAATCTTAAAGTGACCATGAATAAAATATAGTTTATTCTTTAATATTATATCTATCTATCTATCTATCTATAACCTCACACCAGATCCCTTGCGGGGTAGGCAGAGAGTACAGAGTTCCAACAGGTTCTTTCCTTACATACCTCTCTGGCTTCCTCGACTCTCATAGTTCGTCTCATACACGCTCGCCGGTTACGGAGACTCTTTAATATTATATTTGTTATTAATCCTACTAATATCATAAATGTGAAAGTTTGTATGTTCAGATGTTTGTTACTCAATTACGTAAAAACGGCTAAACGGATTTGGATGATATTAGGCATTCAGATATTATCTGGATTAATACATAGGTTGTACGTAGGGTACATTTTATGCCGTGAAAATGGTAGATGCTTGTCTAAAGTCAATGCAGACGAAGTCACGGGTAGGAACTGGTATGTAAATAAAATGCAAAACAAATGGTAAAAATAAACTGAAATTAATGTGGTTAAGTGGATTCAATTATTTATTTTAATCTTTTTAGCATAAAACATTAGTTAAGGGACAATAGTATATCGATACAGAATCGTCTACAATCTTACGACAGATTAAATAAGTTGGCAGGAATGTACGTCTGTTCCGAACAATTGCGTCGGTAATGCATTGTGTAATCGATTCGAATTGTCGTAGGTATCGATTATCGGAGTCGTCGTTCCGTTGCGATCGCGAGACCGCTCGCGCTGGCAGGAAAGTTCACCTCACTACTTGACATAATCTTTATGCAACATTGTAAGTTTTCTAGGGCAATGGAACTACGAGTAATTTTCGGTCTTTCCGACATACGAAATTCAAAATATTTTGTGATATTTTGATTATATAAAAAAACATGATTAAGACGGTCACGCAATGCCTTAAGCGCGGAAATGGCGTGGGGTACCAAAGATCTATAGTACGACAAGGGTCTTTTGGCCTGTGGATGACACTGAAACTTGGTGTGAAATTAGGGTTATCATTTACTAAATTTTTTTTTGCTTCCAGTAAATATTTAAAAAGGTGGGTTCGCACGGTTACTTATTAAAAAAAAGAACTTGGGTAAATTTCATAGCACACGTAACTTTCTGTCATGAAGTGACATTTCACTTGTTGACAATTAGTTCTGATTTTGGCCGCGAGCCAATAGATCCTTGTACGACTGTACTGTGATGTGTAGATACACTCGCACTTCGGCAATGGTTTTAGGTCCCATAATAGGTGGAGGATCTATTGCCATTATTCCGTGCACAATTTTAGACCTCAGACTGCTACTGAGTAATTTTCTAAAGGAAACCTCAATGACACTGTGTCCGACTTAGAATTCGAACCTAGAACCTTGTGACCGTAACCACCATTAGATTAACGAGATAGACTTTTTGATTAATAAGTTTCTATCTCTGTATCTATTTATATCAGCACGCCAGATCCCTTGCGGGGTAGGCAGAGAATACAGAGTTCCAATAGGTTCTTTCCTTACATACCTTTCTGCTTCCTCCACTCTCATAGTTCGTCTCATACACGCTCGCCGGTTACGAAGACTCTTGACTTGTCTTTCAGATCTCGATCTATTTGGTCATGGTAAAATAGTCGAGGTCTTCCCCGGTACCTGCATCCATCTACTTTCGCATTGTATATCTGTTTTGTCATTCTTTCTTCTGACTTTCTTTCTATATGGCCGAACCAACGGAACATACCTTTTCTCATCTTTACACCGATACTATCTTTCATTATTAAAGTTATTGTGTTAAATTTTGTAGAAAAACGTTTGACATCTTGAAATCTACAACTTATAATGAAATGTTGAAAACAATGGTTTGAATAGGGAATGTGATATGCTCCATGCAGGGTTTAAAATAGGTTTTCAATTTACATAAGACTTTATTATCAATCCATTTTGTATGAATCAAGTTCTAATCTGCTTACAATACAGAAAGAACGGAAATGTAACATATAAGGGACGGTTTCCTATGGCCCTTTTGCTGGTGATGAGTCAAGCCTTTAGGAGTCTTAGACATAAATCTATGGTTCTGGTGTACCATGCGTACAGAATTCCAAAAAGTTATTTTCTTACAAACCCCTCCTTCCGCCTTCACTCTCATAGTTCGTCTAATACACGCTCGTCGGAAAATGGCTCATCAGATAACACATGGCCTATTTGGTCAAACTAGGATAGTCATTCTTTTCTCCTACATTCTTTGTATATAACCAAACTATCGGAACATCATTAAGTTATTATATTCTTGTTCACATCATATGGGTACGGTGACGTTTGATCAAATTCCATTTGATGCATACGACGCGTATATAATATCAGCCTATACTGCCCACTGCTGGACAAAGGCCTTCTCTCACAAATCGAGGTGAGAGAGATTAGATCATACTCCACCACGCGGACCCAGTGCGGATTGGTGGAGACAGGTTTGTGGCCACCTGCTGTTGGAACTTATCAAGCCGCCTTTAAGGCTTCCAACTCGGCTTAACGACTACCACACTAAGTGGTAGCCGGGACCAACAGCTTAACGTGCCTTCCGAAGCACGGAGACGCTCGAATATGAAAATGCCACAAACGGTCACCCATCTCGGGCCAACCGAGTCGAACGCTGCTTAACCTTAGTAATCGGTAAGAACACCGCGGTCGCACAGCGCTTCGAGCGCCTCTACGACGCGTATTCAAGAATATTTAAAATAAGGAATCCGGAAAATTAACAAAAATATGAAGTTAAACGAAAAATCTATATTGATTTATCATTTAAATCATTGTAATTTATTAAAAAAATAAAACTTTTTAAAACTCTATTACTCATTTATATAAATTGGAACGGTTTGCGACTTAGAAACTGACACAATGAAATCGATAAATTGTTTTTTAAATGTAGAAAATCGATTGCCATACTTTTACGAATAATACTTTTTGTATCCGACTGAAAGACATGGTAAGTTCATCATCAAGAAATTAATAAAAAAATGTAGTTACGCCGTCTTTTTAAAACAGACAGTTTCATAGATTTTTAATTAATAATTACGTGACCGACGAATAAAGGTATTTCTCAGACGATTTTTCTGATCAATCGCTTGATTCGTAAATAAATAATGAAATTATTGTATATTTTCTTTTTGTTTCTAAATAATTGTTATTAAAAACGATTCATTTTCGTTATAAATTATCTCGATACGATATCCAATCGATTTTATTTCATTCAATTTTATCATAGCCATATCTCTAGGAACGTCAAATTCCAAACGTCAGCGTACACATGACTCGTGAAATAGATTATAAATACTAGTAGTTTTCCGCGGCTTCAAATCACACCCGGTCGCCAACGACGCCACCCATAGACCCGGTAGGTCTATGTTACCTACTTCACTTCTGGATGTTTCTAATGGTGAAAGAATTATAAAAATCGGCTCAGCAGTTTCAGAATTTATCCATTACAAACAAACAAACAAATGTTTCCTCTCTATTATATTACTAGTTTCTGCCCGCGTCTTTGTCCGCGTGGATTTTAGACCAGAAACTAACAGTTTCTGAGTTTAAAAAAGTATCCTATGTGTTAATTCAGGTAATAAACTATCTGTCTTGTTGGTCTAGTGGCAAAGCGCAACGCTTTGTGATCACGAGGTCCTGGGTTCAAATCCTAGGTCGGACAAGTGTAGTTTTTCTAACGAAAAACTTGCCAGTTACGAGTCCGGAGTCTCGAATTGTGCCCGATATATGGCAATAGGCTCGCCCCCTATTACATGGGACCTAACATCGTCGGCGAAACGTTTTTTTGCGATTTTATTTTTAAACTATCTGTGTGCAAAGTTCGTCCAAATCGGTTCAGCCGTTTTTGCGTGATTGAGTAACAAACATACAAACTTTAACATTTATAATATTAGTTGGATTAGTATAGACGTACTACGATACGATTAGTATAACTTGATGACCGCGGGGCTAGCGGGGATGAGTGTGTTTTCATAGATAGTAAAATACTACTTTCTGCCCGCGATTTCGGCCGGGTTGACTTCAGACAGGAACCTAACATTTTCCCGGGATAAAAAGTATCCTATATGTGATTCTAGCTAATAAAATATCTGTGTGCTAAATTCATTCAAATCCGTACAGCTGTTTTTGCGCGATTAAGTAACGAACATCCAAACATACAAACCTTTACATTTATAATAATAATGTAGTAGGATTATGTTTCTCGAGTCGTTTCAATTGTATCTCAGTGTATATGCAAGCGTATTTTTGCGGTAAGCACTAAGTGTGCTAGAATGTATTCACTCTAAAGAATAATATTAGCCCTGTTAAGAAACTGTACCATCGTTGGGCACGACCCTCCTCTCAAACTGAGAGAGTTTACGTCATAGTCCACCACGCTGGCCCAGTGCGGGTTGGCGAACTTCACACACCTTCGAGAAACTCTTAGGCATGCTATTTCCTCACGATGTTTTCCTTCACCGTTAAAGCAAGTGATCATTAATTTTTAATATGCACATGCTTTCGAAAAGACAGAGGTGCGTGCCTGGGTTTGAACCCGAGACCTCTGACTTTGCAGTCCAACGGTCTAACCACTAGACTATCACTGCTAACGCATGTTACAATAATATAGTCTCTTATATAAGTCAAATTCTATTTTGTTTTAATTTATATAGGTCAATAATAAAACACTCACAAACGTCAAAATTACCAACGGAGGATCCGAACGCGGACTCCGCTGAAAAGATGCGGCGAGAATCTTTGTTTGTTTTATTCGACGACACAATAACTAAATGCGGAGCTTACCCGTTCTTATCATCACATTAATATTTTTTGGTAAGATAGTCTAGGTATTGTACACTTCCCCTCTGCACCAACATCAGCAGGCGGGCCTTTGCGATCGTGGGAAGCTGGGGCAGGGGCCCTAAGCGTCTTTCAAGTGTGCCCCGAGGACGACGGCGGTCTGGTGTGACCCACGCCACCGTCAGTACCGCGACGGTTCAGGAGGAAAACAAGCTACAAATTTACCCTCCCGAGGCGGGCTCTTTGGAGCGCGGCACAGGGGGCAACGGTGCGTTCCACTTGGAGATCCCAGAGTCCCTCAGACACGTGCCAGTGCCGGCCACCGTGGGGTTTTATTCGGTAAGAGTCCGACATGCCCCGCCAGCTTCCCTGAGGCCGGCGGAAGTCCATGAGGATTTCCCCACGACAAAAAACAGAAAGGTATAGCGTACAAGAGGCAATGCATTGTATTCGATCTTAGATCGAATGTATCGTTCGATCGATTGCAAAACTAAGTTAACTTAACTTAGACTTAGTTTTGCAATCGATTGATTATTTAATAATCGAGATCGAAAAATGTACTGTTCAGTAACTAATTGGGTAAAGCTCTTTATTAAAGCTGTCTGTTAATATTTGGATATTGCGACGGCCTTAAACTTTCAGATAATGAATTTAGATAGGTTCTTAGTAATTTCGCATTTTATTGAAGCAGGTACAGGCAACGCCATAAGTAACTAAACATACTGAGTTCTTAGATTTACGCGAATATTACACATGAAATAAAACTATTTTTTCGGATTTTATCGCGGTTTATTTTTTGATTTTTAAGTTCCCGACGTTTCGAGTGCTTTGCAGCACTCATGGTCACGGGAAGGACTGAGGTGGTAGACGTCCAAAAGGTATAGTTGTTCCGGGGTACCCTCAAACTTCCTAATTATGTTTGTTGGTCCGATCTACGCAGAATGAGCTCACGGTGTCTTGAGGTCTTGCAGTGTTATGCTTGGTTTTGGATTTGATTATATTAATTACTGGATCCCAAGTCGATGGAAGCACCCATCCATCTTCTCTATTGAAATTAGGATGTTTTTTAATTTCAATAGCCTCGCGAACCATCCTTTGTAGGAATCGGTGTTCTTTCACGAGGATTTGTGGTCTATCAAATCTGATGTTATGGCGGGTGCGGTCAAGGACATGTTCACAGACTGCAGACTTCTTTGAGCGACGAAACGTATGTAACTAAACATTCTGAATTTTTCAAGTTGTAATGATAAAATCTAATATTCTATGTATATACAATCATTACGTTATATTCCTTGCAGGGTAGGGACTACCTCGTGTCGGGGCCGCGTGAAGAATATTTCGTTCCCGTAGCCTCGACATTATGCGGCCAAGGTGGTGTCACCGTAGGGTTTTTAGTCGGTATACTTGGTGCATCGACGGCCGGGTCACTCCGACCTTCGATGCACCAAGGACTCCGACATACCCCTCCGCATTTCCCCGAACGCAGACGGGTACCCATAAAGGGGTTTCCTTGCGTTAAAAAAAAGGGTAGGTACTACCTACCCTGCGTATAGCGTGCCTAGAGAATTCAAAGTTCCGACAGGATCTTTTCTTTCAGATTCTTTCGCTATCTCCACTTTCATAGTTCATAGTGTTAATAAAATTATCGAGTTATTTAAAAAGTGAGATCAAGAAAATAATGAATTTAATGCAAAAAAAAATGAAAATCCGAGATCACACCGTCACGCCTATATTCCCCAAGCGGGGGTGGCAGAGGTGTACTGAGTACACCCACGTTTCGCCGACGATGTGAGGTCCCATATAATAGAGGGCGAGCCTATTGCCATATACCGGGCACAATTCCAGACTCCGGACTCGTACTGGGAAGTTTTCGCTAGAAAAACTACACTTGTCCGACCTAGGATTTGAACGCAGGGCCTCGTGATCACAAAGCGATGCGCTTTGCCACTCGACCAACGAGGCAGTCAAAAACAAAAATCCGAGATTGTTCGATTAAAAACGTAACATAATTTGCAATTTTCGTTGCTGACCGTACATAATCCCATAATAACAAGGCAATAATAAACATTTGAAACTGGCAACTTAAGATAAATACCACCTAAAATAATCCGTAAATCCTTCTTAAGCTTTCGTTTTTTATTTATAATTTATTAGCGGCCCGGGAGGCTTCGCATAGGTGGACAAAATCTTTTGAAAAAAGTTTTAGTAGAGATCCCCAATTTTTTCTAGTAATAAATATTACTCAGGGATAATGTAGCATTCTAATGGTGAAAGAATTTTTGAAATCGGTCCAGTAGTTTTTGAGTTTATTCGTTACAAACATACAAAAATACAAATTTTTCCTCTTTATAATATTATGAGTGTTGATTAAATGTTGCTTTGCAGTGTCGACGGCTTGGCCCAGTGGTTTAGAGCTTAAGCCACTTCTCCCTCTGGATCCAGTAGTCGCGGGTTCGATCCCTGCATGAGACAAATTTTTGTGTGACCCACAAATATTTGTTCCCGTATAAGTATGTGTTTATGTATAAGAATTTCATGTTTGTAAACGTATCCACGACCTAGGAGTAATTCCCAGTGTGAAGCTACGTTTATTTCTTATATAAATAATAATTTTATTTTAAAAAGATTCAGACGAGCTCTATGGTACCATGTTATTGCATTGTCACCGACTTTACGTATGCCAAATTTCAGCCAATCCGATATCTGCAAGTGTTTGAAAAATGGATCACAAGATTTGAATCGGAAAGGCAGACAGAATATTGCAAATTAAAAAAAAGCTTGTAAAAAAATAATAATTGCCTAAATTATACATGTACACATACCACTGTCATTCGTATTCTATTAAATGTTTGATCGAAGATTGATTATTCATTGATCTACCAACCTGAAATGTGGTATTCATTAAATTTTAGTTCTTACCTGTTTGACATAGCACAGCCGGTGCAAAACATACCAGCAAACCCGCATAAAAGGTTTTAAAACTATTAAATTTCCGGCACACACTGATAAAACACCGCATTATTCCGACAGTGACATCCACAAACACATAATTACAGGTTTTAACACACTTCATCACGATTTAAAATATTACATTTCAATAATAATAATCACAATATTATACTTAAATTATTTTTTAATGATTAATTGCATCTGTCAATTTTATTATAAAATTATTTTCTTGACTAAAACTAACAGAAAAATATTTGAATTAATAAAAAATACACATGCATTTTTATTTTTATCTATGGTCAAATTTCGCGCTCAAAAAGAGCGGGTAGACGCGCGCGGGGCATGCGCGGCGTGCGTACAATGATCCATCATTTTTTTTCTACTGGCACAGACCTCCCGCTATACAGCCTTCTGATTTATGCGACCATAATACAGTCGTGGGCAATTTTCCGCTCTACATAGTCAATTATTATTTCTACGGAAGTATTTCCTTGTTTTTAAAACAATACATATAAAAAAAAAGTTTATTTGGATTCTTTTGTGTTGGAAAATTTTCTTTGCGTATCGGTTGAATAATAACTTACTATATCTACGTTGTGTAATATAATAAGATAACACTAATTGAGAAATTAGGTAGAAGGCAGACGAATTTTTTGTTTCGATGTGATTTATTTTATATATTCTTGCTTTTTTTTCTTTTGATGAAAAACGAAGCCCCACAATAGGATTTATTCCTGTATCGTGGGTGCACTTAAATTTATACTTAAAAATTCACATATACAAATACCCAGACCGAAACAAAAAATTGTGGGTCACACAAAGATTTGTCCCGTGCG
The DNA here is from genome assembly GCA_905147815.2 of Phalera bucephala. Classification (NCBI taxonomy): domain Eukaryota; kingdom Metazoa; phylum Arthropoda; class Insecta; order Lepidoptera; family Notodontidae; genus Phalera; species Phalera bucephala. Next base: position 34,603,505 of record LR990614.1, on the reverse strand, counting down.
GGAATCGAACCCGCACCTATTCGACACAGTGGGCGGAGCGGCTTAAGCTTAACCACTGCGCTAAATCTTCCGTCATTTCTGTGAAAATACAGTAACTCATTATAATATGTTAAGAAGTTTTTTTATCAGCCATTATCGTTCCAATGTTTACCAAAGGCCTAAGAAGTTATTTACTTTGTAGAAAAATCATATGAACATAACACCATTTTACTCTTTTAACATCGACTAGCATTGTTTGCCACATATATCCAATGCATCTTCCATCCATAACATTAAAAAAATATACCTACCATTATACAAAATTAATTTCAGAGTTTTGCGCAAACACGTAATTTGCGCGCATCATTTATTTCGTTAGTCTTAAAATGACATCACTGCTACACACTTTTGCTACAGGTTAACACCAAAATTTTAATATTAGAAGTTTTTAAGATTATATCAATTTAAATTTTATGCTAACAAATGTCATTTTGGTCATTTGACCGTGACATTAATGCAAAATGGTAGTGAAATAATATTGGATGGAGGTCCGTTTAGTGTTAATAGTTATTAGAATTAATATATTATGAGATCTATGTTATAATGATTACACAATATATAAAGTTACGAGTATACATGATGCAGATTTAAATTGAATAATATATTTTTATTAAAATCTTGCCCGGGCTTAGTTGCTTTTATAAACTCTAATACACCAGTCCAAACTGAAATAAATGCCCTTAGATGATCGATACACTACGGGTAGGTTAGAATCCCAATAGTAATATTGTTCCTATATTATGATGCAAAAGAGAGTAAACAAATGTATAAGCCTTGATTGGTGCTGTGTTAAAGCAGTAAGAACTCAACCGGCTCAACATTATGAATTATTCCCTTTTTGTCGCTTCCTATTATGCCGCTCTCGTTGTTCCAGGCTTCCCGTGATGCTACTCGTATAGTTTATCTCGCTTTAATTCCTATGATAACGCTGATCTTCTGAATTTATACGAGTCCCAGTATGTCGCGCCTTGTTTATTGGCTAAGTGTCTACCGTTTTGGGCTTTAATGAATTGTTTACAGTCAAGAACAGGTCAATCTTGAAACCACCTGTATAAGAAATCTCAAATTTCTGTTTCATTTATTTAAATAGTAAACAAATTTAATGATTCAGCAGTTCCTATGCAATAACTGTGTTATTTATTATTATCCTTACTGAATAATATGTTACTTGATTGCCCATCGCGTGTGAGCCAAATTCGCTTTACTGCACAGTGATATGTTCATTTTACAAGTATCCAAACTTAAGCAAAAAATATTAAATTTGAGTCATATCGGTTTTGTTCGGTTTGTTCTTCGTTCGTTCCACTTTTTTGTCCCATATTCCAAACTTGGGTAAAGTTCATAGCAAACGGCAACTATGCAACAGTCATGAATTGACAATTTACTTGATGACAGCTTTAGTTCCGATTTTGGCCGCGGGTTAAAATATCCTTGTACGACAGTTCCGTTTCAGTTGATCGGAACGGAATGACCAAATGGCACAACGATTTGGTTGGTTCGATAGAAATAGTTTTTAATTTAAATTTGTCCTATACTACATACCTATACTGGTATTAAAACCTATACTGGTATAAACTAAATAATTGGAAACTTTACATTTCCACTCTGTATAACGCGTAATGATGCGATATTCTCAGTCGAACACAAAATATTAGTCATAGTAGCTACCAGGACATCATGACATATTGGGAGATCTTAGTTCATGAGCGATATAGGATAGGTGGGATATTCTGCCTGTATTCTCTGCCACCACGGGTGCCTAAATACCTCTGTACTGCTATGATATCTTGGTACCTACTTTGAATAGGGATTTTATTCAAATGTACTCATTCGTCTTCTGTTAGTACCTACATCGTTTATACGAGCTAGTTTAGACGATGATTAATACGGTGCACACTTAGCCTATAAACAAGGCACGACATACTGGGAATTGTATAAATGATAAAAGCAATGTCCTGGGAATCAAAGCGAGATAAAGTACACGAGCGCCATCACGGAAAGCCAGGTACAACGAAAGCGACATATGGGATCGACACTCAGATCATTCAAAAACTGACGAAGGGGTAGGGAAAGATTGATAAAAAGTGTCTATTGATTATTATGTACCAGAGGAGATATATAAATTAGATCTATCTATCTATCTATATCATCACGCCAGCTCCCTCGCGGGGTAGGCAGAGAGTACAGAGTTCCAACAGGTTCTTTCCTTACATACCTCTCTGGCTTCCTCCACTCTCATAGTTCGTCTCATACACACTCGCCGGTTACGGAGACTCTTGACTTGCCCTTCAGCTAAGACACGGTCTATTTGGTCATGGTAAGATAGTCTAGGTCTTCCCCGGCACCTACATCCTTCCACTTTCGCATTGTATATCTGTTTTGTCATTCTTTCTTCTGGCATCCTTTCTATATGCCCGAACCAACGGAGCATACCCTTTCTCATCTTTATACCGATACTATCTTTCATACCTACTCGCTTTCTTACTACGCTGTTGCGAATACGGTCGGTCAGCGTGACTCCGCACATCTTCCGCAGAGATCGCATTTCGACCGCATTTATCCTGCTTTCGTTCTCCTTCTTACATACCCGACATAATTAGAGTGCATAAAAAACTAAAATGTGTGGACGGGGGACCTCCGTCAGGAACGAAGTTCTAATCAGAGACTGTAATTCACTGTTAATACAGTTTATAGTTATTAAAAAACGTTTTTATTTAACGGGAGTATACTCTAACCATCGAGCACATTTAACCAAAGAGAATATAATCACTACGTAATTTAACTAACACGCATAACACGTGATGTAAGCAAGTGTGTGTGTGTGTGAATGATCTACGCTGTTGGCCGCGGGGCCTTAACAGCTTCACCGGACAAGAGGGCGAGCGTGCAACCACTACGCTCGAGCCAGAAGGGCAAGGAGGCAACTAGCTCAAGGGCGCCTCAAGGAGGAAGGGCCTCGGCTTGGGCAGTCCCTATGGGGGAAGGCGTATACTAGGTGTCTCGCCGTGGTGCTCTGCACTGGCTTGCGGGCAAGGGATTCTTCGACCTCGCCGGAGAGGTCGGTGTCAGATCCTGTGTGCGGTATCTGTATCCGAAAGAAGAGATGTAAGGGCATCGGGAGGGTCGGTGAGAACATACCGCGGACGGCGGTAGCGGCTGACAGGAGGGGAGTTGGGTTCGTAGTCGGCGGCAGCTACGATTAGCGGGTTACTATGATTGGACGGGTTCGCAAAATGTCGGGTTGTCGCCTTTTTAATAAAGGCGCGAATAGGTTCGAGACCGAGATCGGAATGGAGATCGACATTCCGTATGAACCTCGGGGCTCCGACGGCTTTGCGGAGGAAACGGGATTGAACAGTTTGGAGTCTATCGATGTGAGAGCGGGCGGCGTGCCCGAACACCTCACAAGCGTACGTCATGATGGGCCGTATACAAGTTTTGTAAAGTGCCACCTTATTCCTAAGGGACATTTTACTCCGCTTGCAGATCATCGGGTAAAGACGACCGAGCACAAAGGCTGCTAGGTTACGGACTCGCTTGATGTGCGGTCCAAAGGTCATGGTATTGTTTAGGGTGCCCCTAGATATTTGACCTGTTTAACCCAGGGAATAGGTAGGTCGAAAATGGTCATTTGACCGAGATTATTTCTGGGGGCCACCCTAGGGCAGGGAGGATGTAAGCAAGTATGGCGGCCAGCACTTACGATAACATCCGAATTACGCCGGACGGACGTCCGTAACTTTAAGATTTCTAGCTGTCTACTCCTACCGCAAGCTGCGGAACCTTGTTCCAATAACAATATTCTTATCCACATCCGTTGGATCCATATTCTCCACTTCAGAATGTCATTCCTGTGGAGAAGGGCAAGAAACTTCACGGTTACTCTTATAAAATAGTATTTTTACATTTTCCGTTTCCGTCTTCATTTTGATGTGGGGTATGGGCGAAAAATTTAGATCTAAGTTAAATTAAATAAATTATACTATTCGTGTGAATGGCTACATGATTCCCTCATTTAAAGAGAAAGAAATGAGAAAAAAAATGTAAATTTTACTAAATTAGTATAAGGAATATTAAATAATAATAACTGAACAAGTTATCCATATTCAATCAAGTGGAGCTGGCCAGCCCCTATCCAAGTATTTTTGTCTTTTAAATAATCATCTAGCGTATGATATTACTATGGTCTATTCCAATCAAACTTTAAAAATTTTTAAACAAACAATTACCATTTTTCGATGTGTTAGTTGTAATTGCTACCTATAACAAGTGAAATATGAAGGCGACAGTATTGCCGAAGACAATGAAAATGCTGTTAGCAAGAAGTTGACGTTGTTATGTTGAGTGAAAAAAGTTCTGGAAAGTTTTATAGTTTTTTTTTTTAACGTAGCCCCACAATAGGATTTATTCCTGTATCGTGGGTGCGTTTACAAACATGACATTTCACATACAAAAATACCCAGACCGGAACAAATAATTGTGGATCACACAAAGATTTGTCCCGTGCGGGAATCGGACCCGCGACTATTAGTCACAGTGGGCGGAGCGGCTCAAGCTCGTAACCACTGCGCTAACTCGTCCATCTGTCATAGACTTATATATGGTTTCCAACTTGATTTCATACCTATATTTACTAAATTTCCTCTGTGATCTGTGTTTTGGAAATATAAGATAAACGACGCTTATGTAAGTATGCGATGAGTAGCAATTTGTAAAATGTTCATTAAAAAACAAGGTTTATTAATAAGTATAATAAGTATGGAAATAACCTGTAGGAACTTCAAACTCTGCCTAGCCTGCAAGACCTGGCATGAAGATGAGATATATAAAGATAAACTAATAAATCAATAAATGAAAAACTAACGACAAACCTATTAAGGGACTTCGTTTTTGAAGGCGGAAATGTGTTTACCAAATAAAATAATAAAAACAAATTTCAATAAAAAGCAATAAAGAGAACCTTTTTTTATTTTGTTTTTATCGAGAAGGCAGCACATGTGTAACCTATTTTTAGCGTACAATTTGTGAAATCTGTGAGAATTAAAAGAAAATAAATATATCGAGAGAGCATTTTTTTATCGAAACGTTTAGTTACCGCCAATAAATTATCGTTGAAAGCGCCATTACCTCGGTATTAATTTATTTTACGCGGTTTTAATGGAACGGCCGAAAATCCAATCACGATTACCAATGAATAATAGGTAATGTTCCGAAAACACTTAACAAATTACGGTGCACCGCACGTGTCGGTCATTTCGTGGTTTTATTTGAATTCCGAATAAGTTTTTAATAGTAAATCGCAATATACACTAGCTTATACGGTTTCACTGCTAGATAAAGGCGCTTTCTCACAAATGGATGTGAAAGAGAATACTCCACTATGCAAACTCAGTGTGGATCGTTGAAGGTAGGTTTTAGGTATCCAGCTTTTGGAACTTATCATAAAGTTTTCAAATTGGCTTAAATACTACCGCATTAGTGGCTTTAGTGGTAACTGGGCTTATCATTTTAGGCGCGGTGACACTTGAAAATAAGAATGCCACAAACTGTCACCAATCTCAGAATGACTGCGTCGAACACTGCTTAACCTGTGATAGGAACCACATTTTATTTAATTAAAAATAAGCCTTACCACTATTAGTGTCCCTGTTTCAGGTTTTGCGCATCCGTCCTTTACTCTCTGGATAAGATCCATTCTACTGTAATCCAGTCATCAAATTCACCAGTGAATTAATTTTTACTAAGGATATTAATTTCAAATATGTCTAACATTTTAACAATAATTGCAATCCTGCATTTAATTGTAACAAAAATAATTATTGCGAGTGGAAACGGGAATGGGCATAAACAGGAGGCGAACGGTTACGGAAACGGACACAAAAGCGCCAACGGAGAAGGGAATGGAAACGGAGGTGCCAACGGCAAAGGGAATGAGCACGGAGGGGCCAACGGAAAAGGGAATGGGAACGGAAACTCCTCTCAAAGCAGCAACGGAAATAGCAAGTGTGGAAGCGTTTGTGTTTACCCCGTATTCTACCCAACTTATTATTACCCACTTTACTATTACTACCCAGCAATTTTTGTCTATGGGTAATAAGTGCGAAAACTACTTAACCCTAGATAACTAAAGTATGTTTGGTGTTTTAAAACTGAAAATTCTATAAATGGACGACGGGAGCGTTAAAATGATGAAGCATCACACGTTGCACTGTTTACCCGACCTCGCCAGCGAGGTCGAATAATCCCTTGCCCGCCGGCTGGTGCAGAGCACCACGGCGAGACGCCTAGTATATGCCGTCCCCCATAGCGACAGCCCAGCTCGAGGCCCTTCCTTCCCCTGTGACCGCATGGTCGGATTGCTTAGTCGATCGTTGCGACCGCGTGAACTATTTATTCCTATTTCGATTAAAGGATCGGACTGAGAACTATTATTTTAGATCCGTTTTTGTTTGTCTGGGCCCTAATAGAAAAGTTAAAAACGCGTCCTATTAAGGTATTTGGAAGCAATTTATTTTTAGAATATCTTACATATTTTACTTTCTCGGTCTGTTTTTAATTACTCACATTTACTCGTTGTTAGATGAATCGAAACCATGAATACTCGTATTTCCCTGTAGTTCAATCAATAAGACTATGAATATTTGTGATTCCTTTTGGTTCGATAAATCGGACCGATAGGAAAAAAAGTTCACGTGGTTCGATTGATCAGACTGAGTTGAGAACCACGCGTTCACAGGGTTTCCTTCTTGAGGCGCCCTTGTGCTAGTTATCCCCTTGCCCTTCCGGGTGGAGCGTAGTTGATGGACGCTCGCCCTCTTGCCCGATGAAGCTGTAAAGGCCCCTAGGTCAACAGCGTAGAACATTCACACAAACACACACACACACACGCACGCACGCAAAGCTGCACTGTTTACCTATATTAGGAAGATAGAAGTAGCGGCCCAGGGGGTACAAGGAAGTGATTTCGCCTTTCGCGCGGAGGTGTGCCGTCGCGCGAACGAATGTTTAGTTATAAAAGATTAAAGGCCGACACACATGAAAGCAATGCGACGGAAAAATCAGGCGTCACCCAACGATATGCAAAAACTTACGACGTTAATCTTTCGGCCACTTTGTCATTGAGTTTTGAGGCGATTTCGTTGTGATGTGTCCACAACCTGTATACTAGGTTAATTGCGTCGTGCATTCCGGCGATGTGATGTTACTTTGCGCACGCTACGGGGCGGCGAGAGCTTGTGACACGATGTGGTAACGCATGATAAGTTAATAGTATAAGTGGCGATATCATTCGCATATCGCTTAAATGTGTGGCACCCTAAAGTTAATTGTATTTTTTACTTGACTACCCTAGGGTAATGTATTTTTTAATTACAAAACCGTAAACGAGCCGGGAAACTGCGCCTAAATGAATTTGAAAGTTATGCTCCCGTTTCGGCTAGAATTCTAAAAATCCTTTCTTATGCAACGTGACTAATTAATAGAGTTAGGTATTGATAGCCGTTAATCAGATTTCTGTTATTGTAACTATAGTGTATACTAATCGTAGCTGTATCAGCAACTTCGTTCGCGTTTTTTCAGGCGTCAATTAACTCCCCTGGATAAAATATATTTGTTTTACTAATTTGATCATATCTGTTCAGCGGTTTGGGTGTAAAAAAGTATAAGACAAAGAGACAGACAGAGTTACTTTCGAAATTATAATATAAGCATGGATTCTTTATAGCATAGTAGCTGTTCTATAATTCTTACGGCCCCATATATTCTGGTTCCTAGTCTTTGAAAAATGTATAGGCAAGTTATTATTGTTACGATGTTTTTGAGAATCAGATACTGTATTTCGTCCGTATGTCAGTTAGTTTTATTTCGTTAGCTTGTTTTTAATTATTTTGATGTGTCATGTTGTATAACATTGTAAAGCCCATGTGCATTTAAACAAAACATTGTGACATTTTACGAATGAGGGAATAACGAATTTTACATATGCTAAATTTCAAGTTTATCGCTTTTGGTAAATCAGCGTATACTGACTGACCCACTGCTGTGCAAAGGCTTATCTTGCAAACCGAGATGAGAGGGATTAGGTAATACTCCAGCATGCGAACTCAGCGCGGACTGATGAAGAAAGGATTGTGCCCACCTGCTATCGGAACATATCAACACGCCTATTAAGGTATTAAACTCGACTTAACGACTGCCGCGATAATTGTAAGGCTGTCTTCAAAACTAAGGAGATCCTCGTAAAAGAATTGCTACAAAGATTCGACCATCTCTTACCGGTCAGTCAAATGCGGCTTCATCTTAGTGTTCGCTAAAAACACCCAGGTCTGGAGGTAGACCTTCTATCCGCTATTAAATTAGTTCATCTTCTTCACTTACTTACATGTACTAATTTAGGATCGTTCTCAGCGATAAGACCGCCAATTGTACCTCTATCTTCTATATAATTTTTTTTGTGTGTTATGTACATTGGTGTACAATTAATAGTAATCTATCTATAAGCCTTCAGGAGCTCGTAGACGAGTACGAGAATAAATTTGGATTGGACGGATAGAAGCGTCTTCTATCGTCAGCGTTAAAATATCGATAGGCCTAACTGTATCGTATAATTCGTTTACTTTATAGTATAAATTTATTACGATAAACCATGACTGACTTAAATATTATTCAGTACTGTTGTAAATAAATAATAATAACTTTGACTTGTTGCGAGTACTGGTTATGACGATGTCACAATACAAGCAGTTAAGGATGTATCTCATATTATTTCTCCTATTTTAAGTTACTTAATAAACCAAAGTATAGAATTCGGATAATTCCCCGATAAATTAAAATGTACTATCATTAAATCTTTGTTTAAAAGAGGTGATATAAATGATATTAGCTGTTATAGACCTATAGCGTTGCTTTCCATATTTTCCAAAATTTATGAAAAAGTAATTTATTACTCCTTCAACGATTTCCTAGAGGCTAAAAATCTAATTGCAAGTGAACAATATGGTTTTCGTAAAGCAAAATCTATAAATATATTTAATTTTATTAAAACTATAATAACCAATATGGACAATCGCACACCTACAGTAGCCATTTTTCTGGATATGACAAAGGCTTTTGATCAAAACTATATAATTATGGCATTAGGGGTAACATTAACAATCTACTTTAATTTAGTCTTACTTAACTGGTAGACACCAAGCTCGCAGATTTATCGAATGTGCCCTGCATTGAAAACCAAGTTCACATTTATATCTGAATACAATATTATTAATATAGGTACCTCAGGGGACCGTTCTGGGTCCGCTACTTTTTCTTGTTTAATCTTAATGAATAACCGTCTACGACTAATCATCAAATGACATTATTTGCAGATGACAGTTCTGTTTTATTTACAGGCAGACATGAAATGACAAAGCTTAAATATGACATTAATATTTTTTTAACTAATACAGCTAATTTGCTTACCTCTAATAATTTATTATTAAATCTATTTGAAACGAAAAATATGAACTTTAGAGAATACAAACATCGGATGATTTGAATACCACATTTAAAAACCCCGAAATTTAAGAGAAGTTTCTAGGACTACACATTGACAAAAAGTTAAACTGTAAATGTCATATTGATTTTGTTTGTAAACGTTTAAGACAACAATCATATGCTCTGTACAAACTCAGTAAAATCGCTGAGAGGTCAGCTGTCATTGCTGCATACTACGGCTATGTTGCCTCAATATTAAAGTATGACCTATTGTTTTGGGGGAACTCCACAAAGTCCAAAAGAGATGTATTCAGTCAATTGTCAATATTCAGTCAACAGACTCCTGCAAACCACATTTTAAGGAACTAAAGATACTACCCTGCATGTTTGTCTATGAATGTGCTATTTTTGCTAAAACAAACATAAACTAGTTTAAATTTAGAAACCGAGCAAGGCTTAGTAACAAAATGACACACGAACCACATAAAACTGCATTATTTCAGGAAATATATATATATATATATATATATATAAAAAGCAGTGATAGCCTAGTGGTTAGACCGTTGGACTGCAAAGTCAGAGGTCTCGGGTTCAAACCCAGGCACGCACCTCTGTCTTTTCGAAAGCATGTGCGTATTTAAAATTAATTATCACTTGCTTTAACGGTGAAGGAAAACATCGTGAGGAAACCTGCATGCCTAAGAGTCTCTCGAAGGTGTGTGAAGTTCGCCAACCCGCACTGGGCCAGCGTGGTGGACTATAGCCTAAACCCTCTCAGTTGGAGAGGAGGCCCGTGCCCAGCAGTGGGACAGTTTCTTAACAGGGCTAATATTATTATATTATTATATATATATATATATATATATATATATATATAAAAAACTGTAGTCGTGTCTGTACATGGAATATTTTTAGGAAATATCAGGAAATATTAGGGGTATCATACTATCGATGTAGAAGCCAATTCTACAATTTTTGGCTTTCGTGCCTGTTTGTCTGTCTGTCTGTCGGAGGGTATGAACCGACATCACGCAAAAACTACCAGGCGAATTTTAATGAAACTTAGCGTGCGGATACCTTGAAATATTGGCTATCGTATTGTATAGTATTTATCCCGGAAAATCAAAAGGTTTTTCCAGTTAAGACAAAAATAAGCAAAACATTGAATTTCTAAAAAGACACTTTATTCATAACCTGTTTGATGGATTTCAATGAAATTTTGTGTAATTGTAACCTGCACAAAAGATCACAACTCTGTATACTTATATTTTCAAAAACTTAACGGTTTTTGAGGAAAGAGAAAAAAGTCGATTTTGATTTATCATTCATTGTTCCAAAACTACTCTTCAGATGGCAGTGAAACTTAGCATGGAGATATTTCATATGATAGACAACATAGTTAATATTTATGTTTTCAGGAAATTAACAATTTGTAGGGAAAAGTAAAGCATCTATATCTCTACATACTACATATAATAAAACTGTAAGGAAGTCATGTCTGTGTAATTTTTTTGGAAATAACAACCTACGGATATCATTCTATTGATGTAGAAGCCAATTCTACAATTTTTGGGTTTCGTGTCTGTTTGTCTGTCTGTCTATCTGTCTAAGGCTATGAACCATGACGCAAAAACTACCAGGCGGATTTTGATAAAACTATGCACGCGGATATCTTAAAATTTTGGATAACATATCAAATAGTATTTATACCAGAAAATCAAAAGGTTTTTTTTGGAATATACAAAAATAAGCGAAACATTGGATTTCTGAAAAGACACTTTGCTCCAAACCTGTTTGATGGATTTCAATGAAATTTGGGATAGTTGTAGCCTGTACTAAGTATACTCATATTTTCAAAAATCTAACAGTTCTGAGGAAAGAAAAAAGAGTCAATTTTGATAAATCAATCATTGTTCCAAAACACCTTAAGCTACTAGATTGGATAAACCGCAAAACTTTATTACTGTTTGTCCGGAACTGCAGTTACGACATAAACTATGTGATTTTGCCTACACATGAATATGATGATATTGGACTCAGGTTCGTCTCCTCACGAAAAACTATGCAGTAGTTAAAAGCACTCACTGGAAATTGTTCATACACGTTTGATTTAAACACTCAAACATGATTTCGTGCATAAACCGATGATGCACTCAGAGGGCCTAGACAAGTTGCAAGCGTTTTGTTTCTATTCTCTTGTCGCAATCGATAGCGCATTGTTTTGACCACGTGACTTTTCGTTGCAAAATGTCATTCCAATACATTTTTCCGCTTTCTATTAGCGTTAACGACTGAAGATTGTCAACGTGGCTATAGGCGCTGGATTGTTTCTTCCGGAGAGAACTCTAGTGATGAATGGGCCGGATACGAAACTTTAGTGACGATTAATATCTTATGAGACTAACACAAAATGAACTGACAAAACTTTGCTACATACGTAACTGGCAATGTACTGTTTTGAGATATTATTATTATGCTAGATTACACTCTTTGTCAGGGTAGGCACAGAAGGTTTAAATCAGAAATATAAATATTAACAAAAAAATATAAAAAGATAAACTGATAATCCTAAGAAGGATTGGTGAAGCGGGTTGAATGGATCAAACTTATAGTGGTGGGGGATGCTATAGTATAAAACTATGATGGTGCGGATGAAAGTCGCTGGTAAGACCGGCTTGAATGAGACCAGAACTTATGGCGACTGCGGTTGGAGAATATGATGGAAATGCGGACTGTATTGGGATGCAGCGTGCGGGGATGCGAGAAAAAATGAAAGGATGCGAGTAGCCTAGAAGTGGCTGAAGAGTATACTATGCAAAGGGATATAAAAGGTTCTTACAATGGAAGATGCCAGAGAGGAGGGTCGTACACACACATAAATCAACAAACGGCAATCAAAGCATATGCACTTATCGGTCAGTCAAGTCTCCGGCTCCACGCAATGCAAGCGGGCGGTGGCCGCATGAACGAAGAACGAAGCACTCACTCACAGCATAAGCGTTTAAGCGGGATAAGAAGGTCTCACCAGGAGACGTGGATAAAGTCAAAACGCGGTGATCGTTGTAACCGAACCGATGCGCTCGGTCGGTAGTAGATTTTGCGGCAGCCCCTTCGCGACACCTTTATGCGATTTCCATTTGCGACACCCCGTATGCGACTGAGTTTATTGAGACTCGACCATATTGCGACTGATTTCGTTTCGTTCTTGAACTTGATTCAGCGATCGGGTTACTAGGCGAGCCAACGCCACCCCGTTGAGCCAATACAACAAAACATGCATAAAAGGCTTAATCGAGGATTATCAGTTTATCTTTTATATTTCTTTTTAATACCTTTCTTTATGAAATTTTCCTTTTTTCTCTTAGAAAAAAGGAAGGTACTGTGTGTTTTTTTTGAGACGGTGTTAGTGGTGTTTGTTGAATAAGATCGTGCTATGGTTAAGTTTATATATTACAAAGACCACCTGTGCGGGCTAAGTAGGGCTAAGACTGAACCCGGTGATAGAGATAGTTGATAGAGAAATAAGTCTGGTGGAAGTTGACAAAGTATACAATATATTCACACACGGTTATTTCGGGATAGCCGTTATTTCTTCATACTAAAATGGCAGAATGGATCTTACTAACACTTTCAACGTGTTTTAGGTCTCGAAATAATATTCGTGATACTTTTATCCCGGAAAGAATCACGGTTCTTGCGAGATAGCTGGCTAAACTAATTTAATTGAAACTTTATATGAAGGTGTCTTACACCGTAAAATAAAACAAAACACTTTTCATTACGAAAAATATATAACATAGCAATATATACAATAGCATTACTTCTGTGAAATATTAGATATAAAATGAGCAAGTGGAAGAACGTTGATATTGGGGAAGACCTAGACTATCTTACCATGACCATAATCAAATAGGACGTGTATTAGCAGAAGGGCAAGTCAAGAGTCTCCGTAACCGGCGAGCGTGTATAAGACGGACTATGAGAGTGGAGAAAGCCAGAAAGGTCTGTAAGAAAAGAACCTGTTGGAAATCTGTACTCTCTGTCTACCCTGCAAGGGATCTGACGAGATGATATAGATTGATAGATAGTATTGAAGTATGTTAAGTAGTGAAATAGTAATATGAAATAGGTAACTTTGTTCACACACTATATCATGCCGATATTATCCGTGGAAGTGGTATGTAAAATCACTCCAATACGCATTTGGAGGATTTTTACCGGCCTGCATGCAGGCTCAAAGATATTAATCATATTTAGACTAAAAAAAGCCTGGCAATCCTTCGATTTCCCTTTTCTTCTTCATCGGTGACTGGAAGCCTGGGGACCTGTTGAAATTGTTCTACAACAAAAATTTACTCATTTTTAAGTTGGCTTTATAAATACTTTACGTAGACTGCTTAACTTACTTTGTCAAATAGTCGCAGGTACGATCCCCGTACAGCGCACAAGAATATTGATTTGGGATATGTGATTTTGAAATAAAGAAGATATTTTAAGTGCATATGGGCACAATAAAAAAAAATGTTTGTTTGTCCGTGTTAATATCCAGAACGGTGGAACCCATTTTAAATAGACTATCACTGGAAAATGAAGGAATTTCAGAGATTGTTTAAGACTACTTTTTAGTTCGGAAAATGCACAATTTCTGAGGAATTATTGATTTTATTTCTCTATATTAACATGGCTGAACGGATTTAAAGAAAACGGTATATGGAAGTGCCTCATTAATCTTAGAATAATGCTTTCCAAAAAAGTCCTACCTACCTATGTCAGATTACATAAGAAATGCGTGCGAAGCCGCGGGTTACGGCTAGTCTATCTATACATATAATAAAACTGTAAGGAAGTCGTGTCTGTACATGGAATATTTTTAGGAAATAACAACCTAGGGGTATCATACCATCGATGTAGAAGTCAATTCTATAATTTTTGGCTTTCGTTTGTGTTTGTCTGTCTATCGGAGGGTATGAACCGGCATCACGCAAAAACTACCACGTGGATTTTGATGAAACTTTGCATGCGAATACCTTAAAATGTTGCCTAAAATGTTGTATAGTATTTATGCCGGAAAATCAAAAGGTTTCACCAGAAAAGACGAAAATAAGCGTAACATGAGAGTTCTAAAAATACACTTTACTCCAAACCTGTTGGATGAATTTCAATAAAATTTTGTGCAAGTGTAGCCTGTATTGAACATCACAACTCTGTATACTCATATTTTCGAAAGATCTAATAGTTTCATAGAAAAGAAAAAGAAAGTCGATTATGATAAATCAATCATTGTTCCAAAACAACTTAGCTACTAGATTGTCGCGGGATAAACCATAAAATTTAATAACTGTTTGACCCGAACTACAGTGTGACAAAGTAAAATATTTAATTATGCCTACACATAAATTTATTCATGAGTTGATTTTGGACTTTTTAGTGGTTAAAAGGACTCACTTGAAATTATTCATACCCGTTTGATTTAAACACTAAACATGGCTTTGTTTAGCATGAACCGATGATGCATTCAGGATTGTTTTATCTGGAGGTAACTCTAACGATAAATGGGGCGGATACGAAACTTTAACGACGATTAATATCTTACGAAAAGTCTAACACAAAATGTACTGACAAAACTTTGCCACTTACTTAGCTGGCAATGTACCGCTTTTAAATATTATTACGCTAGATTATAATCTTTAACAGGGTAGGTACAAAAGGTTTAAATCAGAAATATTTCACAAGAAAATTTAAAATTAATAGATAAAGTAAAATCGTTCTTGAAAAAGAAGGTATTGTATTTTTTTTATGGGACGGCGTTAGTGTTGTGTGTTGAATAAGATCGCGCTATAGTTTAATTTATATTTTACCAAGATCACTTGTGCGGCCTAAGTGGGGCTAAGACTGAACCCGGTGGTAGAGATAGTTGATAGAGTAATAAGTCCGATGGAAGTTGACAAAATATACAATATATTCACTACACGGTTCTTCCGGGATAGCTGTTATTTCTTCATACTAAAATGGCAGCATAGAACTTACTAACACTTTCAAGGTGTTTTAGGTCTCGAAATAATATTCGAGATACTTTTTATTCCCGAAAGAATCACGGTTCTTGCGACATAGCTGGTATTAATAATTCATATTAAAATGGCTAAACCAATGTACTTGAAACTTTATATATCTTACATCGTAAAATAAAACAGAATGCTTTTTATCTCGAAAAATAGCAAGACTTCTGCGGAATATCTATTATTTCTTTATACTAAAACGGTTGAAGCGATTATGAAGAAACGTAAAACGAAAACAATCACACAGGTATAGTACAATGCGAAAGTGGAAGGATGTAGAACAACAACTATTTATAGTTTCACAAATTATATACAATATTTACAATTATATAAAAACCAGCAAAGAATAATTAATAAAGTAACGGTAGTAAAAAAAGAAATATACATATTGACACAGGCTCAAATGGTTCCACGCCGCTTTCAGTTGGAAGTGTACCTAGAACAGGACGTAGGTATCGGGTAAAATCTAGACTATCTTAAATAATAATAATTCATTTATTCGCGTAGACAACATTGATCCATTATTTGTTCATCATCATCATCATCATTTCAGCCTATACTTGTCCACTGCTGAACATAGGCCTCCCCAATCGATTTCCAGCGTAACCGGTCCGATGCCACCCACCTGCATCCAACGATTTCCTGCGATTTTCACAAGATCGTCGGTCCATCTGGCAGGCGGTCGTCCTACGCTGCGCTTGCCAATACGTGGTCTCCACTCTAGAATCTTTCTGCCCCAACGCCCGTCCGATCTTCGCGCTATGTGGCCAGCCCATTGCCACTTCAGCATGCTAATCCTGAGGGCTATGTCGGTGACCTTGGTTCTTCTACGAATCTCCTCATTCCTGATTCGATCACGTAGAGAAACGCCGAGCATAGCTCTTTCCATAGCTCGCTGAGCAACTTTGAGCTTTTTTATGAGACCTATTGTAAGAGACCACGTCTCTGATCCATATGTCATCACTGGTAACACACATTATTTGTTAGTAAGCTTAAATTCTAGAAGTTAGTAGAAATTAATCATATTAAATCAAATTAAAACAAATTAAATTAAATAAAGATTAAGTCAAATTAAATAAAAATTAAATCAAATTAAATTAAATCAAATCAAATCAAAATAAATTAAATTGATTCACTGCCATGCATCTTTTAATGAGACATTGCCAGATAGGGGAGGCAATGTCTTCCGCCACAACCTTCAGTATGCTGTTGGGACTGCGCGTCACCGCTCCAACTAATGTTGCCGTCTTTTTCCTGATGATGGCTGAAAAACCATCAGTTACTGTGCAAACATCTCCGAGGCACTGCAAAACCGGGGTAGTCCCAGCAGCATTGGATACGCAGGGCATCCATCGATCTTTTGGTGTAGCTAACCCATAGATTCCCCGAGTAAAAACCTTGACAGTACGCCTTAAAGAGCGTAATCTTAACGTCGTCAGAGCAACGGTTAAATCTACGGGTCAGCATATTACCTCTGACCGATAGCGCTCTGCGCTCCCTATCAATATCCATATTGTGTTTAAGGTCGTCGGTAAGAATGTGCCCCAGATACTTGAAAGTTTTTACACGTCTAATATTTACTCCATTTAAGGTGAAAATGGGTAAGGACGGGGTAAAACGTTTACCGGTGGCCCCAAAGACCATATATTCACATTTTTGCACATTGTATCGAAGCCCATGCGCACCAATATATTTCTCACAAACTTTTAACATCTCCCTGATCGATCCAGCACAAATAGACAATGTCTTATCCGAAGAGCAAGTCAAGAGTCTCCGTAATCGGCAAGCGTGTATGAGACCAACTATGAGAGTGGAGAGACCCTGAAAGGTCTGCAAGGAAAGAACCTGTTGGATCTCTGTACTCTCTGCCTACCCTGTAAGGGATCTGACATGATGATATAGATTGGTAGATAGTATTAAAGTATCTTAAGTCGTGAAATAATAATATGAAATATTGTAAACACACTAGATCATGCCGATATTTTCCGTTCAAGTAGTATATAAAATCACACCAATATGCATTTGGTGGGTTTTTACCGGCCTGTATGAAAGTCTAAAAGATATTAATCATATGGATAAAGAATCTGAAGAAGATCATTTGGGTAAAGAAAAGCCTGGCAATCTTTCGATTTCTCTCTTCCTCTTCACAGATGACTGGAAGCCTAGAGACCTGCTGAAATTGTTCTATAACGAAAATTTACTTATATTTAAGTTGACTTTTTAATACTTTTGCAAAACAAAGACGACTTGATTTAAGCGCTGAAACGTAGACTGCTTAAATTACTTTGTAACAGCGCACAGGAATATTTATTTGGGATAAGTGATTTTGAAATAAAGAAGATTTTTTATGGGCTTACGAGCACAATAAATAAAATGTTTGTCTGTGTTAATATCCAGATCGGCGAAACCGATTGTAAATACACTATCACTGGAAAATAGAGAATTTTTCAGAAATTGTTTAAGACTACTTTTTAGCTCGGGAAATGCAGGATTTCTGGGGACAGTTGTTTTTATTTCTCCATATTACACGGCTGCACGGCATTAATATGGAGGTATCTCTTAAGTCTTAGATTAATGCTATCCCAAAAAGTCCTACGTATGTCAAATTATAAAATAAACGCGTGCGAAGCCGCGGGTAACAGCTATATATAATAAACTGCCAACGCAAATTAAAGAAGTGAAAAATATTGACAAGTTCAAATCAGTTTTGTATAAATTTTTTAATAAAAAATGTTATTATTACTTAAAAGATTATCTGACCGACGTGAATAATAAATAGGAATTGAATGAAATGTATATTTTAGACTTTATAAATAGTATAGTATATCAATCAATCAATCAATCAGCCTATCGCAGTCCACTGCTGGACATAGGCCTCTCCTAACACGCGCCATTGCACACGGTCCTCCGCCTTCCGCATCCAGTCTGTCCCAGCGACCTTTTTGAGGTCGTCGGTCCATCTAGCTGGGGGCCGTCCTACCTTACGCTTACCAAGTCGCGGTCTCCACTCTAGGACACGGTTTACGATAGTCAAAATGGCGGCCATATTTTAATCATCAATCCAGAGAATTATACGCATATACAGGCCAGCCTATACTAATCATACAAGTAGGCTATAGTTATATACTGTAGGATTACTACATACTATTATAACAAAATACATTTTCATAACCAGCATTGGTCCACCGCCAAACTTCTCATAAAATAAATTCGTAAAATCAAAGCAGCAATAAATATAACAATAAATATACACAGCGGTGTAAAACATAACGACTGTTAGTGTAACCGAATTGAGTAACATTTATGTGAAAAACGCATTACGTAAATTACCACAAATATACAAGAAGGTTTTTATAATTAACCTAATCAAGTGATAATTAAATTTTATTGTTTTATATTTAGAGTATTAACTGCAATGTTACTTTCAATGTGACTGACATGTATTTGCTTATTTATGATAGTAATTTGTGAGATTCAAGAGTTATCTTATCAGATAATCACGAGAGTTCATAACACGATAATACTCGTAATAAAGGTAAACACAGACTAGACCGTGCGTTACATCCGTCATTTCCTATTATGTAAGGCAAAATTGTGGAGTCTGCTACCACGATCTTTCCCGGATACCTATAGCATTGGGATCATCAAAAACAAGAGCCTCTGTCTTGTTAAAATTCTGATAATATACAGTTGGTCTGGTCGGTGTTCCTGGTGTTGAACTAAGGAACAATAATTCTTCACATATTATAATTCTGTGGTAGATACAATTTCGATCGATATCTTCAGATGCTAAATGAAGAGTGACTTTTCAAAAGGGATTATTTACTCTCGCGCTCTACGCGGCTTCTATAAGTGTGCCGTGAATAGTGTTGTCAGAAGGCTCGAGCTTCCGAGCCTTAAAGTCGTTGAGAGCTCGCGCATCCATAGAAAGCTTGAGCTTCGACTCGAGCTCTCTATAAAGAGCTCGATTCGAAGCTCGAGCGCCGGCTACAAGGCTCGAGCCGCGGCTCGAACCTCGAAGCTACAAGGCTCGGAGGTTCGAGCTTTAAACGAGCTCTGTTAACAAGGTTCACGGTAGTTACTTTGAAAAAGACTCTGCTCAGAGTTTAAAGTCGAGGGCCGTTAAGCAGTAATAGGATAGTAATAGGTATGTAGAAAGGGTCAATCAATGTTCTCGTAATTTCTACCGATTTTAATGAGTTCGGGAATTAATAATATCGAAACATGTTCGAAACAAGTAAAACGATAACTTTAGGTATTCATAAAATACCACTAACACGGTGTTGTGGTGCTGGTCTAATGGACACGTCTTTTGTACAACATAGCCATGTTTGGGTTCGTTGGATTTGTCTTTACGAGTACTATAGACAGAGATGGTGTTTAAGATCACATGATGAAGCCGGAAGATGGCCTTCAGAACTACCCAACGAGTCAACACATCCCCATGGCGTGTGGGCTCGTTTGTGTTTTGGCAAGTGCTTAAGACCCAGACGATGTTCAGGGTCTGATGATGGAGCCGAAAAGTGATTTACGGAACTCCGCAACTACTCAACATAGCACCGTCGTGTTTGGAGTCAATTATCTTGTCTTGATAAGAAGTTTCGACTGAGATGATGTCCAGGGTCTGATGATGGAGCCGAAAAGTGGCCAACGGAACTCCGCAACTACTCAACATAGCCCCGTCGTGTTTGGGGTCGTTTAACTTGTCTTGATAAGAACTTTCGACTGAGATGATTTCCAGGGTCTGATGATGGAGCCGAAAAGTGGCCAACGGAACTCCGCAACTACTCAACATAGCCCTGTCGTGTTTGGGGTCGTTTAACTTGTCTTGATAAGAACTTTCGACTGAGATGATTTCCAGGGTCTCATGATGGAGCCGAAAAGTGGCCAACGGAACTTCGCAACTACTCGACAAAGTCCCGTCGTGTTTGGGGTCGTTTAACTTGTCTTGATAAGAACTTTCGACCGAGGTTATATCCAGGGTCTGATGCTGGAGCTGAAAAGTGGCCGAAAGAACACCGCAACTACTCGACATAGCCTCGTCGTGTTTGGGGTTGTTTAACTTGTCTTGATAAGAACTTTCGACTGAGATGATTTCCAGGGTCTGATGATGGAGCCGAAAAGAGGCCAACGGAACTCCGCAACTACTCAACAAAGCCTCGTCGTGTTTGGGGTCGTTTAACTTGTCTTGATAAGAACTTTCGACTGAGATGATTTCCAGGGTCTGATGATGGAGCCGAAAAGTGGCCAACGGAACTTCGCAACTACTCAACATAGCCCCGTCGTGTTTGGGGTCATTATATTGACAAGTATTTTGGACCCAAATTATGTCCAAGGTCTGATGACAAACGTCACACGAAACACCATCGTATTAGGGTATACCTTATTTGTTTAAAATAAGAATATGAATAAATAAAATAATTATAAAATTTAATACTGAACAAATAAATACGCACAAATAAAGATATTATTAGAGAATAATAATCAAAGTCTAAAACTAAATAGTACGACATTAAATAAAGGTTAATAATCTTTTAAAAACCTTTTTTTATATACTATTGAACTGAAAATATTATTCCGTCTGTCTATTTACCTATATTATCACGCATCTCTTGCGGGGTAGGCAGAGAGTACAGAATTTCAACAGGTTTTTTTCCAAATAGTCTCCTCCCATTTAGTGTTTACAATATTTAGTTAAATATTATAGTTATAGAAGAACCCCAGCCTTGGTTGCTTATTAAAGTTCTTATAGCCAACTGGACTTTCTACAGTCATTAACACTAAAAGAAAACGATCATTCATCAAAATCCCTTAGTTATTACGTAAATACAAAAATCCTAGTTTTTACGTAAATACAAAAATTAATACATCCATCCTCACTGTTGTCTTTTTGTATGTTTCAAAAACCTTGATGTTTTTGGTATCCTTGCATTTGCGGAACTTATAAGATTTTAATTATCTAATACCTCCTTATTATACTGCAATTACATAGGTAACGCATGTGAGCGACTTACTTACCTACAGGTAAGTAAGTCGCTACAAAACGGAGCCGCGCGGCGGCGGCGATGGCGTGCCCTTCCCTGCGCCCGCACACACTTCACCCCGCGGAATACGTCACTGAGACCACCAATATATATTACACCCGCACCCGATAATGGATCTGCGACCTCCCCGCCATAAGCCCCACAACCTATCCCTGGCGTTCTTTAACGCCGATGGCCTTCGCTCCCAGCGAGATCAGGTTGTTGATTTCCTCCGAGATCACCAACTTGATATCCTCCTCGTGCAGGAAACCTTCCTGAAGCCCGCACAACGCGATCCTAGGATCGCAAACTACAACCTCGTGCGCAATGACAGAATCGGCTCCCGCGGAGGCGGTACTCTCATTTACTACAGGAGGTCCCTGCACTGCATCCCTCTCGATCCCCCCGCGCTCACCAACATCGAAGCCTCGGTCTGTCGCGTCTCTCTCACGGGGCACCAGCCCATCGTGATCGCCTCCGTTTACCTTTCCCCCACTAAATCCGTTCTCAGGAGTGACTTTGAAGCACTCCTCAATCTGGGAAGCGCCGTCATTCTGGCGGGCGACTTCAACAGCAAACACGTGGCCTGGAACGGTCTCACCACTTCCCCTAACGGTAGGAGCCTTGACGCCCTGGTTGACGTTCTCGACTTTGACGTCATCGCACCCATGCACCCTACCCACTACCCTAACAATCCCAATCACCGACCCGACGTCCTGGACATGGCGCTTCTGAAGGGTGTCACCCTACGGCTGCACTCCTTGGAAGTAGTCCAGGAACTCGACTCTGACCATAGACCTGTAGTCATGAGACTCGGTTCCCCCCCTTCCGCCCCTCAGCGACCCAAAAAGACGGTGGTGGATTGGCATGCGCTAAGCACGGCCTTGGCGGATGCCGACCCTCCCCCCCTGCCTCTCAGCTCGGACTCCATCCCGTCCCCTCAGGACACCGATCAGGCCGTAGATGCCTTCACCGAGCACATCCGATCGGCTGTCAGTCGATCGTCCAAGCAAATCGAGGCGGAAGATCTCTACCTCAACCGCTTTCGACTGCCGGACGATGTTAGGGATCTCATTCGTTCCAAGAATGCTTCCATCCGAGCGTACGACTCCTACCCCACCGAAGCCAATCGGGCCCGGATGCGCGCTTTACAACGAGAGGTAAAGCGTCGTGTCGCGGAGGTCCGGGAGGATCGGTGGGGTGTCCTCCTAGAGGGAATCGCGCCGTCGCATCTGGCCTACTGGCAGCTGGCGCGTAGCCTCAAATCCGACTCCACGACTGACATGCCCCCGCTGTCCCGCCCTTCAGGCGCAGCGCCCCCAGCCTTCGACGACGACGAAAAGGCCGAGCTTCTCGCCGACTCCCTCGAGAGCCAGTGCGCCCCCAGCTCTCAGTCCGTCGACCAGTCCCATGTCGACGCGGTAGATAGGGAAGTCGAGCGCAGGGCATCCCTCCCCCCCGTCGATTCCTTGCCTCCTATCACGCAAACGGAGGTCGAAGATCTGATAATGGGTCTTAAATCTAAAAAAGCCCCCGGCCCTGACGGCATTTCGAATCGCGTTCTGAAATGCCTGCCCGCCCAACTCATCTGCCTCTTGGTGGCCATCTTGAACGCCGCCATGACGAACTGCACCTTCCCCGCTAAGTGGAAGGAGGCGGACGTCATTGGCATCCCCAAGCCCGGCAAACCTCGCAATCTCCCCGCGAGCTACCGCCCTATCAGTCTCCTCAACTCCCTGGCCAAGATATACGAGCGCCTCCTTCTGGCGAGGCTCAAGGACTTCATAACGTCCAGGGGTATCCTTATCGACGAGCAGTTCGGCTTTCGAGCCAAACACTCTTGTGTCCATCAGGTGCACCGCATCACGGAGCACATTCTCTCCGGTCTCAATGGGCCCGGAAGACCCGTCTACACGGGCGCCCTCTTCCTGGATGTCGCGAAGGCATTCGACAAAGTCTGGCACAACGGCTTGATCTACAAGCTCTACCGATTGGGTGTGCCGGACAGACTCGTGCTCATCTTACGAGACTTCTTGTCGAATCGCGCCTTTCGTTATCGCGTCGAAATGACGCGCTCCGCTTCCCACTCCATCAGTGCTGGAGTCCCACAGGGCTCAGTGCTCTCTCCGCTCCTGTTTAGCCTCTACACGAACGACATTCCTCGTTCGAGTGATGTTAAACTAGCTTTATTCGCGGATGACACCGCTCTTTATTATTCCAATAGGAACAAGGCCCTCATCACGAAGAAACTCCAGACCGCCGCCAATACCCTAGGGGATTGGTTCAGGAAGTGGCGAATCGAGGTGAACCCGGACAAGAGCGCGGCGGTGCTCTTCTCCAGAGGTGCACCTTCGCACCACTCTCTGCGCCACCCCGGAAGGAACCGAGGTCAAGTGACCATGTTCGACCGACCCATTCCCTGGGTCAAAGAGGTCAAATATTTAGGGGTCACCCTGAACAGTACCATGACCTTCGGCCCGCACATCAAGTGGGTCCGTCACCGAGCATCCTTCGTGCTCGGTCGTCTCCATTCGTTAATCTGCAAGCGGAGTAAAATGTCCCTTAGAAATAAGGTGACGCTTTACAAAACTTGCGTTCGTCCCATCATGACTTATGCGTGTGCTGTGTTCGGGCATTCGGCCCCCTCTCACATCGACAGACTTCAAGCGGTTCAAAACCGCTTCCTCCGTAAAGCCGTAGGAGCCCCCTGGTTCGTACGGAACGTCGACCTCCACTCCGATCTAGGTCTCGAACCTATTCGCGCCTTTATTAAAAAGGCGTCAACACGTCACTTCGCGAACGCATCTTCCCATGCGAATCCGTTAATCGTAGCCACCGCCGACTACGACCTCCCTCGCGACCCCTGCCGCTACCGCCGGCCGAGACATGTTCTCACCGACCCCCCCGATGCTTTGTCATCCCTTCTTTCCGCTCAGAATACGAGCGACGCCGTAGACGCAGACGCAGTAGTAGATCCCCTCCCATAGCCGGCGGTCGACCGGTGCGCTTAGTAGTGCACCCGTCCCCCTACAGCGACTGTCCCAACCGAGGGCGCCTCTCCGAGGCGCCCTCGAGTATGTCGCCTCTTGCCCTTCTGGCTGGCTGGAGCGTAGTGGTTGCACGCTCGCCTTTAAAATCCGGTGAAGCTGTAGAGGCCTCGAGGCCAACAGCGTAGATCATTCACACACACACACACACATATATATTACAGAGAAACAGATTCGAAAAGCGGGCGCGCGATGTATGTGCTTTACAACATGCGCAGCAATGTCTGTGACAAAGCAATACGGAGATTTCAAATGCATTTATAAAATGTATTTCTCATTACGCACACATTTATATGCAAGTTTCATTGTTAATTAAGGTATAAAAGTATTTAAAAAAGGATAAAAAAAATTAAATATTGAAATTTGGTTTTTGTATGGAATTTGTGAAGCAATTATCAAATATTGCGTTATTTACTTACAATATATACTTATAACTTGTAACTAGTTAAGCATTTACCTATGTTTTCAGTAATATTTATTTCCTCGTCAAATAGCCCTTTAGGAACAGGTAAATATAATAGACGGCCTTAGGGAGTTGTTTCTCTGTACACTATGCTGAGGCACCGACCGGGTTGCCGGGTGCACTCGCGCA
This sequence comes from Phalera bucephala, assembly GCA_905147815.2. Taxonomy (NCBI): domain Eukaryota; kingdom Metazoa; phylum Arthropoda; class Insecta; order Lepidoptera; family Notodontidae; genus Phalera; species Phalera bucephala. Next base: position 34,578,274 of record LR990614.1, on the reverse strand, counting down.
AGGGTACCATTCGGCAACCAGTCGTATTTTAGTTGCGCGCCAATAACAACGCACACGCTCCTCATAGCACAGAGAGTAATATTTACTGATAATGCTAGGGAACAAAAACGACCAAGATATTGACATGTCTATTGAGACAATTGTAAGTCCCGGGTTTACTTCCAGTGAAGAATCTTTAGTAATATCAGACAGTAATAAAAGACAGCGTTTAAGTTGGAAATGGGATAATTTTAAAACATCTTTTTACCGACAAGTACTTGTCAACACAAATGTAAAGAGTCGCAACATGTCGGAGTTATGTTGAGTACTTGGGTTGTGCTGTTGGCCACCTGCCGGCTGCATCATCAGACCTTGGACATCCGTGTATACAAAACTCGTCAAGACAAATCTAATGAGCCCAATCACGGCGGGGCTATGTTGAGTACTTTGGTAGTTCTGTTGGCCACCCTCGGGCTCCATCATCAGACCCTGGACACCATCCGGGTGCAAAGTGCTCGTTAAAACAAATCCAACGAGCCCAAACACAGCGGGGTTATATTGAGTAGTTTGGTGGTTCCATTGGCCGCGTTTCGGTTTCATCATCAGACACTGTACACTATCTGGTTGTATAGTAGTTCTCAATACCAATCTAACGAGCCTTAACGCGAGGGGGTTATGTCGTATAGTTCACATGTCCCTATGGCCACCTTCCGACTCCATCATCAGATCAGCTCCATGGTACCATATTATTGCATTGTTATTGGATTTACATATGTATGCCAAATTTCAGCTTAATCGGATACCCGCATGTCCTTGAGAAATGGATCTCAAGATTTGAACCCGAAAGTCAGTCAGATAGACATACGAACATTGCAAGTTAAATAAAAGCTTGTAAAAAATTAACATCCCCCGATAAAGGGTTTACGAGATATCGGGGTGTATGTGGTATTTTAGTCGTAACATTAACATTCTCTGCCTACCCCGCAACGTATTTGGCGTGGTGATAAATATAGATAAAAATATTCATTTAGTACAATATTTGGCTAATCGTATCAAAAATCAAAATATCAGGTTGTATAATTAGTTCTTATTAGTATAGGCAAAATTGAAGGCTCAAGCTTCGACTCGAACCTTTAAGAGCCGAGTCCTAACGGCTCGCGAGCCTTTAAAGCTCGAGGTTTGAAAGCTCGAGCCTTAAGGGCTCCGGAGCCTTAAAGGCTCGAGCGTTAAACGCTCGCGAGCTTCGACTCGGGGTTCGAGCGCTCGACTCAGAGCTCATTTCTTACAACACTAGCCGTGAAGCTATCATTAAGATGTTCTACTGTTTACTTAAGTTAGCGGGCGTTCGCATCGTTGCATTTTCACCACGCGGTGCTGAAACGCTGTACAGCGCTTTAAAAAAATTTACGATCTACCATTTATTTCATGCCAGCGCTTTACAAACGCGCAATGAAAAAGCGTCCGTGTGAATGCTCGCTTAACTGTGGCGGTATCGTCAGATATATACGTGTATGCTCTGTTCAGTGTATGAAATGCTTTAATGTGTAATGTCGCGGTGCGGAGCAGATGTCTGTGGTTTCACTGTGCCACTTAATCGTGTGAACAATTTCATATACACGCAATTCTTTTTTAATTTAATTTAACCTTATGTGATTACGGCCTTAATGTACGTCGTTTTTCCTGTGTTGGTGTAAAAAAATATGGTAATTACGTCACTGTACCTATAGAGGCTAATGGGTATTTTGTAACATTATTTCATAATTAAAGCTGTTGCACCAATTAGAGAACTATTTAACTGAAAAATTTTCACTAATAATAACGAAAAATATTTTTCAGTTCAGTTATCTACACTAATATAATAAAGATTTGTATTTTTGTATGTTTGTAACGAATAATCTCAAAAACTACTGGACTGATTTTAATGATTCTTCCACCATTAGAAAGTTACATTATCCAGAAGTATCATAGGCTATAAAACATACATCCGGTAGGTGGCGCTTTTGTCGACCGGGTAGGAAGTCGCGGGAAACTGTTAGTTTTTTTATAATTTGACATACTAGGCATTTGATATTAACGTGTAGTAACTCAATCTTTAAGTGAAAAATGGAACATTTACAACTAGAGTATGTTATTGATTAAAAAATTTAAAAAAGAAGAATTTATTGGTATTTTATATTTGTAGAATAATTGTGTGTTATCTAACTGTGTCCATAGAAATAAATAGCCCAAAGGGTGATTGAGAGAGCTGTGCTCGTCACCCTGCGGGATTCAATCAGAAACGGCAATAGGAGCAAAGTCACCGATATAGCACTCAGAATTCCTGAACTTAAGTAGCAGTGGGCAGGGCACATCGCTCATATGTGACGGTCGTTAGGGTGGAAAGGTTCTCGAGGGCTAAGGCCTTCTACAAGCAGAGATGGGCCAAATGTAATCAGATTATGATTACAATTGCATTTTGTAATATTCAATCATGATTCAAAATTAAAAGTAATCGTAAACTTTGAAGATTACAAAATGTAATTGTAATCGTTAATCATTGATACACCATCATACTTATATTTCTCAAGCTGGGGTGGTTTATCATTAATCTGATTATATTTTGCCCATCACTGCCTACAAGATGCACCGATGACCTAGTAAAGGTGGCTTTATCCTGCAGTAGACGTCTTACGGCTATAACGAAAGAAAGAAATAAAAAATCGTGTAACTAACGACCAGAGATGGGCAAAATGTAATCAGATTGATATGTGTGTGTATGTGTGTGAATGATTTACGCTGTTACTGTACGCTGCTGACAAGATTAATCACCCCTGCTTGAGGAATATAGGCGTGACGGTGTATTAATAATTAACGATTACAATTACATTTTGTAATCTTCAACGTTTACACTTTTAATCTTGAATCATGATTGAATATTACAAAATGCAATTGTAATCATTAATCTGATTACATGTTGCCTATCTCTGCCATCGACTCACACAGACACAAAATACAAAATTATAAAGTTCTGCAAACTTTTCAGATGTACATAAAATTCATTATTCTTACATTACCAACACTTACCCGTTGCTATCACCGTGACTGGGGACCCATCATCAGACCATTCGCACCGACCAAAATGAAAATCGTAGACGAATGTCAGGAAACTGAAAACCACGCATGTTTAGTCATCCCATCAAAGAAGATATGCTAAGAAAAGTTGGCACAAACTTTGAACCCTTGCTTGCCTCTCCCATGGTGGTATTTCTACTGTCAATGGGTTGTTACACAAAAACCAAAACCCACAGTTAAAACCTCTACGAGTACCATCCATCCGTATTTTAGAAAAACGCTTGAAGAAGTTAATAAGTATAGAAAATGTTTAAAGAATAATCTGGATTGTGGGGTGTGATTAAATAGTTATGATTTTTAATTGTTTTATTTACTATCCTGTCCGGACCTCGCTCGAAGAACTGATTATTTATTTATGTATACTTTATGCACTATGCACATAGGCGGACATAATGCCTGCGGCATTTTCTGCCAGTCTACCTTAGGGTGGTGTGAGACAAGTGTAAAAATGAGCGCTGTAGTCAAGCGTTTAGCGCTGAGTCGACGCTCACGAGCGTTAAAACACGTAGAAGACGCGAGCGTTTTAAGCGCCAACTCGAGCGTTTTTACAACACTAGTTACAAGAATAAATATAAATAATGACTAATTAACTATTTATAACAAGCAGTGATAGCGTAGTGGTTAGACCGTTGGACGGCAAAGTCAGAGGTCTCGGGTTCAAAACCCAGGCACACGCCTCTGTCTTTTCAAAAGCATGTATTAAAAATTCACTATCACTTGCTTTAACGGTGAAGGAAAACATCGTGAGGAAATCTGCATGCCTAAGAGTTTCTCCGCGGTGTGTGAAGTTCGCCAACCCGCACTGGGCCAGCGTGGTGGACTATGGCCTAAACCCTCTCAGTTTGAGAGGAGGCCCGTGCCCAACGGTGGGGCAGTTTTTTAACAGGGGTAATATTATTATATTGTTAACACTTAGTAAACACAAATTATATATTACGATATTATACATAATACGTATTTATATATACGATTACGGTTGGGGTAGAAAGTTTAACGATAAAGGATGCCTTCTTTGTCCTGCAATGGCTTTCTTTCGGCTGATAACGATGGCCTTGTTGGTTTTGTGGTGCATGGTGCAGCTGGCGATCACGAAGTTCTGAGTTCGATTCCTACGTCGATCAGTTTAATTCGCTTTTTCGTTTGAAATGTTGTTGTTAGTGCCCGGTATGATGTCAATAGATTCGCCCTTATTACAATGATATCATATAACTGAGTAAATTATTATTGTTTATTTATTATCCCTAGAAAGAGATTATTCAGTAAGCATGCTGCTAAGGTAACCGCGCAAGGTGTGTGTGTGTGTGAATGATCAACGCTATTGGCCGAGTGGGCCTTTACAGCTTCACCGGACATGAAGGCAAGCGTACAACCATTACGCTCGAGCCAGAAGGGCAAGGGGGCAACTAGCTCAAGGGCGCGTCAAGGAGGAACGGCCTCGGCTTGGGCAGTTGCTATGGGGGAGGGCTATACTAGGTGTCTCACCGTGGTGCGTGCTCTGCACAGGCCGGCGGGCAAGGGATTTTTCGACCTCGCCGGCGAGGTCGGTGTCTGATCCTGTGTGCGGTATCTGTATCCGAAAGAAGGGATGTAAGGGCATCGGGAGGGTCGGTAAGAACATGCCGCGGAAGGCAGTAGCGGCTGATAGGAGGGGCGTTAGGTTCGTAGTCGGCGGCGCCTACGATTAGCGGATACCGCGTAAGGGGTCTGCCATAATGATATAGAAAGATATCAATTCTGAAATCCGGTCTCTAGTTAATTAAAATTTTTAGATTTATTCCTAGAAGAGCAACAAGAGGGTTATTTCTTAACCTTTCACATTGAATCTCGTCCATCAGAGCACCGCGACGCAGACAAGGCACAATACGACAAAAGGCGTTGTGAATGCCGTATTTACTCATTGTTTATAATACGCATCCATTATTATGATGAGCGCCGCGGTGGAGTTGTGTATTGTTGGTTTCTGTTTATCTATATTATATTATTGTATCAAAAAATGGATCTATTTATCTATAATAGGTGACTCCTGAATAATTCTAATTTAAAAATCATATTAAGAGAAAATACGAGAAGAAATCTGGCTTAGTCGAGGAGTTCCTATAGCCACAATTCTATTCCATTAGCAATAGCATACTCTGCCTTTTGTCAGTAGTACTTACCAGGCATGCCTTTTAAGTTCTGTCGTTTCCATATTTCCCGGCAATTTTTAATTTGGTACTGTTCTATATTCGAATGTGTTTAAATTTTGAATCTCTAAACAGTTGAAAGTTAATACTTTAATACTTACGTATAAGTTAATACTTACTTTACTTGAGGATTAATGCTATTGTCTAGTCACAGCGTCGATTGGAATCTGTCAGGTTACGTACGAAAATGAACCTTTCTAAGGAAAATGTTCGTGCAAGAATTTTCTACAACTTTAGAAGAGGCGTGCCACGGCTTCAGTGTTTTGAACTTTGTCTGCGGACTGTCGAACGCTGGTATTTAGAATTCCAGCGTGGTTACTAGTGTTAGTGACAAATCTCGCGAAGGACGCCCAAAATCCGCCTTCACTGAAGATAACATCATTGCTGTGAGACAACTAATTCTCGAAGATCGTCATGTGACGTATCGAGAGATAGAGGCTCTATTAGGCATCTCAGGGACAACCATTAAGAAGATCTTGCATGAAGCGCTTGGTGTGAGAAAGCTAGTTTGCCGTTGGATACCGCATCTGCTTTCCGACGATCACAAGGCGGCCCGCGTCAGATGGTGTAAGAAAACTCTGCAAAGGTTCAACCGAGGAGAGTCAAATCACGTCTACGACATCATTAGTGGTGACGAATCTTGGATCTATGCCTACGATCCTGATTCCAAACTAAAATCTGGGTCTTTCAAGACGAGCCAAAGCCAACTAAAGCTTTTCGTTCTCGAAGCACTTCAAAGAAGATGGTGGCCACGTTCGTAGGAAAAACCGGCCATGTTGCGACTATTGCACTTGAAGATCGTAGAACGGTTAACGCAGAGTGGTATACCACAGTTTGTTTACCACAAGTCATCGCCGAACTTCGAAAATCTAACTCAAAGCGACGCATCATCCTGCACCACGACAACAGAAGCTCACACAGCGCTCGTCAAACGATTGAGTATTTGAAGCAGGGAAAAGTAGAAATTCTTGACCATCCTCTATACAGTCCTGACCTAAGCCCTAACGATTTCTTTACATATCCTAAAATTAAGAAATGTCTTCGTGGTCAAAGGTTCCAGTCCAGTGAAGAAGCAGTCGACGCTTTCAAGTCAGCCATTTTGAACACCCCCACTTTAGAGTGGAATAAATGTTATAATAACTGGTTTGAGCGAATGGAACAGTGTATTAAGCTACGTGGTGAATACTTTGAAAAACAAAAAGTATCATAAGGTTCTAGTTGTGTTTTTTTCTTCAAACGACAAAACTTAAAAGGCAAGCCTCGTATCAAGAGAAATACAACGAGCCTTTACAAGATGGGGTTATGTTGAGTAACTATTTAAAAAGACAGGGTTATGTTGACTTGGCTTCTATCATATTAGCTTAATCGGGTATTCATAAGTACTTGAAAATGGATCACAAAGCAAATTAGGATAGGTTAGGATTAGGATAGGATAGGATAAATGAACCTTTTCTACCAGCTCTCATATATAAGAGCTGGTAGAAAAGGTTCATTTGAAAACTACATGCATTCATACGCCATTCTGAAACATTTCTTCTAAAACATTTTATAACTTTTTGTGACTTTTTTTTACTTTTCCTTACATATTTCCTTGATCGGCTGATGAATTGAATTGAAAACTAGTATGGTGGGTATACATAGTACACTACTGACATAACCCTGCTTGGAAAATATAGGCGTTATGGGGTTATTTGTGGTACTTATTATAGTAAAATAAAATACCTAATCGCCAACGATGTAGAAGTAAATATAATGCTTGATCAATGTTATATGTTTGTTCTTTTAATCCTTTACCTCCTATTAAAGTTTCCCCTAAATAATTGGACCACAATATCTTTTCAGAAAAGTTCTCAGTTTTTATTTCAAAGACCTAAACTAACTCTTAAAGAGACTTGTGAAACGGGTAAAAGTAAGAAGTTTTGTCAAGGAATTAGTGTCGGGAAAGCGTAGCCGTTAAATTCTAGACACGAAACCTCAATTACACCACTTATATGGAACAGGTACTGGAGTTTAAGTTGTTACTGTTTAGAGAAGTTGGAGAACCTATTCCTATTGTCCGTATTCCGATAATAAATACTTATTACGGCGTCACTAAAGGGGTGATTAGGGACGTACCCTACATAATAATTCAAGTATTACATTATTCACTGAGTGTTTAATTTTTGCCGCATTTATATTCATGATTTTAAAAAAATATTTTTTAACGACTATTATTAAATTTAAGGTAAATTCAGTTTTGGTATTCAAATAATTTTATATCATAACTTGACTTTTATTCCAGTAACTGTACTGGAATATACACAAGTCAGTTACAATTTCAAATTGTTTGGCATGCGGCTTTCCTTGAGAATTTCCCAAAGCATGATTCAGAATCCGTCGCTGGTTCGGAGCTGTCATACATTTTTTTCAATATGGCGCTTAAATACGCAACCTTTTTGGGGAGAATATTGTGGAGAACACAATTACGCCAGTTGATACTTCAAAATATAAATATAGGTAAGGATAAGTACAAGCATATCAATAAACTTGACTGCCTCGTTGGTTCAATGGCGTATAATATGTGTAGCGATCTCGAGGTCCTGGGTTTAAATGCTAAGTCGGACGAAGTGTAAGTGTTCCATCCAAAAAAATCCAATATCAGTCCGGTGTCTGGAATTGTGCCCCATATATTGGCAATAGGCTTGCCCCCTATGACACTGGGACCTAGCATCATCGGCGGAAGGAGCAGTGACAGCCTACTGGTTAAACCGTTGGACTGCAAAGTCAGAGGTCTCGGGTTCAAACCCAGGCACGCACCTCTTGTCTTTTTAAAAGCATGTGCGTATTAAAAATTAATTGTCACTTGCTTTAACGGCGAAGGAAAACATCGTGTGGAAACCTGTATGCCTAAGAGTTTCTCGAAGGTGGGTGAAGTTCGCCAACCCGCACTGGGCCAGCGTGGTGAACTATGGCCTTAGCCCTCACAGATTAAGAGGAGGCCCGTACCCAACGGTGCGACAGTTTTTTAACAGGGCTAATATTATTTTATTATTATTATAAATGCAATCTTATTTATAAGATTTCATCTGAAAAAATCTAATGATAACTTAATGTAGGTCAAGGTTGTTGTTTATGTATCGTTATGTAAACTAGTTCTAGATAAGTAAATATGGTAAGTACCTATTAAAAAAGGCGGAACAACTTTAAAGTGCATTACAAAATAGGTCCTAACTCAGCAGGTTTGCTGGCTGTGGACAGCCAGCGTTATTTTATGTCAGTGTTATTTTTTATAGTGCGTTCCAGCTACCGTTAGAATCGCCCAAAACTTTCCATCAGCCTATTGTCTTGAACAGATAAATGTTTCACACACGAACATGAGCGTTACGGTAATACAGTAAGTATTTCTACTCTAGAATATACTTACTGTATTTATTTGGACGGTAGTACGGGTAATTTGTTGTAGAAGCGTATACATTGCCCCATGAAAGAATTACTTATTCTGTGGAGACGACTAGAATGTATAAGATCGTCTTTGTTCCGCGTATTAACATGATGTCTCTATCTTATCGGGAAGTCAGATTAAAATCGTTTACAAAATTTGTGCTGAATAGAAAACAGACAGACGCCAAAGCGAGTTGAAAAAAAACGTGGTGAAATAAAAAGTTAATAATAAAAAATAATAATATCGTACACAATCGAAAGAGTTATGATTTTAACAGGCTATATAAGTCTATGAATTTATGATTTCGTATTTTTATTACCAGAGTCAAAGAGTATAGTAATATAGAACAGAGTTGACTTTGCACTATATTATAAAGATTATAAACTTAGGTAACACTAATTGATAGTTTCTTGAATTTAGGACTATAACTACAGAAAATGAGAAATTTCTGTAGTGATTCCCCTCGGTTTGATTTTAAATATTATTAAAATGATATAAAAATGCGAAAAAAGTAATTTTATTGGTTTTGGGCCGAAAATGTTTAACACTACCTGTAAGCAGGCGCCGTTAATTTTGGTAGATATAAAAGAAATCCGCTGTACTCTGTCCAGGTAACCTATCTATCTATCTATCTATAACCTCACGCCAGATCCCTTGCGGGGTAGGCAGAGAGTACAGAGTTCCAACAGGTTCTTTCCTACCTCTTCCATACCCTCGTTCATACTTCTCTGGCGTCCCCCACTCTCATAGTTCGTTTCAAGAACGATGGATAATGTATTGTTACGACTTCAAAGCACCCCGATATCTCGTGAACCCCTTATCGGGGAATGTTAATTTTAAGGGATAATTAATTGTAAGGGATCTGGCGTGATGATATAGATAGATAGATAGATAGATAATCCACGTGTTTGAGAAATGACGCGGTTTAATACAGAAAATAGTTTAAACAATTAAGTATGTTCATACAAAGTTTAATTACATTTTTTACACCTCTTACATGAAAATAACAATTTAACAGACCATTAATAATATGATAATTAGACATTTAATTAACTACCTTTATGTTTTAATAAAATGTTGCATAATACTTAAATTACATAAGTGTTATGAATTTACTTGTAATCAGTAGTTCTTACAAAACACAGTAAAGAAAAGATTTTACGAAATTAACATTTGGAATTTTTATTAAAAATTTTCGTTAGCAGAATTTTCTGCCTTTTCCACTTTTTTGAAATATGTGGAAAATTTATCAGGTAAGAAACTGGGCTCTTATTGATTTGATTCGCTAGGATCTAATAAAAAATAAACACCGTCACGCCCATATTCCCCAAGCGGGTCAGTATATTACAACTCCCCAAGTCCCGCCACCGTCGCGCCCCCGTCGCGCTGCGTCGGCTATGTGGCGAAACCTTAAGGGTCCTGTTGGATTTCAGGCATTTGTAGCATTATGTGTGGGATAGCGGTGTTCTAAGCGATCGTAGTGACCGTTTGTAGTATTCACATTTTCAAGCGTCTTCATGCTTTGGAATGCACATTAAGCCGATGATTACCACTCCATGTAGTTGTTAATCAACGTTTATAATCTAATAGCAGGTGCTCACAAACCTGCCTCCACCAATCCACCAGTCCGCGTGGTGGATGTATGATCTATTTTTCTCTTCTTTTTTTTCATTAATACCGACGCTTTTTATCATAAATGCCGTATTTGTAATTATGTATAGATAGGTTCATAATTTTGAATGTTTAGTAGTTTTAGCGTAGACCGGTCAGCTCATTGGGTCTCGTATTCGCGGTTTCGATTCCTGCACGGGAAAATCTTTGATTGGCCTACAATTATTTCTTTTCTGTCTGGATGATTGTGTGGGTGAAATCGATGATTATATTGTTGAATGGTGGGCAACACTCCATGATTTGACGTCCGGTAGCCGACCGCTCGTAAAAACATTGCCAAATCACTAACATAGCCTATATTAATCACAACGCTTACTGTGTCGACCTTTGATTAATAAAGAAATTACGATGAAAGTGATCTGAGGGTTTTGAAAAAGTTTGTCCTTAACGCGACGTTAACGAGTAAGCGTGCTGTCAAGTTCATGTTAATTTAGTAAACTTGTTGTGACAAGGGTGACATTTCAACTCAATGTCTTCAAGCTGAGCCGTCTGACATGTATCAATTCAATATCTTTTTCTTTCTTCCGCAGCTAATTCTCATCCTCCAGTTTCTCCTCACGCACTCCCGCTTCGTGCCTTCAGCAAAACCGAAAGGCTACAACTACCACAGCCGACACACGACGAGAAGTATCAAAGAGCTCCGACTAACAGGCTACACGAAGTACTCAGTCAACAGAGATATAGGGAAATTCTTTGACCCACTTCAGGAAACTAATGGAGAATTCTGTGCCTCCATGGCGACTGAACCGATAGACTACCCAGTTCTTCCATGGTGGTACCAATACTGTTTGGATATTATACAGAATCATAAGGAAAAGATGAAGGAGAAAGTGGACTTGTCGTCGGTCAAGAGATTTATGTCAGTAGAGATGAACTCGTATAAGAGTTTGGAGGCGATGGGCATGAGCATGAATCGAAATGATGATAGGATGCAGCAGTTGCTATAAATATACTGATAAAATAGTATTGGTAAGAAGAAGTTAGTAGTATTAGTTAATAGTATTTATTTTCTTAGTTGTTTAGTATTTCTATCTATCTATAACATCACGCCAGATCCCTTGTGGGGTAGGCAGATAGTACAGAGTTCCAACAGGCCCTTTCCTTACATACCTCTCTGTATTATTGTTGTTTAGTATTTGTTTCCAATAAACTGATTTTATTAACATTTTGTATTATTAGATTTAGATTTAGAGTGAGAAAAGAGAAATAAATAAAGTGCATTTACGAAGGTGGATGGTTCTGTATAATTATTTTTGATTTACATTGTCATAGTAACTCATGAGGTAAGAAATATCCAATTCTATCATGAAATAATTAATTGCCTCCGTTGGTCTAGCGGCGTATAGTGCGATTGGCGATCACGAGGTTCTGGGTTCAAATCCTAGGTCGAAAAAAGTGTGGTTTCTCTATTAAAAAATCCACAAGTACCAGTCTGGAGTCAGAAATTATGCTCGGTATAATGAAATAGGCTTGTCTCCGATGACATTGGGACCTACCATCGTTGTCGATCTGTGGATATACGCATTTTAACACTTCTACACGCACTTGGGATTTAAAGGGTTGACGATGTTTCTCAAGAAATAAATATAACTCAATCCAGTGTGCTGTATACATAAAACAAATTACATCATTACATTTCATCTGTAATTTTCAAATTACCCACAGAGAAGAGTAATTTGCTAATATGTTAAGGTTGAATAGAGCATTCACACTTCTAAAATGTACGTGAAATTTCAATGAGGACTTCTAAAAGTCGTCCTCTTCATTTAGTCAAATTTCATGTTGTTGCGATGGTACATTCCGTGTCATCACTGTTTGTACCAACTTGATAAAATTTTCCTCAAATCCCATTTTGGGAATTGAAACAAAATTTGACACCACCTTCTATTTTGTAAAAACTATCCCAAAAATTATTAAGCTCCTGAATTGGGTTTTATTAATTTAATCATACTTAGTTAAATACTTTTCAATGGAAATCATCATCATCATCATCTCAGCCTATACTTGTCCACTGCTGAACATAGGCCTCCCCAATCGCTTTCCAGCGTAACCGGTCCGATGCCACCTGCATCCAACGACTTCCTGCGATTTTCACAAGATCGTCGGTCCATCTGGCAGGCGGTCGTCCCACGCTGCGCTTGCCAATACGTGGTCTCCACTCTAGAAGATTTCTGCCCCAACGCCTGTCCGATCTTCGCGCTATGTGGCCCGCCCATTGCCACTTTAGCTTGCTAATCTTAAGGGCTAAGTCGGTGACCTTGGTTCTTCTACGAATCTCCTCATTCCTGATTCGATCACGTAGAGAAACGCCGAGCATAGCTCTCTCCATAGCTCGCTGAGCAACTCTGAGCTTTTTTATGAGACCTATAGTAAGAGACCACGTCTCTGATCCATATATCATCACTGGTATCACACATTGACTAAAAACTTTAGTCTTTAGGCACTGAGGTATTTTGGATGAGAAGAAGGAAATAGTTTAATTAAATACTATACAAGCTATTGTTCCAGTGTTCCAAAAGTGGTTACATTTTTTGACTCAATAATTGATTAATGCACACGTGATACTAAATAATAAGTTAATCTATGCCTTTAATACCGTTAATCACGATATCCTTTTGTCCATTCTCTCCTATCGTCTGTGCTCTCAAGAGTCGCTGGATTGGTTTTCCTCTTATCTTCGGGAACGCCAGCAGTCAGTTTTGAGTGATGAAGCGTCGTCAGCATGGCGTTACCTCGACTCTGGCATTCCCCAAGGCGGTATACTCTCTCCACTTCTATTTTCCATTTTCATCGACTTGATAACCTATGAACTTCAGTGTGCGTATCATCTATATGCCGACGACTTGCAATTATACTCACAAGATAGTGCTGATCGAATTTCTGACCTTATCGGCAAATTAAACCGCGATCTGGGGGCAATGAAAAATTGGTCTGACAGATTCGGTGTCGCAGTGAATCCAGCTAAGTGCCAAGCAGTTCTTGTGGGGAGCTCCAGACTGATTAGTAAACTAAACATTGGTTCTCTAGCGCTTGAGTTCAATGGTACAGTTATTCCTCTAAGTCCAAGCGTCAAAGATCTCGGTTTACGCATCGACACTACGCTTAACTGGCAGGGTCTGCCAGTTAAGCGTAGTGTTGTTACGTCGGTTGGTCAAAGAGTCACTGGAACGTTGCGATACGTGTATAAATTAAAAAACTTGCTCCCTTCTAATACCAAAGCAATGCTTGTGCAGTCCTTGATCTTTCCTATTATCGACTATGGTGATGTGTGCTACTTCGACCTGAATGCAGATCAACTCAATAAACTAGACCGCCTACTTAATAACTGCATTCGATTTGTATTCAATATGCGCAAATATGATCATGTGTCGGAGCATCGTTCACAGTTAAAGTGGTTGCCTATTCGTCAACGCAGAGCTCTAAGGGCACTGACAACATTGTTTTCTATCCTTCATTCTTCTGTAGCGCCTGCTTATCTTACTTCCCGATTTCAATACCTATGCTCCAATCATAATAAACATCTTCGCTCTTCTAATAATTGTCTTCTTCAGTGTCCCTCTCACCGTACTAATTCGGTTGTTCGATCAGCATGCACCTATTCGCCCAGTTAAAGTTAAACATCTTCCTGCTCCTTGGCTGACTGATGATATCAAGTTGTTGATGAGCAAAAAAGTGGCAACTAAATCCAAATTCAAAGCTAGATCCACAGATTTTAATTGGAATAACTATGTTGCCATTAGAAATCACTGCAATAAGGTGTGTAGGGATGCTCAACGCCAACATATCCATAGTTCTGTACAAAACGGAAATCCAGCTAAAGTCTGGAAATTTCTTAAATCAATGGGTGTCGGCAAGTCGCGTCAAGACAACATGTCTAAGAACTTAGATATAAATCTCCTCAATAAACATTTCTCTGCTTCGTCTCACTTAGATAAGACCTTAAAATCAACTACTCTAAATCATCTTTCATCCATTCCAGCACCCGATTTTTTTCCTTTTGTCTTCAGTCAATTCTCCGCTTGTGATGTTAAAAAGAGCATAGAAACAATCACGTCCAATGCAGTCGGCAGTGACTGTATCAGCCGTAATATTATCCTTCCTATCCTTGATGAAATCCTTCCTATAATTTGCCATATCTGTAATCATTCCATAACCAGCGGCCACTTCCCGTCTTCTTGGAAAGAAGCCCAAATAACCCCTCTCCCCAAAAAATCCAATCCCACATCCTTCTCTGATTATCGTCCCATATCCATATTACCTTTCCTTTCAAAAGTTCTTGAGCGCCTTGTCCACGATCAACTGAGTCGATTCCTAAATAAGAACTCCCTTCTTAACCCTTTTCAGTCCGGCTTCCGTCCTGGTCATAGTACCGTTACCGCTCTTGTGAATATTACGGATGATATAAGGTCAGCAATGGAAAACAGTAATCTCACTATACTTGCATTGCTCGACTTCAGTAATGCTTTTAATACTGTGGACTTTGACATTCTACTCGGTATTCTTCGCTCTATTAACATATCTCCAACGGCTATTGATTGGTTTCGTAACTACCTGTTTGGGCGCCGGCAACGCGTTCGCATTGAAGAAACCTACTCTTCTTGGTGCAACACTAGTGCCGGTGTTCCACAGGGTGGCGTTCTCTCTCCTTTACTTTTCGCTGTTTTTATTAACTCTATTCCCAACCAATTACAATCTTCTTATCACCTTTATGCAGATGATCTTCAAATCTACACGCAAGCCCCGTTAGCCAGGTTGTCGGAAGCTGTTAAAACAATTAATAGTGATCTGACCGAAATAAGTACCTGGAGTAAAACATTTGGCCTCAAAGTCAATCCGACTAAGACGCAAGTCATTATTATTGGTAGTTCCCGGATGACTTCTCGGATTGATTGGTCGGAAATTCCCCAAATTAAGTTTGATGATAGTACAATACCAATAAGTAAAGCCGTTAAAAATTTGGGAATTTATATTGATACAAACCTTACTTGGGGCCCACAACTTCAAGAACTGAGTCGCAAACTTTTTGCTTCTGCGGCGTCCTTGAGAAGGTTGCGTAATTTTCTCCCTACTGCCACTAAAATTGCACTCGCACAATCCCTTCTCCTTCCTATAATCGACTATGCAGACGTTAGCTATCCCGATCTTACAGTGAACCAATATAATAAACTTGAGCGACTTCAAAATTTTTGTATTAGATTCATATTTGGGTTACGCAAATATGATCACGTTTCTGAATTTCGTGTAAAACTCAAGTGGTTACCAATCCGCCTTCGCCGGCATGCTCATATATTATCTCTTCTTTACAGTATTCTGTTTAATCCGTTAACTCCCTCTTACCTCAAAGGAAGATTTAAATTCCTTCATGAAACACATTCAAGGTTGCTGAGGTCATCGGAGAACCTAAAGCTGGAAACACCAATGCATTCTACAAACTTTTTCGATAAATCCTTTACTAATCAAGCCGTTCGTTTGTGGAATGCATTGCCTGTGACAGTCCGACGCGCGCAATCGTTAGCGTCCTTTAAAAAACTGGTTCACAATCACTTTCTACACTTATGAACTTTCCGAGCACTGTTACTATATGTTAGTTGTATGTGAAATGTGTATAGAATATATAAGTAATATGTAAGTAATTCGATTGTAATGTATTATCTAAGTTTTTAATGTACGCCACCAACTGCCCTGTATTACTTATGTTGATTTTTCCATTGTATTGGTTGTCTGGAAGAAATAGCTTTTAGCTATAAGACCGCCAATTGTACATATTAGTCTGTAATTAGTTGTTTATTAATTGTAATTTCATTGGTGTACAATAAAGAGTACTCTATCTCTATCTATCTATCTACTGATTTCATCCACTCTTCCTTCTTTGTCCAATCAATCCTTCTGTGGAATGCATTACCTCAGGATCTCAGGAAGGCTACCAATCGTTTCTCATTAAAAAAAAACTGCAGGACTATCTGTTGAACAAAATGTTGGCGGATTCTTCTAAACGCTAGTTGTTTCATGTCGTTATGTCAAAGTGTCTGTTTCATATATATCTATCTATCTATCTATAACCTCACGCCAGATCCCTTGCGGGGTAGGCAGAGAGTACAGAGTTCCAACAGGTTCTTTCCTTACATACCTCTCTGGCTTCCTCGACTCTCATAGTTCGTCTCATACACGCTCGCCGGTTACGGAGACTCTTGACTTTTCCATCAGATAAGACTCGGTTTATTTGGTCGTGGTAAGATAGTCTAGGTCTTCCCCGGTACCTGCATCCTTCCACTTTCACATTGTATATCTGTTTTGTCATTCTTTCCTCTGGCATTCTTTCTATATGCCCGAACCAACGGAGCATGCCCTTTCTCATCTTTACACCGATACTATCTTTCATACCTACTCGCTGTCTTACTATGCTGTTGCTAATGCGGTCGGTCAGCTTCACTCCGCACATCTTCCGCAGAGCTCGCATTTCTACCGCATTTATCCTACTTTCATTCTCCTTCTTACATACCCAGCTCTCGCTACCATATAACAGCGTTGGGACAAGAACTCCGTTATGTATGGCCAGCTGCGCCTTATGGCTTAAGTACCGGCTCCCGAGTAGCTTTCCCATCGCACCATTCACTCTGTTCCCTGCACTCACTCTTCTCTCTATGTCAGCGGTGTATTTCCCATCCTTACTGAAGGCGCATCCAAGATATACAAACTTATTCACTTGCTCCAGCACATCGTTACCAACCACAATCCTTACATTCGTTCTGGTTTCTTCCCTTTCAAAAACCATAATCTTGGTTTTCTTCACATTCAAGTGTAAGCCATTGATCATGCAGTCGTCTTTCATAACTGTGACTAGTGTTTGCAGATCAGTGGCTGTTGGCGCTATTAAAACCGCGTCATCTGCATAAAGTAGATGGTTTACCACTAAGTCACCGATTTGTACACCTTCATTCATCGCTTTTAGTCTTTGAAGACTTTTGTCCAGATATATTATAAACAGTCTAGCGGACAACACGCAACCCTGCTTGACGCCGATTTTAACGTCAAACCAGGGTTACCTGTTACCACCCACCCGTACGCATGCCTTGCAGTCCACATAAGTGGACTGGACGGCTCGCAACAGAGTGCCATCTATACCATACTCTGGCAAAATGTCCCAAAGTCTCTTTCGCACAACTCTGTCAAATGCCTTCTCCAGATCTACAAAACCGCAGAAAACCTTCCGCCCCACTGCCAGATGCTTCTCTACGATGTTGCGGAGTGAGAAGACTTGATCCGAACATCCTCTTCCAGACCGGAAACCCCCTTGTGCCTCGCACAACATTTCATCGGACTTCACGCGCATTCTCCGTTCAATAATTTTACCGTACACCTTGGCTGCTAAGCTGATCAAACTGATGGCTCTGTAATTGGCGCATCATATTGTGAACCCTTGCCTTTATACAAGGGTACTATGACTGCGCGGTGCCAATCTGTAGGGACTCTACCGGTCCTCCAGCAAAGGTTTGCAAGGGCCCGGAAAGCGTCCCGGACGCAAGTTCCACCATATTTGATCATCTCGGCAGTAGTATAGTTATATGTGTATGTATATGTATGTGTTATACCTGTATGTATTATATGTTATTTATATACAACTGCTTTATGCTTTTGTTGTATGTATGTAATTAGTTTTGTGTTTTTAAATATTTTAATTTCCTTTTTTTTTAATTGTAATTCTGTTTTTAGTAAAAAAAAATCCTCCTTTTTTATAACTCATAATTTTTCGCACCTACCACAGCTGTTTTCACATCACCTCAAGGTAGACTGGCAGAAAATGCCTCTGTCATTAAGTCCGCCTATGTACATAACTGCATCAAGAATAAATAAATAAATCTATGTATATCATCACGCCAGATCCCTTGCGGGGTAGGCAGAGAGTACAGAGTTACAACAGGTTCTTTTCTTACATACCTCTCTGGCTTCCTCCACTCTCATAGTTCGTGTCATACACGCTCGCCGGTTACGGAGACTCTTGACTTGTTCTTCAGTTAAGGCTCGGTCTATTTGGTCGTGGTAAGATAGGTCTTCCCCGGTACCTAAATCCTTCCACTTTTGCATTGTATATCTGTTTTGTCATTCTTTCTATATGCCCGAACCAACGGAGCATACCCTTTCTCATGTTAACACCGATACTATATTAAGATATGTTAATGATATAGATTATATGTACTGTACTGTATATTATGTACTTAAAAAGTAATTATTTTCTTAATTATAACTGCTTTTTGTTACGTATAATATGAACCTGTAATAAACACGTTCAAGTGGCTACTTAAAACATGAAGTTACTCTAATGATGTTGATAAACTGATATCTTATCATTTTTATTGGGCTACACAATAATAAAGACTGATATTTTTACTGAAATATGTTTGAACTAGTGACCACACGAGACTTTGTCTGCGTATGCATCTATATTAGAGCAAGTGGGTCTTAATAGGATATGTGAACAAATACTGTGATTTGTGGCCACAGTTTTAAGGTTTACTTATTAGTAACAAACAAACATACTTCCATTGTTCCAAACTTTTGCGTTTGTAATATTAGGCCCACTTGCACGAATCAGTGCAAGTGCAATGGGTTACCTATTGACTAACTCGAGGTTATAACGTTACGTCGAAGGCAATTTAACGTTACAACCTCGAGTTAGTCAATAGGTAACGCTAACCCTGGTTCGTGCTAGTGGGCCTTAATAGGATATGTGAACAAATACTGGGATTGAAGATCACAGTTTTAAGGTTTAGTTATTAGTAACAAACAAACATACATCCAATGTTCTAAGCTTTCGCGTTTGTAATATTAGGCCCACTTGCACGAATCAGTGCGAGTGCAATGCGTTACCTATTGACTAACTCGAGGTTATAACGTTACGTCGAAGGCAATTTAACGTTACATCTTCGAGTTAGTCAATAGGTAAAACTAACGCTGGTTCATGCTATTGGGCCTTAATAGGATATGTGAACAAATACTAAGATTTGTGGCCACAGTTTTAAGGTTTAGTTATTAGTAACATACAAACATACATCCATTGTTCCAAACTTTCGCGTTTGTAATATTAGGCTCATTTGCACGAATCAGTGCAAGTGCAATGCGTTACCTATTAACTAACTCGAGGTTATAACGTTACGTCGAAGGCTATTTAACGTTACAACCTCGAGTTAGTCAATAGGTAACGCTAACCCTGGATCGTGCTAGTGAGCCTTAATAGGATATGTTAACAAATACTGGGATTGAAGGCCACGGTTTTAAGGTTTATTGTGGTTTGTTTTAATTGTAACTATTAGAATTAAAATTACTATAATTAATATTAGTATAATTGTTATCATTAAAACAGACACTTGGTATTAATTTAATTTTACATATTTTAGTATATTTAATAACTTTTAATTAAATAACTTATAAAGGTCCGGTACAATTATTATGTTTTCTTAATTGTTAGGTATTTTAAGTTCTTGGATTATTCCTAATGATATTTGCATGCCTAAAGGCAGAATGTGGCGTACAACCAATGTAGTTTTAACATCTACCGTAACCCATTTTCGCAAATAAACTAATTTGATTTAGTTTGTTTGAATTTCAAAACGTATAATATACAAATTAATCGAATTCTAACCATTTTGTCACTGATAATACTCGACGTAACAATCAAATTAATACGTGTTGCTGTAAAACTCAATCTATTACGTTTTTTCAATTGTTATTTAAGGGTAAGTATGTTAAAAAATTGTTGGTGTATCAGGAGGTCTTGGTTTCAAAACCGTAATTGGGATTTTTCTATCAAAAAAATCTCAGTAATAATCCGGAATTGATATTGTGTCAGGTATAGTGGAAAGGCTCACCCGCCCTTGTTAGGTCCTAACGAGGACCTTAACATCGTCGGTAAACTGTAGGTGTACAATGTACACCTTTACATCACTTTCGGGGATACGGTCGTGACGAAACGATATAACTCTATTTCGTCAGTTAACCGCCTCTTACGTTTTGCACATAGCCAATAGCCAATAGCACTTCTATTCAAAGCAGACTTGCTTCTTTTAGCAACGGCGACCAAGGAATTGGTTGTTTTTCAGAAGTTCGATACAGCGTTTAAACGCTTACATCCGCACTCATTCAAATTTCAGTCGCGCCATCAGGTTGTTTTTTGGACTGCACTGAACATTAGCTGCATGCAGCAACTGAACGCTATGCTTATCTAATTTTGATTGTTAAATTTAAAAAAATATGTGTGTAGGCCATTAAAAACCAATTACAAACGTCAAGATTTTTATATTTTTAACATTGACCATCAGATCGCAAAGCGGCCTCCATTGAGGAAATCCGGCAAGAAATTTAGCAATTTAGTCTTGTAACTTAATTTGTTTATGACGAATGATGATGAGTGCTACTATATTTTTCAAATTTACTGACATTTTTTAGACATATTATAGACAAATAAATGGGATGAAATCAAAGAAATAAATCTAAATATTGAACGCGATGCAGACGCTAAGACGCGCTATTGTGATACCGCGTTTAAACGCAGCAAGACGTCAAAACGCGATAGAACATCGATGCAGTCGCAAAATCGCCGATCGCCGATGTTGAAAGATTCGTGTGTGCTGCGGCTCTTGAAGTCTCTGTTTTCAAAACATCGTGCTAACAATTTCCTATTGCCATTAGCGCGTGCGATAACGGGTACTACCCATGCCCCGTTGTGAATTGTGCCTGATGATGGATATTTTAGAAATCGTGAGTATTATTGTCTTTTCTCCCTATTCACCCTACTTCATTTCGTAGTAAAGGAAGACCAACTGTGTCAAGTCACGCGGCCTATTTTATTCTATGTATTTACAAGCTGATCTCAAAACATAATTTACGAGATTTGTTATTCACTAACAGACAGTCATTCACGAGGAAAGTTCACATGTTCATGTATATTCTAATTTACGTCGAACTTTAATAAATATTTGTCGATTATATTAACCAACCGAACTTAGAACCCCATCACCATCGCTATATTACAGTACAAAATAAAAAACTGCAATAAAATGTTTACAGGTGGTGATAACACTTCTCATGACAAACGTCCTAACGAAGAAATACGCGTCTTCATCCGACGAAAGCATCGAAAACCTGCTTTACTACAAAGACTGCCAGCATAAAGCGAAAGAGACCACCGAAAACCCCACCCCTCTGAGACTTGCAGCGACTCGACCGCCGAGACAGCCAGAATGCCCATTTCCAAAGATGTGTTGTTCGCTAAGCTGTGGTGACGATTGTGGACGACAGCAACCATTCACCAATAGGCAGATGGATGCGGTGCCAAGTATCCAGCCTTTCATGCCAATGGAACCACCTCCAGTAAGACAGAGACAAGCGCCAATCCAGCCACAAGTGAACCAGAGGGGGAGAAAGAAAAAGGAAAAGTTCCCACCACCGATGCAGCTGCCGTTGAACGCTCGTAGAGATTTCGGCTTCACAAAAGACAAGATCAAAAGTCTGATATCGCAGGATGAGGATATTAGGAAGATATTAAAGGATCTGGTCAGGGTTACGATGAAGAAGGTGGACTTGTTGGAGATGATGCATACGGCCAGTACTGAAAGTGCAACGAACGCCGAAATATCTAATGGAAGTGATGAAGATTATCAAGAATAAATAGATTTTTAATATATGTTTTTTTTTTACTTGATTGCTCTAGGAGGTAAAAAAAAACACTTGTTTTAACGATGAAGGAAAACATCGTGAGGAAATCTGCATGCCTAAAAGTTTCTCGAAGGTGTGTGAAGCCAATCCGCACTGAGCCAACGTGGCGGACTACGGCCTAAGCCCTCTCAGTTTGAGAGAAGGCCCGTGCCCAACGGCGGGACATATTTATAAATAACTCAATAATTTAATAAAAAACAATTGGAATTATAAAATATGCGATAAATAATTTAACAAAATATGATTAAATCGATATTAAATAATAAAATTAGGATTCAAAACACGTCTAGAAGGCGCGAGTGCTCCCGACAAAAAAAGGCTCAAACGACACGCGCGCGCTCTTTAATAGTCTGTCGTCAAAATGGCCGCCTGTCAAATGAAGTTTTATTTTTCTGCTAATTCGGCCTCTCCTGACGGGCAAACGTCCTCGTTTGCTTGAACTTCATTAGAGGGACCCGCCAATATCCCTTCATCGTCTTGAGCTGCAAGACACAAGTAAAATATATCAAATATGTCTGGTGATGATTGATCAATCACACGCTTTTCTTACAGTGAAAAACAATCGTTCTTGTAATACAATGACAAGCGTGCACTCCCATCATTGCATACAAATACTTTCAGTAATTCTGTAACATACATCTCGCGTTCGTAATAAGAATTTTCATACATCGCGCTGAGTGGCAGGGTTCCGGATTCCCCAGACACTCTCATACTTTGTAACCGTGCGATAAGAGTCACACGCTGACCGAAAACAGTGGGGTATCTCCCACTTACCTCGGTCAGCAGCGTAAAACACTGAACTGAGCAGAGCCCATTGCAAACCAGTGGAGGTCATCTCGACACTGAACCAGGGGAGGTAAGCCTCACCACTGAACCGGCACAAAGTCCGAACCAGCAGAGCCGAAACTCAATACTGAACCAGGGGAGGTAATCCTCACCACTGAACCGGCACAACGTCCGAACCAGCGGAGCCGAAGCTCAACACTGAACCAGGGTAGGTAATCCTCACCACTGAACCGGCACAAAGTCCGAACCAGCGGAGCCGAAGCTCAACACTGAACCAGGGGAGGTAATCCTCACCACTGAACCGGCACAAAGTCAGAACCAGCGGAGCCGAAGCTCAACACTGAACCAGCTGCATCTTCCACAAACAATCTGACCATTTAGTGTCCTTATTACTAGCTTCGATACGCAACATATTAAGGATCGTAAGACAATAACGTTCAACTTGGCCGTTTTCGTTGTGCATTTTGAAAGTTATATAGTGAATGGTACACCCAAGACTTTATATCCAATCTTTAAAACTGTGGCTTTCATACATTCTGCCGCGATCACAAACTATCATTTCAGGAATTCCGAATAATGACAACGCTTGAGAAAAAAGACGTTTTAGTGCGTCTGCGTTGCTCGTAATCATGGGGTACAATAGACAATATTTGGTAAAAACATCTACAATAATAAGGATATGTTTATATCCATTTGATTCGGGTAAGGGTCCAAGTGCGTCTGTATTTAAGGTGTTAAAAGGGGTGTCTGGTTTTACCCACGACGTAATTGGTTGTCGTGATACTCTAGGTACCCGCTTCGAGAAGATGCACGTTATACAATGAGAAATATACTTTTTGACGAAGCCGAATAAGCCAGGAGACAAAAAATGTTTTAGAATTAGGCCTATCGTCTTTTTGCCGTTAATGTGTTCATGTTGATCATGAAAAAATTCGAAGTAAACTACAACCCGACATTTTTTTTTTTCTTTATGCTCTTGAAGGAGCACGGCACCATAACCTACTGAACTCGAACTAGTTAAACTGTCTATTAGGTATTTACGAGCTTGTTCCTGCTCTGCACCCCAATTAAATGGCACCTCTTTACGGGTTAGTTTTGCAATACACGCAGTTTTGTTAGCATAATGAGGTATATACCTCCTAAAGTATCCCGCTAATCCTAACAATTGGCGTACCTGTCTTACATTACCAGGTATAGGGGAATTAACTGAGGCATGCACCTTATGTATGCTCGGCTTAACCTGACCGTAACTAATACGTCGACCTAGGTACTTTACCTTTGAGGCGACAAAGATACTTTTCTTAATAATAATCGAAAACCCGGCAGTTACTAAAGCTTGCATAACCTGCCGTAAATTGTCAAGGGCTTCATCAAAGGTGGAAGCTAGGGTAATGACGTCATCAACGTAAACTAGGGCTTTACCAGATTCTATAAGGAATTTCAAGGTTTTGGATATTAGACGTTGATATACGATTGGCGCATTGGCTAAACCATAGAGCATCTTTAAATCTTCGAAGTGCCCTTCAGGTGTAACGAATGCAGTCTTCGCAACTGAAATTTCTTCCAATTTAATTTGGCGGAAAACAGTTGCCATATCTAAGCAGGAGAAGAATTTGCTTTTGCCAAGCCTGTATATATGGTCGTCAATGAGTGGCATGGGAAACCGTTCCTTTAAAGTGATCGAATTTAATGCGCGACAGTCGACACACATGCGGTCAGTACCATCCTTTTTCTTGACAAGGATTATAGGGCTAGCATAATCTGACTGTGATTCGCGAATTATTTTCTTATCAAGTAAATCTTGAATGATTGCTCTTACACTTATCTTTCAGTCGTGTGACAACTTATAGGGACTGTTATTCACCGGGGTATCACTTGTGACTCGAATGCACATGGTTCCTGTATTTACAGTAGAAAGTGCAGTGCCCGTTATAAGATGACTCGAAAAATTATTTATTATCGCCATCAATCGATCACGATCGGTCCCCACTAAAGGCGTATTAATATCGGAAAGTTCATTAAAGTACACATGGAACACCCGGCTCGAATTATCAATGCGCGTTATACGTTATTCGGTAGCCGTGCGTATGTATGCCAAACCATCGCGATTCAGCACATCGGTGCCTATGATTACTGGTACATTTATGCTATTTGAGGGTACGACTAACAAATCGACCTCTACAGACACGTCTCTAAACTCAACTATCATGGTAACATAACAACGCGATACTACGTTTTGACTGCCTATTCCTTTAAGTAATTGAAAACTTGGTATATGTTTGCATCTAAAGCGCTTCAGCATATTTTCAGTAATTAACGAAACCCGTGATCCGCTATCGATAAGTATATCCACCGGTATCTTTTGTATGATGCCGGTAGTTACATCATTATCGTTAATCCTACCCTGCAGCCCAAAGCAAAAGTTAACATTATTTTTGGTATTTTGTGAATCTAAACGTTGTTTTGTAAAGCAATCCTGAATCGAGTGACCAGGTTTCTTGCAGAATTGACACGAGCTGACAGCTCTATTTGAAGGTACAACATCTGTAGTAGCAGTACCGTTATTGGAGCTGGATGGCTCCGGTTCAGTCCTCAATCGCTTGAAGCAAAACTTCTTGGCGTGCCCGGCTCCACCACACCTAAAACATCTTAGGTTTGGACGTGTGTCGGAACCGTGCGGACGCTTATTGGGTTTCAGCTCCAAACGACGATTTTCGTTTCCGGGACGCGAGCGTTCACATGACGTTTTACTTTTATCTGCTACTTTAGGTTTTGTGTAGATGGAAAGAAATTCAACCAAGTCTTTAGGAGACAGTTTCGCATTGGTTGCCGCGGCCCGAATCTGCGCGTCAGTTATTCCACGTATGACAATCGCTACCACTAGTTCGTCACTAAGACCTTTTACGATCTTAAGACGCAACAGAGATCGCCTATCATAATCAGCATACGTGGCATATCCATCAGAGTCGGTACTCATGACTTCAAATAGAATGCTTGCAATGTCTACCCTCCGCGAGCACAACGGCCTGAACTCAACTTTAAAATTACTCCAACTGCGGTCATTGGTCACCCAATCGTTTAACCAATGACGAGCCTCTCCTCTCAAACAGTTGTCACGCATTGCTATGCGTGACAAACATTCATTGTCATCCCAGCCGTTGAGCTCACGTGCCTTGTCCACCTCCTCGCACCAAGAATCGATATCGGTTACACTGGGGTCGAAAATAGAGATATAAAAATGGTTTGATCTGACCTTGGATAGTGATGCTAATGCTCCGATGATACGCTCGGTTACGTCCAGGCCAGTGTCGTCCGTGCGCATGCTGGTGCGAGAAGATGGTGGCGGCGGTACCTCGTAGTGTTCCTCCACCATCGCCGCATTCGCCACAATGGAATTAGTGGAAACAGGTAGCAGCGAAGGCACTTGCGGCGGCGGAGTAGGCGTACTCGTACTGGCTTGCCCTTCCAGAGCATTCAACCGCTCAAAAATGGCACCCAGAGTTTCCCTAATATCCGGGCTTGCCTCGCGCCTTCTTCTAGTCGTTCGACGTTGGGAGGTAGACGAATTATTTTCCATTACGTTTTAATAATTGAAATGAGTAGGATGGTACAAAAGCGGAGATTGGCTTTATGGAACGCGAGCCAATCCCACTTCAACCCCACGACAAAATGGCCGCCTGTCAAATGAAGTTTTATTTTTCTGCTAATTATATATATATATATTATTTATAGCTCTAGGAGGGTGTAGTTGCTTGCTTTATACCTAACCAAGTCGTCTGGAAGAAATCTTTGTTAAAAATAATCTATTGTATCTTATTTAACATCTTTTTTTATATTTTTTTGGGTATAGTAAAGAGTATTCCATTCTATTTTACACCTCTGTCAACTTGGCTTGGGGAATATAGGAGCTACGGTGATGATTTTTTATTAAAAACCCATGGACGGAACCATCCGAAGTTTATGTATTTTTTATTTATTAAAGCAACAGCAAATTTTACGAAAATCACCTGAACAAAACTTTTGTAGGCCAATTATCATTTATTAAACTGTTCAGCAAATCTCTCGTTCAGTAATGTAATGCAAATGATCGGGCGGGGATGGACGTGGTTGAGTCATTTTAATGCCAAATTTTATTGATAAATTTTGGTAACATTTGAAGAAAATATATTCTGGTTATCTCATAAATAAAAATATACCTAATACTTGTAACTAACGTTCGGTGACAGAAAATAATATGAGAAAATCCTACATATATTATAATAATATCAATATATGGTAGCGAGAGCTGGGTATGTAAGAAGGAGAATGAAAGTAGGATAAATGCGGTAGAAATGCGAGCTCTGCGGAAGATGTGCGGAGTGAAGCTGACCGACCGCATTAGCAACAGCATAGTAAGACAGCGAGTAGGTATGAAAGATAGTATCGGTGTAAAGATGAGAAAGGGCATGCTCCGTTGGTTCGGGCATATAGAAAGAATGTCAGAGGAAAGAATGACAAAACAGATATACAATGTGAAAGTGGAAGGATGCAGGTACCGGGGAAGACCTAGACTAGAAGAAAAGTCAAGAGTCTCCGTAACCGGCGAGCGTGTATGAGACGAACTATGAGAGTCGAGGAAGCCAGAGAGGTATGTAAGGAAAGAACCTGTTGGAACTCTGTACTCTCTGCCTACCCCGCAAGGGATCTGGCGTGAGGTTATAGATAGATAGATAGATCAGCCTATACTGCCCACTGCTGGGCAAAGGCCTTCTCTCACAAATCGAGGTGAGAGAGGTTAGGTTTTACTCCACCACGCAGACCCAGTGCGGATTGGTGGAGGCACGTATGTTGCCACCTGCTGTTGGAACTTATCAAGCCGCCACATTAAGTGGTTACCGGGACCAACGGCTTAACGTGCCTTCCGAAGCACGGAGACGCTCAAATATGTAAATGCCACAAACGGTCACCCATCTCAGGCCGACTGAGTTGAACGTTGCTTAACCTTGGTGATCCACCTACATATCCGAGCCAACCTTATTCTTATTTTTATTTTAACGCATATGTTAAAAAGTTTTTTAAATAAAGCGGTAAATTAACACGCTAAGCGAGTGGCTACATACAACTGCCACCCGAGTTATGGCTTAAAAACATACTACGAATGTCATATATAAATTAACGGAATAATATATTGGCTATACATATATGTAATGAGTTAGTTAACGCATTGTTGATACATAGACAATGCAGTGATACATGGTGAAAGTGCATGGGAACAGGATGGCTAATTATGAGTCTCATGTAAATGCAATGAGACGAACTATGAGAGTCGAGGAAGCCAGAGAGGTATGTAAGGAAAGAACCTGTTGGAACTCTGTACTCTCTGCCTACCCCGCAAGGGATCTGGCGTGAGGTTATAGATAGATAGAGATAGATAGATGTAAATGCCCAAGGTCGCCTTTGAGATTCCCTGCGAGATGGAATTAGAAACGTAGCGATTTGCAGGAGAATCAAAGTTACCAACGTTTGACCTGTTTTCGATAATACCTGGCCCAAACGAACTCTCCTTCTACTGAAGGATAGTTTAGAGAGCTTAAGAGTATTAGAAAAAGTTTACACGATCAGTATATCAGTTTTACGACGGCTTGTTGCGAGACTGAGTCTTATCTGAAGGACAAGTCAAGAGTCTTCGTAACCGGCGAGCGTAAGACGAACTATGAGAGTGGAGGAAGCCAGAGAGAGCCTACCCTGCAAGGAATCTGGCGTGATGATATAGATAGATAGATTGTTACGAGATTAATCCGCTCCGCCTACTAAATCTAGTAGGCGGAGCGGATTACTCAATCGAGTAATCGAAGGTTCTATCCCAGAATGGGATAAGTCAATCTGTGACCCACAAGTATTTGTTTCTATGTTAGTATTTGTGCATGTGAACTTCATTTTTGGAAGCGTGCCCAGAATTCAGAAATAATTGCTAGTGTGGGGCTACGTTTCTTTAAAAAGGAAAAGAAAAAAAGAGACGTCGTTATGTGTTAAAGTGAGAAGTTGTTGAAGTTTCTCTTTTTAACGTATCATATTATCTCTCTTTGACTATCAGTCGGACTGAGCAACTTTTGTCTTACCTCGCTTGTATTACCGCTATATGCGGAATTTGTTGCTGAATTTCTATTCTATTGTTAGTTGGCAAGCGGCCGCGGGGAGCAACTAGCAGGTTTATAAATTATACGCCAGAATAGCAAGTTCTCGAACTAAACATCGTTTTGTCCTATGAATAATAATAAATACCCAGCTAGCACACACGTTGGCAGACGCAGTATTTTAAGCATCTTTAAATCCAGAGTAGATAGGATATTACTCAGTTTTCAATAGAAATATAACTGTACAGCTTCATTGCTAATAGATGAGGGTGTATGAATTACTGTAGTGTACAAAAATAGACTCATGATCGACTATCTCGATGCTCTAGTGGTGCATGGTGGGGCTGGCTATCATCTATCTATATCATCACGCCAGATCCCTTACGGGGTAGGCAGAGAGTACAGAGTTCCAACAGGTTCTTTCCTTACATACCTCTCTGGCTTCCTCTACTCTAATAGTTCGTCTCATACACGCTCGCCGGTTACGGAGACTCCTGACTTGTCCTTCAGATAAGACCCGGTCTATTTAGTCATGGTAACATAATCTAGGTCTTTCCCGGTACCTACATCCTTCCACTTTCGCAATGTATATCATTCTGGGTTTAAATCCTAGGCTGGGCAAACGAAATGTTATTGATTGACAGGAATGACATTCCAGAGTGGTAGTAGAGTCTTTGTTACTTTTCTGACGATTCATAAATAGTAAAATGGTTTACATGAATGAAAATACAATCTGATTTAAAAAAAATATATGTAACAGTCCGGAATCTAGAATCGTAAGCATAATAGCAATAGGTTCGCCCCCTATGATATTAAGACATATTATAGCAGTAGGCAGGCCCCCCACAAAGCGTCAACCGAAATGTTGAAAGTCGCAGATACGTACCTCTGTTATCCCCGGTTAGAGAATGGAGTTGGAGTGTTTATTTTTTTTATAAAACAAAAATTTCCGACTAATGTTTGTCCCCCCTAGTTTCTATTTCCAGAAGTAGAACCTAACACATCGCTCTACTATTTGTTCTCGGCTCACATTCATGCGATATACGTTGAAAATTATTTGTGCTGTTTTTATAGTAAAAACTTTGAAACTAGGCGGAAGCACGTATCTGGCGGTGCAGCTAAACAATATCTATTTTTAGTGTTCGTTTTGATATTCCTCCGATAAATACAAAAATGTTGACTTAAACGAAAAAGAAATCCACAACTGAATTGGACTTCATCATCATCATCATCATCATCAGCCCGTGTCAGTCCACTGCTGGACGTAGGCCTCTCCCATGGCACGCCACTGAGCTCGATCTTCAGCTCTCCTTCTCCAATCCCTGCCCGCTGCCTTACGAATATCGTCACCCCACCTAGCTACAGGGCGCCCTAAACTACGTTTGCCGACACGCGGTCTCCACTCAAGAACCAGTCTGCCCCAACGGCCATCGGTTCTGCGGCATATGTGACCTGCCCACTGCCACTTCAGCTTGCTAATTCGCTGAGCTATGTCGGTAACCTTGGTTCGGTTATGATCAACAAGCATGTTGACCCGGGACCGATCGCCGTAAACGGAGCCCCCCTCGAAGTTGTTTCTGAGTACGTATACCTAGGGCAGGTGCTCCAACTAGGTAAAAACAACTTCGACAAGGAAGTTAAGAGACGGATACAGCTGGGCTGGGCAGCATTTGGAAAACTCCGTCGAGTCTTCTTATCGCCCATACCCCAATGCCTAAAAATGAAAGTTTTTAATCAGTGCGTCCTACCTGTAATGACATACGGAGCCGAAACGTGGCCTTTCACTGTGCGGCTTGTCCACCAGTTCAAGATCGCTCAACGAGCTATGGAAAGAGCTATGCTCGGAGTTTCTCTTAGGGATCGAATCTGGAACGAAGTTATTCGTCAGAGAACCAAGGTTATTGGACTTCATGCCACTTAAATTTAAAAGAACACTTCATTGAATGAGTGGTAAATAATATTATAATGATGAAAATAAGTCAGCCTACCGCTGGGCAAAGGCCCTCTATTAGTAATCAAATAGATAGGTTCGATCATATTCCGCCACGCAGACCCAGTGCGGATTAGTGAAGGCTGGTTTCTGGCCACCTCTTCTTGGAACTTCTCAAGCCGACTTCCAATTAAGCTGTACGACTGCTACATTATCTGGTAACTGGAACCAACGACTTAACGTATCTTCCGAAGCGCGAAAACGCACAAATATAAAAATGCCAACAACGGCCACCCCTTTAATGTAGTGTAGTAGCTTAAGCACCTATTTATACTCTTGTTACCTTGTACTATTGAATAAGAATAAATTTATGCACTAAACAGTAAACATTTTTTATTGCATACAAGCACCAAACCATCTTTTATTGCATACACCGATCCTTACATGGCGACCATGCCAGGCAGGCGCCGCCGACGCGGGCGTCTTAAGGTATCGGGTAGCGACCGCGGAGTGCAAATTCCTTTGATTTAAAAGTTTGTAGTTTCAGTTTGTATCATTGCGGCCTAATAATATCAGCCTATACTGCCCACTGCTGGGCAAAGGCCTTCTCTCACAAATCAAGGTGAGAGAGGTTAGGTCTTACTCCACCACGCGGACCCAGTGCGGATTGGTGGAGGCAGGTTTGTGGCCACCTGCTGTTGGAACTTAACAAGCCGCCTTTATGGCTTCCACATTAAGTGGTAACCGGTGTCAACGGCTTAACGTGATTCCGAAGCACGGAGACGCTAAAATATGTAAATGCCACAAACGGTCACCCATCTCAGGCCGACCGAGTCGAACGCTGCTTAACCTTGGTGATCGGTAAGAACACCGCGTTCGCACAGCACTACGAGCGCCTCATGCGCTCATTGAAAAAAATGGATAGTGGGAAATCTAATAAGGTTCAAGATTCCCAAAAAGCAGAAGACAGGCGGAGTGAAGTTTTATATAAGTTTATGCGAGATGGACTGACCACCTCTCTGACTGAATGACCGATAAGCGATAAGTACATTAAGTATAATAAAAAGAATGTGTGGCAGTAACATTGTGGCAGGATATCTATTGGTAGGTAGACGCTACTATGTAGCGATGTATAGGGCAGCTACAAATGCAATCAAACCATTTACAGACGCAATTTTTACCATGTAACATTCATAGATGTCGTAATAGTATACTAGAAGTCTTATAGACGAGCAAATTTGTTGCCCCACATATGAGATAATTGCTTCAGGACTGCGTGGACGAATGTATGTGATACAATGGTATAGCCACGATGCTATGGAAGTCTTCTAACTGTAATTTTTTAAAAAAATGATGTGAGCGTGTATCTATTTTATCAAACTGTGCTTGTGACAAAATGGTTTCAAACATAATAGTGTGGTATGATATTTTTTGTTCATTTTTGTAAACGTGCGTAGCATGAACGTAGGACGAATGTAGCTATTCTCATAAATAGTATAATTTGCTTCATTTAACTTAGGCCCACCTCAACAACCTACATTGTTCTCCCATACCCCACAACAAAATGCAGATGAAAAAGTTTATAAAAATTTTATTTTATAAATGTCACTGTGTGTGAATGACATTCCGAAATGGTGGTAGAGTCTTTATTACTTTTCTGATGATTCAAATATACTATAATGTATTATCATGCCAGATCTCTTGCGGGGTACGCAGAGAGTACAAATTCCAACAGATCCACACAATGCCCTCATAGCAGTTAAATAAACATGATAGTAAACACTATTCCGACAATGGCTTACATGAAAAAAAAATCTTATTCTGATATTTTACTTCTAGACTTTTTATCACGATTTCTATAATAACACTAGATCTTAATGCGGCCTCCGCTTAGAATAAACTCAACAGGCTTGATTATTTCACCCCGAACCTCATTTCTTCACGATTAATTTAAAAAGATCTGTATTTACATTTTAATGTCTTTCAATTTCGTGTTTGCGCTTGATTAAGTTTGTTTTCTTCATCTCTACTAACACCTTTAAAGATATACGAGAGATTTATTTGCCAAATAGCCATGCAATATTCCGGATTAGGGTAAACCTAAATGCAAAACGTGTAGGGATCGGAACACTTACTAGGTGATACTTATGTAAATATCTTCAGTTTCGCCGGCAAGATGGCGCGCGCGGCAAAATACTACGCGGATCAGGTGTTTTTCTTTACGAAAACAAAGATATTGAAGTGTTTCTACTAGCTGTGGGCAGTGTTAGGCATTTTTCAGTTGTAGGATCAATCAATTGAATGTTTATTTGCAATTAAATTTATCCCCCTGAGGTACGCCAAAATAACAATGACTTTTTTACGTCAATCGCCTCAGTCCCTTCCGTGATCATGGGTGCTGTAGAACACTCGAAACCTCGGGCACTTTGAAGCCACAAAGAAGCTTCGACGAAATCCGAAATATATTAATTGCAACTTAAGTTTTTCACGATTAATTTTGGCCCAACTCTGGCTGTGGGTGAAATAATGGCTTTTTAAAGTTCAGCCAATTGTCATTGCGGGTATTTGGACTAGTGTTGTAAAAACGCCCGAGTCGGCGCTTAAAACGCCTGCATTTTTTACGTGTTTCAACGCTCGTGAGCGTCGACTCAGCGCTAAACGCTCGACTTCAGCGCTCATTTTTACAACACTAATTTGGACTTTTGGAATTGTAATAACTGAAAAGAGGAAAGCACTTATAATATCAGCGTATACTGCCCACTGCTGGGTAAAGGCCTTCTCTCACAAATCGAGGTGAGAGAGATTAGGTCATACTTCACCACGCGGACCCAGTGCGGATTGGTGGAGGCAGGTTTGTGGCCACCTGCTGTTGGAACTTATTAAGCCGCCTTTAAGGCTTCCAACTCGGCTTAACAACTACCACATTAAGTAGTAACCGGGACCAACGGCTTGACGTGCCTTCTAAAGCACGGAGACGCTCGAATATGAAAATGCCACAAACGGTCACCTATCTCAGGCCGACCGAGTCGAACGCTGCTTAACCTTGGTAATCGGCGAAAACACCGCGGTCGCACAGCGCTACGAGCGCACATTTTTCGCGGCTCCTCTTGTTACTGATTTGAGAAGCAAAAGCAGTCTGAGATGACTGTCTCATTGGTCAAGTGGCGCATTACAGGGATGGCAATCACGAGGTTTTTATAGTATATTTAAAATGTCAGTCAGTAAGTTACATTATTATTCATTACTTCACTGGTGCATTCAAAAGTATAATCTCATTTAAAAACTGTTATTCTGGATCAAATTATAGTGATTAGAACAACATGAACTCTTCTAAGTACCTACCTATCCGGCCCCATTCTCCGAACCTAGTGAGGAACCGAAGCTCCTGTGTTGATCCCGAGTGAGATAAAAACGAGAGGCTCCAGTGCGCTCTGATCGGAAAACCCGGAACCCCTCTGCTGTTTCTAAAAAGGCCACCATGCTTTTAATTATCATGGCTCTGGGGATTTTACAAGATTTGTTCCTTGAGAAACGAATACCGAATTATTCTAAATGAAGACGTGGTAGATACATAAAATATCCTTGGATCAGCCATCTGTTTGCACTGCTCCGTAGCGCGGGAACTCTCAAGTCTTTGGTCGGTATTTACACTGCGGTTGAACTTTCAGAAAGTTTCAGTCGCATTTGCACCTTGTTAGTATTTCCTAAGCCGTTACCTAAATGTTGGGTTTCTATGAATAACTGAAATGTAACTACGACAGCGTATTTTTCTGGAGCAATGACAGAGGTACACTGCGTACACCCGCTTTTCCCCGACGACGTTAGGTCCCATGTAATAGGGGGCGAGCATATTGCCATATACCGGGCACAACTCCAGACTCCGGACTGATACTGGGAATAGATACTTCGATACTTTGATAGAAAAACTACATTTCTAAACCAGGATTACTCAAACTCAAATTATTTAGTAAAAACCCTGTTTGTATACTTACAAACTGTCATATTTACAGTATTTTTTTAACTTACTAATCTACTACCAGTTCGGAAGGCGGGCTCCACTGAGAAGATCCGGCGAGAAACTCAGCGGGCTTATCTTTTTT
The DNA here is from genome assembly GCA_905147815.2 of Phalera bucephala. Taxonomy (NCBI): domain Eukaryota; kingdom Metazoa; phylum Arthropoda; class Insecta; order Lepidoptera; family Notodontidae; genus Phalera; species Phalera bucephala. Next base: position 34,543,271 of record LR990614.1, on the reverse strand, counting down.
GTCGAATTCACTATTCCTTTTTTATAATTTTCTGTATAGATACATTTTGAACCCAGGACCTCGTGATCACAAAGAGCACCATTGGCCACTAGACCAACGAGTCAGTCATAAGTCATATCTTAAATCATAAGGGCTACTCACAAGCAAGGATGGCAGAGTGCTACTGTATACGATTCCTCAATGACTCGAAGACTCAATGTTCCCAATTCTAGACTATTAACCGTTAGTGAAGATTTTTAGATAGAACAACTCCAATAATAGGTTCTTTGTCCACAAGACAAAATTGACGTAGATAACTTTACAATATAATCACTTTACAATTTATCTCGTTTTATTTGATTACATTGCGAGTATTTACGTTCAAAAGGGTTAGATATAGAGGTGGGTCGAGCTAGTAAATTTTGTTATTCCACCCTGATAGGGACGATTGCCATTGCAAAACTTTTAAGATAAAAGCCAAAAACACTTGTACAAAAAGTCAAAAATGTCTTCGGGATTCCCAAATGAGACGCACCAGCGTTTCTTCCTATACCTAGACCAAAAATCATTTCATGCACCCTCGCGGTGATTGCGATGGCGCGGCGTGGTACCATTGATATCGCTGCGTCAACTGAACTCCAGAAACCCACATCCATGGAATAAAGAAGTACTACTACTTCTCTGTTATATGCCCACACCCTAGGCGTGTGCGAACAGTGACAGTGGCAAATTGGTAAGAGGCCTGGTGCAACGCAATCGTCGCAATATAGTCGCACGATCAAACCCGACCCATATTGACTTATCCGGTGAAGCTGTAAAGGCCCCACGGCCAACAGCGTAGATCATTCACACACACACACACACACACCCACCCAGGCAGTGGCGGAGTTACACATTTGCCGCCAGTAGGTAAATCAATTTTTGCCGCCCCTACTAACCTCTGCAATTCAAAACTCTAGTTTTCTTTGTCAATAAAATTGCAATTTTATAATTTGTGCTCTATCGTCATTATTACATCAGCTTTTTCCCGTGATTAGTATGATTGTGAACTACGAACTTTACTAACACACGATTTAGTAAAGTCTACACAAGAAATAATCTTTGGGTATATTTTGAGCTAAGAAAAGTTCAATCATGTACTATTTATAAAAAAATTTGAGTCATGTTTGCGGCTCTCCTACAATTTGCCGCTCTAGGATCCAGCCAACTTAGTCTGCTGGTAAATGCGCCACTGCACCCAGGCGTCTGCGATTCCCGGGGCAGCCCGTCATTTTAAGGCTATAAATAACAACGGTGTACTTCTAAATACATACGAGTATACGTCCGATTTTTAGAAGTCTAGCTGTACCGCAACTTTGTTCGTGTTATTTTCAGGCATCTATTTCACACCTTTTAGCTTTTTTGAGACAAAGGGTAGCCTTTGTCCTTCCCCTGGATAAAATCTATTTCTATCTATAACCTCACGCCAGATCCCTTGCGGGGTAGGCAGAGAGTACAGAGTTCCAACAGGTTCTTTCCTTACATACCTCTCTGGCTTCCTCGACTCTCATAGTTCGTCTCATACACGCTCGCCGGTTATGGAGACTCTTGACTTTTCCATCAGATAAGACTCGGTTTATTTGGTCGTGGTAAGATAAGTAAAGTGGAAGGATGCAGGTACCGGGGAAGACCTAGACTATCTTACCACGACCAAAATCTATTTCCTTGCCGAATTTTATGAAAATTTCTTTAGCGGTTTGGGCATAAAAAGGTAACAGATATAGGCAGACCGACAGACAGAGTTACTTTCGAATTTATAATAGTAGTATGAATTTTTGAAGAAACTACTGCGTATTATATTTAGTATATTTGCTACAAGAAGTTTTAAAATAAACAAAAGAATGTTAAAAGAATCATACGTCCATATAGTGAGCAAGGTGTATTGAATAAACGCACGCACGCACACCGTCACGCCTGTATTCCCCAAGTGGAGGTGGCAGGGGTGTACTGAGTACACCCACTTTTCGCCGAAGATGTTAGCTGGTATATTGCCATATACCGGGCACAATTCCAGACTCCGGCCTCATTCTGGGAATTTTTCGTTAGAAAAACTACATTTGTCCGACCTAGGATTTGAACCCAGGACCTCGTGATCACAAAGCGATGCGCTTTGCCACTAGATCAACGAGGCAGTTATTGAATAAAATTTCATTTAATGTATTCAAAGTTCCGAATAGTTAACAATGCCTTCTTTAATATTTATTGTTAATTGTCTATTCGGGTGCGGATATGTAAAAAATATACGCGAAAAGAAAGATTAAGAGGTGCGCTTTATATTGTTATTATGACTATTATTTAAAAAGCAGTAATAGCCTAGTGGTTAGACCTTTAGTTCCAAAGTCAGAGGTCTCGGGTTCAAACCCAGACACGCACCTGTTTCTTTTCGAAAGCATGTGCGTATTAAAATTGACTATCACTTGCTTTAACGGTGAAGGAAAACATCGTGACAAAACCTGCATGCTTAAGAGTTTCTGGAAGGTGTGTGAAGTTCGTCAACCCGCACTGGGTCACCGTGGTGGACTATGGCCTAAATTGTCTCAGTTTGAGAGGAGGCCCGTGTTCCATGGTGGGACAGTGTCTTTACAGGGCTAATATTGTTATAATATACAGACTATAATTAAAAAAAAAATGCTATATAGGTCCTTTGGGTACACTTTTCAGTCCTGTCAACGACAGCAGGAAAATTAAATTATCATACAAAAACTCCTTTAACAAAAAATAAAGCCCAAGCCAGTTGGGCTGAGAACACCTTTAGTTACCTAGAAAACCGCCACGGGTCAATGAAGTCATTGGTATTCAACCTGACGTAGCAACAAAAAGAAAATTTGTTAAACCCGATACCGTTCCCCTGCTTAGCATTTTCTTTAGGCATTCAGATTTTATTTAGTTTGTATACGATTTGAATAATTTTGACGAATAAGACAATAATAAACGTTCATTATTTAGATTTGTGGAGTATTTTCTTTTAAAATTATCAATATAATAAATCAACGTATTTATTTGTGACGCGGTTTTGGAAATGTGAATAAATAGTCTTGTTTTCCATTCATATTAATATTATACATTCGAAAGTAACTTTCTCTATCTGTCTGTTTGCGTTACCTTTTTACGCTCAAACCGTCAAACAGATTTCGAACAAATTCGGCAAGGACATAGATTTTATCCAGGGGAAGGAACGCAGGGGTAGGCTACCTTTTGTCCCAAAAAACTTAAAAATGTGAAATACACGCCTGAAAATAACGCGAACGAAGTTGCAGGTACAGCGAGATAGCTAAAAGTATCATCATCAGCTGATAGATGTTCACTGTAGTACTAAGGGTACAGCCAAACCAACGCGTCCAGTCGCGTCCGCGATGGCGAGCACGGATCAGTTCCCGCAAAATCAGAAAATCAAACTCAAAGTGGTATTCGTTGGTTTGTTCCGCAGGGGAACTGGCGTGATGATATACAAGGTGTAACATAATAAACGCAAGACCTGAAAGTGGATTGTTCTAAATCAGTGACTGAATTGATTCCAAAAATTTATAATTTATCTTACATTTTTTTTTAATTTTAAATTAAAAAAAAAACTAAATTTATTCTTGATTCATAGCAATAAGAAGATTTGAAATGCATTCCTAAAACGTATTTTTCAAAAGGCACATATACACGTGCAAGTTTCATTGTTAATTGGGGTATAAAAGTGCTTTAAAAAAGTGTCAAAACCTTTAAATTTGGTTTTCGTTTTGAATTTATTCAAATTCAAAATTCAATTCTCTAATGCTTCTTGCGTTTATTATGTTACACCTTGTAGATAGATAGATAGATAGAAAGTAATATTTCTATGGATGTGTTTACAGCAACGCGTCCTTTGTCCTCAACGCGCGATCTGCGCGGCGTCTCCAAATCCGTCTGCGCGCGATCAAAGGGAGATACTGATTGCGGACTGGATGCGGCTGGACGCAATGCATCGCCACAAAAATGTATTTGTAACGGATTTGTCCTGTATACCTCCAGCTTATTTCCACAACCATTACCATGTCGTACGTCATCGGTCCATCTTGTGGGGGAAACTCAAAGTTTTATTTATTTAGCGCACCAACTGTATAATTACATAACATCAATAAGTATATTATTACTACCACGACCAAATAAACCGAGTCTTATCTGATGGAAAAGGCAAGAGTTTCCGTAACCGGCGAGCGTGTATGAGACGAACTATGAGAGTCAAGGAAGCCAGAGAGGTATGTAAGGAAAGAACCTGTTGGAACTCTGTACTCTCTGCCTACCCCGCAAGGGATCTGGCGTGAGGTTATAGATAGACAGATAGAAGTATTTTATAAAGCCACAATAAAAAACAAGTGGGTATCCTTATTTAAAAAAGAAATTTTGCCTCAGGAATTATTTCTGTGTCGTGGGTGCGTTTACAAACATGAAATTCATATGCACAAACACCCAGACGGAAAAAAATATTTGTGGGTCACACAAAGATTTCTTCCGTGCGGGAATCGAACCTGCGACTCCTCATTCAGTGCCTGTGCGACTCAAAATTTTAACCACTGAACCAAACCGTCCGCCTGTTTCAATATATAGTTCTACAGGTGCAGGTTTTTATGTAGGCAATATTCATTTCATAAAATAAAACACACACCATCACCCCTATATTCCCCTGGCAGAGATGTACTATATACATCAAAAATCGTCAAAGATATACAAAGTGTAACATAAATAACGCTAACGAAGCTAGTTTGTTTCAAATCGACAACTGAATCAATTCCAACAATTTTTATAGTATTAAACATTTTCTTTAATTATCAAAAATTGGAGAGAGCTATGGAGAGAGCTATGCTCGGCGTTTCTCTACGTGATCGAATCAGGAATGAAGAGATTCGTAGAAGAACCAAGGTCACCGACATAGCCGTTAAGATTAGCAAGCTGAAGTGGCAATGGGCGGGCCACATAGCGCGAAGATCGGACGGGCGTTGGGGCAGAAAGATTCTAGAGTGGAGACCACGTATTGGCAAGCGCAGCGTGGGACGACCACCTGCCAGATGGACCGACGATCTTGTGAAAATCGCAGGAAGTCGTTGGTTGCAGGTGGCATCGGACCGGTTACGCTGGAAAGCGATTGGGGAGACCTATGTTCAGCAGTGGACAAGTATAGGCTGAGATGATGATGATGATGATCAAAAATTGCTGTTACTCATTCAATACGCTGTATTAAACAAAATTTAATTATTATTCAAAGCAATGCATTTAATATAAATGCATTTATAATATATATATGCCTCCATATGCACACAAAATTACAGGTTAACCACGAAGCCCTGAAAATTTGGGTACCAAAGAGCTTAAAAATAGGTAAATAATAATATAATATTAGCCCTGTTAAGAAACTGTCCCACTGTTGGGCACGGGCCTCCTCTCAAACGGAGTGGGTTTAGGTCATAGTCCACCACGCTGGCCCAGTGCCGGTTGGCGAACTTCACACACCTTCGAGAAACTCTTAGGCATGCAGGTTTCCTCACGATGTTTTCCTTCACTGTTAAAGCAAGTGATAATTAATTTTTAATACGCACATGCTTTCGAAAAGACAGAGGTGCGTGCCTGGGTTTGAACCCGAGACCTTTGACCAACCTAATAAAAACCTATCACCTAAAAGCAGTGATAGCCTAGTGGTTAGCCACTAGGCTATCACTGCTTTTAGGTAAACGACTACTTAAATTTGAAAGTAAGACTTTCGTATTAAATTCGTAAGGCAATAATCAATAATCGTCTGAGGTCTTGTGTTATATATGTTACAACTTGTATAGGTTCTAGTGTAGTACAGGGCAAGTCGATTTCCATTATCGGGCACGGTTCAATATTCTTTATTTTTTTTTATAAAACGTAGCCCTACACTAAGATTTATTCCTGTGCCGTGGGTGCGTTTACAAACATTAAAATTCACGTACACAAATACCAAGATCGGAACAATAATTGGACCGTATTGTGCAGAAATAATCCAACCCACAAATTGGCTAAAATTAAGATATTTATAATAGCTAGTGGTCGCCCATATGTCGATATTCGACCTACTCTTTCATCGTTTGCTGGTTATGTTTGACATTCAGTAAGACTATTGACAAATAATCTTAAAGACAAACATCAATTCGACGTGTATTGTGTCAAATACATGGTAGTATGTGTAATGTTTTTTTCATTGATTTAATGTATGTTTTATGCATAATTAAAAAAATATTAGCATTCTGCACTCCTTCTCTATATAAACTATAAGTGTGGGAAATTTCATACTCCTCCGTCGGCGCAATTTTCGTAAAAATGTGTACAAAGTTTTTGCTTCACGTATTAATATATAGATAATAATAATAATATTCTTTATTTTCTCACCACAATATTGAATTAATTACATTGCTTAGAAACATAACACAGATTATTGCAGGAGACTGGTGCCCAAGCTAGGTACAACCTGTATTTCAGGTCACCAGATCCTTCACGTTTGTTATTCAGCTATTATTCTAGAACGGCGCCGTTCGACATTTTTAGTGGCATGCCACTTGTGTGTGAGTGTGTGTGTGTGCGTATGTGCGTGTGAGCATGTGTGCGTGAGTTTGTCTACGGGTTTTTCAATTACTGAGGCGCGTGGAGAAAAGACTCTGTGCAGTCATAGTTAAATGACATAATCTATTTTGTGGTTTCTATTTTGCTCTTTTGTTTTGTTAGTGAGTATATTGGAAGTATCTTATTTATTTTATTCAAACAATCGGGAAAGCAAAAGTGTCGACATGCAAAGTGAGTACTAAATCTATCAAACGCACGTTAAACTGGATCATAGCGTCTTTTATTAAGGACCGCAGGTCGGCGGAAGTCAGCAGTGTGTGTTGCCTTAAAATAGTGTGGAGTAGATTGATGCTAAACTGTCGAAAATGATCTGTATTCTAATGAGTTAAAGATTCATTTCATTTTGACAACTGATAATATACGAATCATGGTGAAAGATTGTTACCGACACAAGAAAAATGCATTTATTTATCTTTAAAATCTGAATAACTCCTATAAATGTTTTTGTGGTTTGAAACATTTCCGCACAATACGGTCCAATTGTGGATCACACAAATATTTGTCCCGTGCGGGTATCGAACCCGCGACTATTAGACACAGTGGGCGGAGCGGCTTAAGCTCTTAACCACTGCGCTAAATCGTCTGTCAATTCTGGAATGCTATAGAGAATTTTTCGACAGAGAAACCTTTCCGAACGAATAAAAAATGTAACGTTACGAAGAGCTACAAGTAGTGATGGCAGAGGTGTACTATATACATTCACATATAAAATAAAACTATTTTTTCGGATTTTATCGCGGTTTATTTTTGATTTTTAAGTTCCCGACGTTTCGAGTGCTTTGCAGCACCCATGGTCACGGGAAGAACTGAGGTGTTAGACGTCCAAAAGGCATAGTTGTTTCGGGGTACCCTCAAACTTCTTAATTATTTTTGTTCGTCCGATCTACGCAGAATGAGCTCACGGTGTCTTGAGGTATTGCAATGTTATGCTTGATTTAGGATTTGATTATATTAATTACCGGATCCCGAGTCGATGGAAGCACCTAGCCATCTTCTCTATTGAAATTAGGATGTCTTTTAATTTCAATAGCCTCGCGAACCATCCTTGGTAGGAATCGGTGTACTTTCACGAGGATTTGTGGTCTATCAAATCTGATGTTTTGGCGGGTGCGGTCAAGGACATATTCACAGACTGCAGACTTCGTTGAGCGACGGTGTTTTAGGTCAGCTATGTGTTTCTAACCCGAGTTTTTACTAGTCTCTTTGTTTGTCCTATGTAAGATATAGTTACGGATGTTAGGTCCCAAGTTTGACAGACGATTTGGCGCAGTTGTAAAGAGCTTAAGCCGCTCCGCCAACTGGGTCGAATAGTCGCGGGTTCGATTTCCGCATGGGACAATTCTTTGTGTGACCCACAAATATATGTTTCGGTAACTATGTTTTTTATCTTTTTGTTGCAACAATATTCTTTTTCGATAGAAAAACTTTCACAGCACATTTTCAAAGTGAATAAGAAAAGTCAGTAAGGATGGGAAATACACCACTGACATAGAAAGAAGAGTGAGTGCAGGGAACAGAGTCAATGGTGCGATGGGAAAGCTACTTGGGAGCCGGCACTTAAGCCAAAAGGCGCAGCTGACCATACATAATGGAGTGCTTGACCTAACGTTGTTATATGGCAGCGAGAGCTGGGTATGTAAGAAAGAGAATGAAAGTAGGATAAATGCGGTGGGAATGCGAGCTCTGCGGAAGATGTGCGGAGTGAACTGACTGTATTCGCAACAGCGTAGTAAGAAAGCGAGTAGATATTAAAGATAGTATCGGTGTAAAGATGAGAAAGGGTATGCTCCGTTGTTTCGGGCATATAGAAAGAATATCAGAAAAAAGAATGATAAAACAGATATACAATGCGAAAGTGAAGGAATGTAGGTAACGGGAAAGACCTAGACTATCTTACCATGACTAAATAGACCGAGTCTTATCTGAAGGACAAGTCAAGAGTCTCCGTAACCGGCGAGCGTGTATGGGACGAACTATGAGAGTGGAGGAAGCCAGAGAGGTCTGTAAGGAAAGAACCTGTTGGAACTCTGTACTTTCTGCCTACCCCGAAAGGCATCTGGCGTGATGATATAGATAGATAAAAAAGGCCTGCCTCGTTGGTCTAGTGGCGAATAATGCGCTTTGCGATCATGAGGTCCTGGGTTCAAATCCTAGGTCGGACTAAACTAGTTCTTTAATCGAAAAATTGTGCGAATTGTGCTCGGTTATGTGGCAAAAGACTCGCCCCCTGGGACCTAACATCGTCGGCAAAAAGTGGGTGTAAACAGTCCACCTCTGCCACCACAGCTTGGGAAATATACGTGACGGAGTTATGATGTTTTCTACAAAAAAAAACTGATTTGGTAAAACTTACAACATATCAAATTTATTTTTGCATTGCGTCAGTATCAAAATCACAACAACTCACCGCAATAACACTCGTGTTGCCATGATGTAAACACGACGATCGTTAATCACATAATAAAAATCCTTATCGCGTGCTTGTTCATCTAATAAACTGTAGACCGACCATTAGTTTCAAAATCAATTCTTAATATGCGCGTTTATCTGTACGAAACATTGTACAACGCCTATTAGGAGTTTGTGCGTTGGGCCAATGGAGAACGGCTTCAAAAAAATATATATTTCGTCAGATGGCCAAACTAACTAGCACAAGAGCTCAATCTTTAGACTCAGACATGCGCGGGGTTAGGTTTCCAAACAGCTAAACACAATAATTGCCCATCAGTTATTTAATAACATCACTTATCCACATGAAACACAATATCAACCATTTAATTATCAAAAGGGCAGGACGACCATTTTGACACGTCGTCATCGCATCGTTCTCCATGTTCTGTTCATCTTCCTAATTCAAAATCCCGTTGACTCTCTCGTTCCGTCAGCACGCGGCCGTAGCGCTCACTAGCGGACGACCCACGCACTATTTGCCACAGATATTAACCACGCCGACATATATATATATATATATATATATATATATATATATATATATATATATATATATATATATATATATATATATAATACCTACGCTGATGTGACAAGAGGGCTGGCTCATTCTTCGCCCAAAAGATTAGTGTATTCTTTTTATTTAAGGTACGGCTTCACACTAATTATAAGTGTATATTGCCAGTGTCCAGTGAGATATATAATCGTGTTTGTTTAAATTAATTCGACTTCCCGATGAATTTGATGACAACGATGATAATGAAATTAATGAAGTACCCCACCCTGGATAGTAAAGCGGTGGATACTTTACATACCAATTGCAACGGCCGTTTTGAGGGAACTCAAAAAGGCACGTTTTATCACTTTGTTACAATTACCTTCACTCATGCACATATAAGAACATGCAATGGTTAATATTTCACCAACATTACATATTATTAGTAGAAATAACACAAGTTTTGGAAATTAAAACAAATTGACAACATCACTCTTCGACTTCCCGCCAAAACTCCATTGGTGTGTCTTCAGCGATCAAACGCAGCAGCATTCTTGTCACTATTCCACGCGGATGCGGTCTTTATGAATAAGGTTTTTTTTTGTGTTTTTGTTTTTTTTTCTGTTTTAGTTTAAAGTGTGTTTCTATGTTAGATAGCCTTGTAAACAAAAATAATTTTATTTATTGATATTTAATAAAATGACATTCTACAAGAAAAAAAGAAGTTATTAGTGATTAAGTTTTAATCGCTCGTAGCGCTGTGCGACCGCGGTGTTCTTACCGATCACCAAGGTTAAGCAGCCTTTGACTTGGTCGGCCTGAGATGGGTGACCGTTTGTGGCATTTTCATATTCGAGCGTCTCCGTGCTTCGGAAGGTACTTCAGGCTTAAGAATAGAATAGAATAGAATAGAAATTCTATTCTATTCTATTCTTAGGCCGTTGGTTTCGGTTACTACTTAATGTGGTGGTCTTTAAGCCGGGTTGGAAGCCTTAAATGCGGCTTGATAAGTTCCAACAGCAGGTGGCCACAAACCTGCCTCCACCAATCCGCACTGGGTCTGCGTGGTGGAGTATGACCTGATCTCTCTCATCTCGATTTGTGAGAGAGGATATCAGCCTATACTGCCCAGCAGTGGGCAGTATAGGCTGATATCAGAAGTTTAAATCAGTTTATTAACTTTCTCGGGCTTAAATCCTTAAACAAAAAACCCGTCACGCCTATCCCTAAGCGTGGGCAGCAGAGATCTATTATGTACATTGTACACGCACATTATGGCCGACTATAATAGGGGGCGACCCTTTTGCCATTATACAGGGCACAGACGGATTGCGACTGAGGATTTTCCGGTAAAGCGCGCTTCATCGGACCTTGGATTCGAACCCAGGACCTTGTGACCGCTACGCGTTATAGGCTCATAGACGAGGCATGAAGAGGCAGGTTACATTGAAAAAATATAAAAATGAATAATTATTTCCAACTAAACCAACTAACAAGCAGTGATAGCCTAGTGGTTAGACCGTTGGACTGAAAAGTCAGAGGTCTCGGGTTCGACCCCAGGCACGTACCTCTCTCTTTTCGAAAACATGTGCACTTGCTTTAACGGTAAAGGAAAACATCGTGAGGAAACCTGCATGCATTAGTGTTTTTCGAATGTGTGTGAAGTTCGCCGACCCGCACTGGGCCAGCGTGGTGGATTATTGCCTGAACCCTGTCAGTTTGAGAGGAAGCCCATGCCCAACGGTGGGACAGTTTCTTAACAGGGCTAATATTATTATTATTTCTAACTAACTGAACACGCACGCGTTATTTTCAGGCGTATATTGCACACCCTAGGTTTCTATGAGATAAAAGGTAGCGTATGTCCTTCCGTGGATAAAATCTATGTCGGAATCTTGCCGATACTGATCAAAATCTGTTAAGCGGTTTGGCCGTGAAAAGGTAACAGACAAACAAACAGACAGATAGGACAAAGTTATTTTCGAATTGATAATATTAGTATACAAGGTGTAACATAATAAACGCAAGACTTCAGACACCCCGATTAGAGATTTGCTTCATAAATTAAAAACGACAACCAAATTTCCAAATTTAAAGGTTTTTACCCCCTTTTTAAGCACTTTTATACCCCAATTATCAATGAAACTTGCACGTGTATGTGTCCAGTTTGAGAAATACGTTTCCTACATTTGAAATCTCCTTATTGCTCTGAATCAAGAATAAGTTTATTTTTTTATAGCGCACTGAAGGAGTAAAAGCATTTTTTGCAAATATAAAAAAAATTTAAGCTACATTAAAAATTGTTGGAATCCATTCAGTTACCGATTTAGAACAAACTACTTTCAGGTCTTGCGTTTATTATGTTACAGCTTGTATATGATTTTAAACATGTTCATTGATTACACTAGTTTGTATGAAGCCTATAGCAATTTGTCTAAACGATTGAATACTTTTATATTAACCGTCATTGGTCAAGTGGCGCATGGTATGGCTGGCGATGACGAGGTCTTGAGTTTTAAGTCCTATTTGGAAAAAAAAAGATCCTAAATTCACATATTATTAGTTCACAAGGTAAATAATTGTATCTGTGTGGCCTACATATACAGCGACTCATGTAGATCATTATTTAAATCCAACAATATCCTAACTCTGTTTGGATTATATATATTAGAAGTTTGCATCTTTGTAAAAAAATATTCAACCCACTTTACCTTTGCGTATAGTAATTCTATAACAGGAAACAGGGATCCCACTAGATTACTATTTCCAAAATTTAGAACATCTATCTACCAAAAGAGTTCATATATTATGTGTATCAAAGTATTCAATAAAATACCAAAAAAGATAAGAGAAATGCCAGCGCTGCCTATGAAGAAAAAATTGAAGCAATGGCTTATAGACCACACCTTCTACACCCTTGATGAATTCCACTCGGTTATGCAACATAAATAATTTTATTGGGACTATTATATTAAGATAACAATATAATAATATGAATAGGAAAGAATAACTGTAATATAGAAAATTATACGAAATTATTATGAATGAATGATATTATTTTAATTTAGAATATATATTGACATTAATGACATATTTTGTATTTCCTATTACCTAATAAATATTTAATATTTGTATACCTGTAAGGTGAAATGTGCTGAACTACGAGATAATGCAACACCTTATTGAAATACCATGTTTCAAGCAAATAAATTTCATTTCATTTCATACAATTATTTGTTTCGGTATAGGTATTTGTGTATGTGAGGTTTCATGTTTGTAAACGCACCCACGATACACAAATACAAAATAGTGTGGGGCTAAGATTAAAAAAAAAACAAAAAAAATAAATAATGTGCCTTAGATAGTTTAGAATTCCAAAGTAATTTTGACTAATAATTTTCGTTAGGATATATTTCCTGAAAACTGATGTACCGTGGTTGCTATTAATTTCAATAGGTCAAAATGTGCTTAAAACGAGAACAACTCATAATGGGGTAAGGGCCAGTGTAGATTAGACGAGAATTGCTCACTTATTTTTATTACGGCAAAATCATCATTATAGTCATTTTACTCAGACCCTCACGTTATATTCCCCAAACGGGGGTGGCAAAGGTGTACTAAGTACACCCACTTTTCGCCGACGATGTGATAGGGGGCGGGCCTCTTGCCATATACCGGACACAATTCCAGACTCCGGACTCATACTGGGAAGTTTTCGTTAGAAAAACTACGTTTGTCCTAGGATTTGAACCCAGGACCTCAGGATCACAAACCGATGCTCATTGCCACTAGACCAACGAGTCTTTATCCTATTTGAAATATTGTATTTTTTGTCAATACGTTATTATTCTTTAGGGCAAATTAGAGAAAATCATTCTTACGTGCTATGTTCAAACTTCTTTTTTGTAATTTTTTTTTTAATAAAATATTTGCCACTCTACTAGGAATTACTTGCAGTCATGGTTGCGTTTACAAACCACCTACATCGAAATGAATTTTCGGAAACCAAATAAATGCCTCACTATCTAATTCCGTAAGAGGTCTCTAGAAGAGTTCCATAAAGAAAAAAAAACAGAAAAAACACCGTCACGCCTATATTCCCCAGAGGGGGTGGCAGATGTGTACTGAGTACACCCACATTTCGTCGACGATGTTAGGTCCCATGTACGGGGCGAGCCTATTGCCATATGTCGGGCACAATTCCAGACTCCGGACTCATACTGGAAATTTTTCGTTCGAAAAATTACATTTGTCCGACCTAGGATTTGAACCCAGGACCTCGTGATCACAAAGCGATGCGCTTTGCCACCAGACCAACGAGGCAGTCTGTCCGTCAGTTCCATAAAGAGTCAAAGTATTTATTGTATAAATTGTGGTTTTACAATGCCAGCTCTTATGGTCTAATTCCACGGTTTAAAATTAGAATTTACCCTAAATTAGGCATACAATATTTTATCACTAAGGTAAATATTGTGTAAAAGATTAAGTCAAGTATTATTGGGAATGCTAAGACAACTGAGTAATACTTTATTATGTATGTCAACCAATAATTATAATTTATCTATCTATATCATCACGCTAGTTCCCTTGTGGGGTAGGCAGAGAGTTCAGAGTTCCAATAGGTTCTTTCCTTACAGACCTCTCTGGCTTCCTTCACTCTCATAGTTTGTCTTATACACGTTCGCCGGTTACGGAGACTCTTGACTTGCCCTTCAGATAAGACAAGGTCTATTTGGTCATGGTAAGATAGTCTAGGTCTTCCCCGGTACCTACATAGTTCCACTTTCGCATTGTATATCTGTTTTGTCATTCTTTCTTCTGATATTCTTTCTGTATGCCCGTACGAACGGAGCATACAATGCGATACAATCTTTCATACCTATACGCTTTCTTACTACGCTGTTGCGAATACGGTCGGTCAGCTTGCCTCCGCACATCTCGCATTTTGACCGCATTTACTCTGCTTTCGTTCTCCATCTTACCCAACTCTCACTGCCATATAATAGTGTCGGGACAAGCACTCCGTTACGTATGGCTAGCTACGCCTTTCGGCTTAAGTGCCGGCTCCAAAGTAGCTTTCCCATCGCACCATTCACTCTATTCCCTGCATTCACTCATCTTTCTATATCAGCGGTGTATTTCCCATCCTTACTGATAATAACTCATAATTATAATAACTAGTAGTCGCCCATTGGTCGAAATTCGACCTACTCTTTCATCGTTTGCTGGTTATGTTTGACATTCAGTAAGACTATAGACAAATAATATTAAAGCCAAACAATATCAATCTATTCTCAATGTGACCACAGACTTTAACAATAAACAAAAGAGTATATATGCGTAAGTGTGTCAAATACAAGTGTGTGTAATGATTTTTTTATTGATTTAATGTATTTTTTGAAAATATCAAGTATGCTTGAACAGTTCTTCGCTTAATCTGTGCTGACCCTAACAGGTAAAAACAACTTCAATCAACTGATTGCGTTCATAACTTGACAGCTGGCAAGTTTAGGTGCGAAAAAGACAGTTGTTCGTTTGTATAGAGTTGTCTCTCTCCCACTATGTTGAGGTTAAAATCTGTGTTGTGAATGGCCGGTGAGTGTAGGGCGGGAACGTAGACTCGATGTATGCATAGAATAGACATTTTTATTTATTAAATTGAAAAACTTTTTAAGCGTGCAGCTTTTTTGTTTTTTTTTTGTAACTGTGTTTGATTGTCCTTTGAGTTTTGTATACGTTACAATTTAGTATAGGGGTTGTCAAAAACATATTTGATAAGATTTGGTTAAATGAATATTCATTCTGAAACTAACATTATTCTAAATTTATTTATTTTTAAAGTAACAAAGGCTCGACTTACTATTCACAATGGTGTGTTGGTACCTACGCTGATGTACGGCAATGAATGTTGGGTATGGCAAAAGAAGCATGAAAGTAGAGTAGCTGAGTGCTGTAGAAATGCGCTCTTTACGGAGTAGTCACCCTTGCTGACCGAATGAAGAATAGTGTGGTTAGAAACCGATGTAAGTTTAAAGATGACACGTTGACTAGGATTGTAAGAGGTATGTTGAATTGGTATGAGCATGTGGAGAGGATATGTGACAGGCGGCTAAGGTAAGGAATATATCGAGCATATGTGTGTGAAAGCGTTGGTAGAAGCCGCCCAAGGAAAACCTATCACGACCAAATTAATCTCTCTTGGAAAAGGTTCAAGTGCGTAGCACTCTAAATCGACGGAAATGTATGAAGAGATGTATGAACGTAGATGAAGCGAAAGAGTTGTGTCAGAATTGTAGTATATGGCAAACTGTAGTCTCTGCCTACCCCAGTGGGATAAAGGCGTGAGTGTATGTATGTATGTATTTAAAATAATGACAGCAGCAGAACAAAAATTAAGGGAAAAACTAGGAAAAGCAAGATCATGTACAAAAAATTAATACTTCATTATACAGAAAAATGTAATCGTACCATATTACAATATATTAGTAAAATACAATATATATTACAATAAATCATTTTAACAGTTTATATGCTAACTAAAATCTGAAATATTATATTAAAACGCTCCAATTTTGAAAAACCGACTACCACTACCACTCTAAAAATCGCCTATCATTTTAAGTTCTAATAACACATTAACACGATATAACGTAAACACGGCAATGCTCTCAACGATCTCCAAAATTTGCCTCCCCAATGCCTACGTCACACTTCCCACGCGGCGCCCGATCTATCACAATTGTAGTTCTATGGCGGGCGTTTAAAAGCGCGCGCTTTTCCCGCCCAATCGCACTCGATCGCTGAAGTTTAGGGCGCTGAGGCCATGCACTGAGACTCATAGAGCATCGTAAAGTAACCCGTAAAAGTTAAATTTCGGAAAATTTGTGAAATTCGGTCTCCGGAATAAGTCAAGGTAGGTAAGTGATTTTTTTTATTATTTTATTTTTTTTCTAGCAACATAGGCCATAACTTTTTTATGTGTATTTGAAAATATATAAATATGCGGGCGATATTCTTTTTTAGGTTGGATTTTTTTTGAAGAGTTGAGTGTTGAAATATATAAAATAAAATTACTTTATTTATTTATTTACAAAAAAAAAAACATATTGGGCAAACTGTACAACCGGTAAAAAGTTAAATATCTGCGTCTTAAAATTTATTGGTACACATTTTTTTGGGTGGTATTTTTAACAAAGATATAAGTAAACGAAAGGGTAATAATTGAAATAGATTTCTATCTATCTATCTATCTATAACCTCACGCCAGATCCCTTGCGGGGTAGGCAGAGAGTACAGAGTTCCAACAGGTTCTTTCCTTACATACCTCTCTGGCTTCCTCGACTCTCATAGTTCGTCTCATACACGCTCGCCGGTTACGGAGACTCTTGACTTTTCCATCAGATAAGACTCGGTTAATTTGGTCGTGGTAAGATAGTCTAGGTCTTCCCCGGTACCTGCATCCTTCCACTTTCACATTGTATATCTGTTTTGTCATTCTTTCCTCTGGCATTCTTTCTATATGCCCGAACCAACGGAGCATGCCCTTTCTCATCTTTAAAATAGATTTAATAAAAAAAATGACTAATTAAGGTATTCCTAAATTAAGTAAAATCGTAAATTAAGGCGTATATTCTTAGAGCGAAACTATTACGGTAACGGTTATACGGGTATACGGTTGCTTTAAATCCACCACATTATAAAAAAGCATATTTTATTTGAGCGCGTTTAAAAAAATATTTTGTTTTTCCAACTTAATAGTAAGTTTCGTATTCCTTGTCTTGTCTTCATAAAACTAAAGAGATGAATTAGATAAATATATTAAAAATCATAAACATAAAATAATTATACGTTACCTAGCTATTAAAGTACCTATTTAAGTAAAGAAATTAACACAGATTATATAAAAACACAACCAAGCCAATAACTGGACTCATTAATTTAACTTTTTACGATCTTTTAGTAATAAAGTAAGTCATAATTGGTTTTATAATAATCCTTTTCGCTACTCCTACAGCATGGGGTATTAAAAGCGAACGATATAACGGTTTTTATAACAGTCTATACTTTGCCTACCTTATTGGTCTTGGCTCGCCTACTATTACATGGGACCTAACATCGTCGGAAAGTGGATGTACACAGTACACCTCTGGGACCCCCGTTTGGGGAATATAGGCGTGACGGTGTTTTATTATTAGTCTAGTGGCACATGATGAAACTAGCAATGACGAGGTCCTAATTGTTCTAAGTTCAAGTCTTAAATCAGACAAACTTTAATAGGGTTTTCCTTCCAAAAAAATCTGTGGCCGTCCGCCCATAATGTATAATGATTATAGGTTCGCCAAAACAGAAATAAGTCTAATACAAGGTGTAACATATATAACCCAAGACCTTAGACACCCCGATTAGATTATTGCTTTACGAATTCAATACGAAAAGCAAACTAGCAATTTTAAGGAGTTTTTAAGCTCTTTGGTATCTAAATTAACCATAAAATTTAATAATAAATTAACTTTTGTATGCGTATTGAGGTGCGTAATAGAAATACATTTAAATAGCGGCAATGCTTTTAAAAATTATTCAATTTTGTTTAATACAGCGAATAGAACGAGTAACAGAATTTTCGAAAACTAAAAAAAAAATTAAATTAAAAAAATAGTTGGAATCGATTCAGTTGCCGATTTAGAACGAACTACTTTCAGGTCTTGTATTACATATGTAACATCTTGTATTTCTTAATATCTGGGCTGAAAGTCCATTAGCTGAGAGAGGACAAGCAGACTTCAAACCTTATGAACTTCTAATTTTTTTTAACTAATTTCGCGCCCGATAAACATGTTATACTACAGCAAATTTATGCTCAGGTTATATCATTATGATTCATATGATACTGCAACCGATACCAGTATCGAAACTGATATAGTGATGATCATTCGTACCGACAAACTCAAAGAAATACAGACTGGAGCTAAATTAGGAGTGAAGAAAATAAAAACGTTTTATTACAGTATTTGTAGAATTTGAGAATGAGATGCGTTAAAAGTTATAGGATCCTTAGAATATATAATTGTATCCCACTCTTGCGGTGATCCTGGAGCATCTCCGAAAGTACTGTGGGCTTTAAGTTAGTATGATTCCGACGGCTTTCTCTTGTGAGCTTCTGTCAAAGTTCACAAAAGTTCAGGATTTTTCGCGCTACGCTTATTTTGATTCATAAAACTCACATCGAAAATAGTTTATACGAATGTGTAACAGAAGGTAAATTACAAGTTTATGTGTTACAGTCATTTTGAATTGGGCCAGTCGTAGAATGTTACTTTTAGTGAATCCAAATTCCGTGATCAAATGTTTCCAAGTGTGGCCATTGCGATCATTAAGTGTACATTGTTTCTAAAGGGTATGACATTCTTTATACAGTGTAGTAGCCCTTAAAATCTATCGAAGATCCTATCGAAGTAATAATAGGTTTAATCATTTTACTAGTAAAAAATAAATAAAAAATATAATAAAATAAATCATTCAGACATACAATGCGAAAGTGGAAGGATGTAGGTACCGGGGAAGACCTAGACTATCTTACCATGACCAAATAGACCGTGTCTTATCTGAAAGGCAAGTCAAGAGTCTCCGTAACCGGCGAGCGTGTATGAGACGAACTATGAGAGTCGAGGAAGCCAGAGAGGTCTGTAAGGAAAGAACCTGTTGGAACTCTGTATTCTCTGCCTACCTCGCGATGGAGCTAGCGTGATGATATAGACAGATAGATAGAACTTTGGCCTGCCTTTTGATGGTGCCATTTTTCGTGTGTATCTATCTATATGTACTCGATGAGTCATACACACATGTAAATAATCAAAAACTAAAACTTAGAAACGTACCGTGAACTCATCGGATGGGTTACAAACGCGAATTCCACATAAGTTAATGAATGCTCAGACCGAAAGAATCATTTACGGTTCATACAAAAATTTCTCCTGGGCGAGGATCAAACCCACGACTAATTAATCCACCGAGCGAAACCTCCTACATTCTAACTATTACACCGATTCGCCGTCATTGATTCTAATCTATCACAATATTTAATGATTTTCAAGTCATCTTTCATTCGAGTTTGACACGGTAACTTCGGAACTTCGCCCACCAATCAAAACACCGTTACTTCAACTAAACGGCGGAAATTATTCAAAATATTCAATTATTAAGACAAATATTTGTATTTTATTAGACGAATATTTAGGTGCGTACTTAGAATTAATTGAGAACTTCTATTGAGTAGTCATTAGGACTAAAATCTTTGAGATACAAATACTATCCAAATACAGAGAATTATTGTGGGCATATTATCTAAAAGCACTGTAAAAAATATTTTTTTTGACCTATACAAAACACCTGTAGTCCTGAAGAGACGCGGTGTTTCTACTGATCACGAACGTTAAGTAACGTTCCACTCGGTCAGCCTGAGCTGGGTCATTGTTTTAGGTATCTCCGTTATGAAGTGTCTCCGCGCTATAGAATGCTGGTAGCCGTTGGTCTTGGTTATCACTTCATGTGGTTGTCGATAAGCCAAGTTGAAAGTCTTATGAGCGTCTTGTAGAAGGCCACAAACCTGCTATTACAATCAGTACTGGAGTCGCGTGGTGTAATCTGACTTATTCTCTTATGAAAAGTTTAGAACTGAAGCTGTTAAATTTAGCATAGATCTATATCATCATGCCAGATCCCTTGCGGGGTAGGCAGAGAGTACAGAGTTCCAACAGGTTCTTTCTCTACATACCTCTCTGGCTTCCTCCACTCTCATAGGTTACGGGGACTCTTGACTTGTCCTTCAGATAACACTCGGTCTATTTGGTCGTCGTAAGACAGTGTAGGTCTTCTTTCGCATTGTATATCTGTTATGTAATTCTTTCTTCTGACATTCTTTTTATATGCCTGAACCAACGGAGCATACCCCTTCTCATCTATACACCGATACTATCTTTCATACCTACTCGCTTTCTTATTACGCTGTTGCGAATAGGGTCCGTCAGCTTCACTCCGCACATCTTCCACAGAGCTCTACCGCATTTATCCTACTTTCATTCTTCTTCTTACATACCCAGCTCTCGCTACCATATAAAAGCGTTGGGACAAGAACTCCGTTATGTATAGCCAGCTGCGCCTTTTGGCTTAAGCGCCGGCTCCCAAGTAGCTTCCCCATCGCACCATTTACTCTGTTCCCTGCACTCACTCTTCTCTCTATGTTAGCGGTGTATTTCCCATCCTTACTGAAAGCGCATCCAAGATATACAAATTCATTCACTTGCTCCAGCACATCGTTACCAATCACAATCGTATCCTTAAGTATATAAATGTTTTTAATGTACCGATATTGGTCATCAAGTTCAATTCTGATCACACCTAACATTGCTAGCACACCTAACATTTATTGTGAGCATCTCAATATATGATCACGTACTACTATCGGGTGCATTATCATAAACCGTTGTAGTACTTATGGATCTAAAGAGGATTAAAAATCTACCACCACTCTGGAATGTGTTTCTGTATATAAGAAGGAAAATAAACTTTACGGTTTTTCATCATACGCATCGTTTTTATGTGTAATGACCATAGAGACACTAAGGCCCTTCGCATATCACTACAGGAAATAAGGACTTTCCTGACGCATAACGAGCGAATCATCAATGTTGTTAAAGGAGCCCTGAAATAACAATGACTCTTGGGCGTCAAACATGTCAGTACCTCCCGTGTCGCAAAGCATTCGAAACGTTGAGAACTTAAATCCAAAATAAATCGCGATACAATCCAAAATATAGATTTATTATAAGTGTAACTAGCTTCTGCCCGCAACTTCGTCCACGTTGATTTTAGACAGGAACATTTTTCTGGGATAAAAGTTTCCTTTGTGTTAATTTACGTAATACACTATCTGTATGCCAAAGTCAATACAAATCTGTTCAGCGGTTTCTGCGTGATTGAGTAACAAATATCCGAACATCTAAAGTCTAAACAAAAAGAAATCACATTTATAATATTACTAGTATCGCCCGTTACTTCGTCTGCGTTGACTTTAGACAGGAACCTTACATTTTTCCCGGATAAAAAGTATCCTAGGTGTTAATCGAGGTAACCCAGGTAATAAAACTATCTGTGTGCTAAATTGCATTCAAAGCAGTAGTAGCAGAGTAACAAGCATCCAAACATCTAAACAAACTTTCAAACTTATAATATTAAGATAATCGGGTAAATTTAAGAACTCAATAAGTCTCTTTTACATTGAATCAGACGTCGCTGATTAAAGGTACGGCCAAACCAACGCGTCCAGCCGCGTCCGCGATGGCGTGCACGGTGGCGATCAGCTCCTGCAGTAATATTTGTATGGAAACTCGTTGGTCTGGTGGCAAAGCGCATCGCTTTGTGATCACGAGGTCCTGGGATCAAATGTTAGGTCGGACAAGTGTAGTTTTTCTAACGAAAACTTCCCAGTATGAGTCCGGAGTCTGGAATTGTGCCCGGTATATGGCAATACGCTCGCCTCCTATTACATGGGAGCTAACATCGTCGGCGAAACGTGGGTGTACTCAGTACACCTCTGCCACCCCCTCTGGGGTCTATAGGCGTGACGGTGTGTGAAATGTTCACACCAACGCGTCCTGCGGCCTGCACGCGCTATTTGGGTGGCGGCTGCACGCGCAATCATTGGGAGATACCGTTCGCCACCGTGATCGCCGCCGGGGACGCGCCGCGGACGCGGCTGATACTATGATAGCTATCTATCCTTATTTTCACGATACACCTCCACCCTTTTCATAGCGTCTAAATAAAAACCTGAATATTATACTTATAAAGTATGCAAATGCAATCTAGTCTGAGGTGCTAATAAAATTGTTCCATAACAGATTGACGCATAAAAACAAGACGAATCAGTTTTATAGTGCTATAAAATATTCATAATAGAGCACATGAATACACCGATATAAGATGGCATTTATGCGAATTATTTACTCACAGCGCATTGAGGGAAAATGTTTTTCCATTCACGGGAAGGTTTCCTATACTATATCCTAAGCGCGCGGCAGTAAGTGGGGTGGTCCAAAATATTTTTTATTATTTATCAGGTTGGTTACCCCATAAGTTTGTAATACATATCTGTGGTCTGTCAAATTTCA
This sequence comes from Phalera bucephala, assembly GCA_905147815.2. Taxonomy (NCBI): domain Eukaryota; kingdom Metazoa; phylum Arthropoda; class Insecta; order Lepidoptera; family Notodontidae; genus Phalera; species Phalera bucephala. The sequence continues at coordinate 34,520,540 of LR990614.1, read as the reverse complement.
GTTGCCTCGCTTTAGCGTAAAAGGGTGCTCAATCGAGTGCTGATATTGGATTTCTTGTAAAAACTGCTTAATTTAGATTTCTCTTGATTTTGATTTCATTCAAAATTCATATGCTACAGATATATTTGCTACTAGAAAATAAAACTAATTTGGTGTTCTATTGATAAACTGCCAAAAACATATAACTAGATTATGAAGTTAATAAATTATGTAGTCTTATTACTATTGTAAAATCAAAAAACTCAATTTTACGAACATTTTACGTTATTTTACTGGATATTGTGTTTGGTCATCTTTTATATTTGCATATTTCAAAGTCGATGAGCAGCTAATTCTGAATTGGAGGCTAAAATTTTATACACATACATATAATATCAGCCTATGTCCACTGCTGGGCAAAGGCCTTCTCTCACAAATCGAGGTGAGAGAGATTAGGTCATACTTCACCACGCGGACCCAGTGCGGATTGGTGGAGGCAGGTTTGTGAACAGGTTGGAACTTATTAAGCCGCCTTTAAGGCTTCCAACTCGGCTTAACGACTACCACATTAAGTGTTAACCGGGACCAACGGCTTAACGTGCCTTCCGAAGCACGGAGACGCTCGAATATGAAAATGCCACAAACGGTCACCCATCTCAGACCGACCGAGTGAACGCTGCTTAACCTTGATGATCGGTAAGAACACCGCGGTTGCGCAGCGCTACGAGCGCCTCTTAGCACTTACACATACATGTATATCAAAATTTATTATTCATTATTAACAAATGTTATGTTACTTGCTACCTACTGGGTAGTTATTAATTAACCACGTTTAATAAAGTTTACTACGAGCATGGAATAACAGCGATAGGACAGGTGGTGCTATAAAACATTTAAAAGTGATAATTCATGCTGTATTTGGATTAATTTTACTGTTAGTAAAATTAATTCAAATACAGCACGCAATGGTACGATATATTTTTACATAATTTAAGCTCCCACGGGACCTTCTATTATTTCATGCTTCTATGCCCACCGGTTAAAACTGTATGCTGTCCGTCAATCAGTCAATGATAGTGTAGTGTGTAGGATATTATTACGTGTTCAGCTTTATCTATTGTGTCATAATCATCCTCGTCGGATTAAAGCGTAAATGTTATATGCTCTGCATTTTAGAGGGAAATAAAAGGTAAAGGAGCTGTCGTGAAAAAAATGTTCGTCTCCTTACAATCCATGAACTTCAAAAAGTATATGGATTAGAGATTTAATATTGAGAAATATGATTTATGACTCTATATATTAGAATCTAGTAAAAGGATTACACGATCAAACAATTTTTTTATCGATAGATATATCTAAAATCATCTCTATTGCTTTACATTTTCTAAATCCAACGCGAAATGCTTAAAACCTAATTAATAGGATTTTTTTTTTATTGCCTCATCATCATCATCATCAGCCCGTGTCAGTCCACTGCTGGACGTAGGCCTCTCCCATTGCACGCTGAGCTCGATCTTTAGCTCTCCTTCTCCAATCCCTGCCCGCTGCCTTACGAATATCGTCGCCCCACCTAGCTACAGGGCGCCCTACACTACGTTTGCCGACACGCGGTCTCCACTCAAGAACCAGTCTGCCCCAACGGCCATCGGTTCTGCGGCATATTTGACCTGCCCATTGCCACTTCAGCTTGCTAATTCGCTGAGCTATGTCGGTAACCTTGGTTCTCTGACGAATAACTTCTTTCCGGATTTGATCCCTAAGAGAAACTCCGAGCATAGCTCTTTCCAAAGCTCGCTGAGCGACCTTGAACTGGTGGACAAGCCGCACAGTAAGTGGCTACGTTTCGGCTCCGTATGTCATTACAGGTAGGATGCACTGATTAAAAACTTTCGTTTTTAGGCATTGGGGTATGGGCGATAAGAAGACTCGACGGAATTTTCCAATTTTTATTGCCTCACCTTTTTATCATTGTTTGTTCTCACTTTGCAACAAAACCATGTAGTTTTCACAGAAGTTAGTAAACCCTAAGGATGATGCTGGTGTAAATGTATAAAAATTAAACCTGTGACCACGTGGTCCTACCGCTTAATGCAATCGATCGGACTATGTATTCAAAATAATGTATAGCCCTTACAGTCCGATTCTATAATAGCAACAATATGAATCAAGACTGCCTCGTAGGTCTAGAGGCAAAGCGGATCGCTTTGTGATCACGAGGTCCTGACCTCGTGTTCACAAATACCTATTACTTGGACCCAGGGGTCCAAATCTTAGGTCGGACAAATGTAGTTTTTTTGACGAAAAACTTCCTAGTATGAGTCTGAATTTATGCCCGGTATATGGAAATATGCTCGTCCCTTATTACATGGGACCTAACATCGTCGGCGAAATGTGGGTGTACTCAGTACACCTCTGCCACCCCTGCTTGGGGAATTTTGGCGTGACGGTGTGTTTTTTTAGGAATAAATCGTTCACGTAACCCGATCGATATGAATGAGTAGTCAGATCACCCGAAATAAGGTCAAATTTTACGTATTTGACATTTTTATAATATATTGTTAGATGTGTTTTTTATCCAGGGTTTGCCCAATTATAATAACAAATTTCCCTAATAGCTCAATCGTAACCGCCCCTATCAATGACCTTGTTTTCGTGAATACGATAATAGCTGAATACCGTTGATTAGTACCGGTTAGGGATAGATATTTGCGGTTTTTTTTAGTAAAACTGGCCCACAAATAGAGTTCATAAAGATCTTTAAAATTAAATATATCTTACAGTACAACTGATATTACGTGTCAGCTTTATAGAATACCGTGTATTTGGTTTCTAATTTTTTTTAGTTGTAGGAATGCTTATGACATTATTGTTATATAAAAATATACTGATAGTAATTTTCATGTAAGACGGGTACTGTGACAGTTCTAAGCGTCAAAGGAAATTATATTTTATTTAATGGCAATAAGAGGCATGACCCGTTTCTATAATTAACTATAGTTATGCCTTAACTTATTAAAGATTAATTTCCTTTGACACTATGTACTGTCATAGTACCCATCTTAGGTGAAAAATAATATAAATAAAATACATATAGACTGCCGCGTGGTTCCCGGCTTAGAATAGGACCAACCCATCTCATCCCATCGGGTGTCGTACAAGGCGACTAAGGGAAAACTATGGAATGGGCAGCAGCGTTCCCTTAACACTTCGACGACCAATAACTGCGCTCGCCAACCCGCCTGCCAAGCGTGGCGAGTATGGCAAACACCCCCAATTATGGAAGAAAGTAGGAAAACCAGGCCCCTAGTCCCCGGCGGTCCTGTTCGTCCTGGCCACGGTAGCAGCCATGGTAACGACAGGACAAGGGGTGCTAAGAATCTCCGGCAGAGATTCGGCTACCACCAAAACCGAAAATTGGCCCTGGTGACATACAACGCACGCACATTGAGGACAGATGAGAAGCTAGTTGAGCTGGAAGAAGAGTTAAACAAGTTGCGGTGGAGTATTGTTGGTTTATCGGAGGTCCGAAGAGAGGGCGAGGACACGATAACCTTAAAATCCGGCAACTTGTTTTACTACCGGGAGGGCGAACAGCAGTCCCAAGGTGGTGTCGGATTTATCGTCCACAAGTCACTCATAAACAACGTTGTGTCCATTACTAGTGTGTCGAGCAGGGTAGCGTACCTGATACTCAGAATATCCAAAAGATATTCGCTGAAGGTCATACAGGTCTACGCACCGACCTCGGCATACTCAGATGATGACGTCGAAGTTATGTATGAGGACATTAGTAGAGCCATACATACTTCCAAAACACACTTTACAGTGGTTATGGGTGACTTCAATGCGCGGCTGGGCAAACGGGGCGATGATGAGTTGAGAGTGGGGCAATTTGGATATGGGCAGCGCAACCCCAGGGGTCAGAGGCTGGCCGAATTTCTGGAGAAAGAGGGACTCTTTATGATGAACTCTTTCTTCCAGAAGCCGCCTCATAGGAAATGGACCTGGATGAGCCCTGATGGTTCCACAAAAAATGAGATAGACTTCATCATGAGCACCAAGCGACAAATATTTAATGATGTCTCCGTGATTCATAGGGTAAAAACCGGCAGTGATCACCGAATGGTCAGAGGCACATTAAATATTAATGTCAAAATGGAAAGATCGCGTCTGATGAAGTCTACGCTCCGACCTACTCATGCATATATCCAAAACCCCGAGAACTTTCAACTCGAATTGTCAAACCGCTTCGAATTGCTAGACAGCAGCGCATCAGTGGACGAAATCAACAACAGGCTGGTAGAGACTGTTCATACGGTCGGGTCCAAGTATTTTAAGACCCACCGTAAAAATAGGCCTCAAAAACTATCTGACTACACCCGAAACCTCATGGCTGAGCGACGTTCCATGACGCTCCAAACCTCCGATGATGCTAAGTCCTATAGGCAGCTTAATGGACAGATATTGAAGTCCTTGCGACACGACTTACGGTCCTTCAATGCAAGGCGTATTGAGGAGACCATAGAGCAGAACAAGGGCTCTAAAGTGTTCGCAAGAGACGCGTCTATTGGGCAGAGCCAGTTGACGAAGCTGAAGACGGAGGACGGAAACGTAACGTCAAATAGGTCAGAGGTGCTCAGGGAGATAGAGAGGTTCTATGGAAAGTTATATACCTCAGTAGCTAAACCTGTTGTTGACTTGGTAAAAGACCCAAGAGCCAAGCTAACCCGACACTGCACTGAAGATATCCCGGACATCAGCCTGTGCGAAATTAGGATGGCTCTCAAACAACTTAAAAACAACAAAGCGCCGGGTGAAGACGGAATTACTGCAGAACTTCTGAAGGCGGGCGGATCGCCGGTACTTAAAGTCCTTCAGAGGCTATTTAATTCCGTCTTGCTAGAAGGGAAAACGCCGGAAGCATGGAACAGGGGTGTGGTGGTGCTGTTTTTCAAGAAAGGTGATAACACCTTATTGAAGAACTATAGGCCCATCACACTGCTGAGCCATGTTTATAAGTTGTTTACGAGAGTCATTACGAATCGTCTCGAACGAAGGCTTGATGACTTCCAGCCTCCCGAACAAGCCGGTTTCCGGAAAGGTTTTAGTACCATAGACCACATACATACGCTGCGGCAGGTTATACAGAAGACTGAGGAGTATAATCGGCCACTATGCTTGGCGTTTGTGGACTATGAGAAAGCCTTTGATTCGATCGAGACTTGGGCGGTTCTTAGATCTCTCCAGCGATGCCGCATTGACTATAGGTACATCGAAGTGTTGAAGTGCTTGTATAATAACGCCACCATGTCAGTCCGAGTACAGGGGCAGTGCACGAAGGTGATCCCCATAAAAAGAGGAGTAAGACAGGGAGACGTCATTTCTCCGAAACTGTTTACGGCCACCTTAGAGGACGCCTTCAAGCTCTTGGAATGGCAAGGACTTGGCATCAACATCAATGGCGAATAAATCACTCACCTTCGATTTGCCGACGACATTGTGGTCATGGCGGAGTCGCTGGAAGATCTAGGACGAATGCTCGGTGACCTCAATAGAGTATCCCAACAAGTGGGTCTTAAAATGAATATGGACAAAACAAAAATAATGTTTAATGTCCATGTCGTACCCACCGCACTCACCGTTGGGAACTCTACTCTTGAAGTTGTCGACGAATACATTTACCTGGGACAGGCAGTCCGGTTAGGTAGGTCCAACTTTGAGAGAGAGGTCAATCGACGAATCCAACTCGGCTGGGCAGCGTTCGGGAAACTGCGCAACATCTTCTCATCCAAAATACCTCAGTGCCTAAAGACTAAAGTTTTTAGTCAATGTGTGTTACCAGTGATGACATGTGGATCAGAGACGTGGTCTCTTACAATAGGTCTCATAAAAAAGCTCAAAGTTGCTCAGCGAGCTATGGAAAGAGCTATGCTCGGCGTTTCTCTACGTGATCGAATCAGGAATGAGGAGATTCGTAGAAGAACCAAGGTCACCGACATAGCCCTCAGGATTAGCATGCTGAAGTGGCAATGGGCTGGCCACATAGCGCGAAGATTGGACGGGCGTTGGGGCAGAAAGATTCTAGAGTGGAGACCACGTATTGGCAAGCGCAGCGTAGGACGACCGCCTGCCAGATGGACCGACGATCTTGTGAAAATCGCAGGAAATCGTTGGATGCAGGTGGCATCGGACCGGTTACGCTGGAAAGCGATTGGGGAGGCCTATGTTCAGCAGTGGACAAGTATAGGCTGAAATGATGACATATAGACTAATGAGTTTAGAAAGATAGATAGAGTACTCTTTAGTGTACACCAGTGACATTTACAATTAATTACATACAAAAAAAATTAACAACAGCTAGAACAACAATTGGTACAATTGGCGGTCTTATCGCTAAAAGCAATTTCTTCCAGACAACCAATGTATTGGAAGAAGCAACATAAGGAAGGAGTTTACATGAAGTTAATCATATTCATGATATTAAAATAATGAAAAAGAAAATATTAACACTACTAAAAAAATAGTAATTTAAAAAATTAATAGCCGTATAATTTGTAGTGCGTTGGGGCGGATTCGAGAGGTTGTAGGTCATTTTCCAAAGGTAAACAAGTGCGTTTTTCCTGTGTATTGATTTGCTAAAGTTCTTATAGCCTGTGTTCAGCCTGGCCTAGATATGTCGAGAACATTATAAGACACAATAAAGTATTGAGTATTGAACACTCGAATCAGAAACCGGTAATAATAAACTACTAACTAGAATGCCGCCTTAGTCTTGTGGCGAATCACTAGGGTTCAAATCCTATGTCGGAAAAAAGCAATTTTTCTATAGAAAAATTTCCGGCATCAGGCCTGAGTCTGGAATCGGCACTGGCGATCCCTGCCACAATCGCTTTAGGAATATTTTTTTTTATAAATCATAGATGCAAATTTATATTTTATCCCACAAAAGGTTCCTTTAAAATAGGTTTACAATTTCCTGTATCCGGATCAAAGTGCTAAAATAAGAAAGATGAAGCGATCCGTCGGTTACGGTCGATTATGTAATAAACAGCTTAGGGCTATTGTCAAAGAAATAGTGGAGAGGTTTTCCTCTTGTGCGACTATCAGGGTTTTTGGTAAATGGTGAATGCGACTTTAGGATTATACATTTTAGCGTTTCAAATATTAGATTAGAGATGACCACCCAAAAAACGGGCCAAAAAATAAGAGCACTACTATGGGAGTGGTCTCGTTTCAAACTAGTTCGATCCAACCATTTTTTTACCTGGGGAAAATCCTGCATAAGATTTCCGTGAGCCTCGGGGAAAGCTCGCGGGGCGTGTCGGATTCCTACCGACTGAAAACCCCAGGGTGGCCGACATCAGCACTTTGGAGGGCTCCGGGATCTCCGTATGGAACGCACCGGTGCCCCTCTTGTGCCGCGCTCCAAAGATGCCTGGTGCTACCTCTAGAAGTAATAGTTTCGCTGACAAGCACGACGTTCTGGAATCGTAGGTTGTACTATGTTCTTTGTTATTGTTTTTTTTTTGTAATAGTTGTTCGAGAGGCAGAAATTGTAATGCCTTGTGGTACCGTGGTTAAGCAGCATCCGTCTCAGTCAGTCTTAAATGGATGACCGTTTGTGCCAATTCCGTTTTTGAGTATCTCCGTGAGGCACGTTAAGCCGATGGTCCTTGTTACCACTTCATGCGGTAGTCGTTAAACCGAGTTAAAAGTCTTATAGGCGGCTTGATAAGTTTCAATAGCACGGGGCAACAAACCTGTCTCCACCAATCCGCATTGGGCCCGTGGTGGATATGACCTAATCTCTCACACCTCGATTTGTGAGAGGCGTTTGGGACAGTATAACCTATATTTTTTATAATGGCAATAGGTTCACTGTTCTGGAATCAGGAGCTACGAAGGTATGGTGATAAGCTATCTTTTTGTGCTAAGCCCTAGCACGAAAAGATTGACGGTGACTGCTCGGTAACAAGCGATGACTGTCAAAACTTTTTTAACAAATAAAGGTGCCTACATAAATAAGGTGAACTTGGCACCCTGTATTTTTCACAAATTAAACAATAACAAAATCATAAGCAAAACTTAATTTCCAACACAAAATTGACATTAACTTAACCAACACTCGGCGTAAATATCAAACACGACACAAAGCTCTGGTTTTCGTATTACAATGTCAGTTGGAGTTTCTGAAAGAGCTGTTTTTGAATGTTAGCCAGAAACTTTGTAATGAACAATCTAGGTGCCGAAACCAGGCGAGGTAATGATCAAGTTTTAATATTAATTGTCGTGAACACTGCCACTTTGTAAATGTTTGGAGACAATATGCGGCCAAAGTCTGCATTTGATAGGAGAGATACTTTGATTACGGCCTGGTCCAGGTTAAAAGTATAGGATAGGAGGTTTGATTCCCCACGGAAAAAATCTTTGTGTGACCCTATGTTTCGGACCGCCTATTTCATGTTTGTAAATGCATCTACGGCACAGGAATTACCTCAGTGTGGTTGCGATTTAAAAAAAACAAATTAGAAGCCTCTTAAATTAGAAGAACCTGTACTCTCCCTACCCTGCAAGGGAACTGGCGTGATGATATAGATAGATAGAAATCAGAAGCCGGTTCTAAAAGAGTTACCGTAGAGTTGCTTGTTCTTCCTTTCCACAGGAATGACATTCCGAAGTGGTGGTAGAGTTTACTTTTCTGGAGATTCATAAATATTATAATAAATGAATAAAAATATTCTGATTCTGAACTTGAGATTTGGCAACAGCAATGCTGTTCTTTAATGAGGCGCTCTTAGCCTAGTGGTACCGTGTTGTTCGTAGCCATCTCCAGATCTAACCAGCGTATTGCTCGGTCGGTTTATAAATGGGTGATCGGGTGTTTCAATTCCATTTTAGAGTATCTCCTGCCTTCGGAAGGCATTAGCGTGTCACTGGTCCTGGTGGCATTTTAATCTGGTAGTCGTAAACTCTTACATAACAGTTTTCTGGGGATTTTCTATTGCTCAGTATTATTGTAATCTTACATGACCATAAGAAATAGACGTCACTTTTTCTCATAACAACGTTGTAAAAGACCGGGGGGGTCTAGACAAGTGGCAAGCGTTTAATTTCTATTCTATTCTTGTAATTCTTGTAATATTTTTCGTTTTCTATTAACGCCTGTAGAAAGTCCAATTGGCTACAGGCACTGGTCACATGTCGTGTCCATCAATCTTTGGTTATTATCATATTATCCTAACTTGATGTATTTACAAGCAATTACATGATAACAAATTATATAACTAAGTTAATAGGTCCCATACTCCAAGTAATGGAACTTCGTCTAGTGGTCAGGGCGCGATTGGAAGACGGCCTAAGTTTAGTAAACGTATTAGCAACTTGTTAACTTATTGACATTTTGCTAACTGATGTTACATTGTTACAAGTTACTTAAGAAAGGGTGTGACTTGCTAGAATTGTTATGGAGTTAATTATTGTTTCGAATATGTTTTTAGATCAACATGATATCTATTTAAAAGTCTTAAAAGGAGTTGATACCTTGGCACGAATTTTTAAGGAGCCGTGCGTGCCTATATTCAGTTACATACTATAGAAGCTATTCTAAATAAATGAGAAAGCGCATAATTTGATGACTGCGGGGTTAGCGGAGATGTTAGAGTTTTTGTATATGGTGAAATCGTATGTTTCTCGATTTTTTTATACAGTATTTCAGTGCACATGAAGGCATATTTTTGAAATAAAACTTACCATTTGAACATGCGGCAAGCATCTGGAATAAAGTGAGTGTATGCACTCTAATGCATGCTACAAAAAATGAGCTGAGATGTCTTCTCTGGAACGTAGTATAGTAGCAGTGGCGTGCATTGAATATAGGCAACTAAGCAGTATCCACCTCATAAGAGTGCAGTTACAATACTTTCAATTATTACAACAGAAATATAACGGAGGATCATTACTTTCCTGATCATTACTTCATTCAGGCAAAATAAGCTCTTAGCGGTTAACTCAATGATTGAATGCAGTCACGATGGAATATATATTTTAATTTGTCACACAACTGTATCACGATACACAACACAGTTGAGGCTTGAGGTTAATTTCTCCAGCAAAGAAACAGCAGCGGAGTGATCACGATTACAGAGTGATTCCCGTTTTATCAGTTACCTCCCATCCGCCTGGGCTCTGTACACGTCATTTTGACGTTTGTGTGTCGCTTAAAAACTGTACCCATGACCCGGATGCGGCAAATAAAATAATATTAATCATCATACTTACTTAAGTACAGTAATTCATAACATATACCTATATTCAGTGTATTATAATGAGATAGGTACTGCTCAATTGCCGATATATTATGCACGCCACCGTATAGTAGATACATTCTAAGTTGCACGCCTTTTCTTAATAAACAAGATACCTACAACCATTGTTATAATTACAGAACCAACTCATTAAAATTTTCATTTGTTGCGTTGTATTCGTTCTGCTTCTGTATTCCGTGGTATTCATGTTAGTGCTAACTAGAATTCGTGGAAGGAAATTAAGATTTTTATTTTAGCTGTACATAAAAAAAGTGGAAAATCTAAAACGAATCATCAAAATACATAAAAAGCAGACCAAAAAATAACGGCACTTTTTTTTTTCTTATTGAAATTATGTTTTATCACGTATTACTTTTAAGCTTTCTATTATCAAACGTATACATACATTATATCTGACGTATTAATAAAATAAATTGATTACCTAATTTGTGAAAGTCAAACAGGATTATTATAATTTTGGTTAACAGCATTTCTTTACAGTTTTTAGAGTTGTCAAAAAACTATTTGTGCAACAATTAGGAACAAACCGAAATTAAAAAAGTAAGACATCAATGATTCATTATTACATTCACGATTACATACGTAGTAAAGAATCTCAAAACCGATCTATAAACATCACTAAAAACAAATCAAAATCGATTCGTCTGCAAAATGCATCGACTAGATTCTAAGCGGTCGGAACCTGACAACCACAAATCAGATTGTCGCCAATGGACTCTTGACCACATCGCGTAGACCTCTGATGTATATTCAAAGCGCGTGTCGATGGCAACAATACGAAGTTTTGAAGGCATCGAGGAGCTCAAGTTACAGTGGACACGATAACGGTGTCTCCGGATGTCCGGTTATGTGTGACTAAGTTGTTTTCCCGGTGGAAATGTTTTGATTACATTTCTGTGTGGATTCCGCTCGTTGGGGACGGGTTTGGGTGTTTTGTTAATGGTACAATTACACGTGGTCGAATATGAAATGTTAGTATAGAGTAAATAAAATGTGAGTTTAAACTTTAGGAGTATTTATGGAAGCATACTAAAAACAGCAATTCGGAAAATAAACAGTCCGAAAAAAGCTCAAAAATCAGGGCAGACTGGTGAAAAACAACTTCTATATTCATATTTCTCGCTGCGTATTATTATCTTGTTTTGATAATCATAGGACTTATGAGAGGAGTAAAGTTAAGGGAGATTGTTTAAGGAAAGATTTTTCTGTTTACCCCGTAAGGACCTGTAGATATAATGGACTTATAGATATAATTCTCTCACCGCGATTCATGAAAGACCTGTTCCCAACAGTGCGATAGTAAAGGCTAATTTATTAAAACAATTATATTTTCGATAATTTTACGCTATATTTAACTCAAAGCCGCACGCCGTAAAATAAACAGAAACATAATACCCAAAGTACCAGACTGGCCTTTCATTATAATTAGAAGTATTTTATTTTGTGTCGGAAGCCTTAACGGTTCAAAGCTGACATTGGGTGTAAAAATATTTACAAAGATTTTCTACCTTTTTGAGTTGTATAACAGTATAACAAAAGATAAAAAATACGTAATAAATATTGTTATTGTTCTATTTTTAAGCGTGAAGGTGATTTGCTTAGGATTTTTTTTTGTTTTGGCGTGGTCCCTTACGATGTGTCTCATAAAAAAGCCCACGATCACCTAAAGGGTAATAGAGAGAAAAGTACTTGGAGTTTCTCTGCGGGATCGATCAATGGGGAGTCTGCAGAAGAACCAAAGTCACCGATGTAGCTCTGAGGATAGCCAAATTGGCAATGGTTGGGCCACTTCGCTTGCAGAACTGACGGCTTTTAGGACAGAAAGGTTTGCGACCATGAACCAAATAACGTAGGTGGGTAGGCTCACAAAGATCCAGGAAAAAAACTAGATGCAGAGAGTATAAAAATGTTGTGGTGGTCTTTTGGCGATGTCTTGAAATAGACGTTTTTTGTCTTATATTGTGAAGGAGCAAAGCACTCGATGCAGTGGGCATCGAGTAGTCGCGGGTTCGAGTCTCGCACGGGACAAATATGTGTGTGCATTTCGTGTTTGTAAACGCACTCACGACACAAGAATTGTTACTAGTGTAGGGCTAAGTTTTTATAAATAAAAGAGAAATGAAATTAAAGTCGCATGTAAGCCGTTAAATAAAAAAATGTACTTACGAAATTTCGAGACCGCAAAAGTCAAGTCTTGCAGGGTCGGTTTTGGTCTTTGTCTTACTAAAATTAGGTGGTCTTGGTCTAGCTAAAAATCAAGACCAAGACTAGTTTTGGGCAACACTAGTGATAGCCACTCCGTGGTTTGGAAGGCGCATTGCACCCGTTGGTGCTAGCTGCTACTTACTCTGGTAATCGTTTTCAAGTCGGCGTTTTTACTGACAATGTAGCGATCCCACTTACGATCAGTTGCAAAGACGTTCTTTGAATTTAAAATTAGATTGAATGCCAGTCCATATTTATAATGCAAGTATGATTTAAATATAGAGCTATTAAAATTCTTTTTCTTCACGTCTTTGCAACTGAGCATGTCATGATATTAATCGCTAATCTCTCATTGCACAAAACCCTGAATGTCAATTGAAGAAAGCTAATCATTAATACTCCATTACATAAAGCAGCATTATTTTGAATAAATTCATTGTTTCAGTGGTAAATTTGTCGTAATTTTGATACGTATGTGTAAAAACCTATAATTCTGCCTTTAATATGGAGTTGTAAAGATATAATGTAAAACATATAACGTATAATGTTAAAGCAAATATGATAAGGTTTTCGTTAGGTATCTAATATGACACCTAGTTAAACCTTGAAGCGTTTAGGGTAAACCTGATTTATTATAATGATAATAAATTACTCAATTTGAAACTAATTAGAAACCTTGAGAAAAAGATCAGGTTTGTGCCTTGGGCGACTCCTATGTCCAATTTTAGGTTGTTAAAAGCAAGTAGTGATGGAAGCCAAAGATTGGCGAAAGGATCAACTTGGCTTGTGGACATGAGGAGTTGTGGAGTTGCTGTTCTTCTCCATAGGAATGACGTTCGGGATGTCTGAAGTAATCACTAGGCTTATCTGAATTGATTAATCATAAGTACTTTTTGAACAATGGGAATAAAAAACGTTGGATTTTTGATTTTAATATTTGAAACGGCCAATTTTATTAAAAACCGTCAACTATTCTCATATTTAGAAACCGTCAATGTAAAGGTATTTTTCAAATTAGTCTAGATGACTTTTGAAATATCTATCAAATCGCGTCGGTTATGTAGACATATGATTATTGTTTTTACCACCTATATTATTAAGAGTAAATACCGATGGGCACACGCCGGTCATTGTAGCGTTCTTTGAGGGAAGCTTAAGGGGACCTGGAGGCAACTGCATCTGAGATAGGATGACGCCCGGTGGCGGGAGATTTATTTATTCTACAGTGACAAATCACTTCATACTCAAACTCAAATAATTTATATTGTATAAGCCCTGCGGAGGCGCTTACAAATAGTCAATTTTTTTTTGTTTTTTAATCTTATTTAACTACTAATCCTCCACCGGATCCGAATGCGGTCTCCACTGAGAAGATCCGGCGAAGAAACTCAGCAGGCTTTTTTATTTACTTCTTTATCTCTCTTTTTTTCTTTTTTTTCAATCATATTGCGTGGATACAATTTTTAGGTTACCATTAAATAGTTTATGATCTAGCTCCAGAGTGATGCCTTACGATCGAGATATAATAATAATAATTTATTTCAGGCTAGGTACAGCCCATACAATTAATTACATTTAGTGTGTTAGTAAAATATTCTTATAACGTAATGTTAGTTAAGCCTAATAGTTTATAACAGGAGCCCCAACCCTGTACATGCTACCTTGCAACATGTAAGTGTATCCAGCGCTGCAGCAGGGAAGAATCCCACCTGTCAGATAATTCATTCAGGATACTGTTGGTGCTCGCTCTTATACGACTCAACAGCGAGGTCGATCGCTTACGGATTAACGCCGGAAACCCATTAACTCGGGCCTCGGCAAACATGCCCGAGGCGCTGCAAAATCGTGGCAGCCTTATCAGCACCCTGAACGCATTATTATATTGAACACGAAGAGCGTTGAATGCTCCACGCGTGTAAGCGTGTAAAGTCTATCCACAGGCTGCACGTATACAGTGATTGGCAGTAAGCTCTAAATATGAATCTAATAATGTTATCTGTAAAGAGTGTCTAAAGTATTCCAGATGGACCAGTCCCCACAAGCAGCACCCGTTCACGAGTATGACTGCTGGAACAGCCATCACTCCCCTCGACCATATTGGATGGAAGGGAGTGACCCGCACCAGACAGCCACCGCAAGCAAAGACATTATAGTGAGCATGACCAAACCAAACTAGTGCCTATACAGTTTGGGTGGATCAAAAAGCTTTTCTAGATTTGAGGCGGATTTGAAATTATAAGGCCTTTAGACGGACCGATGACCGATGACCTGGACTGATGACATCTTCCCGCTAGTAAAGATGATGAGGTTGATTTTAGGAGCTTCATGCCGTGCATTAGGTTTTACGAGTCCGAATAAAATTTTAACAAGCAGGCCACATCTCGGCAGTAATAATTCTAATAAAAACTAATTTTAGATTTTTTTGTTACAGAACATAAAATGGCCCAGATGTACCTAGCCATCACCATCATCGCATTGCTGGCGATCTCACAAGGAGTAAGCGCAAAACGTAAGTACATACATACACTCTCGCCCTTATCTCACTGGAGCAGGCAGAGGCTACAGTTTAAAAAAAAAATATTTTTTATTTGTGCTTAAGTCATTACAGGTTGATAGATAACAAGGATAAATCAGGAAGTTGTAGAAACCAAATCTGTACACAAACAAACGAACTCACCACATACTATGATGAACATAAGGGCATACACATTCTTTAATTTTTGTGGCAAGGGTATTGTTAGCGTTATCTATTTGCCATTAGTACATTGTGACGAGTTTTAGGGAACGTTTATGTCACAAAATAAATAGTTACAGAAGATCAGCTCCTTAGAACAAGTCCAACCACTAGACTATCTTCATCCGAAATCGTCGTAAGTACGCGTTGTGGTCGTATCTCAGCTGAAGAAGGCTATCACAGCTTATCCCTATATTATATTCAACTCTCTCACCAGGTAGGAAACAGAGAAAAATGGATAAAAAATGCCATGAAATTGGCCATCACGACAATGTGAAATTTATATATCACAGATTGCCGTACAATTAGGCTGAATGTAATTCAGGGATAGATTCGCCGTGTTGCGGCTAGATGTGTTTACAATAACGAATTTAATAATCCACCAACATTATATAATATTCAAAACAGCGTAAGTTTTGTAAAGTAAAATAAATTTGACGGCATCACTCTTCTACTTCCCGGCAAAACTACTGTTTCGTATTTTATAATGCAAAGCGCATAGGGAACAAAAAGGTTATGATTAAAACCTGTTTCCCTGTTTTTTATTTCTCTAACCGAACTGTGTGTGATTGGAAATTTCAACCCTGCTGTGAATGACTTAACCGACCCCAACTGAAGTTTGAACACGCATTAACAATATTTTGTTCACGTTGAAATGGGACAAAACAGTATTAGTTGGCAACGGCCATTTTGATTCATCTATCGTCTGAAAAAAAAAGTTGCGAGTCGTCGTTTACGTTGACAAGTATCATCTTCAAAAATGCAAAGCTGTGCAAATAAATATTATTAATAAATTATTTCCTTATAATAATCAAAATATTAATAATTTATTTGAAGTAATAGGGTATGCGAATTCGATATTTTGGTTTCCATTTCCTTCGGTCAGATATTTTAAGTTAAAAAACAGACAATTTCATTTGAGTCTAACATTTTAATATATTATTCGTAAATTTGTTTTAAAAGTTTTTGGTAAAGATAAACAGTTACTGATTATCTAGTGACTGTCACAAAAATGGCAGGGCTGCCATTTGTATTAAAAAGATAAAAAAAGCTAATGTGTTTTTTTTTCTTTTCTTGTGGTATATTGGGTGGTATACGAGTACACAAAATTTAGTAAAAAATCATAAATTATTGAATAAATAAATTAATTTACTCAATAATTTATGACTTTTTACTAAATGTTGTGTACTACGACGTTGTTATTTTATATGCAGACTGAAACAACAAGCCTCATTATTACAAACGTACCATAATTCAGAATCAGAATATTTTTTATTCATGTAAACTATTACAGTATTTATTAATCGTCAGAAAAGTAACAAAGACTCTATCGCCACTTCGGAATGTCATTCCTGTGGAGAAGAAGGGCAAGAAACTCCACGGTTACTCTTTTAAAATAAAAAATTACAAACTTTTTCATCTACATTTTGTTGTGGGGTATGGGAGAGCAATGTAGGTTGGTCATCAGGCGAGTCTAAGTTAAAAAAGCGAATAATACTATTTACGCGAATAAAAAAAAAGTACACAAAAAAAATTATTTTTTAAATAATCTTCTATTGAATAATAAGCTTGCTTACAAAGTGTTCGTTTTACACAAGCTTTGAACTTATTTTCACTAAGTTTAGTGACGTCAATTATTCAATAAACTCAATATAATAATTATCGTTGGATACATACTACACTTCTAATTATTTACCATTTTAGGCTTACGAATATATAATATATAAAGTAAACAAACTATTGTTTATTCGTGCCTACCGATCGCCACATTAAGTAAACTGAATTGTTTAACTTGAACTTGTAACATAAACCGCTCGCACAAACTAAGATCCTGAACAAATGTGAAAACTTAGGAAGAGAACAACTAAACGTTAACACCTGTTAAGTATTGTTTATGGACATAATCTGTCATCAATAATACTGCAAGGCCTTAAGACACCATTAGCTGAGTCTGCGAAGATCGGACCAACAAAAATAAATAAGAAGTTTGATGGTACCTCGGAACAAGGCCTTTGGACGTCAAACACTTCAGTCCCTTCCGTAACCATAGTTGCTTCAAAGCACTCGAAATTTCGAGAAATTAAAAATCTAAGTAAACCGCGATAAAATACAAAAAATAGTTTTATTTTTGAAATAAAACTATTTTTCGGATCGGGAGTCCCTTCCGTGACCATGGGTGCTGCAAAGCACTCGAAACGTCGGGAACTAAAATCAAAAATAAACCGCGATAAAATCCGAAAAATAGTTTTATTTCATGTGTAATATTCGCGTAAATCTAAGAACTCAGTAGTTTTATTTTATGTCTTAAGGTCTCTTTCACCACACTCGAGTAAAGTGCTGGTTAGTTACTTATAGGTTTACTCGGCAAATAAAACTTGTCAGTTTTACCGTCGGATAGGGCTATTCAGAGATGTCGAAATTCGAACATAGACCTACTTGTAACTTTGATGGTCGATTAGTCTACTTCAGACTTTACTCAAGGCCCTTATTCATTTATATTTTTGTGAACATAGGTAGTTAGTACAGATTTGGACAAATTCTAGTAATAAGTGCTTAATATTTTACCTGAAATGCGTATAAAGGCATGTATAATAGCTTAGAATTTTTTCATTTAAAGCAGCCGTAGTATGTTAATAAATATATTATTTCCTTTACATATGATTTGTTCCATTAGATTTAAATAAGGACTATTCAACCCAGTTAGCAGAACAGAAAATTAAATATTCGATCACAAAGCACATACTTTTTTGACAGCACAATTAGTTATATTCCGAACGCCAGATCCCTTGCGGGTAGGGGAGAATTCAGAGTTCCAACAGGTTCTTTCCTTACATACATACCTCTCTGGCTTCCTCCACTCACATAGTTCATCTTATACACGCTCGCCGGTTACGGAGACTCTTGACTTGTCCTTCAGATAAGACTCGGTCTATTTGGTCATGGTAAGATAGTCTAGGTCTTCCCCGGTACCAACACCGCTTCACTTTTGCACTGTTTATCTGTATTATCATTCTTCTGTTATTCTTTCTATATGCCCGAACCAACGGAACACACCCTTTCTCATCTTTACACCGATACTATCTTTCATAGCTACTCGCTTTCTTACTACGCTGGCACACCATGGTTGGTCACAACCTACCATATTAGGTCCAAATAGGAGGGCAAGATTGTTTCTATTAACACCGGGCTCAATTCAGATCTTTGAGAGCAGACTCAACCTTGGACAGAATTATTTGATAGAAAATCTCCAACGTAACTTCCTGACATAAGATTCCAATCGGCATTGTGCTCCAGTAGACCAACAAGACATTGGAACTATCAAGTGCCGTCGACATTTTGTTTTAGCCTACTCAAGCCTTATCGTACTTTTCTTCGCGTTCGCGAAATTCAAACATTGTTAGTAGGTTATGAAAATCACACGTCGTTTCGCCGAGATTAAGATTGGTCACGTCTAGAGTTCGCTTAAGTGTACTTAAGGAAAAAAGTTTGGAGATGAATGATAGAAAATGTCTGTTTAGATGAGTGGTTTGAGCGTAGGTAGCTTCGCTAACTGTATCAAGGGATTGTGGCTTCGATCCTGGCAGAAGAGATTTTTTGTGTGATACATGTTTGTGTTGGTCCGGATACTTATTTGTTCATATGGGATTTTTTTGTTTACGATGCACAGCTATAAATTCCTGGTATAGAGCTACTAGATTCTAGAGTGGAGACTACGTATTAGCAAGCACAGCGTGGGCCGACCGCTTGCCAGGTGGACCAGCGATCTTGTGATAATCGCGGGAAGTCGTTGGATGCAGATGGCATGGGACCGGTTACGCTGGAAAGTTATTGGGGAGCCCTATGTTCAGCAGTGGACAAGTATAGGCCGAGATGATGATGATGATGATAGAGCTACCTTTTTACAAGCTTTTATTGACTATGCAATGTTTGTTAGTTTGTTTCGGTTAAATCTAGCAAGCTAAATTAAAAACACTTCTCTTTATCCTACGGAGATGAAACTTGACATGTTGGTTCTGATGAGAATGCATTGATTGCCTCCAGACAAAGGAAATCCTGCACGGCCGACAGCATAGACACGAAATTTTGTAAACACATTTAATTTTGGTTGGTTGTTTTAAATTGCACTAGAATCTATCTATCTATCTATCTGTAACCTCACGCCAGATCCCTTGCGGGGTAGGCAGATAGTACAGAGTTCCAATCGGTTCTTTCCTTACATACCTCTTTGGCTTCCTCGACTCTCATAGTTCGTCTCATACACGCTCGCCGGTTACGGAGACTCCTGACTTTTCCTTCAGATAAGACTCGGTTTATTGGTCGTAGTAAGATAGTCTAGGTCTTCCCCGGTACCTGCATCCTGCACTAGAATCTGGATGCATAAAAGCTTGTTTATAAAAATACTGACTGCCTTGTTGGTCTTGTAGCAAAGCGCATCGCTTGGTGGTCACGAGGTACTGGGTTCAAATCCTAGGTCGGACAAATGAAGTTTTTCTTACGAAAACTTTCCCAGAATGAGTCCGGAGTCTGGAATTGTGCCCGGTATATGGTAATCGACTCGCCCCCTATTACATGGGACCTAATATCGTCGGCGAAAAGTGGATGTTTACAGTACACCTCCGCCACCCCCGCTTAGGGAGTATAGACGTGTGTTGTATAAAAATATTAGTTTCTGCTCGCGACTTCATCCGCGTCAAGAAAGTCAACTTAAGACAAGACCGTACATATTCCCGAAATTAAAAGTATAAGTATCCTATGTGTTAATCTGGGTAATAAACTATCTGTGTAGCAAATTTCATCTAAATCGGTTCAGCTGTTTTTGCGTGATTGAGTAACAAACATACAACCATCTAAATGTATTAACTTTCACATTTATAATTTTAGTAGGATTTTTATATTAAATTTTTGAAACGCCGAAATAAAATGACCAAAACAAATCTTTTTAACCTGATGAAAAACTTGGTTAAAATATAATGCTTATACATCACCGCCTCACCCGCAATCCAAAGTTGAAAAGGCGTGTTTTCTGGCACAAATGAGCCAAGTTTCTCACTCTCTTATGGCACCCTGGAGGCTTGGCCAGACGAGTGTGTTCCCACAAACAGCATCCAAGATCCTTGGTGAAATATTGTAATCATTTTTTAAAGTCGTTTTGTCTACAATGACTTTACTCCGCTGTGAAAATAAAAATAGAAACTTAACTCGAATATTTTTGTTTACGAGGAATCGGAAGAAATTAAACCCATGTACCCTTATTTGCCATGACTATTAGAATTAAGTATTTTATAATTAAGAATTAGAAAAAAGCATTCTGTATATCACTCAACACAACTTAGTTATCGTAATGCACCTGGTTACGAGTTTAAGTCAGAGATGGGCAAAATGGAATCAGCGCCTATAGCCAAGTTGACAATCTACAGCTAATAGAAAGCGGAAAAATGTATGGGAATAACATTTTGCAACGAAACGTCACGTGGTCAAAACAATGCGCTGTCGATTGCGACAAGAGAATAGAAACAAAACGCTTGCAACTTGTCTAGGCTCTTAGATTAATGATTAACCGCCCCCGCTTGAGGAATATAGGTGTGACGGTGTATTAATGATTAACGATTACAATTTGAAACGCGTTTTGGAGTGGAGACCACGAACTGGTAAGCGCAGTGTGGGACGCCCCCCCGCGAGATGGAGTGACGACATACGTAGGATAGCCGGCAGGAACTGGATGCATAAAGCCGAGGATCGGGCTCTGTGGCGCACATTGGAAGAGGCCTATGTCCAGCAGTGGACTGATTTGGGCCGATGATGGTGATTACAATTACATTTTGTAATCTTTAACGATTATGATTACACTTTTAATCTTGAATCAAGATTTAATATTACAAAATGCAATTGTAATCATTGATCTGATTACATTTTTCCCCTTTCTGGTTTAAGTGGTGTTAAGACCCTGTGTCAAGAAACTGTTATGGGGTTGTTCATTAATCACGTCATGTTTTAGCAACTTTTATCCATGGTGATACGTCGTGAGGTTTTAGACTAAGCCCCTAAGACACGTGTATTTTTTTGATACAAAGTATCTTCAAAATTTTCAAGCCGAGTTTAGAAATCGCGCATTCAAGGAAAAAATGACACATGATATCTCACTACTCCCGCCCGCCTTGTGATATTTCGTGATTTTTTCCGATCCCTCATTCGAGCGTCACGTGATTAATAGAAGATCCTTATGCTAAAAAAGGTGTCAGAAGTGATAAAATATAATAATAATAATATTAGCGCTGTTAAGAAACTGTCCCACCGTTGGGCATGGGCCTCCTCTCAAACTGAGAGGGTTTAGGCCATAGTCCACCACGCTGGTCCAGTGCGGGTTGGCGAACTTCACACACCTTCGAGAAACTCTTAGGCATGCAGGTTTCTTCACGATGTTTTCCTTCACCGTTAAAGCAAGTGATAATTAATTTTTAATACGCACATGCTTTCGAAATGACAGAGGTGCCTCGGTTTTAACCCGAGACCTCTTTGACCCGAGACTTTGGAGTCCAACGGTTAAACTACTAGGCTATCACTGTTGTGGCAGTAGTGATGATTTCGATAAATATTGTTTTTCCTTTCTTTTATTCCCTGCCCTTCGGTCGGTGCAGCGTAGTGATCAAACGTGACTTGTTATGATAACTTCGTGGCATGATCGAACAGAAAGAAAAAAGAAAAAAATGTTTATTAAGCAGACCCCACACATGAACCTCAGAAAATATATGGACACTTACAAAAAAGAATAACAAAGAAAGACAAATAAACTCCTACTGCTTTTTTTGGCGGTAAATCGAAGAGTGATGTTGTCAATTTGTTTTAATATCCAAAACTTGTGTTATTGCGACTAATAATGTGTAATGTTGGTGGAATATTAACCATTATGTGTTCTTATATGTGCATGAGTGAAGGTAATTGTAACAAAGTGATAAAACGTGCCTTTTCGACTTCCCTCAAAACGGCCGTTGCAATTGGTATGTAAAGTATCTACCGCTTTACTATTCAGGGTGGGGTACTTCATTAATTTCATTATCATCGTTGTCATCAAATTCATCGGGGAGTCGAATTAATTTAAAGAAACACGTTTATATATCTCACTGGATACTGGCAAAATACACTTATAATTAGTGTGAAGCCATAACTTGAAGAAGAAGAAGAAGAACTGCTACTGTTATTTGCGACGTTTCCCTCGGTGTGAGTGTCGGTAACAGTATTCTGTATGCCACTGGAGATTTAGCGCAGTGGTCAAGAGCTTAAGCCGCTCCGCTCACTGTGTCTAATAGTCGCGAGTTCGATTCCGCAGGGGACATATCTTTGTGTGACCCACAATTATTTGTTCCGGTCTGGGTATTTGTGTATGTGAATTTTCATGTTTGTAAACGCACCCACGACACAGGAACAAATCCTAGTGCGGGGCAACGTTTTTTTTTAAAAAGTAGAAGAAGAAGTATCACAGGATAATTGCAGGAAGTTATCGTAACGTGCTACGTTACGTGTTTAATTGGTTATAGCATGCAAGAGCCAGAGCACCACGGCGAGACAACCAGTTTATACCCTCTTCCAGTTTAGATCTTACAGAGCCCCCTATGCCATTTTAGAGCTTTAAAACAATCTCCAATCTATAATTCAAAATAATTAGACCTTGCGACAAGGATCTTTCACCATTTAATTTTTTTTTCTACTTCCTAGGAGGATATTTTAACAGCTGGATCCCCACGGTTACTAATTAAAAAAGAACTTCGGTAAAGAACATTGTTCTGCGCCCATACATGATTTGCCCCAGAACCAACAGCAATGAAAAAATACTTGTATGATTTCAAATCACCCATAAATTCACTCAAGGCATTTATTATTAAACGGACAAGCGGGGGAATTGCAATATTGCACAAAAAGTATAATTCAGTAGCCATTAATACATATGAGGTTATATTGTGTGTTGACATTCAGTAAAGATGTCGGCGACTTCGATTTAAGTACTTACAATACTTTGAAATATTCGTTTTAGATTGCAAATTGTCCGTTAGATACGGATATTTGCCATTTTTTTAATAAAATAGATAAAAAATGAAATAAAACAATTTTTTCGGATTTTATCGCGGTTTATTTTTTGTTTTTTAAGTTCCCGATCGGACCAACAAAAATAATTAAGAAGTTTGAGGGTACCCCGGCACAACTATACCTTTTGGACGTCTACCACCTCAGTCCTTCCCGTGACCATGGGTGCTGCAAAGCACTCGAAACGTCGGGAACTTAAAAATCAAAAAATAAACCGCGATAAAATCCGAAAAAATAGTTTTATTTCATGTGTAATATTCGCGTAAATCTAAGAACTCAGTAGATAAAAAATAATGGCATGGGTCAAATTTTTGTTGGTTCTGGGGCAATTTTCGACAATGTTCTAGCAAACGGCAACTCGGCGTCTGTTATGAAGTGACGATTCACTTGGTTTCAGCGTTAATACCGATTTTGGCCGCGGGCCAAAAGTTCCTTGTTGGACTGTGGTAATTTTTTATAATATTAAAGTAACCGTAGAACTAATAGATTAGAGTAAATTTTGTACGGTATTTCTCGGCTGTGGTTTGTTGGACTTATGACTCTATTTACAGAACGTGCAATATATACAAGGTGTAACATATATAACGGAGGACCTCAGACACTCCAATTAGATTATTGCTTTACGAATTCAATACGAAAAGCAAACTTCTAATTTTAAAGAGGTTTCTAACATTTTTAAAGCACTTTTATACCCAAATTAACCACGAAATCTTTACTTTTGTGTGAATATTGAGGTTTTAGATATGCATTTAAAATCGCCGTACTGCTTTGAACCATGAATGAATTTTGTTGATTACGGAGGACTGAAAGAAAGAATGACAAAACTGATATACAATGCCTAAGTGGAAGGATGAAGGTACCGGGGAAGACCTAGACTATCTTACCCGGCCAAATAGACCGAGTCTTATCTGAAGGACAAGTCAAGAGTCTCCATAACCGGCGAGCGTGTATGAGACGAACTATGAGAGTGGAGGAAGCCAGAGAGGTATTTAAGGAAATAACCTGTTGGAACTCTGTACTGTCTGCCTACCCCGCAAGGGATCTAGCGTGATGATATAGATAGATACATAGACTGAACGAATGACAACAATTTTTGAAAATTAAATAAAAATAACATGCTTCAAAATAGTTGGAATCGAATCAGTTGCCGATCTAGAACTATTTTAAAATCAATTAACGCAAAATTGTGTTACAACTTGTATAATGATCAACATACGAGTTTTTTTTTTAAAGATACTTGGCCCAAGATTACTTGGATCCAGATACTTGTGGATCACACAAAGATTGGTCTCGTGCGGGAATCGAAGCCACGACTATTAGACACAGTGGGCGGAGCGGCATAAGCTCTTAACCACTGCGCTAAATACGTTTACGTTTTGTATATTCTCGGTTTGCTACTGTGCTATAAGCTATGGTTTTGTTCAAAATAAATAGTAGTTTGAAAATAATTCGTTATTTTATTCAAATAAAATAAATTGAGCAGTCGATTGATCAAAGAGAATTGTATGAAACTTTTCAGTTGTTAACCGCAAAATTTACGTAACAAGCTAGAGCGGACACCGTAGATGCCTTTGACATTGTGATTATTATAAAGTTAAAAACATTTTAAATTTTGTTTAATATTGTACTGAACTCAAATGTCCTTATATTGTTGGAATTACCTTTTATTGACGGGCTTAAAAACGAGTTTTAGTTTATATTTCTTTTTTATCTGTCGATTTTTTTAAACCGTGTACTGACACTGGACAAGAAATGGCCCTGGGGGCTTAGCACGAAAAGGCTGACGTCAGCGTAACGCTAGCGAGTAAGCATGCTGTCATATTCATGTATATTTAGGAAATTCGTCACGCTACATCAAACTTTTGATGCTAAGCCCTCTGATTGGTACTTTATTTGTTATTTACCTCTGGTATTATTATGTATAGTGTAAACTGTTTGATATTGTATTAGACGTCGTTGTTTATGAGTCGTGTTATATAAAAAGAAAACACATACCGTCACGCCTATATTCCCCAGAGGGGGTGGCAGAGGTGTACTGAGTACACCCACGTTTCGCCGACGATGTTAGGTCCCATGTAATAGGGGGCGAGCCTATTGCCATATATCGGACACAATTCCAGACTCCGGAATCATACTGGGAATTTTTCGTTACAAAAACTACATTTGCCCGACCTAGGATTTGAACCCAGGACCTCGTGATCACAAAGCGATGCGCTTTGCCACCAGACCAACGAGGCAGTCGTATAAAAAAAGACCTGTTCTGATACGTATTTTTTATTATTAATCAGACAAGTATCAATGACAGAGCAAGAGACTTTGTAAATGCTCTGAAAACGGCGACCATATACAAGGTGTATTGCTTATAACGCAAGACCTCGGATACCCCGATTAGATAATTGGTTCTCAAATTCAATACGAAACCAAACTTTCGAATTTATAGTTTTTCACTCCTTTTTTAAGCACTTTTATACTCCAATTAACAATGAAACTTGTACATTTATGTGTGCGTATTGTGGAATTTGTTTTAGAAATGCATTTGAAATCTCCGTATTGCTTTGAATCAAGAATTGAATTAGTTTGGTATAGCGCACTAAAGGAGTAACAGCATGTTTTGCGAATTAAAAAAAAATATATGAAAGTAGGATAAATGCGGTAGAAATGCGAGCTCTGCGGAAGATGTGCGGAGTGAAGCTGACCGACCGCATAAGCAACAACGTAGTAAGAAAGCGAGTAGGTATGAGAGATAGTATCGGTGTACAGATGAGAAAGAGCATGCTTCGTTGGTCCGGGCATATAGAAAGAATGCCAGATGAAAGAATGACAAAACAGATATACAATGTGAAAGTGGAAGGATGCAGGTACCGGGGAAGACCTAGACTATCTTACACCGACCAAATAAACCGAGTCTTATCTGAAGGAAAAGTCAAGAGTCTCCGTAACCGGCGAGCGTGTATGAGACGAACTATGAGAGTGGAGGAAGCCAGAGAGGTATGTAAGGAAAGAACCTGTTGGAACTCTGTACCCTCTGCCTACCCCGCAAGGGATCTGACTTGATGTTATAGATAGACAGATAGAAGTTGTAAAAGAAAAGATGCCAGGAATTTAAAATCTGTTGTAACTTTATGCTCTTTTCCTAAGCTCGCAATGGACTTGGCGAGATACCCAGAAAGTTAAACCGTGAACTTGTATTATTCAAAAATTAAAAGTGTCATAAGTGCATTAATACTTTTGCCATTTTTCATTCTTGCAGCACATACATAAGGCTCAAAGAACAAACAAACAGAAATCTATTGCTTAGTATCGCCAACACGTTTTGCACTGCTAGTCCATTTGAGCTCACTTTGTCCCGCCGGATGAAAAGTTTAGTTCCGTGAGAAACATTTTGTCAAGTACAAAATGTGATGATGATAGAAAAGAATAGAATACTTTTTATTGTACACCAAAAATATTATAAAACAAAATGTGAAATAAGACACTGATACAATAGGCGGTCTTATTGCTAAGAGCAATTTCTTCCAGACAACCTGGTTAGATACAAAATACTAGAAAGAAAAGTAATCAGGGCAGTTGGTGACGTACGCTATAACACACCGTCACGCCTATATTCCCCAGAGGGGGTGGCAGAGATGTACTGAGTACACCCACGTTTCGCCGACGATGTTAGGTCCCATGTAATAGGGGGCGAGCCTATTGCCATATACCGGGCACATTTCCAGACTCCGGACTCATACTGGGAATTTTTCGTTAGAAAAACTACAATTGTCCGACCTAGGATTTGAACCCAGGACCTCGTGATCACAAAGCGATGCGCTTTGCCACCAGACCAACGAGGCAGTCAAGTACGCTATTATTGGTATATATAAGTATTTAAATATACTAGTGGTCGCCCATTGGTAGAAATTCGACCATAATTAATTTAAATTATAAGTTTGAACATTATTAAGGTTCTATTGTCAAAGACTATGCTTCTATAATCACAGATTTTGCCAAGGCTACACTGGTAATTTGCCTATTTTTTTCAAATAAATTATAATATACAAATTTTAAAATGAAATGATTAAAATAAAGAATACCTTTTTATTATTGAAACAAAAAAAACCACGCGATAAAGAAACTGCTGTCCATTGAACTTGACATACATATTTCGATAATTAATTTAATGATATAAAACTTCTCTGTAAACGATGTTTTTTGTAAAAACTCTTTTATCGTATGCTGGTTGAGTTTGACATTCAGTAAGACTATAGACAAACAATATTAATGTATTCTCAATTTGAAGTGTATTGTGTCAAATACATGGTAGTGTGTGTAATGTTTTTTTTTATTGATTTAATGTATTTTTATGCATAATTTAAAAAAAAAATTAGCATTCTGCACTCCTTCTCTATATAAACTATAAGTGTGGGAAATGTCATACTCCTCAGTCCGCGCAATTTTCGTAAAAAGGGGTACAAATTTTTTTCTTCACGTATTAATATAATGATGATATAAAAGATAAATAAATACATATACGTAAATAAGTACAAAAAATATTTAACTACATACATACTTACAGATGAGTATAACAAAAGGGACTGACTATGATGCATTTTATTTTATCAGCAAGCAGAGAGATAGTGGTCTTTGACCATCTTTTTGAAAGAAGCTGACGACTGTATGTGATGAAGATGATGTGTATGATAAAGATCTCTTTTCAACTATTAGCAGATTAACAATCCAGGATTCCATTTCTTGAAGGAAATTCAGAATTTAGGTGTCTGTCTACCAGAAGTCGATAGGTTGAACTTAGAATTCTTGAGATAAAAAGGTTTTTTATCATTATCATTCATCATGAGACAAACTATGAGAGTGGAGGAAGCTAGAGAGTTCTGTAGGGAAAGAACCTGTTGAAACTTTGTACTCTCTGCCTACACCGCAAGGGATCTGGCGTGATGATATAGATAGATAGATAATTTATCAGGCGAATATTGCAGGAAAAAGTTAGTTGCGTACAAGCCAGTGGTTGTAGGGATCTTTGAGGAGATATTTTTACATCCGTAAGAAACTTTACTATCTATCTATCTATAATATAGACTATATCATCACGCCAGATCCCTTGCGGGGTAGGCAGGGAGTACAGAGTTCCAACAGGTTCTTTCCTTACATACCTCTCTGGCTTCCTCGACTCTCATAGTTCGTCTCATACACGCTCGCCGGTTACGGAGACTTTTGACTTATCCATCAGACAAGACTCGGTTTATTTGGTCGTGGTAAGATAGTCTAG
The DNA here is from genome assembly GCA_905147815.2 of Phalera bucephala. NCBI lineage: Eukaryota > Metazoa > Arthropoda > Insecta > Lepidoptera > Notodontidae > Phalera > Phalera bucephala. The sequence continues at coordinate 34,491,958 of LR990614.1, read as the reverse complement.
GTCTTCCCCGGTACCTGCATCCTGCCACTTTCACATTGTATATCTGTTTTGTCATTCTTTCCTCTGGCATTCTTTCTATATGCTCGAACCAACGGAGCATGCCCTTTCTCATCTTTACACCGATACTATCTTTCATACCTACTCGCTGTCGTACTATGCTGTTGCTAATGCGGTCGGTCAGCTTCACTCCGCACATCTTCCGCAGAGCTCGCATTTCTACCGCATTTATCCTACTTTCATTCTCCTTCTTACATACCCAGCTCTCGCTACCATATAACACCGTTGGGACAAGAACTCCGTTATGTATGGCCAGCTGCGCCTTATGGCTTAAGTGCCGGCCCCCGATAGCTTTCCCATCGCACCATTCACTCTGTTCCCTGCACTCACTCTTCTCTCTATATCAGCGGTGTATTTCCCATCCTTACTGAAGGCGCATCCAAGATATACAAACTCATTCACTTGCTCCAGCACATCTTTACCAACCACAATCCTACTTTCGTTCTGGTTTACTTACTTTACTAATGTTTTTTTGGTACACCTCTGCCACTATTGGGAATGTGGGGAGACATAAAGTTTACATACAAGCTGTAACATAATTAACGCAACACCTGAAAGTAGTTTATTCTAAATCGATAACTGAATTTATTCTAACAATTTTTAGAGTATCTTACTTTTTTTTAACACCGTCACGCTTATATTCCCCAGGCGGGGGTGGCAGAGGTGTACTGAGTACACCCACGTTTTGCCGACGATGTTAGGCCCCATGTAATAGGGGGCGAGCCTATTGCCATATACCGGGCACAATTCCAGACTCCGGGCTCGTATTGGAAAGTTTTTTTTTAAAGGCAGGATTTTTTTAATTTGCCAAAAATGATGATACTCCATCAGTGCGCTTTACCATACTAATTTTATTGTTGATACAAAGCAGTACGGAGATTTCAAAAGCATTTCTAAAACATATTTCTCTATACGCACACATTCACATATAAGTTTCATTGTTACTTTAAGTATAAAAGTACTTAAAAAGGGTAAAAAAATTTTAAAGGACATTGTCGAAAATTGCCCCAGAACCAACAAACGTTTGACCCATGCCATCATTATTTACCTATTTTATTAAAATAATAGCAAAAAACCGTATCTAACGGACAATTTGCAATCTAAAACGAATATTTCAAAGTATTGTAAGTACTTATATCTAAGTCGCCGACATATTTACTAAATGTCGACACGCACAATATAATCTCCTATGTAATAATGGCTACTGAATTATAGCCTCAAAATATAATACTTTTTGTTCAATATTACGATTCCTCCGCTTGTCCATTTAGTAATAAATGCCTCTAGAGAATTTATGGGTGATTTGAAATCATACAAGTATTTTTTCATTGCTGTTGGTTCTGGGGCAAATCATTGGCGCACAACAATGTCCTTTTGAAATTTGTTTTTTGTGTTGGATTTGCGAAGTTATTATCTAATCGGGGTGTCTTAGGTCTTGCGTTATTTACGATACACCTTGTATATATCGAACCTGCCTAAAGAACCTCTAGAATTTATTTTAAAGACATTTAGGGCCACTTGCACGAATGCCCGTTACCTATTGACTGACTCGAGGTTATAACATACATACGTTACATTGAATACAATTTAACGTTATAGCCCCGAGTGACTTAATAACTCTCCGTTACGCTATCCCTGGTTCGTACAAGTAGCCCCTTAGTAGTTTCTACTGTTAAAATTATTGATTTATAATACCGATATTTTTAAAGTGGAAGGATGCAGGTACCGGGGAAGACCTAGACTATCTTACCACGACCAAATAAACCGAGTCTTATTTGGTCGTGGTAAGATAAAAGTCAAGAGTCTCCGTAACCGGCGAGCGTGTATGAGACGAACTATGAGAGTCGAGGAAGCCAGAGAGGTATGTAAGGAAAGAACCTGTTGGAACTCTGTACTCTCTGCCTACCCCGCAAGGGATCTGGCGTGAGGTTATAGGTAGACATAGATAGATATTTTTAAACTTTAACAGGGCTATCGTTATGATCAATCGCGGCACATTACGAAAATTTCATGAAAGTATCGTATAATAAGCTCGGTGATAGCCTAGTGGTTAGACCTTTGGACTGCAAAGTCAGAGGTCTCGGGATCAAATCCGGGCCCGCACCTCTGTCTTTTCGAAAGCATGTGCGTATTAAAATTAATTATCACTTGCTTTAACGGTGGAGGAAAACATCGTGAGGAAACCTGCATGCCTGAGAGTTTCTCGAAGGTATTCAAAGTTCGCCAACCCGCACTGGGCCAGCGTGGTGAACTATGGCCTACACCCTCTCAGTTTTAGAGGAGCCCGTGCCCAACGGTGGAACAGTTTCTTAACAGGCCTAATATTATTTAATCGTGTAATTTTATTTTTATTAATATATAATGGTTTACTTATAATGGTTACTCTTTAAAATATTTTTTTAATTATTAATAGCGGAGTTTTGTTATTAGTATTTGAGTTCAGAGCACGATTTACACCGATATTCAACAATGTGTAAAACATTAACTTGTCGCATACACGTGGGTGTTCGGGCTACGCTTGTTTAATTGTTTCCTCTGTCGCGTAATAGAATTGGATTTAATTTACAACGCGCTCAACTCACAAAACTCGATTATGTTCTCGTGAATACTTTTAATTATTAATACCAGTATTTGAAAATAGTCAATAACCAAAAAAATCTATTGCCCAGACACTACAATGCTATCTTGTTTAGTTTTTACGGCCACATTGCAGTTCCATCATCAGGCCATATTTTTACAATGTTCAAACTTATATATGTTTGCCAAAGGAAATTGTTCTGCGCCCACACATGATTTGCCCCAAAACCAACAGCAAAGAAAAAATACTTGTATGATTTGAAATCACCCATAAATTTTCTTAAGGCATTTATTATTAAAAGGACAAGCGGGGGAAATGCAATATTGCACAAAAAGTATTAGATTTTGAGGTTATAATTCAGTAGCCATTACTACATATAACGTTATATTGTGTGTGTTGAAATACAGTAAAGATGTCGGCGACTTTGATATAAGTACTTACAATACTTTGAAATATTCGTTTTAGATTGCAAATGGTCCGTTAGATACGGATATTTGCCATTATTTTAATAAAATAGATCAATAATGATGCATGGGTCAAATATTTGTTGATTCTGGGGCAATTTTCGATAATGTCCTTTATGCTCAATGAGATTCCTACACTCGTAGGACTTGAACAACGAATTACAAATGTTGAACCGGAAAGATAGAAGCACGCGCAAAGCCAGTTAAATAAAATCTTGTAAAAATACACCGTTCCAATAGTAAAGATGACAGAAGTTTTCTGAGTACACTTACTTTTCTCTGAGGACATTAGGTTCGAATATGGGCGGGTCTATATCTATTCCCCGGTATACCTAAAATCTGGAAACTATACCCGTGGAACTATACCCGTACAGTTCCAAATTCCAAACTATTATTGAGTAATTGAATAAAGTGCGTAAGATATGTGAAGAAGAATGGCGATTGGCCCACCTTGTCACACTGACAACAGAAATACTTCGGTGAAATATGAGTGCAGTGCCCCTTTGCCAACTTCTTTGACGTAACATGGCGCGTAAAGAAAGTGTTTTTTTTTCAAAATAATTAGTAACCCCTATATGGGGATTGATATTAAACAGGTTTATTCGTAATGAAATGTTTATCTTTGAGACGAACTATGAGAGTGAAGAAATCCAGATAAGTCTGTAAGGAAATATTCTGTTGGAACTTTGTAATCTGCCTACTTCGCAAAAGTTCTGGCGTGATGATATGGAAAGATAAATTAATACCCTCATAAGGCTAACCTTCTGCATCCTGCTATATTTAATATTTTTCGAAAAAATAAAAACTGTTCTATACATATAGTCGTGTTACTAAAAATTTTCTATGGAACGATCTGGAACGATAAATGTTTTTTTGCTAAAAGTACAAGTTTTTAGAACAAACGTTTTATTCTATGGTGTAAAGAACTCACCCTCAAGAGATCATATTTTAATGCCACTAACGGTCTATAGGTACTATAACATGTTAACCTGTGTTAATACACGGTACAAACCAGTGACCGAACAAGGGGTAAATAAATTATGCAACACCAAAACTGGAGCCGAAACTAGTAACACAAGATCACGTGGACGAGGCGGGGTTTCAGTTAAAGACGATCAGCGGATATCTTCAGAATTCCACTTAGTCTATATATTTTGTAGCTTATGATTTCGAGTTCCTGGATTTGGACTTTAGGTCGTACAATAAGACAATTTTCTTAACGATGACGATCATTTTTGAAATTTTTGTTTTAGGGTTACATCCTTAATATTAACTACGCTGAAAAAATCATGTGGTACACATTAAATGTAGAAGTTTATGAATTGATTTTGCCTGAATATTAGCGCCATACTATAGTAATAGTATAGTAGCAACATGCCGGGGCTCCTGTGTGGCCGGATACAACTGCTACAAAGTGCAGTTCTTGTATATATTTATTTACTAATTGTTTTTATCTCGTACGTCGGTCAAATTAAGGGACGATTTAGCGCAGTGGTTAAGAGCTTAAGCCGCTTCGCCCACTGTGTCTAATAGTTGCGTGTTCGATTCCCGCACGGGACAAATCTTTGTGTGATCCACATTTATTTGTTCCGGTCTGTGTATTTGTGTATGTGAATTTTCGTGTTTGTTAATGCACCTACGATACAGGAATAAATCGTAGTGTAGGGCTAGGTTATGTTTTTATTTTTTTCTATTTTTCTTAAAAGTAGTAGATAGGTTGCATGATTAGGAATACGTTTCTACGTAAAAATATCGTAAAAAAATGCTGAAGTCAATGGCTTAAAGCTGTCTACTGTATCACGCAAAAGAACGTGTACCAAAAGCTCTTCTTTTGCATACGCCTCTTGCCTTGACATGTTGAATTAATCAAACGTGTAGCAATTTTGTAAATCGCTTTAATCTTATGACACGAACAGCAAGGGACAAAGACTGCAGCACAGGTTTCGGGGTTTGTTAGATTTAATTCAATCACCGCCCAGCAACGTTTACCAATACAGGAATACAACTCTAGTTCTGTGAACCGTGAGACCAGGTTTACCATTTTAATCTCAGATAAAAATACTCATAGTATTTAATTCCGTCAAATGGTAATATCCCGTTGAAGAGGGTTTCTTCGTGTAGGAGCTATGAGCAACCCTGTTCAATTTCCAGTAAAAAAAAACTTGAGGAAGATAGAGAAAGAAAAAGAAACTTTCTTGTAATTAGTGTTTGATATTTATAAATCTATGACACAAATTTCCTTGGAAATAGCCTATATATAAACTCCCTATACACCTTAGTACAGACTTTCAACAACTTTTTCCATATTTTTAGCTTCATCTCCTCTTATAGTTTACCTCAAAACGCAACCCGATTACGAAGATTCAAAGGTATAAATTTATAGCACTTTTGCATCAATTTCGAAATTCATACAGACCACAGAAATAACTAAAAAATCCAAAAACGGGCAACATAATCCTTTTGGTTGGATTTGAATAACATTTTAAAATTCGGTCGTTGTTAAACTAGTCCAAATATATGTATTTTTCTAGTTAAAACGGTCAGTTTAATATTAGAACACAGGCTAGGATTAGCTGTCCAGTTAACAATCCGTAAGCCGACCTCCACCTATTGTTAGCGCTAATCCGACTGACAACCGTCAATATTTGACGATACAGATGCGTCACGCACCACATCCAGTGCTTACAGGCAATTTTGATTGGGTAACTTATGACCTAACATGTTTGGTGTTTCCGAAGCTGTGGCTTTTATGTAAATAAAGGTATAACTGTACGTGTTATTCTACTATGAATCTATCTATCTATATCATCACGCCAGATCCCTTGCGGGGTAGGCAGAGAGTACAGAGTTCCAACAGGTTCTTTCCTTACATACCTCTCTGGCTTCCTCCACTCTCATAGTTCGTTTCATACACGCTCGCCGGTTGCGGAGACTCTTGACTTGACCTTCAGATAAGACTCGGTCTATTTGGTCATGGTAAGATAGTCTAGGTCTTCCCCGGTACCTACATCCTTCCACTTTCGCATTGTATACCTGTTTTGTTAATTTTTCTTCCGAAATTCTACTATGAAGATCTCATATTTCCCGTCAATTATATTGTTCCAATCTATATAGAAATTCTATTTAGTAAACTTATGGAAAAAGTTTACTAAAACAATTTATGGTTATAAAATTTAATACAAAACAGATTACTTCTGACACTTGCGCGTTCTGTACCAACCACGTTGCACTATTTGTAACGCCCTCTGCCAGCCAGTGTTATCCATAGAGTTAAGACTAAAAGCATAGAGATTATAAACCCAGTTAAGCAGTACACTTTTTGTGGACACTTGGTACCATTTAGGAATCCAGTAAGCAGAGTTGCCTTTGTTAAACGACTAGATCAAATCGACATCAATTTCCGTCTTAATTCCAATCTCCATAGCACTACCTTCTATCAGAGTCTCCACACTGTCACCCAGTCATGTAACTTAGGTGTGTGAGACTTCTTGATCATATCAGTAAACTTGGTAGTTGGGAAGTTAACATGAAAAGTAAACTCGAAGTCCGTGCACGTGCCTTATGCATACTGGATGCATCCGAAAAGCTTCAGTTAACTGATCAAGCGTAAAGTTCAGTGCTGACTTTGATTTAACAGTGTCCTATTTGAAGATTCATTTTCGTAATGGAATTTGCTTCCATATATTTCTATCAATGTTTATTTCATGAGTCCCCTTTAATGTGATCTTCAAACTAGTGATCAGTTTGACCAGAACACAGATAGTAAATATAATTTAATTTTTAAAAAAGTAGCCTTACACTAACATTTATTCTTGAATCGTCGGTGTGATTACAAACATATAATTCACGTACTCAGACCGAAACAAATATTTGTGAGTCACACAACGATTTGCCCTGTGCGGGAATCGAGCTCGACATATTGCTATTATGGAAGGTGTGCGCGGGGATATCGCTCAAACACGAAGAGTCCCTCCCTTTAGCAGAATGGTATACATATAGTTTTAATGTTTTGCTATTTTTACTTACCAGTATTGTCCCATTAGAAGACAAACATATCTTTTTCCTTTTTACCTATCGCAGTCTTCAGTCAAGATGCGTAGTTGCTGTACATCTAAACTTTTTTTAAGAAAGTCAAGGTATTAACCTGCCGAAGCTTTCAAGTTATTTGTTACATCGCTCCAGCTTTGTCAAAACTTCTCACCACATTTTATAGCCAAATAAAGATAGAGAAAACGTTTAATTCTGTGTTTGACAAAGCGGTTAGCAATAAGTAGAGCCGTGTCAGTACGCCAAAAAAAACCGTTAAGCGAATTGTTAGCAACTGAGCCATTGATCCACACTTAAATTTTAGTTAATCTTTATATATCCGTTTTTCTACAGTCGTCTAGCAGAGTTGGCGTTACTCAATTATTTTTTTAATTGTTGGATCAATCAATTGAAATTTCAATTGTAATTAAATTAATCTCCCTAAGGTACTCCAGAATAACAATGACATTTTAACGTCAAACTCCTCAGTATCTCCCGTGACCACGGGTGCAGTAGAGCCCTCAAAGCGCAAGGAACCTAGAAACCATAAAAAACCGCCATAAAGTCAGAAATATACTATATAATAATTTAGCCTTGCAAAGGAGGGAGTAGATGAAATTAATTTCCTACTCCTTCTGTTTTCTTTTTTTAAATAAATTTGTTGCGGGTTCCAAACAATAACCTGTTCGGCATACTCCGAGGAATAAAACTCCATGTCACCTATGGCGGCCATTGCAGGCCCTGGCTTACAGGAACCTGGAAAACATTGTATCCCAATATAAATTGATTAACACCTGAAATAAAACTATTTTTCAGATTTTATCACGATTTAATTTTGATTTTTAAGTTCCCGACGTTTTAAGTGCCTTGCAGCACCCATTTAGTGCACCCAACCGTTTAGTGTGACCACGAGAAAGGTGTCGTCAGAATGGTCCTACAAAATAATAAAGTTTGTAAATTAAAACAGAAAAGAAATTGGTTAATATTAAAGAGAGAAACTTTTATACCGTTTTTAAAACTCGAGCTTTTTTCAGATTCAGCGTTACCTATTTTACGAGTAATAATGTAATAATCATCTAAGCTAAATAATAGCTGTGATATTACATTGCCTACGCAAAATCGGCCAAATCATTTCTTCGTATCGGCAAAAAAGCAGACGTCAAATACCCAGACATGAATTACATGCATGAATGAAGTTAACAGGCCTTGGAATTACACACATTGTGGCTCAAACAATACTTGATATTTACAACTTGATAATGGTTTAAGCATTTCTCACTTAACGTGGGAATTTTAACTATAATCTTTTGAACCTAAGGTATAAAATCGTAATACTTTTGGGGTAACACTTAACACATTTTTGTTGAACTTAATAATATGCGTATAAAATGACATTTAGTATTCTTTGAAAATGAAATTGTGTCAGTTTTTTTTTGTTCATATTATTGAATAGCTTTCACGTCTTCGGCTTCAAGGAATTTATATTACATGGATATTAGACAATATACGCGGTGTAACCTCGATAAAAACTAGACTGATTAATATGACAGTTCTGAAAAGCAATAATTTTGGGTAAGGGTGAAAGAATTTATTTACGTAGAAACATATGGTAACTACGTCATTCTATTCATCAATTTAAGGCATTACCATGGATATGATACAATGGATTGAACACTCTGTAAAAAAAAAACGGAATGACAAGGATACTCACTGAGAGCCCTATGTCTCTTTCTAAGTAACCAAACCAAACATTGGTACTATTATGGACTTGTTGACATATAATTAACGTATAATTCTCGGGCACTGTTAATTGCCGTAATTATTTCATTCGACGCATATGCCACATCTTAAATGAGTAATAGTCAAAGTTTTTGATTTAATTATCCATTTTCTTGCTAACTGTACATTTTTTTCAGAATCTGTAAATTCAGCTCCATATAACGCAAAAATTTAGGATAGTCCCCTAGAGCCGTTTTTCTGTATCTACAAAGATTGAGATAGCTGCCCTTACTGCCCCATCTTAATCCATTCTGTATATAAGGACGAATTAAGAACCTTGTTCGTTTTGAACTAGGTAATAAATGGTTTATAGCGTATTTAAACCACATCATAAATAGGTATGGTCCGTGTTAGTTCTACCTTATGGTCACGGAACTGCATCATAATGGATCTTGGCCGGTGAAGCTGAAAAGGCCCCGCGGCCAACAGCGTATATCATTTACACACACACACACAAAAATTGTAATGGGTGCGAGCGTGACACCGAGCTTCTGGTTATTATTGCTCTCACTCATCATGGTTTCTCCAGATGTTTAAATCTTAGAAAATTCAATGTTGTGTCTGTGAGTATGAGTTTAATTTTAGTTGGCAATTTTTTGCCGGTACTCAATCCTTTGTTTTATATCCACGGGCTTTACTTATATTGAGTATTTTGTAATTGTAATTTGTGACACTGATTTTTTCAGTCATTTGTAAATGGATGCTTAATTTGAATTCGAATATAACGCACTCTTCGTTATTTTTTTATAATCTATCTATCTATCTATAACCTCACGCCAGATCCCTTGCGGGGTAGGCAGAGAGTACAGAGTTCCAACAGGTTCTTTCCTTACATACCTCTCTGGCTTCCTCGACTCTCATAGTTCGTCTCATACACGCTCGCCGGTTACGGAGACTCTTGACTTTTCCATCAGATAAGACTCGGTTTATTTGGTCGTGGTAAGATAGTCTAGGTCTTCCCCGGTACCTGCATCCTTCCACTTTCACATTGTATATCTGTTTTGTCATTCTTTCCTCTGGCATTCTTTCTATATGCCCGAACCAACGGAGCATGCCCTTTCTCATCTTTACACCGATACTATCTTTCATACCTACTCGCTGTCTTACTATGCTGTTTCTAATGCGGTCGGTCAGCTTCACTCCGCACATCTTCCGCAGAGCTCGCATTTCTACCGCATTTATCCTACTTTCATTCTCCTTCTTACATACCCAGCTCTCGCTACCATATAACAGCGTTGGGACAAGAACTCCGTTATGTATGGCCAGCTGCGCCTTATGGCTTAAGTGCCGGCTCCCGAGTAGCTTTCCCATCGCACCATTCACTCTGTTCCCTGCACTCGCTCTTCTCTCTATGTCAGCGGTGTATTTCCCATCCTTACTGAAGGCGCATCCAAGATATACAAACTCATTCACTTGCTCCAGCACATCGTTACCAACCACAATCCTTACATTCGTTCTGGTTTCTTCCCTTTCAAAAACCATAATCTTGGTTTTCTTCACATTCAAGTGTAAGCCATTGATCATGCAGTCGTCTTTCATAACTGTGACTAGTGTTTGCAGATCAGTGGCTGTTGGCGCTATTAAAACCGCGTCATCTGCATAAAGTAGATGGTTTACCACTAAGTCACCCATTTGTACACCTTCATTCATCGCTTTCAGTCTTTGAAGACTTTTGTCCAGATATATTATAAACAGTCTAGCGGACAACACGCAACCCTGCTTGACGCCGATTTTAACGTCAAACCAGGGTGACCTGTTACCACCCACCCGTACGCATGCCTTGCAGTCCACATAAGTGGACTGGACGGCTCGCAACAGAGTGCCATCTATACCATACTCTGGCAAAATGTCCCAAAGTCTCTTTCGCACAACTCTGTCAAATGCCTTCTCCAGATCTACAAAACCGCAGAAAACCTTCCGGCCCACTGCCAGATGCTTCTCTACGATGTTGCGGAGTGAGAAGACTTGATCCGAACATCCTCTTCCAGACCTGAAACCCCCTTGTGCCTCGCACAACATTCCATCGGACTTCACGCGCATTCTCCGTTCAATAATTTTACCGTACACCTTGGCTGCCAAGCTGATCAAACTGATGGCTCTGTAATTGGCGCAGTCATATTGTGAACCCTTGCCTTTATACAAGGGTACTATGACTGCGCGGCGCCAATCTGTAGGGACTCTACCGGTCCTCCAGCAAAGGTTTGCAAGGGCCCGGAAAGCGTCCCGGACGCAAGTTCCACCATATTTGATCATCTCGGCAGATATCATGTCTACTCCCGCAGCTTTACCGTTTTTCATACTTCCTATCGCCCATTCAACTTCTTCCATAGTGATGTCCTCCGTTGATTCTGGTGCCGCAATCTCGCCTTTAGGCACGTCTGCGGCATCAGCATCCGGGTCATCTCCATACATTTCTCCAAAATATTCACTCCACCGGTTTAGCACAGCTTGTGTGTCTGCAAGAATGTCACCATCTTTAGATTTTATCCTTTCCATTCTGGAGCCTGACGAATCACCTCGAGCCTTTCTCACCTTGCTCCAAAAGAGTTTGGTGTTGTTCTCGAAGTTCTTCGCCAGCCTCTCCTCCTCAATCATACTGGCTCTTTCACGCTTTTCTTTCACTAAAGTTTTAGTGGCATTCTTGCATTGCCGGTATATTTCTTTCTTCATCTCTGTCATACTGGCATTCAGGTTCAAAGAAGATACATAGTCCTGCCACGCTTTCTTCTTACTTTCTACGGAGCTTTGCAACTCCGCATCCCACCATGCATCACCTTTTGCTGTAATATGCTTCTTTGAGCAACCACATACTTCTTTCGCGGATTCCACCAAACTCTCTTTCAGGCTATTCCAGCATTCATCTACATTTGAGTCCGAAGAGCCTGCTGTCAAAAGCTTGTCCCGGACTCTGTCTTCATACATTCTCCTCACGCTCTCATCTTGCAACTTTTCAACCTTTAATCTTTCAAGGTCTCCGAAGGGGATACGCTCTCGCCAGTGCCTCCACTTCCTGAACAGACCACTAAACCGCGCAACTACGAGATAGTGGTCTGATTCCAGAGTGGGGCCTCTATACGCACGCGTATCTTGTAGTTTGCTTCGGAGACGGTTATCAACCAGGATCAGATCTATCATGCTTTTTTGTTCATTCCTTCTCCACGTATACATATGTATGTCCTTATGCTGGAATATCGTATTAGACACAAGGAGACCCCTTTCCAAACAAACATCTACAATAAGCTTACCTGCATCATTCACTCTCTTATCACCATAAGGACCCAGAGCAGCGTCGCAAGTTTGCCGCCTGGTTCCTACCCATCCGTTCAGATCGCCACACAGAATCACCTTTTCGTTAGCCTCAGCCAAATCCAGAACTTCCCTGACATTATCCCAAAACTTCTCAAGGTCCTGGGGTGTCGACGAGCTTACGGGAGCATACGCTGCGACCAAAAATACTCTAGTGACACCCAGTTTTAAACGGACCCAGAGAAGTCTCGCATCGCACAGGCCATCTCTCACTCCAGAGGCCAGGCGACGGAACAGCAATAATATTTTTGATTTTTCTATGAGATTAGGTATGTAATCGAGGGCCTTTAAAGCTTCATCGGAAAAGAGGCCGAGCACGCAAAAACTACATTCTAGCCGTAAGGGCAAAACGGAATAATAGCTTAAGAACTTCTCCAGTAGGAAAGTCTCAGTATGGGCAGTCGCTTTCCACTGGCTGATAAGCAAGAGATACTTTAACTTCGCTGGCGAGGCCGGTGTCTGATCAGTTTTTGAAAGGACAGCTTGATACATAAATACATTTCTGTAGATAGATAGAAGCGAAATTAAATTAATGAAAATTCTGTTGAGTGTAAATAATATACATAAAAAAAATTAATATGCAGTAATGCTTGGATGCAACGGCAGAAACTAAAAAAAAAACGCGGCTACGGAAATGCTACTGTACTACGTGCTACGACTGTGCTACGAGATTTTTTTTTCTTTTTTTTAAACGTAGCCCCACACTAGGTTTTATTCCTGTGTCGTGGGTGCGTTTACAAACATGAAAACTCACAAACAAATACCCAGACCGGAACAAATAATTGTGGATCACACAAAGATTTGTCCCGTGCGGGAATCGAACCCGCGACTATTAGACACAGTGGGCGGAGCAGCTCAAGCTCTTAACAACTGCGCTAAATCGTCGTCAGATTATTACACTCTTAATGAGAGAGAGGGTAGTTTACCATAGCAAGTGAATCTGGTAGGTATATAAAATAACGTCATGCCTATATCTCAAGTGGGGATAGGGAAGCACACACCGTCACACCTATATTCCCCAGCGTGGGTGGCAGAGGTGTACTGAGTACACCCACGTTTCGACGACGATGTTAGGTCCCATGTAATAGGGGGCGAGCCTATTGCCATATACCGGGCACAATTCCAGACTCCGGACTCATACTGGGAATTTTTCGTTAGCAAAACTACATTTGTCCGACCTAGGATTTGAACCCAGGACCTTGTGATCACAAAGCGATGCGCTTTGCCACCAGACCAACGAGGCAGTCCGGAACGACGTCTTCATGTTGTATATAGATAAGTACTGTAATAAATAAAGTTAAGAATATATACTGTAATAGATTAACTTATAGCCCCTAAGCAAAAGTAAGTCTATGTAATAGATAAATACATAGGAATAGAAGAGTGTCACCCTAGAAAGGGATAGATAGGATAGAAGAGTAAAACCCTAGATAGGGACAGAAGATTATACTCTATGATTGGAACATAAGCACAATAAAGCTCACTGCAAAGTGCGCTAGTTGTGTTATGTTACAAAAAATGTTACTTAAGCGCGCGCGTTACCTATATTTTGAAGAAGAAACTCTGCGTGTATGTCTGAAGAGGGTCACAACTGGTGGGTGGAGCACTGTTTCAAGACTTGTTTGGCTTTTCACTTGAATCATCCCCAGTGAAGCACACCGGCTAAAATTGCAACAGGGCGCACGATGTATTATTTTCGTCCCGTTCAATGATGTCTGCCTAATCTATTAAAAAAACTTTTATTGTCGGAACTAATCGTGACACTCGTTTTTTTTAACCCCGCGATGAAATTTGAAAAGTAATTTCGAGCAATCGAGAGTTTTATGAAAGAGGTATGAAAGAGAGTATGGGTGTAAAGATGAGAAAGGGTATGCTCCGTTAGTTCGGGCATATAGAAAGAATGTCCGAAGAAAGAATGACAAAACTGATATACAACGCGAAAGTGGAAGGATGTAGGTACCGGGGAATACCTAGACTATCTTACCATGACCAAATAGACCGGGACTTATCTGAAGGACAAGCCAGGAGTCTCCGTAACCGGCGAGCATGTATGAGACAAACTATGAGAGTAGAGGAAGCCAGAGAGGTATGTAAGGAAAGAGCCTGTTGGAACTCTGTACTTTCTGCCTACCCCGTACGGGATCTGGCGTGATGATATAGATAGAGTTTTATTTCATGTGTAATGTTCGCATATTAGTTTCTTATTGGGCTATTATCTAATCATGTGTTAATTCAGAATATCTTTTTACTAATCTGTCTAGAATACGACTAGATTACATCAATTAGATTTGCTCACCGCTTTTCTTATAACTAAACTGTGGGACTAATAATTAGTGCTTCATTTGGCATTGATCAGCTGTATTATGTCCTAATTAACGGTATTATCTGTTTAGAAAAGATAGAGTGGCTGAATACGGAATTTTTATTTTATCTATCTTTATCTATATCACGCCTTCCCTTGTGGGGTAGGCAGAGAGTACAGAGTTCCAACAGGTTCTGTCTTTACATACCTCTCTGGCTTCCTCCATTCTCATAGTTCGTCTCATACACGCTCGTCGGTTACGGAGACTCTTGACTTGTTGTTGACTAATTTTCAATAAAGTAAATCCTCTGTCTACGCGCTCATATTCTCCAAGTAGGGACAACAGAGGTGTACTGTGTACACCCACTTTTCGCCGACGACGTGAGGTCTCATGTAATAGAGGGCAATAGATAGAAAAACTACATTTGTCCGACCTAGAATTTGAACCCAGAACCTTGTGATCGCAACGCGCTTCATTCGCCACTAGACCAACCAAGCAGCTTCTGCCTAGGCCTTTCAAATTCAAATTGATTTACTTGCGAATACAGGTGTACAGAGATTTTATGTTGGAGAGTGTTCTAGCCGTATTCCACCTTTTGGCATGCAAATTACAGGTATGTTTTCTTCCTTTGGCAATAGCAAGCGTGAAAAACAATAAAGATCCACACGCGAAGTTAAATTTCCAAGTGTTGCATTCAAGACAGGTAAATGAGGTTACGTTAATTAGGAAGCCATCAAAATTGTTATCTTCTCTTTTGTGGTGCAATTACTGTGGTACTTTTCGTATGAAGCGTCGACACGCTTTTTTTTTACATTAATGGTAGCTCGTGGTTACATTCAGTTCTCTAGTATGGCTAAAGTAGAGAAATGGACATGAAACTGGCTAGCGTGAGAATGTAAACCATCGCAGTGTGCAAAGAAGTGAAAATAAAAATGAGTATCTATCCACTATTTCAGACTCAGAACTACTACTAAAATATTTTAAAGACCCACACACACCTTATTTGCTACTAGCGCCTCCTACGCGTTACTGTTACCCACGACTACGTCCGCCTGGAACTCAACTAAAAATCTTTTTCTTAAATGAAAATAGCCTTAATCCTCATAACATCAGCTATCTGCCAGTGAAAGTCCCGTCATCAGTGAAAGTTAAATCAGGAATCAGTCCAGCCATTTCGGAGATTAGCCGGAACAAACAGACAGACAAAAAAAAATTAAAATGATTTTTTTGTTGTTTGTATCGGTACTCATAACAAAAAAAATCATTAAAATTTTTTGAATTGATGGAAACAGTGATTGCCTAGTGGTTAGACCGTTGGACTGCAAAGTCAGAGGTCTCGGTTCAAACCCAAGCACGCACCTCTGTCTTTGCGAAAGCATGTGCGTATTAAAAATTAATGATTACTTGCTTTATCGGTGAAGGAAAACATCGTAAGGAAACCTGCATGTCTAAGAGTTTCTCGAAGGCATATGAAGTTCGCCAACCCGCACTGGGCCAGCGTGGTGGATTATGACCTAAACCCTCTCAGTTTGAGAGGAGGCCCTAGCCCAATAGTGGGACAGTTTCTTAACAGGGCTAATATTATAATTATTATAAGTCCCGTATATAATTAAATATGCATTTAGTAAAAAGATGTTATTTAGACATTACAACAAACATACACTTCAAGTTTATTTATTTGTATAGATAAAATAAACACCGTCACGCGTATATTCCCAAGCAGGGGTGGCAGAGGTGTACTGTGTACATTCACTTTACACCGACGATGTAAGTTGGGGCGAGCTTTTTGCTGTATTACCGGGAACAATTCCTAATAATTCAAACTCAAACTCAAATCGTTTATTTTGCATAGACCCTGCAGGGCTGCTTACAAAGTGTCATATTTACATTTCTTTTTTTTAACTTACCAATCTACCACCGGATGGAAACGCGGCCTCCACTGAGAAGATCCGGCGAGAAACTCAGCGGGCTTGTCTTTTTTGTTTAATTCTCCATTCATTTTTTTTTCATAATTTTTTGTATAGACACATACATTTTTATATTATACAAATTCGATAATGCGATCCAGCTCCAGTGTGATGCCTTACGACTGAGATAGAGGACTATTTTTAAATATATGCTATAATTAAAAGCTAGAGGATTCTAGGTGGACCAGTCTCCACAAGCAGCACCCGTTCACGAGTACGACTACTTGAGCAGTCATCACCTCCCTCGACCATATTGGAGGGAAGGAAGTGTCCCGCACCAAATAGACACTGCAAGCGTAGACTAAAAAGTGAGCATGACCAATCCCAGAACCCAAAATGCAGTCAGAAAAAGTCTACGATAATTCCTTGAATTATTATTAAAAAACCTTGATAAGTCCGGCAAAGTTATATGGACATTACATATAGGTACATTACAACGATATCATGCTTACAGGTGGCTGCTCCGCGTTCGGTCACTCGTGCTTCGGCGGCCACGGCAAGAGATCGGGTGACACTGCAGCTATGGACGTGAGTAAACATGGCTAACTTAATACAGAGTTATTCTTTCCACTTTGAGAATTTACCAACATCTATAACCACAACGTAGTCGAATGTAGGCCACTAGTGTCACTGGGTTGAGTAGTTACAGGTTCAATTTCCGCACAAGACAGACCGGTGTGTTAACCATTTCATGCTTTTAAACGCACCCATTATACAGTTACTGCTGCACGTGTGAGGCAACGTTTGAAAAAAAAGGATAGTTTTTGAGACTCAGTTGCAGAAACTTAACAAAATTTCATAACATAGAGGGTCATCTTTAAAAATTTAAGGAACGTGTCTGCAACTAAACATTAAATGCATAAAATTTTGGAAGAGACTTTTGGCATAGAGCCATGGTTACACATTGATACTAATATAATAGATATCAAAGTAACGCTACAATTCTTATTAGAAAACGAGAATCAGCGTTGACAGATTTAATTTCTTTGGTCTAGCACCTGTATAGGTAAGTGGTTTAATACTAGAACTATCGAAAGTCTGCGTTTCGGAATAAGACGGTACTTGTCTGTTACTTTTTCCCGCTTAGCCGCTCAACAGATTTTGATAAAAGCAAGTAGATAGATTGCAATCTTAGGAAGAACATTGGTAACCTTTTGTCTTAAAAAATTAGCACACACGAAGTCGCGGGTAAGAGGCAGCACGTTATAAATGCAAGGTTGAATTTGTTTAGGCTTTGTAGGAGGACTCTTAGGGACCTCGACCTCGTGGGAGATTGGATCAGCATATATACCCGTATAACTTTGTGCGATTAATTATACAGAGGGATGAAATCGCGTATGACCGACTTTGAACATCTAGATTAATTGAGTCAGATGAATACGTCATCAATTTGAATTCAAATAGTACTAATTAAAAAAAATCCATTTCGATGGGAAGTGGGGTGCTTAATTAGAGGCCATTTGTAAAAGCTCTATTTCAATTCTCATATTCAATATGGCAGCGGCTTGGTCCAATGATTGAAATATAGGCCGCTCCACTATTTGTCGTCAATCTTTGTGAACCGCAAACATAATTTGTTTCAGTCTGTGTTTATTTGTATGTCAAAGTCATCATGTTGAATTATCATGGAAAGTAAACAAAATATAATTGCCTCATAGTGCGAGTGGTAATCACGATGTCCTGGAGTCTAATCCTTATTAATCTAATAGCGTATTATATGATCGATGACCGCGAGGATATGGGCACGAGTCTCAGGTCGGAAAAGGGTATTAATTTGCAGTCTAGTCTGGACCGGTCTGGTACAATAGCTATAAGCTCGTGCACCATTTCATTGGAACCTATCATCGTCGGGAATAAGTGGGTGTACACAGTACACCTCTGATATCTGTGCTAGGGGAATATATACAGTCATACAAGGAACTTGTGGCCCGCGGCCAAAATCGGAACTAACGTTATTATCAAGTGAAATGTCACTTTATGGGAGTCACAGAGTTGCCGTTTACAATGAAATTTACTCAAGTGTTTTTTTTCGTAATTAGTAAACCTGTTGAATTATTTCCCTGAAAGTGGGAAAGTTTTACTACATGAGAACCCCTTATTTAACACCAACGCCCCCCTGTTCCACAGACTTGATGGTGCTAGATATATTCTATCTATCTCTATCTATATCATCACGCCAGATCCCTTGCGGGGTAGGCAGAGAGTACAGAGTTCCAACAGGTTCTTTCTTTACATACCTCTCTGGCTTCCTCCACTGTCATAGTTCGTCTCATACACGCTCGCCGGTGAAGGAGACTCTTGATTTTTCCTACAGATAAGACTCGGTTTATTTGGTCGTAGTAAGATAGTCTAGGTCTTCCCCAGTTCCTGCATCCTTCCACTTTCACATTGTATATCTGTTTAGTCATTCTTTCATCTGGCGTTCTTTCTATGTGCCCGAACCAACGGAGCATGCCCTTTCTCATCTTTACACCGATACTATCTTTCATACCTACTCGCTTTCTTAGTACGCTGTTGCTCATGCGGTCAGTCAGCTTCACTCCGCACTTACATACCCAGCTCTCGCTACCATATAACAGCGTTGGGACAAGAACTCCGTTATGTATGGCCAGCTGCGCCTTATGGCTTAAGTGGCGGCTCCCAAGTAGCTTTCCCATCGCACCATTCAACCTGTTTCCTGCACTCACTCCTCTCTCTATGTCAGCGGTTTATTTTCCATCCTTACTGAAGGCGCATCCAAGATATACAAACTCATTCACTTGTTATATTTAACAAGTGAATGACATTCACTAATTATATTTTTCTTCAAAAAAGTAAAAAAATACGAGGGATGTCTAATTATTTGTGTATTTTTCTTTCATAGACTAATCTCGGGGTTGCCCCAAAAAATAGGAGCCCATTTCAACCAAAAGACATGATATTGTTCCCTAATACGCCATTTTCCGTCGAAACATCCCATTAATTAGATGGCCACGCATTAAATTAGTTGGCATTAAACATCGCGTGTGTTTCCAAATGGCGGCTATTAGATCCTTGATTATGACCACACGTGAATGAGCAATGACCAGTGGGGAACTACATTCAGCTGATTTTTAAGGTTTGTTTACTCTTACGACAAAGTAAATGTTTGTATAGACCACAAAAATCAGATTAATCACACACTGGAAGTGAAATGGCGACTTCAAAAAGGAGGAAGTTCTATATTCGTCTATATATATTTTATTTGTTTTTTTTTTATGTATGGTCACCGATATCTCCGTCAATTGTGGACCGATTTTGCATAGGGTTCAGTATACCTCCAAGGTGATCCCATTTTAACTTCATTGGTATTGGACTTTAACTCAGAAGATACACCAGGAAACTCTTTAGCTACAAACAATAGGAATATGTAAATTGAGATATTATGGGTATTACGTCAATCCTATAGGTACCCTACTATAGAATTTCATCTGGTTTTTTTTTATAACTTCTTTGCCTATAATCCAATTTTAATGATTCTTTTTGCATTGGATTCATTATAGCTCTGAGATGGTCCCATTTTAATTTCATTAGTATTGGGCCTTGGTCTTGAAGATAGAGAAATCCTTAACGACTAACAACACGAATGTGTAGATTGAGATATTATGGGTATTATGTTAATCCTGTAGGTACCTTACTGTAGAACTTAGTAGAATAATATAGTATATAAATATTAATAATTAATTTACAATTGTAAAATAAAAAAACATGTTAAAAGTGTTGAAACACTATCGTTCCTTGCCATTGTTGTACAGTTAGAAAAAAATAGACACATACTCTAAATTCAAACTATTTGAATTATAGCAACTACTGAGTTCTTAGATTTACGCGAATATTACACATGAAATCAAATCAAAAATAAACAGCGATAAAATCCGAAAAAATAGTTTTATTTTATAGCAACTATACAAATTATTTGAATTTATTTTGTATAAACCCGCTTACACATTCATCAATTTACATATTTTTTTAATCTAATTTAACTACTAATCTACCATCGGATTGGAACGCGGCCTCCACAGAAGATCCGGTGAAGAAACTCAGAGGGTTTATCTTTTTTACTTTAATTCTCTTTCTCTTTTTTCCTTTCTATTTTGTTCAATCTTATTGTGTGGATGCAATGTTTAGGTCACAATTAAATAGTTTACGATCTAGCTTCTGAGTGATGTCGGGCTAATTGACTAGTTATGCCATCTATTATATAGTGATCATACTAAACAACATGATGAATCAGAAACGTGAATAAAAATATTTTGATTCTACTATAATTAGTCATTTGAATCGTCAAACAAGTAACAAAGACTTTACCAACAGAATTAGAATATTTTTTATTCATGTAAACCATTATAGTATTTATGAATCGACGGAAAAGTAACAAAGAATCTACCACCACTTCGGAATGTCATTCCTGTTGATAAGAAGGCCAGAAACTCCGCGGTTACTCTTTTAAAATAAAAAATTTACAAACTTTTTCATCTACATTTTGTTGTGGGGTATGGGAGAACAATACAGGTCGGTCATCAGGTGAGCTTAAGTTAAATAAAGCAAATTATACTATTATAAGAATGGCTACACTTCGGAATGTCATTGTTGTGGAGAAGAAGGGCAAGAAACTCCACGGTGACTGTATTCTACGGATCAAATAACTGTATAGGATAATGTGTTCTAGTCCTTATCCCGTTTCAAGACAGTTTTGATTTAGTGTGCGCTGTGGCTCAACTTGGCACACATATTTCGTAATTAGCAACCTTTTGCTTTTAGTAAAGTTAGTAAAGGTAGTCAGAGGGCACTAACTTAGACATTACCATTATTCGCTAAATTCGTTTTGAGAACTTTGAACCGAATAACGAAATTTAAGTATGACTTTTTTCTCTCAACTGAAAATTATTCCTTGGCTGTTTTTAAATTTACCTAGGCTAGACCAGTTACAGAGACACGTTTCTACAGACCCGCCGAATTCCACTTTATTCTATAAATTGTGTATATTCTAAGCCTCTGTGACCGCGTTGTCCGTGAGTCCGACTGATGTGACTACGTGAATTAGACCAATAGGAATTATGAATATTCATAGTTCGATTAGTCGGACTACAGGACTATAGGAGTATTCATGGTTCGATTCATCGGATTACGAGTAAATGTGAGTAGTTAAAAATAAACCGAGAAAGTATTATAAGTAACATGTTCTAGAAGTAAAATCGCTTTATTTATTATTTATTTATAATAGCCCTGTTAAGAAACTGTCCCACTGTTGGGTTTAGGCCATAGTCCACCACGCTGGCCCAGTGCGGGTTGGCGAACTTCACACACCTTTGAGAAGCTCTTAGGCATGCAGGTTTCCTCACGATGTTTTCCTTCACCGTTAAAGCAAGTGATAATTAATTTGTAATACGCACATGCTTTCGAAAAGACAGAGGTGCGTGCCTGGGTTTGAACCCGAGACCTTTGACTAAAATCGCTTACAATATCTAAATTCCTTATTTCACTTCATTGTACGATCAAAAAGTCGTGGTCCTATCGATATGATGACTTGTATCAAACTGCTGACGTCGTCGTCGTTACTTTCCTAATAGAACTAAGCAAAAAAATACCTTTTCCGAGAATGCAGTGTTGCACGTTCCAACAAATTGAATGTATCTATTACAGAAGCAGTTACAAGAGCGCAGAGTGAAACTTGCGGAAATAGTGGATACGTTGCTTTACTCACAATTTGTGTCTCCAACATCTCGGCGTGATAACAAGAGGGAGGGTGTAATCATTCTAGTTCAGCTTGTCACTCTGCACACCTTCCCTTAGCCAAAGATTTAGACTTAGCGCTGATCGTTAGGCTTAATATTTTCTCTTGGAATGACACCAATCTTAAAACGTAGCGTGTTGTGCCAGACGAGCTTGGGATATTGTTGTTTTGTAGACCCAATCTGACCAGCGTCTTTGGGGTTCCGGTTTGGTTATATATAATGTCTTTGCTGGTGGCTATCTGGCGCGGGTCACTCCTTTCCCTCCAATATGGTCGAGAGGAGTGATGGCTGTTTCAGTAGTCACACTCGTGAATGGGTGCTGCTTGTAGAGACTGGTCCATCTAGAATCCTTTAGAATTTGTAGAAATAACATCATTAGTCTCATATCTCGGTGGTACGGCATCGCACTGTAGCTAGATCGTAAACTATTTAATGGTAACCTAAACATTGTATCCACACAATATGATAAAAAAATAAAAAGGAAAAAGAGAATGAGAATTAATTACAAAAAGACAAGCCCGCTGAGTTTCTTCGCCGGATCTTCTCAGTGGAGGCCACGTTCCGATCCGGTGGTAGATTAATAGTTAAATTGGATTAAAAAAACATGTAAATTGATTATATGTAAGCGCCCTCGCAGGACAAAATAGAGTTAGAGAAGTTAATAGACTAACGAAGCACTGTTTTCTACATTGTGATATTGTTCTCCCAGATGACTCAGGACATGGTGATGCGTCGTCAACTGGGCCAAGAGGAGACCCCCCCGCACCCTGGCTACCCACGCTCCGGGTACAGCGGCGTGCTGCCACCTGGTGACGACATCATTCCCGTCAGAGATGGAGGTATAAACATTTTGTATGAAGCCGCTTTTTTATTTCTGTAACGTGTCGTTCGTATTGATGAGTACTGAACCATGATTCTGCATAATACAGATTTTGCACAATTATTCTTTACATCCTTTAAATCAAGTCTCATTTCTCCCTTCTCCAAAATGTATACAAAAAACAGACTTAAAAGCACCTAGCAGATTTTTAGAAGTCTCACCATATTTTTATATAAATCTGTATATAATCTATCTATCTATCTATAACCTCACACCAGATCCCTTGCGGGGTAGGCAGAGAGTACAGAGAATAAATACTATTATTATAATATAAATATTGAATATTATTTTTTTTCACCACCACATATACTATACCTAACACTTTTGAGTCCATTAAAATAAAATTTACACGGAGTTCACAAGCCACGGCACCTGCCCCGGGCGGCAGCTTCAGGGGGAGCCAAAATCCCGGTTATATAATTTCATGTCACGCAAATGAAAAAGTTGTTAGGTAATAGATAATAAAGAGAACAAATTTATTAAAGGGTTGTTATTGTCCAGTTCACGAAAAATGCCAACCATTATATATTTGTGAGTTTTTTAAGTAATTTATCTCAAACGCTGGAGAGAAGGGCGCCACTATCAAGTTTCTGCCCCGGTTTGAAAAAATCGTAGATCCTAGGCTGGTCACATTTTGCGATGTGTGGATAGTTTTATATAGGACTTTTGGCTACACTGCAATCTGGTCGGTCTGGCTATGGTATAACATGTCTTACTTTTGGCCACACTATGTATCTGTATACCTATCTATCTATCTATCTATAACCTCACGCCAGATCCCTTGCGGGGTAGGCAGAGAGTACAGAGTTCCAACAGGTTCTTTCCTTACATACCATCTGTATACAAAAGTATTATAACGCTAAATGCCACTACGAGCAACCGGTGTTATATGGTAGTCCTACCAGTGTAACAATACGGTGCGACCTCGAGGCCACAGTTCAACAATCTACAATGAAATTTAGAACTTCCACAATTTTTGAGTTTGTTTAAAAATACATGGTTATTCTGTCTCCAGGTGTTTATGACCGCGATGACAGCGCCGCCGCTCGGGAGGTAATGAAGCTCAAACTTAGGAACATCTTCAAACATTGGGTGAGAATTATTTACGTATTCGTTATGGCCAAGTACATACTGACTGGAGTCTCTTGCTCGATCTTCTAAGGATAGTTACGATACGTCTTCTCCCTTGTGTGTCTCTCCAATCATTGAAGGTTGGTTGTCAGCTTGGAATATTGATTTTATTTCTCGTAAGGCGGAAAAGCAGAGCTCTCGATCAAGTTTACTCGCTGCAATGTAACTGCCGCCAATACTGGGTTTAATTTATCCCAATGCCGCCACTCCCGTCGACTATTCACATGCTCACTTCGTACTCCCAGCATCGCTCTGTGTTTCACTTTATGTTTGTACAAATTTCCAACATCACATGTCTTTATTTTCCCCTAAATATTGTTGTTTTCATAAAAATATCCCCAACGCAATTTTTATATTAGCTTACTAATGCCTTACTTATGAGTATCTTTTCAAATTTCTTTAGATTTTTATTTCCCCCCATAACTGCAATAAGATTTTAAATTGGCAACTCTGAATAGGCGTGGCCTGTCAGTCCTTTGACTTCCGCTAAAATACCGTCAATAAAGGGAGTGCCAGCGCTGGGCAGTGATATTGTGGGAAGGGATATTAGAGCGTAAGTGGCGCGTTTATATAGCTAAGCTGCCCTCACTTTACGCGGGAGTCGGCAGTGTGTAAACTGAGCATAGTGTGGCGCAACCAGGATTTCTTCTTGTGCCCGACTGGTGTCTTTGCAGCGACCTACTTATAAATTGTTAATTGCAAGACTTCGTATCTACCGTGTTAAAAAAATGCTAGTCAAAGGCCTACTGTCATAAATCTATGGGAGATCAATAATCCACTCCACTAAGCGGACCAATAAATATTGCAGAAATCATCATGAGGATTAAATAAATTGCAGCCACGTAGTGTTACGAGTGCCTTAATATCAATACCAATTAAGGACAGACCTACAAGGATTTTTTTTGATCGGTAAAAATCGGATCTAACGCTGTAATCGAGTGAAATGTCACTTCATGACATTAGCAGAGTTGCTGTTTGCCATAAAAATTATTCAAGTTCTTATTAGTAACAGTGCTGACCCATCTGTTGAAATATCTCCTTGGAAGTAAGGAAATTTTACTAAATGGTAACACTAATTTCATGCCAACATTCGCCTGTAATATCATCCATGGGTCAAAAGATCCTTGTCGCACTAAACTCAGAATGAAGGGGGATTTTTGGCGGGAAATCGAAGAGTGATGTTGTCAATTTGTTTTAATTTCCAAAACTTGTGTTATTTCGAATTATAATGTGTAATGTTGGTGGAATATTAACCATTATGTGTTCTTATATGTGCATGAGTGAAGGTAATTGTAACAAAGTGATAAAACGTGCCTTTTTAACTTCCCTCAAAACGGCCGTCGCAATTGGTATGTAAAGTGTCCATCGCTTTACTATCCAGGGTGGGGTACATTCATCAATTTCATTATCATCGTAGTCATCAAGTTCATCGGGGAAATGAATTAATTTAAACAAACACGATTATGCTACTCACTGGACTCTGGCAAAATACACTTAAAATAGTGTGAAGCCATAACTTAAAGAAGAAGAAGAAGAACTCTGAATGAAATTTCTTTTGCCCACAGATGGACAATTACGGGCGGTCACAGCAGAACTCCGACGACGGTTACTACGTTGAAGCTTTGTAAATTGAAAACACGTACCTTATACATAAATAATATACCAAAATCTACCATTACCTAACAAATTTCGAAATGAGTAAGCTTGATTTTCAATTAAAACTCTACAACAACAAATCTTATATAACCATTTTTTTAAGCTGTCAGTTTTAAACGATTTTTTTTCGAATTTGGCTAAGTACTAGAAATAGTGAGCCTATTATCAACATCAAAAATAAAAAAGTATTTGTTAGCATTTTTGTTTACTTGGTATTTTTAAAATGAAAATTAAGCTTACTTTAAAAATAAAATAAATTCATTTACAATCATGTTATATCTTAAAATAAGTACTGCATTATTATGAAATTAAACGTGTCTTGTCAATTAAACAGTTTCCCAAAATAAATAATAGGTAAAAAGGATTCTTTATCCGAAAAAAAAAATCTACCTATATCCGATATAAAAAAAAACTATTATTGTTAAAAGGCTGGCAAAAAAAATAATGTTCTTTTATTATATTAAATCTGTTAAATCGTAAAAAAACGCTTGTAAAAAATGCTTCTTGAAAAATAAAACTTATTTTCTTTTCAAATTTAGTACCTTACTTTTTTTAAACTTAATTTCCTTGTTCCTAATTTTTTTTTGATTGTGTGGTTTCAAATATTAATAAAACTCGAATTGTTACATAAGTTTACCATCAACAATGGATTAAATGGTTAATTAATAATAATATAGTAGAAAAGTGACTGTCTTTATGAAATAAGAACGTTTTGTGTATTTATTAAATGGTTAGACACATACAATGTGATTGAAATTGTGTTTTATTTTTTAATTCCCAATTACGAGGTTTCACTTTTTTAAATTCTCAAGACTGAGTTTGCATTTGAATGATTCGGTCGTAGGTATCACTATCTGCCGTATCGTATCCGTATTTTTTATCTAGTCGCCCATCAATATCCATACCTGTCGTATTAACTTATCGTATTAGTAGTGTTTGATACTAACAAAATACGTTAGCCAAACAATATCCATACCTGTCGTATTAACTTATCGTATTAGTAGTGTTTGATACTAACAAAATACGTTAGCCCTTAAATAATATCAGCATATACTGCTTACTGCTGGACAAAGTCATTCTCTCACAAATTGGGGTGAGAGAGATTAGGTCATGCTCCACCACGCGGACCCAGTGCGGATTGGTGGAGGCAGGTTTGTGGCAACCTGCTGTTGGAACTTATCAAGCCGCCTTTAAGCTGTCAACTCGGCTTAACGACTACTATGTTAAATGGTAGCCGGGACCAACGGCTTAGCGTGCCTTCCGAAGCACGGAGACGCTCGAATATGAAAATGCCACAAACGGTCCCCCATCTCGGGCCGACCGAGTCGAACGCTGCTTAACCTTGGTAATCGGTAAGAACACCGCGGTCGCACAGCGCTTCAAGCGCCTCGAGAACGCCCCGTAAGCCCTTACTTAAAAAAGGTGTTTTATCTCGTATCATGTTAACACATACCATTTCATTTCTAAACTAATTAAACGTCGATGAAAATCTTACGGAACAATGATACAAATAATCCAACCTAATCTTAATTTTTATATTGTAAAAGAAAATCTTTATCAACCTATTTACATCATGACACCCTCGTAATATAAGGTACGTAGAAATTCTCAAAAAACCCTTTTAGTCAACGTTGACGGACGATTTAGCGCAGTGGTCTGCCCACTGTGTCTAATAGTCGCGGGTTCGATTCCCGCACGGGACAAATCTTTGTGTGATCCACAATTATTATTTCCGGTCTGGATATTCGTGTATGTGTATTTTCATGTTTGTAAACGCTCCGACACAGAAAAAAATCCTAATGTGGGGCTGGGACTTAAAAAAAAAATAACAACGTTGTGGCAGGATTTTTCAAAGAGAAGATCTTCCAGTCAAACGGTTGCTGTGTCTGGCGGAGCCTGCCGGTCCCCCAAGAGTTGTTGTCGGGGTTTGTATATATACATGTTAAGCGTCGTGCAAACTCTCATATCGCGTTCTAGACATGTGTGGCGGATCGTCAGCGCCATCTATTGGTAGGTAGATAAAATAACCATACAATAACCATAAACTCACCGCCGACAACATATTAAGAACAACAAAACGTAGGTGTAGATTGCACATCTCTGCCTAAAGGCACGAGTAAAAATACATTTATCCCATCAACAACAAACATACTACTAATTTTCCTAAATAATCCCTAAAGAGTATTCAGAAACATACACAGTAATTTATTCATGAAATAACTCGCAAATCCTTTGGGTAACATTTCAAAAATTGCAAAAAACTTTCCTCGGGTATCCCATTGGTTCAACCCTTCTAATCCTAGCAGGTGTCCATCATAACGAGAATTAAGAAGTTTATGTTGCAAATACCCATGAAATATCTATAATGTTGGCATTATGTCCCAAAATATATTATTTTCCAATTAAAAGTTAAGGTAATCAAATAAGGCCTTTATTTGCTATGACACAACGCAGCCAGTTTTTTTTTAAAACGAAGCCTCACTCTCAGAGAATTATTTCTGTGTCGGGGGTACTTACAGACACGAGTTGTACATACAAAATCACTCAGACCCTAAGGAACATTTGTAAGTCGCACAAAGATTTGGCCCGTGCGCGAATCAAACCCGCGACTACTTGATCCAGTGGGTGGAGTGGCTTAAGGTCTTAATCACTGGAACAACCCGTCTGTCAAGTTATGATAGCTTTCCAAAATGATAGTGTAAAGAGAGTTATTTTGTGTGCCTCTGCAGTACCACTAAAAGATGATTTCACGCCGTCGACTACGAACCTAACTCCCCTCCTATCAGTCGCTACCGCCGTCCACGGCATGTTCTCACCGATGCCCTTACATCCCTTCTTTCGGATACAGGTACCGCACAGAGAATTAGACACCGACCTCGCCGGTGAGGTCGAAGCATCCCTTGCCCGCCGCCCGGTGCTGAGCACCACGGCGAGACACCTAGTATACACCCTCCCCCATAGCGACAGCCCAAGACGAGGCCGTTCCTCCTTGAGGCGCCCTTGAGCTAGTTGCCCCCTTGCCCTTCTGGCTCGAGCGTAGTAGTTGCACGCTCGCCCTCTTGTCCGGTGAAGCTAAAGGCCCCGCGGCCAACAGCGTAGATCATTCACACACACACACACAGGATCATTTTACGAAGTTATCGTAACACACCGCGTTACGAGATTGATTGGTTTTAGCGAATAAAGACCTAGCGTTGGGCTTAATACAAACAAAATATTTTTAATGTGAATATCTTTAGAGCCTAAGTTGATAAGTTGACACCGCAGTAATTACACCGTCACGCCTATATTCCCAAAGCAGGGTGGCAGTGGCAGACTTTACGCCGACGATGTCAGGTCCCATGTATTAGGGGGTGAGCCTATTGTCATATACCGGGTTAGACTCCGGACTGATACCGCAGTAATCACCTCAATATTTGACGGACGATTTGGAGCAGTGGTAGCTTAAGCCGCTCTGCCCACTGGGTCGAATAGTCGTGGGTTCGATTCCCGCATGCGACAAATCTTTGTGTAACCCATAATTATTTGTTTTGGTTTAGGTATTTGTGTATGTGAAATTTCATGTTTGTAAACGCACCCACGACACAGGAACAAAATCTAGTATAGGGCTACGTTTTAAAAAAATATGGAAAAAATATACACTACAAGGCGTAACATAATAAACGCAAGACCTCAGACACCCTCATTAGAGAATTGCTTCATAAATTCAAAAGGAAAACCAAATTTCTGAATTAATTAACAATGAAATGTGTATGTGTATGTGTGCATTTTGAGAAATACGGGTTTGAAATGCATTCGTAATCTCCATATTGCTATATACATTAAAAAAATTGTTTTTTATAGCGCAATGAAGGAGTAAAAGAAATCTTTGCAAATTTAAAAAAATGTAAGATACATTAAAAATCGTTGCAATCAATTCAGTTACCGATTTAGAACAAACTACTTTCAGGTCTTGCATTTGTTATGTTACAGCTTGTATATAAAAAAATTAAAGGTAAAATACCACCACTTTGAATATCTCATTCGTCGTTGCCCATAGTCCGGGTGGCGATCATAAGGCCTTGAGTTCATATCCTAGCCCTTTACCTAACAGTCAGACAGTAAAGGTTGATATTATATTCATTGATATTATATGGCGGGTCACGGATGATTACAAACACGTAACCCTAGCCCGTCCCAGTCACAGCGACAAGTTGGAGCTCAGTGAGGGTTTAATCCGGTAGGAGTCTAGGCATAACTTCTCGATTCCTCTTAGGGAGCAGGTATCCTATGTAGGATTTGCCCCAGCCCAAAAACCAAACAGTGGCACTTCGGGAGTGCCGACAGGAGTGAAAACTTGAATAATGACGTGTGTAGTTTTTGAATCGTCAGGAAATATTTTTTGAATTTTTTTATATACTGAGGTGTCGGTAACGGTAACAATGTCGCGAGTTCAATTGTTTTTTCCCATCTCAAAAGATGCCCAACACACAAAAAAGTTTTCACTTAAAAAAAAAAGTTTAGGTAGGATATTATATTTTGTGCACCACTAAAACATGTCTATCGACATGACAATAATAAAGAACTTTTTAAAAAAAGGGAAACCGATTTGAAGTCGACGCCGGTTAGTGCACAGACTTCAAATATTTATGTTTTGCTTTTTGAAGTCGGTATCTCTTTTTTTAAGGTATTTATTTTACTATACCTTTATTTATACATATTATATCTGTGTAAAAAAATCAGTTGCTTTAATGGTGAAGGAAAACATTGTGAGGAAACCTGCATGCCTAAGAGTTTCTCGTGAAGTGAAGTTCGCTAACCCGCACTGGGCCAGCGTGGTGGACTATGACCTAAACCCCCTCAGCCTGAGAGGAGGCCCGTGCCCAAGGGTGGGACAGTTTCTTGACAGGTCTAAAGTTAATATTATATGCCTGTATCATATTATTTTGCTAAGTTCTACAGTAAGATACCTACAGGATTGATATAAAAGCTATAATAAGGGAATCTATACATTAATGGTATTTGTCGTTAAGAAGTCCCCTGGCGTATCTTCAAAGTTCCAGGTTCAATACCGATTTCATTATATTGGGACCACCACGAAACTATACTAAACCCAACGCAATAGAATCATCAAAATCAGTTCATAATACAATTCATGTGTGTTTATAAAAACACACATGAATTGTAAACCTCCTCCTTTTTTGAAGTCGGGTAATATTGCGATTAGTTCTATGGTAGAATACCTCTATAGGATAAACACAATACTTATTATAACTCAATTTCATATTTTTTGTCGTAATGGAGTTCCCTGGTGTATCTTCAAAGTCCAAGGTCAATTACCGATGAAATTAGAATGGAACCACCTTGGACCTATACAAATCTCAATGAAAAAGGAATCATCAACATCGGTCCAGAATTGACGGAAATATCGCTGAACATACATAAAAAAAAGCATACATACAGACGAACATAGAATCTCCTCCTTTTTGAAGACGGTTATTAAAAGAAGGAAAGATAAAGAACATGTTCTACTGACGGACGATTTAGTACAGTGGTTAAGAGCTTAAGCCGCTCCACCCATTGGGTCTAATAGTTGCGGGTTCGATTCCCACACGGAACAAACCTTTGTGTAATCCACAATTATTTGTTTTGGTCTGGGTATTTGTGTATGTAAATTTTTATATTTGTAAACGCACCCACGACACAGGAATAAATTCGAGAGGGCTACGTTTAAAAAAAATCTACATACATCTGCTAATTACATAAATTAGTAGACCAGACCTTCTAACCACGATAACGCGCGATCGCTCATATAATTCCGTTCGGCATTGTTATGTCTTAATTATATTCCGAAGCTATAAATTCATTAAACAAAGCAAACAGATCTCCGACTTATCTTTGACTAAGTCAACTCCTTAACAGTGGCCGTATGGCGTTGCGATGAACATGGTTTTCATTCATTCATTCATTTCATTTTTTTAAAAAACGTAGCCCCACACTAGGATTTGATAAGGATTTCCAACGGAAACCGCTTTTTCTATCCTCGCCTCTTTGTATGACTAATATATTTATGACAGGGAGTATTGTTTGGGTGTAAATAACCCAAAATATTTACATAGTGACTCTATACCTAAACATCGCTTTAAATTGAGTTGATTTAATTGAAAATATATAACAAACAACACACTACCTCTTTGTAGTATCTGAGGGCTCTTAGCGTGACGCTAGTTGTGCGACCGCGGTGTTCTTACCGATCACCAAGGTTAAGCAGCATTCGACGCGGTCGGCCTGAGATGGGTGACCGTTTGTGGCATTTTCATATTCGAGTGTCTCCGTGCTTCGGAAGGCACGTTAAGACGTTCGTCCCGGTTACCACTTAATGTGGTAGTCGTTAAGCCGAGTTGGAAGCCTTAAAGGCGGCTTGATAAGTTCCGACAGCAGGTGGCCACAAACCTGCCTCCACCAATCCGCACTGGGACCGCGTGGTGGAGTATGATTTGATCTCTCTCACTTCGTTTTGTGGGAGAAGGCCTTTGCCCAGCAGTGGGCAGTATAGGCTGATATTATTATTATATTATAGCGAGTGAGCTTGCTGTCGCGTTCATGTTTATTTAGTATTGCAGTGTTACAAGCATGGCATACTAACTCGCTAGCGTTACACTACCGTCAATTTTTTCGTGCTAAGACCTCTGGTGGGATTTTGAAAAAGTAAGCGTTTGATCCTGAGATTTTAAGATCTACTTCAAAAATTTAAAAATGAATACTTTGAAAATGTAAGGTTAATGATGTGGGAGCAGAAACCCGGCCATTAAAAGTCCTTCCCCTAAAGAACACGTACGCATTGAACTACAATAGAAAGTAATTTTTACTTACAAGCTTATATTTAGCTTGCAATGTTTGTTAAATAAAAATAATATTAGCCGTGTTAAAAAACTGCCCCACTGTGGGGCACGGGCCTACTCTCAAACTGAGCGGGTTTAGGCCATAGTCCACGACGCTGGTCCAGTGCGGGTTGGCGAACTTCACCTTCGAGGAACTCTTAGGCGGTTTCCTCACGATGTTTTCCTTCACCGTCAAAGCAAGTGATAATTAATTTTTAATATGCTTTTGAACAGACATAGGTGCGTTTAAACCCGAGACCTCTGACTTTGCAGTCCAACGGCCTAGCCACTAGGCTATCACTGCTATATGCTAATGTTTGTTTCATCATCATCATCATCTCAGCCTATACTTGTCCACTGCTGAACATAGGCCTCCCCAATCGCTTTCCAGCGTAACCGGTCCGATGCCACCTGCATCCAACGACTTCCTGCGATTTTCACAAGATCGTCGGTCCATCTGGCAGGTGGTCGTCCCACGCTGCGCTTGCCAATACGTGGTCTCCACTCTAGAATCTTTCTGCCCCAACGCCCGTCCGATCTTCGCGCTATGTGGCCCGCCCATTGCCACTTCAGCTTGCTAATCTTAACGGCTATGTCGGTGACCTTGGTTCTTCTACGAATCTCCTCATTCCTGATTCGATCACGTAGAGAAACGCCAAGCATAGCTCTCTCCATAGCTCGCTGAGCAACTCTGAGCTTTTTTATGAGACCTATTGTAAGAGACCACGTCTCTGATCCATATATCATCACTGGTAACACACATTGACTAAAAACTTTAGTCTTTAGGCACTGAGGTATTTTGGATGAGAAGATGTTGCGCAGTTTCCCGAACGCTGCCCAGCCGAGTTGGATTCGTCGATTGACCTCTCTCTCAAAGTTGGACCTACCTAACCGGACTACCTGTCCCAGGTAAATGTATTCGTCGACAACTTCAAGAGTAGAGTTCCCAACGGTGAGTGCGGTGGGTACGACATGGACGTTACACATTATTTTCGTTTTGTCCATGTTCATTTTAAGACCCACTTGTTGAGATACTCTGTTGAGGTCGCCGAGCATTCGTCCTAGATCTTCCAGCGACTCCGCCATGACCACAATGTCGTCGGCAAATCGAAGGTGAGTGATGTATTCGCCATTGATGTTGATGCCAAGTCCTCGCCATTCCAAGAGCTTGAAGGCGTCCTCTATGGTGGTCGTAAACAGTTTCGGAGAAATGACGTCTCCCTGTCTTACTCCTCTTTTTATGGAGATCGCCTTCGTGCACTGCCCCTGTACTCGGAGTGACATGGTGGCGTTACTATACAAGCACTTCAACACTTCGATGTACCGATAGTCAATGCGGCATCGCTGGAGAGATCTAAGAACCGCCCAAGTCTCGATCGAATCGAAGGCTTTCTCATAGTCCACAAACGCCAAGCATAGTGGTCGATTATACTCCTCGGTCTTCTGTATAATCTGCCGCAGCGTATGTATGTGGTCTATGGTACTAAAGCCTTTCCGGAAACCGGCTTGTTCGGGAGGCTGGAAATCATCAAGCCTGCGTTCGAGACGATTCGTGATGACTCTCGAATACAACTTGTAAACATGGCTCAGCAGTGTGATGGGCCTATAGTTCTTTAATAAAGTGTTATCACCTTTCTTGAAAAAGAGTACCACCACACCCCTGTTCCATGCTTCCGGCGCTTTTCCTTCGAGCAAGACGGAATTAAACAGCCTCTGAAGGACTTTAAGTACCGGCGATCCGCCCGCTTTCAGAAGCTCTGCAGTAATTCCGTCTTCACCCGGCGCTTTGTTGTTTTTAAGTTGGTTGAGAGCCATCCTAATCTCGTACAGGCTGATGTCCGGGATATCTTCAGTGTAGTGTCGGGTTAGCTTGGCTCTTGGGTCTTTTACCAAGTCAACAATAGGTTCAGCTACTGAGGTAAACAACTGTCCATAGAACCTCTCTATCTCCCTGAGCACCTCTGACCTATTCGACGTTACGTTTCCGTCCTCTGTCTTCAGCTTCGTCAACTGGCTTTGCCCAATCGACGCGGCTCTTGCGAACACTTTGGAGCCCTTGTTCTGCTTTATGGTCTCCTCAATACGTCTTGTGTTGAAGGACCGTAGATCGTGTCGCAAGGACTTCAATATCTGTCCATTGAGCTGCCTATAGGACTTAGCATCATCGGAGGTTTGGAGTCTAATGGTACGTCGCTCAGCCATAAGGTTTCGGGTGTAGTCGGATAGCTTTTGAGGCCTATTTTTACGGTGGGGCTTAAAATGCTTAGACCCGACCGTATGGACCGTCTCTACCAACCTATTGTTGATTTCGTCCACTGATGCGCTGCTGTCTAGCAATTCGAAGCGGTTTGACAATTCGAGTTGAAAGTTCTCGGGGTTTTGGATATGTGTATTAGAAGGTCGGAGCGTAGACTTCATCAGACGCGATCTTTCCATTTTGACATTAATATTTAATGTGCCTCTGACCATTCGATGATCACTGCTGGTTTTTACCCTGTGAATCACGGAGACATCATTAAATATTTGTCGCTTGGTGCTCATGATGAAGTCTATCTCATTTTTTGTGAAACCATCAGGGCTCATCCAGGTCCATTTCCTATGAGACGGCTTCTGGAAGAAAGAGTTCATCATAAAGAGTCCCTCCTTCTCCAGAAATTCGGCCAGCCTCTGACCCCTGGGGTTGCGCTGCCCATATCCAAATTGCCCCACTCTCAACTCATCATCGCCCCGTTTGCCCAGTCGCGCATTGAAGTCACCCATAATTACTGTAAAGTGTGCTTTGGAAGTATGTATGGCTCTACTAATGTCCTCATACATAACTTCGACCTCATCATCTGAGTATGCCGAGGTCGGTGCGTAGACCTGTATGACCTTCAGCGAATATCTTTTGGATATTCTGAGTATCAGGTACGCTACCCTGCTGGACACACTAGTGATGGACACAACGTTGTTTATGAGTGACTTGTGGACGATAAATCCGACACCACCTCGGGACTGCTGTTCGCCCTCCCGGTAGTAAAACAAGTTGCCGGATTTTAAGGTTATCGTGTCCTCGCCCTCTTTTCGGACCTCCGATAATCCAACAATACTCCACCGCAACTTGTTTAACTCTTCTTCCAGCTCAACTAGCTTCTCATCTGTCCTCAATGTGCGTGCGTTGTATGTCACCAGGGCCAATTTTCGGTTTTGGTGGTAGCCGAATCTCTGCCGGAGATTCTTAGCACCCCTTGTCCTGTCGTTACCATGGCTGCTACCGTGGCCAGGACGAACAGGACCGCCGGGGACTAGGGGCCTGGTTTTCTTGCTTTCTTCCATATTGGTTGGGGGTGTTTGCCATACTCGCCACGCTTGGCAGGCGGGTTGGCGAGCGCAGTTTTTGGTTGTAAAAGTGTTAAGGGAACGCTGCTGCCCATTCCCTAGTTTTCCCTTAGTAATGTTTGTTTGCTTAGGTCAAATCTTGCAAGATTAAAACCATTTCTTTTTAACCGACTTCAAAAAAGAAGGTTCTCAATTCGACTGTATGTTTTTTGTATGTATGTTACGCGATCATTCCGCTAATTATGAATCAATTGTGATGATTCTTTTTGCATTGGATTCAGTAAAGCTCCAAGGTGGTTCCATCTTAATTTCATCGGTATTGGACTTGAACCTTGGACTTTGAAGATACACCAGGGAACTCCTTAACGACAAACAATACGAATGCGTAGATTGAGATATTATGGGTATTACGTCAATCCTATAGGTACCCTGCCATAGAACTAATCAGAATTTTAACCGACTTTAAAAAAGGTGGAGGTTGACAATTCGTGTGTTTTTTTAAAACATGTTTATTTATGAACTGATTTTGATGATTATTTTTGCGTTGAGCTTAGTATAGTTTCGACCACCCATTTTATTGAAATCGGGGACTCCTTAACTGCGAACAGCACGAATGTATAGATTTCGTTAATATGGTTATTATATCAATCCTGTAGGTATCTAACTGTACAACTCAGCAAAATAATATAATATGGGTATGTAATATATTAGTAAATAATTCAATCGTCACCTAAAATTGTAAAATAAAAATCTTTTTAAAAAGGTAAACTGACTTCAAAAAGCAAAAACTAAATGTTTGAAGTCGACCGGTCAAGCAACCGACTGCACTAACCGGTACCGAATTCAAATTTTTTTTATTGCTTTACAAAGTCGGTTCACCTTTTTTTGAAAAGGTTTTTATTATCCTACGGAGTTGAAATTCGGCATGTTGGGTCAATGCGTTTTTATGGTAAAAATGCCGAGATTTTACGCCCATGATGAGTTATTGACGAAGGAACTCCTCTATGGCCAACATCATAGACACGTTTTATAGACATTTGATTTTGATTGGCTGTTTTTAATTGCGCATTGCCGGATGCGTAGAAACTTTTTTTAGATTTTGTTTTTTTTTACTGTTTAAGGAATGGTCAAACCGACGCGTCCGCGATGGCGTGCACGGTGGCGATCAGTTCCTGCAGTAGTATTTATATGGAAATGTTCACACCAACGCGTGCTGCGTCCTCCACGCGCTATCTGGGCGGCGTCTGCACGCGCAATCATAGGGAGATACTGATCGCCACTGCGGGCGCCGCCGAGGATGCCATCGTGGATGCGGCTAAACGCGTTGGTTTGTCCGTACCTTAATTCATGAACTTTGAACAATGAAGCATATTATAATAACAGCGGGTTCACTCAGTACCACGGTGTTCTATAAGAAAATTGAAGCACATAGCGATACACTTGTAAAGATGCACTTGTGTAGCGCATACCTGTAATATGATGGCTACGTGACGCCGATAGGTGGGCAGGCGCACGTGCGACATGTCATAAGTAGTAGTACAGAGGTAGAGAGAGCTTAGCATAAAGATATTGACGTTCGCGTAACGTCATCGAGAAAGACAGATGTCACGTTTATCTGTATTTAGATTTTATTTGTGTGAAAAGGACGGCATATCAACTCGACGTCACACTGTCTTCATGCATAGCCTTCAGAAAACCAGCTGTACCAAAAGCTTTATTATTCCTTATAGTTTTTTATTGTAACTCCACAAGCACAGGGTTATTTCTGTATCATGGTTGCGTTACAAATCCAAATAACTATACCGAAACATTTCTGGCCGCACAAAGATTTTCCCGGGTGGAGATCAAAATCCGCCACTACTTGATTCAGAGGATAGAGCGACGCTTTAAGCTTTCGTCAAAGTGTTGTGTTGTGCAATATACAAAAAACAATGTACGTAGTCCCGTCTTACCAAAGAGGCATCTCTGTTGTTTATAAATCATGAATGCGGTTTATTTAAATTTGGAGTAAAGAAACGTGGAATAGAATATTTTGACAAATACTTTATTTAAAAATAAATTTACCTAATAATTCGGTTGAGTAAGATATTGCGGGTCAGTATGCAGTAGCTATACTATGCTATGCTATGCTATAGCCTCACGCCAGATCCCTTGCGAGGTAGGCAGAGAGTACAGAGTTCCAACAGGTTCTTTCCTTACATACCTCTCTGGCATCCTCGACTCTCATAGTTCGTCTCATACACGCTCGCCGCTTACGGAGACTCTTGACTTTTCCATCAGATAAGACTCTGTTTATTTGGTCGTGGTAAGATAGTCTAGGTCTTCCCCGGTACCTGCATCCTTCCACTTTCACATTGTATATCTGTTTTGTCATTCTTTCCTCTGGCATTCTTTCTATATGCCCGAACCAACGGAGCATGCCCTTTCTCATCTTTACACCGATACTACCTTTCATACCTACTCGCTGTCTTACTATGCTGTTGCTAATGCGGTCGGTCAGCTTCACTCCGCACATCTTTCGCAGAGCTCGCATTTCTACCGCATTTATCCTACTTTCATTCTCCTTCTTACATACCCAGCTCTCGCTACCATATAACAGCGTTGGGACAAGAACTCCGTTATGTATGGCCAGCTGCGCCTTATGGCTTAAGTGCCGGCTCCCGAGTAGCTTTCCCATCGCACCATTCACTCTGTTCCCTGCACTCACTCTTCTCTCTATGTCAGCGGTGTATTTCCCATCCTTACTGAGCTGAGTAGCTATATATATACATATATATATAACATTAACAGAAATAAACACTAGTCTGTTTTCCTTCCACCATCGCTACGACGACCGGCTTGTGCTGTATGCATCCAGCTTTTATCTGCGACTTGCACAAGGTTATCGGTCCACCTTCTGGGAGTTTGCCCATTCCACGTCCAAGTCAGGTAATTCTGAGAGCTGTATCGGTGACTTTGGTTCTCCTGCGGATCTCCTCATTTCTGACTAGATCTCGCAGAGAAACTCCGAGCTTAGTTCTTTCCATTATCCTTTGGGTGACCTTGAGCCTTATGAGGGTCATTGTGAGCGACCATGTCTCGGTGCCGTAACTTATCACTGGCAACACACACTGATCAACGACTTTTGTCATGAGATACTGCGGTATTTGGTACGAGAAGATATTACGTAAGATATGACTTCCTTATGAACTTTGATAATAATGATAGATAGAACTAAAGAATTAACTCGTTACGACGCTATGATGATAAAGATACATTCGTTCGTTTCAAATTTGAAAGTATTGTTGAAGGAAATTCCTAAATTATTTGCTCTAAGCAACACAGTCTGTCGAGCAATTAAAAGTTGAAAGCAAGAATCGTTCCGTACGACAACTGCAGACATTTTGTTCGTGGTGCATTCTTTTGAATAATTTCATGAATGTATTTAGAGTTACGTATAAAAAGTTTAAGAAAAGCTTAGACGTCGATAGCAAAATTATCAAATTAGACTAGTGGTATATGGTGGGGCTGGCTGTCACGAGGTCTCGAATTTGAATCCTAGGTCGGAAAAAGGTTTGATTCTAAAATTGTGACCGGTACGTTGGCTCGCCCCCTATTATTGGGGTCAAGCATCATCGGTGAGATGTGATACACAAAACATTTTTGCCGCCCATTTTGAGATTATACGCATGACAGTTTTTTTTTTATTATAAAAGCGGTTGGAGTGCCGTGTAAGAAATTTTGAAATTCCTTTCTTATTAGGTAAAGTACCTTAAAAATACCAACAGCCTACATTACAAATTATTCTTGTGTAGTAGATTTCTTCAGAAAAACTAAATAAAAATGAAATTACAACCAGGCCCATGGGTCATACAATAATTTGTTGTGTGTGGTAATCAAACCCGCTTTGATCCAGTGAGCCGAGTGGTCTACGTAAGTCTACGTAACCTTTAGACCAAATCGCCTTCATAAATTTTCTACGATATTTTCTCATATCTCGTATAGCGTTAACATTGACATGTCCAGGCAAGTCGACAGATATTGCTTATAGGTTTAGTGGCAGATCCAAATATGACGTGTAATTTTAAAGTACTGAAATCATTCGCATTATTTATACACTGCAAAATTTATACATATTTAAACTGTTCCTACCCGCTTAATTATCTAATCATTTTAGTTCCTAATAGTATCCTCAACGCTTTTATATGGTAGCGAGAGCTGGGTATGTAAGAAGGAGAAGGAAAGTAGGATAAATGCGGTAGAAATGCGAGCTCTACGGAAGATGTGCAGAGTCAAGCTGACCGACCGTATTCGCAACAACGTAGTAAGAAAGCGAGTAGGTTTGAAAGGTAGTATCGGTGTAAAGATGAGAAAGGGCATGCTCCGTTGGTTCGGGCATATAGAAAGAATGCCAGATATACAATGTGAAAGTGGAAGGATGCAGGTACAGGGGAAGACCTAGACTATCTTACCACGACCAAATAAACCGAGTCTTATCTGAACGAAAAGTCAAGAGTCTCCGTAACCGGCGAGCGTGTATGATACAAACTATGAGAGTCGAGGAAGCCAGAGAGGTATGTAAGCAAAGAACCTGTTGGAACTCTGTACTCTCTGCCTACCCAGCAAGGGATCTGGCTTGATGATATAGATAGATAGATATATAGTTCCTAATTTTACCAACTTCTGTCTGTGTTTCTGTTGATTTGTGAGTGCTGTACATGCCTGTTACAGGTATACATATAAAATCTGTATTATTATGTTATATATACCTCATACAATGTTGTATATGGATACTGTTGGCTTGGCTCTGAATAAATAAATAAAGTATCCGGTATGAAATAAGGTCACAAGAAGTAAATTAGCACATTTATAAAATTGGCTTAAGCTATTATGGCGTTGACAAAGACCGGTAATTTAGGTTAGGTCCAAACTTGTTTGTGAATAAATATTCCTTAACTAACTAGTTCTTGCGGCGGAAGAGAGAGGAACCTGTTGGAACTCTGTATTATCTGTAAACAGGGGGCGAGTCTGTTGTCAATATGCGGGGCATGATGCCGAACTCAGTGGACCAAGCGGCTTAAGCTCTTAACCACTGCGCCAAATCGTCCGTACAAAGTTTTATATAATTCCCTTTATTATTATCTTATCATAATATTCCTAAGAAAACCAGCGCTACCTGGAGGTAACAATAACGATCGCACTCATTAATTACCCAGCAAGACTTAAAATAACAATATACAACATAACAATCCACTTTTCAGTGAAAAACGTTTGGTTCACAGCTTAAGACAGCTGCTTTAATAAAAAGCTGTATAGCTGAATTTGATACGTGCAGCGGAAATTCGCAATATGGATGATATATAACAGCTCTTTATGCGTCTTATTTAAGATAGCTTACGGTTGATAGACATGCTACACACGTGTCCTAACTACTTGGTTTCACTATACTAACTTATATCAAGTACGCACATCTAATAAAAAAAAATAACATCTCCAAACTGCTCTTACTGCGGATTTATCGAGGACGTGCAACATATTTTGATGGAGTATGTTCGGAAGTCGGTCCTTAGACAATCCCTTTTCAAATTAAATACTATTTCAAATGTTGGATAATGTAACAGTATTCTATCTAGACCGTCTACTGCTGAAGCTAAATCTTTATATAAATTGGTAGGCTAAGTTGTTATATTTAGTAAAAATATTTCTGTATTGAAATTTATAAGGCGATGTGGTCGCTAAGCGACAAAGCCTTTCAAATAAAAAAAACATGGAAACATAGGGAAAAACAGTAATATAAACAGAATGTTAGGCACATATGTATGGTTTGATGGCGTTACTAACGTAACTAGTGTATCCGTGAACATCAAGCAATATGTGCTGCAATTGAGTAACGATTTAACTATAACAGTTGTCGCCAGTAAACCTACATTTACCCTGACTATAAATATGTGTTGCATTTAGTAAATCATAATTTTTCTGGACAAAAGTCTTCAAAGACTGAAAGCGATAAATGAAGGTGTACAAATGGGTGACTTAGTGGTAAACCATCTACTTTATGCAGATGACGCGGTTTTAATAGCGCCAACAGCCACTAATCTGCAAACACTAGTCACAGTTATGAAAGACGACTGCATGATCAATGGCTTACACTTGAATGTGAAGAAAACCAAGATTATGGTTTTTGAAAGGGAAGAAACCAGAACGAATGTAAGGATTGTGGTTGGTAACGATGTGCTGGAGCAAGTGAATGAGTTTGTATATCTTGGATGCGCCTTCAGTAAGGATGGGAAATACACCGCTGACATAGAGAGAAGAGTGAGTGCAGGGAACAGAGTGAATGGTGCGATGGGAAAGCTACTCGGGAGCCGGCACTTAAGCCATAAGGCGCAGCTGGCCATACATAACGGAGTTCTTGTCCCAACGCTGTTATATGGTAGCGAGAGCTGGGTATGTAAGAAGGAGAATGAAAGTAGGATAAATGCGGTAGAAATGCGAGCTCTGCGGAAGATGTGCGGAGTGAAGCTGACCGACCGCATTAGCAACAGCATAGTAAGACAGCGAGTAGGTATGAAAGATAGTATCGGTGTAAAGATGAGAAAGGGCATGCTCCGTTGGTTCGGGCATATAGAAAGAATGCCAGAGGAAAGAATGACAAAACAGATATACAATGTGAAAGTGGAAGGATGCAGGTACCGGGGAAGACCTAGACTATCTTACCACGACCAAATAAACCGAGTCTTATCTGATGGAAAAGTCAAGAGTCTCCGTAACCGGCGAGCGTGTATGAGACGAACTATGAGAGTCGAGGAAGCCAGAGAGGTATGTAAGGAAAGAACCTGTTGGAACTCTGTACTCTCTGCCTACCCCGCAAGGGATCTGGCGTGAGGTTATAGAAAGATAGATAGATAGATAATTTTTCTGCGGAAAAAGATGGAGGTTGGGATTGTTGCGTCTTAATAACAAAACGGTAGCAGAATTTATCTTGGCATAAAGGGCGATAACCTTTTCTTTTTGCTGGGCCGTAATTGTATTAAAAGAAAGAAAGAAAAATGTTTATTCAGTGACAAAAAATACACGGCAAATAATATAAAATAGAAAATTAAATGTGGCACTGAAATAATACCGTGACAACTTAAGTGCCACGACGCTGATCTTCCGTGTATACCAGTTCAAATTGAGAGCATAACTGCGCGCTATAACAATACAAAAAGTTTATCATTGTAATGGCAGATGTAGTTGTTGAATACTAAAGTAGAAAATAAAGTATGTAAAGAATAATTAATAAAAACTGTGTTGACTGAGAACTGTGAGACCTTACCGGTGATCTAGGTAAGTTACTAGTTCTTGTGGAGAAAGTGAGCGAGGAACCTGTCGGAACCCTGTATTCTCTGCTTGGAACACAGACAGGTATAACTACAGTTCTAATGACACGATTACAATTGTATACAATTAAATTAAAACAAAATACGTAAATTGTCCTAAGGGGGGGACCTTTCTTATTGGTCCTTCCTTTTCGTCGACAATAATAAATATAACAAAATAGATTTAAGTCGATATGAAGAAGATA
Organism: Phalera bucephala; assembly: GCA_905147815.2. Classification (NCBI taxonomy): domain Eukaryota; kingdom Metazoa; phylum Arthropoda; class Insecta; order Lepidoptera; family Notodontidae; genus Phalera; species Phalera bucephala. The sequence goes on along the minus strand of LR990614.1, from coordinate 34,448,334 downwards.
ATAATTGGGTACACGGCTTGGAGAAAAACAGCAATTGAGTTAATTGTTGGTGCAAAAGATGTGCTTATAAATTAATTTTAAATTACGCAACTAAGTATCTGCGTTATTCTGTGGTAACTTTTTCGCGATGCTGGAAGTAACATATACTTGTAAGTTTTAATTAGAAAGTACAGGACGTGACCGAAATGAACTGTTGGGTGTGTAGTAAAGGAAACAACATGAAATCTTTTGAGAGTATGGAGTTAGAACGTGAAATATACGCCAAAGTATATTAATTACATACAAAAAGTCTAATGGAAGTTCCCAAAGGAGCGTCATTTTAACGTATTTATTTAACAGATATTACGGAAGTACAACTGTACTGTACTGCGCAACATCTTCTTATCCAAAATACCTCAGTGCCTAAAGACTAAAGTTTTTATTCAATGTGTGTTACCAGTGATGATATATGGATCAGAGACGTGGTCTCTTACTATAGGTCTCATAAAAAAGCTCAGAGTTGCTACGCGAGCTATGGAGAGAGCTATGCTCGGCGTTTCTCTACGTGATCGAATCAGGAATGAGGAGATGCGTAGAAGAACCATGGTCACCGACATAGTCCTTAAGATTAGCAAGCTGAAGTGGCAATGGGCGGGCCACATAGCGCGAAGATCGGACGGGCGTTGGGGCAGAAAGCTTCTAGAGTGGAGACCACGTATTGGCAAGCGCAGCGTGGAACGACCACCTGCCAGATGGACCGACGATCTTGTGAAAATCGCAGGAAGTCGTTGGATGCAGGTGGCATCGAACCGGTTACGCTGGAAAGCGATTGGGGAGGCCTATGTTCAGCAGTGGACAAGTATAGGCTGAGATGATGATGATGACGGTAGCACAGTATGGATTATACCTTGTGAGTGGAATTTGCCTTGGCCTGATCGAGAGCTTTTAATTCTTAATTTACTTTGTTCATATGTCTGTGTCTGTTTTTCCGGTTGAAATTTATGATCAAACTCTTTTAAAAATCCGATTGATCTAAAAAGACAATGTTGTGCCTTCATACACAATTTGTCCCAGAACCAACAGCAATGAAAAATGCTTGTATGATGTCAAGTCACCTTTAAATTATCCTCACGCATTTATTGTTAAACGGACAAGCGGCGTAATTGCATTATTGCAAAAAAGTGTTATATTTTGAGGTTATAATTTAGTAGGCAACAATAGATCTATTAAAATCATTATATAAAAATATATTAACAATAACCAAATCGATTATGGTTGCATGTAACCGATTGAATAGAACCAATTGATAGGGTTTATATCTCAAACCGTAATTCAATAACAACGTTAACATTCGGAAAGGATGTCAGCGACTTCGATTTAAGTACTAACAGTACTCTGAAATATTCGTTTCTGAAAGCAATTTGTCCGTTAGGCACGGATATTTAAAACTACTAGAATTGCACTTACTCCGTTGGCTCAGCGACTTAAAGCGAGTCTTGACTTTCAAAACGAGATTCCGCCACTTCTCACGGTTCTGCGCGATTCCCTGCCAGTCTTCGGCTTGGAGCTCACGCAGATCCACCTCAACCATGCCCTTCCAGCGATACCTGGAACGACCAACCGGTGGGCGGCTGATTGGTCGGCCCAGATAGGCCTATCTTCTTTACATTACGGTCTTCTCCCATTCTTTGAATGTGGACAAGCCATTGGAGTCTGCACGCTTTGGTCTCTGCTATGATATTAGGGCCAGCCATGAGTTCTTCGATTTCGGGGTTATTGTTATTATTACTAGAATAAAATATGTAAATAATTGTGGTATGTCACATTTTTGTTGGTTCTGGTGGTGAATGATGGTGGTTGTTATTTGAAGACCCGCGACTATTAGACACAGTGGACGGAGCGGGTTAAGCTCTCAACCACTGCGCTAAATCGTCAGTCAAAATTTGTCAATTAATGGAAGTGTGGGTCTATGGTTTGCAAAATAAAACAAAAATCATTCACCTTCTTCTTAGATTTACGCGAATATAGCACATGATATAAAACAATTTTTCTGATTTCATTGTGGTTTATTTTTGATTTTTTAGTTCCCGACGTTTCAAGTGCTTTGTAGTACCCATGGTTACGGGAAGGACCGAGTAATCAGTCCTTTCTAAGTAGTTAGTCAGTCCAGTAAACCGCGATAAAATCCGTAATTAATTTTATTTCATCAGTCACACTATCCATATTTAAAAAGTTATGCATGTAAAGACACACTGAAAGTAAGAAGCCATATAGTCCAAAACGTGTAGGGGCGATCGCTGTCGAGCTCATTTTCCGGTATTTACTGCAGCCGACACGCCTGGCTAAGGAAATGAGCTTCGCTAACGATACGCCGACTAACATCCAGTTAGCGATGAAATAGCTTTTAGGAAACAGTATGTAAAGCTACTTGGATACAATTAATTGTTCTGTAAAACATTTCTACTTAACCTTTTCTATTTTCGAGTATATCTTAGGAGTACACATTTTGATTTTTGGTATCTATAAAATAAGGATGAGGTCCGACCTAAGATTTAAACCATGAGGGCCTAGACAAGATGCAAGCGTTTTGTTTCTATTCTCTTGCTGCAATCGATAGCGCAATGTTTTGACCACGTGACTTTTCGTTGCAAAATTTCATTCCCATACATTTTTTCGCTTTATATTAGCGTTAACGACTGTAGATTGTCAACTTGGCTATAGGCGTAGAACCTCGTGATCACCAAGCGATGCGACTAGACCACTAGACCAACGAGGTAACAACTAGGTCGGATAAATGTAGTTTTTCTAACGAGAAAACTTCCCGGTATGAGTCCGGAGTCTGGAATTGTGCCCGGTATATGGCAATAGGCTCGGCCCCTATTACATGGGACCTAACATCGTCGGCGAAACGCGGGTTTACTCAGTACACCTCTGCCACCCCCGCTTGGGGAATATAGGCGTGACGGAGTAAGGAAGAGGATTTCAATTAAAATCAGAAATCAAAATCACAAGCCACTTGTTTGTTATCTGTAACTAAAGCTAGTAACATTTAGATAATGGCTTGGTTTAATGGTTAAGAGATTGAGTCGGTCCGATCATTGGATTGAAGAGGCACGGGTTCGGACCCGCAAATATTTGTTACGGTCTGAGTGTTCGTGTATAAATTGCATGTTTGGAAACACATTCACGACACAGGAATATTTTTTAGAGAGGAGCTACATTTTTTTAAATCAAATGTTTAAATTTAAAAGATTTTTAATAAAGGCTCCTTTTCTATTGGTTAAGGTACAGTCAGCGACATAATTCACTGGACATCATCAATCACACATGTTGGCATTTTTTTTTAATTTATTTAAATCAACGTAATTATTAAAATTGAAGTACAACAAATTAAAATTATTAATGGTAAATTTTATAATTTACACCGTTACGCCTATATTCCCCAACCGGGGGAGGCAGAGGTGTACTGAGTACACCCACTTTTCACCAACGATGATAGGTCCCATGTAATAGGAGACGAACCTATTGCCATATACCGTGTACAATTTCAGACTCCAGACTCATACTGGGAAGTTTTCGTTAGAAAAACTTCATTTGTCCGACCTAGACTTTGAACCCAGGACCTCGTGATCACCAAGCGATGCGCTTTGCCACTAGACGAACGAGGCAGTCAATAATTTAGATCGAACAAAATAATACATTTTCTGCAATATAAAAGTGTATGTCCCTGACCGTGTATTTGATTAACTCGATGAACTAAACTCTATCTTAATAAAGATATCGCTTTTTTAAAATAATAATCAAGATGTGAGTACATAAATGTTCATTCGAAAATCACCGCGCTTTAAAAGGTAAAATTATGTGACATAAAAATATAAAAGGGAACATTTTGATCAAGGTATCAATTTGGTATTAGCGCTTATTCTATTTGCTCGGAAGCGTTCAGTCTGCAGGTAATCAGGGAACGTGAAAAATTCAATTTATACGAGTGCCTATAACACAGATCTCGGTCTCATGTAGATGTGCTTACCACTACCTTTTTAACAGTATTATTTCGATCTTATTTTGCAATCCTAAATAGACAGTGCCAAAAATTAAATGAATAGCAATGATTAAGGGTATGGCCAAACCAACCCCTTCAGCCGCGGCCGCACTGGCGTGCACGGTGGCGATGACCTCTTGCAGTAATATTTGTATGGAAATATTCATACCAACGCGTCCTGCATTCTGCACGCGCTGTCTGGGCGGCGGCTGCACGCGTAATCATAGGGAGATACTAATTGCCACCGTGATCGCCGCCGGGGACGCTACTGCGGCCGCGACAGAACGTGTTTTCTAGCCGTACCTTATGAGCTTAAGCCACTCTACCCACTGGATCAAGTAGTCGCGAGTTCGATTGCCGCACGGAACAAACCTTTGTGCGACTCACATATATTTGTTTCGGTCTTGATGTTTGTATATGTGAATTTCATATTTATAAACGCACCTACGATACGGGAATAAGATGTAGCGTGGGGCTAAGTTTTTAAAAAAAAAATATATCTATTTCTCATGGAGAAGTAAGATTACTATAAGTCATAGTAGGTACAATGTAATGTTCTAAATACCTGCACTATTAAATATAGAGGTTAATATGACAGTCCTGTGACACAGACTACATTTTTATCTCTCTTGACTGTACGCGCTCTGTTTATAAAGCAAGTCTATAGAAAATTAGGTTGTACTAAAGTGCTTACATTTAGTGTTCATGACTGTACAACAATCTATTTCGTGATCCCGTGATTTTTCTGCAAGCCATTCCGCTTACTGACAGTTGAGTAAACGTACTCGGTAGTAATCGCGAGATCGCCGCAAGGGAAAATCTTAAAGTGACCCTTCTTTCGGTCTACGTGTCAGTGAATTTAATATCGTAAATACGCCCATGATACAGTAATAATTCCTAGCATGAAGCCACGTATTTAAGATTTAAAAAACTTTACCCACTTTTTTAAATCCTAAATGGTGGGTCCAGTAGTCAAGGTAAACACCGAATCACCAGCGAAGTGTATCGAAAAATTTGAGCTCGGTGTATCGCTCGTGCTGCAACCCGAGTGTCTTGCATTGATCCCGCCGATACTCTTATTGACACGCTAAATGGAGATTAGTCTATTTTTGTTTTTAATTTAGATATAAGATAGTTTAAATTATTTCGTTAATATAGTAACGCGTAGTGCTACTAACGGTCACTAAGTTCTGTGCTCAATTCGCAGGTACACATAGTTTTCTACGTCTGTTAATGTTTTTTATAGAAAAATTCTCAATCACAGTCCGGAATCTGGAATCGTGCCCTGTGTATAATAGAAATAAGCTCGAACCCTATCACATTGGGACTCAAAATCGTCGGTGAAAAGCTGATGTACACAGTACACCTCTGTCACTTTGCTACCTGATACACTTTTTTTTTAAAACACATTTTTATTTAAATCGATAATAGTGACTCTATCCAGTAGTCTTATGTCAAGGTGAACACAGAATCACCGGCATCGTGTATCGACACATTTGAGCAATTCAAACGGCGTGGCTCGGTGTATCGTTCGTGTTGCAGCGCAGGAGTGTCTTGCATTGATCCCGTCAATACCATTATTGACACGTACGGTAAACGGAGATACGTTTTTATTCGTTATAGTTTTTAGTTTTCCGTAACGGGCGAGCATGTATGAGAGGAACCATGAGAGTGAAGGATACTAGAAGAGGTTTGTAAGGATAGCACTTGTTGGAAGTCTGTACTTTCAACGTACTTCGCAAGGGTTCTGGAGTGATTATATAGATATATATCATTTTAAAGTTAGATATTAAAGTAGTTTAGACTGACTCGTTGTTCTAGTGGCAAGTAGTGGGGCTGGTGATCACAAGGTCCTGGGTTTGTTTCGTAGATTAATCAATTAAACAATGGTTTCGTAGATTCGACGACGATTTAGCGCAGTGGTTAAGAGCTTAAGCCGCTCTGCCCACTGCGTCTAATAGTCGCGGGTTCGAGTCCCGCACGGGACAAATCTTTGTGTACACAAATACCCAGACCGGCACAAATAATCGTGGATCACAATTATTTGTGCCGGTCTGGGTATTTGTGTATGTGAATTTTCATGTTTGTAAACGCACCCACGACACAGGATTCAATCATAGTGTGGGGATCCGTTTTTAAAAAAAAAAAAAAAACACGCCCACGAACATTTAGGGACTTAACATCGTTGGCCAAAAGTGGGTGGGCACAGTACACCTTAGCCCCATTTATTTATTTATTTTTTGATTGTCGAGATTGGGTGCTTACACCCGTATCTATAAAAATTTCTAATTAATTACTTTTACTTAAGTATTTACTTAGTACATTATTCTATACTTGAGAAACTGCCGAAACTAAGATCTGTCAAAAGATAAGGTTTAGCCATATAGCCGACGGAGCGCGACGGGAGCGCGACGGGAGCGCGACGGTTGCGCGGCTTGGGGAGTTGTAATGTACTGAAATGTACGAGAGACGCCACACAGCACTGCTCTGCTCGGCGCGATGGCAAAAGTCACGACCGAGCGTAGCCGAGCGCTTCCGTCGCATTTGTGTCCCGTTTTGTCGGCTATTTGAACAAAAACCTTTAGTTTTCATTTGTTTTTGACACAATTCTTAACACATGACAAAACTCGGCTAAGTAATTTCTTGCGACTAAGTAATTTATTGTCTATAAATACGGGTATGAGTCTAGTGGCGCATAGACCAGCTGACAATTTCGAGGCACGGGGTCCGAATCCTAAGTCGTACACGTATGGTTGTGCTATCAAAAAGTCTGGATTTGTTTTGATCAAAGTGTATTAAGTAGTTAGTTCCATTATGTGTAATACAAAGCTTGCCTCTAAAATCTTGAAGGTGTTTACCAACGATTAACTTAGAGTGTCATTCTGGTGTTAACCAGAAGAAATTTGATGTCGTTTTATTTTCTTTGAGTTGTATTTTGAAGGCGAAGTGACAATACACGCGGTATTTATTTAGTTAACCAGCCATTTTTGTAAAAATCGACTTATTATTAATATACACCCATTATCGTCCCACTATTGGGCTAAAGCCTTAGGTCCACTGCTTCCAGTCCAGTTCCAATCAATCCAGTTCGGTTGTTACCAAGGCTTGCGTATATTCCCGCGTTCAGAAATCACTGAAAATCTGTCGTTATTATTTGGCCCTTACTTGTTCGTTCAAGACGTTCACTACCTACAGCTAAATTATATGTGATTTTGAGAAATGTATCCTTTCATTATAAATCGTTTTTCTCATCTGTACCTATTCCATATTTCATTGGCCGAAGCAAAATGATAAACAGGAATGAATCATAAAAAATATTAGGCCGGCCAAACAGTCAGGAATTCCTATTATAAAAAACCGAACGCGCCCTTGAGAGTTATCACAACTTCTTAAGCAGTATTATTTTAATCTTACTTTGCTGTGCGAAAGAGACAGCGCTATGAACTACGTATATCCACGTAATAGGTAAAGTTTTGCGATCACGAGGTCCTGGGTTCAAATCCTAGGTCGGAAAATAGTAGTATTAGTCTGGAGTCTGGAATTGTGCCCGGTATATAGTAATAGGCTCGCCCCCTATTACACCTGACCTAACATCGTCGGCGAAAAGTGGGTGTACACAGTACACCTCTGCCACCCTCGCTTGGGGATATAGGTGTGACGTTGTGACTAGGTAAAGGTCTTGCAGTAATGAATCAAATTCACACAACAAAAGCACGTATATCCACACACATTTTCCGTTTGTCAAAATTATCCTGTTAGTGATAAAGGACAATCCATCTTCCACATGAACACGGCGTTGTTGTGTTGAATGCTTCTAGAGACCCAATTCTACGAACTAAAATCCGCAAAAATCGAAACCTAACCGTTGCCGAACTATGGCGTTTCGGATTCTATTAAATTCACAACAATCTCAAGTCAACCATGGTTAGGTGTAGTTGATGATTGATTTGATGGACGGCTTGGTTAAGGGCGGACGGGACGGGAGTTAAGGGCTGCTTCTGGGTCACGGTCGCAAGGGGCAGGGGTCTTGAGCTTCCTTCACGAGCGACTCCGAGGAGGACGGCAGCGTGGTGTGGCCCACGTCGCCGTGAGCACCGCGTCGGTGCGGGGTGAGAGAGTATCATCAAGTGTCCGCACGATGGCCGGCTCTTCAGAGCCCAGCACAAGAGAGGCACCAGTCCGTTCCATACGGAGATCCCAGAGTCCCTCCAAAGTGCTGATGTCGGCCACCCTGCGGGTTTAATCGGTAGGAATCTGCACGCCCCGCGAGCTTCTCCCGAGGCTCGCCGAAGTCCTATGCAGGATTTTCCCCAGGAAAAAAACGGGGTTATGGTCTAAATAAGCTTCGCCCACTGGATCGAATAGTCGCGAGTTGGATCTCCGCAGGGGCCAAAACTTTGTGTTACCCAAAAATAGTTGTTTTGATCGGGTGACGACACAGAAAAAATTCTAGTGTGGGGTTCTGTTTTGAAAGATATCTATACTAATAAATCAAATTAAAATGTCTGTTTGTAATGTCAAAATAACAGCTTTTTACTAAATGCATATGGAAGATATAGAAGATGGATTATAACAAAAACACAATTTTTAAACATTTTGTCTGTCTGTTTATTCCGGCTAATCTCCAAAATAGCTAGACCGGTTTTGACGAGACTTTCACTGGTAGACAGCTGATGTTATGGGGAGTAACTTAGGCTACTTTTATTTTGAGAAAATCACGCGGGTGGAGTCGCAGGGTACAGCTAGTTATTTATAACAAAAGAATAATCATGTTTTAATGGAACTTTATAAAAATGCCGACGAAGTTGGCACAGTGAAAACTTCACACAGTCACGATTAGTCTTATCATAACCACTAAGTTTGCGCTACTGCAGTATAAGATTTATTAATAAATTAACTTTTATTATTCCCATGCTGGTCGGAGATCTTCTCTAATAAATTGATATAAGAAAGAACAGGCCATTCTCTCGTACTTAGAGCAAAGAGTAACTGTAGTATGTTTGTGAATTTCGCCGAATGGTCTTTTGTGTTATGAATAAATAATTATTGTTATCGAACCGTTAACGTAATTGTATTACAACATTTAACCATTGCTAGAATTGACCCCTGGGTGCTGCATGTTGGTTATTTCTCACATAGTACCCGCAAAATGGACTGGAAAAATGAGCTATGTTCTGAAAGACTAGAGAGTGAATGGTTCTATTATTAACCGACGTAAAAAATCCATCTACCCCAAAAATATTTTTATTGCTCTATTAGTTTATAGTATATAAGCTATGGCGGAGTCCTAGATTTGGATCCTAGGCCACCAAAATCACTATCTGTGATTTTTATCTTGTAACAGTAAATTTCATAGAAAGAGTTAAGCGGAAAGTGCTGAGCGAGTAAAAATAGTTAAAAATGGACTCGCCCGCTTGAGCAAATGGAGCGGACTCCGTATGGACTCCGATTTATTTGCTACAGTAAATTTCATAGAGGTGCTTCCACCGGCAAAGAGGTAAGCGGAACGGACCAAACGAGTAAAAATAGGTTAGAACGATTTCGCTGCGACACGGTCTCGCCGACGAGTCTGTAACGGTTTCCGCTGCACCCAACGCGGTTTTAAGGAATGCTGATTACGAATATGGCGTAAATTTGTAGATCCAAAATGGCGGACGCGACTTTTGCAGTAAAATGATTATGGGTGTCACTTTTGGCGTTTTTCGGGGATGCAAACAGCATCAGTTAAGTATATGTCGGTACGGTTGAAATTCAATTGTATCTACTTTTTTTTACTACTTCCTTGGTTTGGTGATAGTGTGGCTTATGGTTACGAGGTCCGAGATTCGAATGCTAGGTGGGATGGATCGTTTTTTAATCAAAAACGTAGCTCCACTCTAGGAATCATTCCTATGTCGTGAGTACGTTTACGAACATGAAATTGACATGCACAAACATCCAGACCGAAACAAACATTTGTGATCGAACCTAGGACTACTCAATACAGTGGCTAGAGCGGCTTAAACTCTTAACTATTGGACCAAGCTGTCTGTGTTATTTTTGGTTTTCAGTCAGTTTTTTATGGAAGAATTTTCAGTAGCCATTCGGTGTCCGAAATTGTGCCCCATATAATGATTTGTCTCTTAATATTGGGACCAGAGAGCTTAGCACCAAGAGGTTGGTATTAGAGTGACGCTAACGAGTAAGTGTGCTGATCCGTTCATGTTTATTCAATAAATTTAAAGTCTGAAAAGGATGGCACGTCAACTCGATATCGTTATGATAAAGTTAATCTGTTTATGCTGAGCCCTTTGAACAAGGCAATTGAAACAGAAAATCATTATTAAATAAAATATATGTGAAAGAATGTCGGAAGAAAGAATGAAAAAACAGATATACAATGCGAAAGTGGAAGGATGTAGGTACCAGGGAAGACCTACACTATCTTACCATGGCCAAATAGACCGTGGGCAGACCGTCTGAAGGGCAAGTCAAGAGTACCCATAACCGGCGAACGTGTATGAGACGAACTATGAGAGTGGAGGAATCCAGAGAGGTCTGTAAGAAAAGAACCTGTTCGAACTCTGTACTCTCTCCCTACTCCACAAGCGAACTGGGGTGATGATAACTATATGTAAAAGGTTATTGATAGATATTTTCATAGCAATAAAAAATTAAAGAAATAATAAAAACTGGTGGCAAAGCGCTCCGCTTGGTGATCACGAGGTCCTGGGTTTAAACCCTAGGTCGGACAAATGAAGTTTTTCTAACGAAAAAAATTCCCAGTATGAGCACGGAGTCTGGAATTGTGCCCGGTATATGGCAATAGGCTCGCCCCCTATTATAAGGGACGTAACATCGTCGGTTAAACGTGGGTGTACTCCGTACACCTCTGCCACCCCCGCTTGGGGAATATAGGCGTGACGGTGTTATAAAATCAGTACGTTATATTCTTTTCTTTCCAAAATCCTATCTAAGATGTACTTATGCTTTAGTTCCATTAGTCACGTGACAACCCTTATTGTGTTGTTAACAAGACGAATCGTACATTGTCACCCCTGGACCTTAGAAAACCTTTTCATTACGTCTGCGGGGCACTGACGCGTTTGACCTTCACGGGGTGGGCAGCGACCCAGGTGAGGCATTCACGTTATTATTAAACGTGCTTCGGGTTTTTCAACTATCATAAGTTGATAGATAACACTTTATTGTTCCACCAGAGGTACAAAAAGTATATACAAGTGTACAATAAACGCAAGACCTCAGACAGCCCATTACAGAATTGCTTCATAAATTCAAAACAAAATCCAATACCAAATTAAGGCTTTTACCCTTTTTTTAGAACTTCTATCTATCTATCTATCTATAACCTCACGCCAGATCCCTTGCGGGGTAGGCAGAGAGTACAGAGTTCCAACAGGTTCTTTCCTTACATACCTCTCTGGCTTCCTCGACTCTCATAGTTCGTCTCATACACGCTCGCCGGTTACGGAGACTCTTGACTTTTCCATCAGATAAGACTCGGTTTATTTGGTCGTGGTAAGATAGTCTAGGTCTTCCCCGGTACCTGCATCCTTCCACTTTCACATTGTATATCTGTTTTGTCATTCTTTCCTCTGGCATTCTTTCTATATGCCCGAACCAACGGAGCATGCCCTTTCTCATCTTTACACCGATACTATCTTTCATACCTACTCGCTGTCTTACTATGCTGTTGCTAATGCGGTCGGTCAGCTTCACTCCGCACATCTTCCGCAGAGCTCGCATTTCTACCGTATTTATCCTACTTTCATTCTCCTTCTTACATACCCAGCTCTCGCTACCTGCTTTTTTAGAACTTCAATACCTTAATTAACAATGAAACTTGTACGTGTATGTGTGCGTTTTGAGAAATACGTTTTGGGGATGCATTTGAAATCTTGCTATGAATCAAGAATAAATTTAGTTTTTAAAGCGCACTGAACGAGTAATTTAATTATATAATTAAATAAAAAAAAAATGTAAGATACATTAAAAATTGTTGGAATCAATTCAATTACCGATTTAGAACAAACTACTTTCAGGTCGTGCGTTTATTATGTTACACATTGTATAAACACTCATGATTACAAATTGAACGGCCTTTTTAATAATACGAAGTAATCTCTTTCAGGCAACATTACGTTGATGTTGCTTGTGAGCACATAAATCCGCCAAATAGCCGACGGAGCGCGACGGGAGCGCGACCTAGGCGCGGCTTGGGGAGTTGCAATGTACTGAAATGTATGGGGCACGCCACACAGCGCTGCTCCGCTCAGCGCGCCAGAAATCGTCACAAGTAAACGCAGTCGAGCGCTTCCGTCGCGCTCCCATCGTGCTCCGTCGGCTATTTGACCAAACCTCAAATGTTGCGCCACATAGCCGACGCTGCGTGACGGGAGCGCGACGGTGGCGCGGCTTGGGAAGTGTGAATTAAATGTATGGGACACGCCACACAGTGCAGCCCCACTCGGCGCGACGGCCAACCGCACAAACGAACATAGCCGAGCGCTTCCGTCACGCTCTTCTTGCGCTCCGTCGACTTGACCAAACCTTTAAAGTGAAATAGCGTGCGATTTTGTTGGAACCCACTGTCGTCGGTTTGCCATGTACAGTTAAAATATACATACACTCATATATCGACGTGTCCGACGAACAAAGTTCTATAATCCAGTATTTATCATCATCATCTCAGCCTATACTTGTCCAGTGCTGAACATAGGCCTCCCCAATCGCTTTCCAGCGTAACCGGTCCGATGCCACCTGCATCCAACGTCTTCCTGCGATTTTCACAAGATCGTCGGTCCATCTGGCAGGCGGTCGTCCCACGCTGCGCTTGCCAATACGTGGTCTACACTCTAGAATCTTTCTGCCCCAACGCCCGTCCGATCTACGCGCTATGTGGCCCACCCATTGCCACTTCAGCTTGCTAATCTTAAGGGCTATGTCGGTGACCTTGATTCTTCTACGAATCTCCTCATTCCTGATTCGATCGCGTAGAGAAACGCCGAGCATAGCTCTATAGCTCTCTCTATAGCTCGCTGAGGAACTCTGAGCTTTTTTATGAGACCTATTGTAAGAAACCACGTCTCATCCATATATACACTGGTAACACACATTGACTAAAAACTCTTCTAGCGACTCCACCACGACCACAATGTCGTCAGCAAATCGAAGGTGAGTGATGTATTCCCCATTGATGTTGATGCCAAGTCCTTGCCATTCCAATAGCTTGAAGGCGTCCTCTAAGGTAATGATGTCTCCCTTGTATTTATATGTGGTATAAATAACCTTATCGACAGGTACGCAAGTTGGAAATGCCATTTATTTGGTTTGGCAATAGTATATTCTATGAGGCCGTTGATATATTTACATATTTGCTGTAAATATAATATGTGTGGCGAGCATGTATGAGACAAACTATGAGAGTAGAGGAAGCCAGAGAGGTATGTAAGGAAAGAACCTGTTGGAACTCTGTACTCTCTGCCTACCCCGCAAGGGATCTGGCGTGAGGTTATAGATAGATAGATATATTAAATTTTTTGATGAATTGTATTCATTATAAGTACATTTACAAGTTTTGAAAGACTATCAACTTTAGTCGCTGTATTTTGACGACATCACTCTTCAACGTCCCGCCATAAGTCCTACAAGGCATTCTTGATTTAGTCAACTAGGAAGCGCTTTGTTTATATTCTCTAGTCGCATCATGTGACTTATCGTCGTAAAATGACTTTTGTCGTAACCTGACTTTTGTAAAATGTATACAGACGTACAAGGCTTTTTTGGCCCGCGGCCAAAATGGGAACTTTGTGAACGACTCAAAAGTCAGTTGCCGAGTTGCAGTTTGCTATAAAATTTACCCAAATTCTGACCATGTGGACCCATCTGTTGCAATATCTCATTGGAAGTAGGAACATTTTATTAAATGTTAACCCTAATTGCAACAATGCCCCCTATCATATCTCATGTTCAGACCGGGACACAGGACCGCGGCCTTCCGCGGCAGTTTCAGATACGCTGCAACCCGGTGCTGGAACAACCTGCCTCCTCCTTTTCGTGCCCTAAAAACAGTGCGGCTGCTTAATTGTAAGTCACCTTCTTAATATGCAAAAAATAAGTACATAAAACTTACTTGTCGGGCTATGCACGCGATAGGCAAGGGGAGCCATTCGTCGATGCAGGGCGGCGTATCTCACATATAGGCACTTAATAACGACAAAAATATTTTAGTTATAGTATTCTATGTAAATCGGGTTGTACAGTCGTCTGGCATCTGAAATCGTTTGGACGACTGGTCGTCCAAACGATTTCAGATGCCACGATTTATCGATTTGCCACGTCGTACAACGTACGAAGCAAAATGGCGCATTTTGCTTGGGCACACCTTGGATTGACATTGATTGACAGCAAAACGAAATAGTGCTGCCAATTATCAAATAATAAAAAACACAAAAAAACTACAAAATGTCCACAGACAACAAATATATATTTTTGAAAAGATTTTTGGAAAGATTAGGTTTCCACGGGGTAAAATTTAATTTTAGTTGTTAACCCCTCATTTGCTCGAGCGCTTTTTATATATATGCCTCAGTAGTTTTAGGCTTTAATACACATATCTGAAAGAGACCACCCGTGATGTTACCGAAGTATGGCGCTGCCGGAAGATCAGCGCTGCAGCATAATACAGCTGCGGCATTAGCTGAGGCAGGGACCAATTTTGGGTCTCACACAATCAATGCTTTGCATTTCTACTTTTTTATTGTCATGTTAATTGCATTTGTTACTGATTTCGTTCTTTTGTGTTTAGTTGTGTGAGCACAAATAAATTATTTTTCTTTCTTCTTTCTTTCTATTAATATCACCCATCGGCCAATAGATCTTTGTCGCACTATACTTTACTTTTTCTTTAAGCGTTAACTGTGGAAAATCCACCTAGCTACAGGCACTAAAGTTACTTAAGGGTCCTTGGTAGAAGGATGTTGTCCAAAGACAAATCCGCTTAAACCGATTAGCAGTTTCATGAAAACTCCAATCCCTTAACTCCGCCAATAACGTAATTATCATCACTGATTTAATTATCAGGAGCCAAAGGTAGCCCTTGAAATATTTCCGATAATTTCATTTCAGTTTAAATTTACATCATAAATTTTGGATGGGTCTTCATTTTAAGATTGAGGAGTAGATTCAGAACTATTTTAAATCAATATCTAAAAAGCTTTATATAAGTAAATAAATATTATATTTCAAATAACGATATCTTAATCATTACTTGACAGACGTGTCCCTGATGAGGCGTAGATCCGTAGATCCCGCTATTCGTCATCAAAAGAGTGTTCACGCCGCCTTCGCGATCAACCCTTTTACATGAAACCTATGGAATGGATGGAAGCCCGACAAAGCAATTAGCAAGGAGGCACCGACTACCCTTCTTTCCCTTCTTTCTTTGCCCGGTAGGAGGTTCACATACGCAAACAGCTAGTAAACTGAAATGTTTGTGGGTCTTTGCCGCAATGGATTGAACCCGTGGCTACTCGATTCATTCTACCAGGCTCCCCTGAAAGGATTCCTAAGCGGATTCCTTTAGAATTTGTAGAACTCATGAATCCAGACGGGGAAAACTTTTTCAAAGTGTCTTGGGTTTTGATGGCTTCGTTGAAGAGGTCGTTTTTAACCATATTGCAACCATCTTGTACGATGTTTTATCATGATGTTTGCTAAATAAAGCGCATCATTGGTGCAAACTATTTGGGAGATGTAGCGCAAAATGAGGGCATCTTACATTTAGCAACCTTTGCGCGTGGTTTAATTGAAAAGAGTAAGAGTAAGTGTCAGTGTTATCAAACTTTTATCTATAATAATATAATAATAATATCAGCCTATACTGCCCACTGCTGGGCAAAGGCCTTCTCTCACAAATCGAGGTGAGAGAGATTCACGCAGACCAAGTGCGGATTGGTGGAGGCAGGTTTGGGGCCACCTGCTGTTGGAACTTATCAAGCCGCCTTTAAGGCTTCCAACTCGGCTTAACGACTATCACATTAAGTGGTAACCAAGACCAACGGCTTAACGTGCCTTCCGAAGCACGGAGACGCTCGAATACGAAAATGCCACAAACGGTCACCCAACTCAGGCCGACCGAGTCGAACGCTGCTTAACCTTGGTGATCGGTTAGAAGACCGCGGTCGCACAGCGCTACGAGCGCCTCAATTATCTATAGTGTTGTAAAAACGCTCGAGTCGGCGCTTAAAACGCTCGTGTCTTCTATGTATTTCAACGCCCGTGAGCGTCGACTCAGCGCTAAACGCTCGACTTCAGCGCTTATTTTCACTACACTATTTATCTATCGTTTATTTATTTATCGGCAGCAGCGTTCCTTTAACACTTCTACGACCAAAAACTGCGCTCGCCAACCCGCCTGCCAAGCGTGGCGAGTATGGCAAACCCCCCCCCCAATCAATAAGCGATTGGGGAGGCCTATGTTCAGCAGTGGACTAGTATAGGCTGAGATGATGATTTATCTATCTATCTTCATCATCACGCCACATCTCTTGCGTGGTAGGCAGAGAGTACAGAGTTCCAACAGGTTCTTTCCTTACATGCCTCTCTGACTTTCTCCACTCAAATAGTTCGTCTCATACACGCTCGCCGGTTACGGAGACTCTTGACTTGCCCTTCACATAAAACACGGTCTATTTGGTCATGGTAAGATAGTCATCCCCGGTACCTACATCCTTCCACATCGTATTACCATTTGCACTGGTATTCTGCTAAAATAATAAATGCGAACATTTAGATATTTAAGGGGGTTTGCTCAAATACGGTTAGGTGGCTGAATAGATTTGGCTTAAATATGGCAAAAAGGTAGATTATAACCTGTGATAGGGCATAACCTTCCAACTAGCATAAACGTAAGACGTACGTTTGTCTTCTTTAGGTATATATTCCTCTCGTGACGACATTTATAGTGAGAAAAACAAAACAAACACTTATCAAAAAATAGTCTATTCTACCCCCTAGAATAGCAATTCTCTCTTATCTCAATTTGTATGAGAAGACTTACATAGCAGTCGGACAGAGAGAGGCTACTTTTTATATATTTATTTCTCATAATAAATGTTATCACGTCGTTTTCTGAGTTTCCTACTGAGGCCTTACCCTTAGAGAATACGCTTATTTTCTTAAGGTATAGGATAGGTATAGCATAAAAGCAATAATAGCCTAGTGGTTGGACCGCTGGACTGCAAAGTCAGAGGTCTCCGGTTCAAACTCAGCCACGCACCTCTGTCTTTTCGAAGCCATGTGCGTGTTAAAAATTAACTATCACTTGCTTTAACGGTGAAGGAAAATATAATGAGGAAACCTGCCTAACAGTTTCTCGAAGGTGTGTAGTTCGCCAACCCGCAATGTGCCAACGTGGTGGACTATGGCCTAAAACCCTCTTAGTTTGAGAGGAGGCCCGTGCCCAACTGTGGGATAGTTTCTTAACAGGGTTATTATTATTATTATTTATAGGATAGACATACCTTAAGAAAATATGCGGATCTCAACCTCTTATGCCTTATCCCAAATCCCCACTCGCAATATATGAATAGGCACAATGAGAGCTACACCTATCCACTGGGAGGTATTGAAGCAACAATGCTTTTAGTGAAACAGTTCAGTAGCCTTAACATCTTTAGAAATGGCTTCAAATTACTGTTGCTAACTTTTTAGTTAACAATTTGTATAAATGTTTCTATTTACTTAAGTAGGTATGTGTAAGTGATTTATTGTAAGTACGAAGTGACTATTAATAGGCTACTTACTAATATAAAGTTAAACAGAAAGGGATATACTGCTATAGTAGTTAAGAAGGTGAACAAACCAATGACTTTCAACGATTTTTAGTATTTAAGAGCCACGCCGAATATTATAACAACAATTTCATGATATAGGTACCATAATATTGTATTCTTATCTGAAGGACTAGTCAAGAGTCTCCGTAACCGGCGAACGTGGATGAGAGTGGAGGAAACCAGAGAGGTATGTAAGGAAAGAACCTGTTGAACCTCTGTACTCTCTGCCTACCTCGCAAGGGATCTGGCGTGATGATATAAAATATTGTATATTATTCGATGCTGGTTGAATCAATATGGCAGCATTTCTTGCAAGCTTTTATGTAATTTGCAATGTTTGTTAGTTTGTGTAGGTTAAATCTTGTAATCTAAATTAGAACCAATTCCTCTTGTCCTACGGGGTTTAATTTAACATTTTGGTTCAGTTCCGATGCTATGAATTTTTATGGTAAGCGTGACCTCATTCTACTCCTAGGATTGGATCCAGAGGACATGTTCAACGTCTATCGGCCTTTTATGTTGCACCATTACATGTGGCTTAACTCTGCTGTTGCTATTTCAAATAAAATGTAGATCATTGACATTAAAGTTGTTGATTTTTGACAGATTTGGTAGTTCTATAAAATTCCTATAACTAAATGTCACTATATGTTTCCATAGCCATACTGGTACGCTGTTACAATATAATTTGTGTGGATATTCGTTACTCTATTATTATTGTGACGCTTTTTTTGACAACATTTTTTTTTGTGGCTTTTGCGTTTGCATTATGCCATTGTACAAAGTTTAAGAATATTCATTTCTAAATTCATTCAACTCCCCAATGAACTTGATGACAAAGATGATAATGAAATTGATGAAGTGCCCCACCCAGGATAGTAAAGTGATGGATACTTTACATACCAGTTGCGACGGCCGTTTTGAGGGAAATCGAAAAGGCACTTTTTATCACTTTGTTACAATTACCTTCACTCATGCACATATATGAATACATAATGGTTAATATTCCACCAACTTTACACATTATAATTCGAGATAACACAAGTTTTGGAAATTTAAACAAATTGACAACATCACTCTCGATTTCCCGCCAAAACTCTTTTGACAACTTAAATGCAAAATCGTCTTTTTCACACAATCAAATCATAATCACTTAATAATACTATTGATAGGGTAATAGAGTGCCAATTTTTGGCACAATATTAATGAAATGGTTATTGCAGTCTGTGTTAATGACAAATTACGTGAAAATAGCAGAGTTGAAGCCGTGGCTGCATAAAAGCTTGTTTAAAAATATATTTTTGTCCATCAAACCTCATTTATATAGCGCTTGTTTTCTTTCCATCGTTTACAATAGTACTTGCACCTGCCGGGGTCAGTTTCCTGGTAATGTTTCTTCATTTTCAGCAAGTGATTTCAGCAGAATTACATAACATTAACTTCTACAAAAGGGCCTCTACGTGTTGGACCCATGTCCCCATGCAAGCCTTTCAAAGGTCCGGGTAAAGCCCGTGAATCTCAGCGAGATACATATTAATATATAATAATAATATCATAAGTAATACTCTACCACGCGGACCCTGTGCGAATTGGTGGAGGCAGGTTTTGTTGCCACTGTTGTTGGAACTTATCAACCCGCCTATGGCTTTCAACTCGGCTTAACGACTATCACATTAATTGGTAGCCGGGACCAACGGCTTTACGTGCTTTCTAAAGCACGCAGACGCTCGAATATAAATTGCCACAAACGGTCACCCGTCTCAGGCTGACCAAGTCGAACGCTGCTTAACCTTGATGATCAGTAAGAACACTACGACCGCATAGTGCTACGAGTGCCTCAAATAGAATTTTATATTGAAATAATGCTGTTAGAATCGGGCAATGTATATATAGGTATTTTAAAAAAATATCGCGTCTCTTTCGACTTTGTTACTCATCGGGTAAAGGTCTAGTATTGGAACAGATATTCTTTTAACACTCCATGCCAGCATATTTAGTGCAGATAAGATTTAAGTCTATGATTAACTACACTTGACACAGTAAGTGCAACTGTAAAGGTAAGGCCAAACCAACGCGTTCAGCCGCGGCCGCGGTGGCGTGCACGGTGGCGATCAGCTACTGCAGTAATAATTGTATGGTGTCTGCACGCGCAATCATAGAGAGATACTGATCGCCACCGTGATCGCCGCCGGGGACGCCACCGCGGTTGCGGCTGAAAGCGTTGGTTTGGCCGTACATTAAGTTGTCAAGGTTTTATATCAGAAATACTGGACACGACTTTTACAGTTCTGCACACAAAAGGCTTTCTATGTACAGTGCACTAAGTGATCGCAAAATTAAATCTATACACAAACACATACCGTAACGCCTATATTCCCCAAGCGGGGTGGCAGAGGTGTACTGTGTACACCCGCTTTTTGCCAACGATGTTCAGTCCCATGTAATAGGGGGTGAGCCTATTGCCATATCCCGGGCATAATTCAAGACTCCGGACTGACACTGGGAGTTTTTTGATGGATAAACTACATTAGTCCGACTTAGGATTCGAACCCGGGACCTCGTGATCGCAAAGCACATTATTCGCCACTAGACCGACGAGGGAGTCAATTTATACAAATGTTATAAAAAGGTAAAGTTTTATGTAAGTAAGTATATGTTCGTTGGAGGTATTTCTCCGGACCTACTGCACCGATTCTGAAAATTATTTCACTGCCAGTAAGCTACTATATACTATGTTCCTGAGTGCTATTGTGATAAAAGGAGTCAAAATACAAAATAACTGCGCAAGCAACAGCTAGTGGATAAATAAAGAAACGATCGAGGTTGAATCTGCCTTATATATTTTACAGTTTCATTTTATACATAACACCAACAATTAAGAACATCTGCATGTTATCTATACAAATAATTAGGGTAAATATATTTTCGATTTCATACAAAACAATTTTTATTTTCGTATACCCATGATACATTGGATTTTATGTTGTACTTCTTTCAGTTGACGGTAGTCGTGTTGATACAAATACAATTATTGCACTACATTTGTTTCAAATACAAACACAGTGCATAGTTTACACTTAAGTTGAATTCGTATAGATGTTTTATGATGTTTATATCATTATTATGTTTATATCATTATTATGTCAATGCCAGTTTTTCACCTAATAATAATACACAATTTTCGCTTTTGGAATGATATATTTTAATCAATACAAATGTAGTGCAATATTTTTTTTAAAATGAGGCAATGAACATACATTTGTTATTATAATTTCATTACTGTTACAATTAATGGGTAAACTAGATGATAACGTTAAATAAAGTGTTCCCGTTATAAATTGATATTTTATCGATTATGGCTTTGCTATTTCCAATTATTTTAATAAACTATGAAGTATGTATTTAACGTTTGTGAGTAAATTAAATTCTCATAAATGTTCATATTTTAAATGGCACATTTTTATCTTAAAATCTATATTTTACACAACTATGCCAATTGCAACCCAGCCTTACAATTGACGATATTATATATTAAGTAATACGATTATTAAAATTAGAGTATTAAAATAATGTACATAAAACGGATACATCAAATTATAAGTTATAATAGTAATTATAATATAAGAAAAAAAAAATTGAAATTAACAACTTCAGTCAATCTTTGGTTATAGTTTTATTTTTAGTTTAATTAGTTTTCTTCAGACGATTCTCTCTGAAAAGACATAGAAGATATACTTTAATTTGCGTAATCGTAATAATTGCACCTACAATTCTTGTATTTGTATTAACAATATAGTAGTCTCCGTCACCGGTGAGCGTATATGAGACGAACTATTTAGCCGGGCGATTTAGCGCAGTGGATAAGAGCTTAAGCCGCTCCGCCTACAGTGTCTAATAGTCGCGGGTTCGATTCCCGCACGGGACAAATCTTTGTGTGACCCACAATTATTTGTTTCGGTCTGGGTATTTGTGTATGTGAACTTTCATGTCTGTAAACGCATCCACAACACAGGAATAAATCCTAGAGTGGGGCGTGGGGGTAAAAAAAAAGTTTGAGAGTAGAGGAAGCCAGAGAGGTATGTAAGGAAAGAAACTGTTGGATCTCTGTATTTTCTGACTACCCCGCAAGGGATCTGGCGTGATGATATAGATAGACAGAATATTTTGCAATAAAATTGCTGTATATAGACCAAAAACCGATTAGTTACAGCGG
This sequence comes from Phalera bucephala, assembly GCA_905147815.2. Taxonomy (NCBI): domain Eukaryota; kingdom Metazoa; phylum Arthropoda; class Insecta; order Lepidoptera; family Notodontidae; genus Phalera; species Phalera bucephala. The sequence continues at coordinate 34,426,265 of LR990614.1, read as the reverse complement.
AAGCAATTAGTATAAAAGAAAAAAATGTGTCAATGAAATACTTGCAATATTTTTCAATATTCTTTAGTTCCTTTTTAAGTAAGCGAAAATTCCTCCTTGTGCTATGTAGGTAGAAAATATTTAGTAATCATGAATTTCACTTTGTAATTAAAAGGTATCATTTTCGCAAGATTATGTTATAAAGGATGAAATCTGATTGTCCTATGGGAACAACTATCAAGTCTTAATATGTGACATAGTACATTACGGATTATAATCCTTATAATTAACATACCCCTTTATTATGTAATACATATTTGAATAAAAAAAGAGTCTAATACCTAAATATAACAATAAATCGAAGGACGATTTAGGGCAGTGGTTAAGAACTTAAGCCGATCCGTCCACTGTGTCTAATAGTCGTGGGTTCAATTCCCGCACGGGACAAGACTTCGTGTGATCCACAATTATTTGTTACGGTCTGGGTATTTGTGTATGTGAATCTTCATGTTTGTAAACGCACCAACGCAACAGGAATAAATCCTAGTGTGGGACTACGTTTTATTTAAAAAAAAATTGTGTTAAAATACTGTTTGGTATCTAGATACATACTCAATAGTACTTTCGATCGTATAAAATTGAATTAAGTTTCCTTACCATTATTTGCCAGATCTTCATTTTTGATAGTAGGTCGTCATCCAGCATAGGCTTGGCTTCGAGGTTCCTGCTTAAGGGCAGTTCCACGGGACCATCGTCATTGTTAGACCTGAAACAAGACGTCAGATCATTAGCCTTAAAATGCCTTAAATCATTAGCCGGTCATCATGGCGATCTTTGGGGAAGAACTCTGTCCTGCAGTGGACGTTTTGGATGAAGATTCTGTTAGCACTCACTGGCCCATTATTTGCTATGATCAAACGCAGGCATTACAATAACATTGTGTAATGGTTCTGTGACGGCTCTAGCCCATCTCTTAGATTGCATTCTACAAACATGTCTCGTCCACTCCAAGTCTGCAAAGCTCACATGGGATAAGTAATGACCCACATCAGCGATTCCCGTATTCGAGCGTATTGTGGTGTTACGAACTTTGTCTAGTAACTTAATACCCAATATACTACGTTCTATCGCTCTTTGTCAATGGGTGCCTGCAGATGAGCATCAACGATGGTACAGGCCCAGGAAGCATTCCGGTGTGGGCGGGCGCCTTGAACGCCTGGACCGGGACCCTCCTGCGAAGGCCGCAGAGAGGCCATACGCGGCTATCGCACCGTGTCGTGCGAGGCCGCATGCGCGTCGGCAGGGACCCCACCCTGGGACCTGGAGGCGGTCGTGTTGGCCTCAGTTTTCCGCCAAAGGGGCGAAATAGGAGGGCTGGGAGGAGCCCCAGCCGATGTGGTAGCGAGGTGGCGGCGGCAGGCACAGAGGCATGACTTCCGTGGATGGCGGAGCCGGCTCGAGAAATCGAGCGCGGGTTACTGGACCATACGGGCGGTGCATCCCGTGCTGGAGGAGTGGATGTGCCGAAAAGCTTTGTCCGGCTTCTGCAGGTCTTGACGAATCGCGGGGACGGGGACTGCGGCAGAGAGTTCGACACTTCCCCACCTGTCTACCCGAGGCAGGTGGCTAGTCTTTATAAGATTTCCTAAACCGAACAAAAAAAAAACCCAGGAAGCATTGGCGTAACGACTCGGATTCATTTCGGAAGGATTAGTCGGAGATGGTTGAAAACATCGGTAAGGAAAGTTATGGGGGAGACCTTTGCACAGCAGTGGGACAGTGAAGGTTAAAAAACAATGGTCCTGTATTTCACTGGAATAACACTTGAGTAGTCAATTCTAGAGAAGTAGTTAATTCTAGAGCATAAGAAGTAAAAGTTGAGTTCCATTCCCATAGGAGGTTTATTGAATCGAGGTCGCAACTGAATTCGATTTAGTGCTCATAGAGAAGTTATTGAGGATATTTCCAGAGGGTTTATTGGTCCATGCAGATATAAATCAAGCGTCATTGCTTACTTTGGCGATATTTAGTGAAAACTAAAAGATATTTTTAACTATATTTTAAGCTATGCAAGTGTTAAATCTGGAGTTAGGACGTATAAATCTAGTTTCTGTTTATTTAATCATATTAAAAAATCACAACCTTATTTGGGGAAATGAGTTATAATCTTTAGGCTTTAAAAAAAAAATTTGTACGTTAAAAGACCGTTATTTTCCAGTGCAAGGGATAAATTAGAGGTAATTGTAGCGAGTGAAGTAACCCAAAATGATCTGTGAGGAAAGAACCTGTCTGTACTCTTTGCCTGCCCCGCGAATAATCTGGCGTGATGATATAAATACAGAGAGAGAGAGAGATAGAATTGTAGCGACATCTACGAACAGTTTCAAAATAAATCTCACATTAATTTGTTTGTAACAGCTCCGTTGCCCTCCAGGTCCATCTGATAGATGGCGTTGAGGTCCTCGTTCTTCGTAGCCATTTGTTTTGCACGGTTCTGAAAAATTTTCCAAGGAAAAATGTAGATGGCGCTGTATAAATATTACAAGTTATATTTTAGTTTTTCAGATTTACGCGAATAATATTACAATGAAATAAAAGTAATAGTCGGATTTCCATTCATTTTTGAAAAATAGGTAAAAATATACCGCAGTGTATGTTTTACATTTTTTTGTGAATACCAAACACGTAATGACAAATTATAAAACATTTTTTTATAATTGTCTTAATTTTAATGGCTCCTAACGAAATTTACAGATTTAAGAAAATAAATTAAGCCCATACCATGGAGGTGGTTATGAGGTAACGAATTGCTTTAGGTCGCCTCGAAGGGTTGCGTGAATCGGCTTCGTAAGAATAGGTAGAGTCAGAAATTCCGGCATGCTTCGAACAGCCGCCCGAAATCACAAGAATCTCAAAAAAGATGGCGCGACAGTCTATGAGGAGGGATGGGCTCAGTCTGGGATGGGCTGAAATGGCCAAGGACCGTGCATAGTGAAGAGACTCATAGGAGGTTTTTAGACCAGCTGTGGAATGAAATAGCCGAACAAAAAAGGGCTAGAAGTGGTGGTGACTATGATAGGTAAAGTAAAAAAATCTTACCAGTTCAGTATTGGCAGCCATACGACGCAGCAGTCTGGTGATGTACCAGTCAGGAGCTGTCGCTGGCGACTTTCCGGACCGTTTCCCGTGGGCTGGAAGTAACCATACATCATCGTTAGAAGAGTCAAACTATGAGGATGCACGAGTGGTATATTTATATATTTATGGTATATTTATTGTGGTATATTCATATTTAAGTATCTCCGTGCTTCTGAAGGCGTGCTACGCTATTGGTAACCATTTAACGTGATATTCGTTAAACTAAGTTGGAAATCGCTTATAGGCAGCATGGGAACTTTTAATAGCAGGTGGCCACAAACCTGCTTTCATCAATCCGCTTGGTATCTGTGTAGTGGAGGGATGACCTAATCAGTCTCAGTTCGATTTATGAGAAAAGAAAATCGCTTGAAGATTTTGTCCCGGCTCTATGTTCTTTCCTGCTATATTTACAAAATGAATCATCATCATCATCATCAGCCTATAGCAGTCCACTGCTGGACATAGGCCTCTCCAAGTGCACGCCACTGGGTACGATCCTCGGCTACTCGCATCCAGTTTCTGCCAGCCGCCCTACGAAGGTCATCGCTCCACCTAGCCTGAGGGCGTCCTGCATTACGTTTGCCAGTCCGCGGTCTCCACTCAAGAACTCGTTTGTCCCAGCGGTTATCGGTTGTTCGGCTAATGTGACCGGCCCATTGCCACTTCAGCTTACTAATCCGGTGGGCTATGTCGATAACTTTGGTTCTCTGTCGAATGACTTCGTTCCGGATTCTATCCTTCAGAGAAACTCCGAGCATAGCCCTTTCCATAGCTCGCTGAGTGACTTTAAATTTATGAACCATTCCAACCGTGAGTGTCCACGTCTCGGCTCCATATGTCATAACGGGCAGGACGCACTGATTAAAGACTTTTGTCTTTAGGCTTTGTGGAATGGGCGATGTAAATACTCGACGTAATTTCCCAAATGCCGCCCAGCCCAGCCGTATTCTTCTGTTGACCTCTTTCTCGAAGTTGTTTTTCCCCAACTGCAGAGTTTGCCCTAGGTAAACATATTCTTGAACAACCTCGAGAATAGCGCCATGTATTGCAACAGGTTCCGGTACTACATGTCGGTTAAACATTACCTTGGTCTTGTCCAAGTTCATGCGGAGACCTATTTGTTTGGAAGAATCGGCTAGGCTGGTCAGCATCTGTTGTAAATCCTGTAAACGTTTCGGCCATAATGACGATGTCGTCTGCAAATCTCAAGTGTGAGATATGACTGCCATTTATGTTTATGCCATGACCTTCCCAGTCCAGCGTCTTAAACATATCCTCCAATGCATTTGTGAACAATTTGGGGGAGATAACGTCCCCTTGTCTCACTCCTCGATGCATTGAGATAGGGTTGGTCTGCTGGTTTTGTAACTGGATGGTCATGGTCGCGGCGTTATAGAGACTTCTTAACACTTGGATGTATCGCCAGTCGACTTGGCATCGTTGCAAGGATATCAGAACTGACCAGGTCTCGATCGAGTCAAAGGCCTTCTCATAGTTCACGAATGCTAAGCACAGGGGCCGATTATACTCTTCGGTCTTCTGTATAATCTGCCGTATAGTGTGGATGTGGTCTATGGTTCCATACCCTTTTCGAAACCCGGCCTGTTCCGGGGGTTGAAATTCGTCGAGCCTTCGCGCAAGACGATTCGTGATAACTCTTGAAAACAGCTTATAAATGTGGCTCAGGAGCGAAATAGGCCGGTAGTTCTTCAGTTGGGTCTTATCACCCTTTTTGAAAAACAATACGACCACGCTCCTACCCCAAGCCTCTGGAGTTCTCCCATTAAAGAGGACAGAGTTAAAGATATTTTGGAGCTCCTTTAGAACGGATTTACCTCCTGCTTTTAATAGTTCAGTTGTAACTCCGTCCTCTCCAGGGGCTTTTCCATTCCTTAGCTGCTCAAGAGCCATCACGATTTCGTCTAGGCTGATTTCGGGCAGGTCTTCCGTAAAGTGGCGGCTTAATGTAGCTCTAGGATCCTCGTTTCCGGGATCAGGACGAGATGTATGCGAGGCGTATAGTCGGCTGTAGAAGTCTTCTACTTCCAAAAGAATCTCCGGCTTAGAAGTGATGACGTCCCCACTGGCTTTGGACAACTTCGTCAGATGGCTCCTCCCCAAAGACTGAACGAAAACTTTCGACCCCCGATTTTGCTCGATTGGTTTTTCAATAGCGCGTGTATTAGCGCATCGGAAGTCATGTCGTACCAGTTTGTTAATTCGTTTGTTGAGTGCCCGTTGCTCTAACGAAGTGTTGGGTGGGTTTACACGTCGTTCCTTCATAAGCTGCAGTGTCTCCTCCGAAAGCTTCGTTTTCTTACTTATACGTCGCGTTTCACAAAATCTCGTACCTTCCTCCCTGATGATTTTAACTACATTTGTGAGGGCCTGGTCTACGGCATTTGTGGTTTCCATGGTAACGAATCGGTTCTCCAGATTTGACTGGAACGCTTCAGATCCTACTACGGTTTGGAGGAGGTTGGGCCGGAGCCTGGCCTTCATCAAACGGACTCGCTCGAGCTTAAAGTTGATATTCAGTGAGCCTCTGACAAGTCGGTGATCGCTTCTGGTATTAAACCTGTTGATCACTGAGACATCTCTGAATATGTGCTTCTTGTCCGTTATGATGAAGTCAATCTCATTTTTAGTCCTAGTGTCGGCGCTTTGCCATGTCCACTTTCTTTGGGGCCGTTTCTTAAAGAAATAGTTCATCAAGAAAAGCCCCTCTTTCTCAAGAAAGTTAACAAGCATTTGCCCCCTATGATTCCTGCTACCGTAACCGTGAGATCCTACTACCGATTCGCTGCAAATTTGTACTCCCACTTTAGCGTTGAAGTCCCCCATGACAACGTTGTAGTAGGCCTTAGTGGTGGAGTGTAAGGCCTTCGATATGTCCTCGTACATATCTTCAACTTCATTGTCAGAGTGTGCCGAAGTCGGTGCGTAAACCTGCACAACCTTTAGGTTATACCTATCGGTTAACTTAATAATAAGATACGCTACCCTGTTCGACACACTAGACATTTCTACAACGTTGTCAGAGAGGGTTTTATTGACCAAGAACCCTACGCCGCCCTGGGATAGCTGATCGCCCTCTCGGAAGTAGAAAAGGTGGCCTGATTCTAGGGTAACGGTGTCCTCTCCCTTTCTTCGGACTTCACACAGTCCCAGAACGTGCCACCTTATCCCTTCGAGTTCGGATTCTAGTTGCGCCATGTGCTCGTCAAGCCGTAACGTGCGTCCATTAAGCGTCGCCAAGGTCAGTTGATTTTGGCGGCCTCTCGTAGCCCGGGGATTCTTCGCACCCCCTGCCCTGCCGTTACCGTGACCGCCGCCGTGATCCGGAATAGCAGGGCGGCCGGGAACTGGGGGCCGTGGTTTATTTTGGCTTGCCATTTGGAGGGTTTGCCCATAATCGCCACGCTGGGCAGGCGGGTTGGCGATCGCAGTGCGTAACTCTTCGCATCGGTGCCGCTGCTGCCCGTCACCGATCTGCGGTATTTAGTCACGCAGTTATTTGTTATGGTTATACCGCCATTTTTCGGTCGTCAGAGCCTCGTTCGTTGATTAGCAGGATGTACCACGAGCAAGTGAGGATGACTTGGAGCCATATGGTGGTATTTGACTCCCTTACATCCCAAAAAATGAATAAAGGTGCATAATATTCCGACATATTATGATGTATTTTAATATTGTAGAAGGTAAGCCTGTGAGCTAAAGCTATTTGTCGGTATCTAAATGAATGCCGGATTTGTAAATTTTAATACAATAAGATTAAGACCTTTAACTATTGGGCCAAATAAAGCAATGAACTAGCTTTCTTTACACGCCGATATAACTAATTTCATTTATTTATCTTCTCCATTCGTCTCAACAGAAATGACATCACCAGAAATGACTAAGCCCCATTCTCGCGAGCGCTTTTACAACGATCGTTTTGGAAGCTCTGTAAGCGCTTTTTAAAAATTTACTGTTTTCCACTTGCTTTGATCCAGCGCTTTAGTAACGCGTTGAAAAACGACCGCTATACAACAAATTAGTAATGCATTGAAAATATATATTTTTGACCTTAAAAATTAGTAACATTAATATTCATCAAATCATTTCCGATGACATCCCCAAACATCAGGGTACGACTTTTCTTCAATATCCTGTTTATTAAGTAAGTTCATCTCATTGTCCTTTTCATACTGCTAAGAATAGAAAGAGATGCATGGTGCGTACAATTTGAGTTCAAATTATGGCACATCGTTAATTCTGATCTAAAGTTTTGATAGGTAAATTGCATGTTAATTGATACAGCTAAAGTTTTGGATCTACTTTGAATAATTCACGAACAATATCTTCGGTGAGTTAAAATAGGATCGTAAATATCAAGCCATATTTTTAGGTAAAATTAGTTGGCAGATATCAAACTAATCAGTGCCTAAGGCGGGAGCTGCGGCTGAGAAGGCGGATCTGGGCAAGCGGCAAAAGTATGTATCTATTAGAAGAGATTACATTTTTGTGCCGTTTGCAGTGGAAACTAGGCCTATGGAGTAACTGCGCAAAAAGTTTTATAAAAACTATAACACCCAGATTGATTGCCTGTACAGGTGACAAGAGGGCTGGCTTATTCCGCAGAAAATTAACTTAGCTGTTCAGCGAGGCGATGCAGCCAGCGCTCTTGCCACCATACCGCGCGGACAAGATTTAGATTTATAATTAGTGTTAGTGTTTCGTGCTGCTTTATATTTTATTTTGATTTAATTGTCAAACTAATAGTAGGGAATACGTTCAGAAATGATTACGTGCCTAGTCTCCTCCTGATCATTCCTCGGACTCCTAAGTGCAGACTATCCAGCGCATCGTGTCGGAAATTCAGCGGCGGATCCGAGAGGCTTCGCCAACTCACACCGGAGGCTAAACAATGGCTCGTCTACTCTGACATAATATTTTGATCCTAAATCAAATTAGTGAAAGTATTTTTTTTTAAAGAAGCGTAGCCCCACACTAGGATTTATTCCTGTATCGTGTGCGCGTTTACCAACATGAAAATTCACATACACAAATAACCAGACCGAAACAAATAATTGTGGATCACACAAAGATTTTTCCCGGGCGGCAATCGAACCCGCGACTATTAGACAAAGTGGGCGGTGCGGCTTAAGCTATTACTGCATTATCGTGTGGCAATTACACGATGTTGATGATATTCCCCGGAGGTAGCAGAGGTGTACCGTGTATTCCTATATTTCCAATGGTAGATTAGTAAGTTAAAAAAATAATTCAAATATAGCGATTTGTTAGTGCCCCCGTAGTGTTTATACAAAATATATAATTTGAGTCCACCCAATGGAATATTGTGCGTGGCACAAGGGGGTTTTAGGCCCGGAAGAGTATGTTCGGATCAAGTTTTCTCCCTCCACAACATCGTAGAGAAGCATCTGGCAGTGGGTCGGAAGGTTTTCTACGGTTTTGTGGATCTAGAGAAGGCGTTTGATAGAGTTGTGCGAAAGAGGCTTTGGGACATTTTACCTGAGTATGATATAAATGACACTCTGTTGCGAGCCGTCCCGTCCACTTATGTAGACAGCAAGGCATGCGTACGGGTGGGTGGTAACATGTCACTCTGGTTTGACGTTGAAAAGTGGCGTCAAGCAGGGTTGCGTGTTGTCCGCTAGACTGTTTATGATATATTTGGATAAAAGTCTTAAAAGACTGAAAGCGATGAATGAAGGTGTACAAATGGGTGATCTTGTGGTAAATCATCTTCTATATGCAGCTGACGCAGTTTTAATAGCGCCAACAGCCACTGATATGCAAACACTAGTCACAGTTATGAAAGATGACTGCATGAAAAATGGCTTACATTTGAATGTAAAGAAAACCCAGATTACGGTTTTTTAACGGGAAGAAACCATAACGAATGCAAGGATTGTGGTTGGTAACGATGTGCTGGAGCAAGTGAATGAGTTTGTATATCTTGGATGCGCATTCAGTAAGGATGGAAAATACACCGCTGACATAGAGAGAAGAGTGAGTGCAAGGTGTTCCCTGCACTCACTCTTCTCTCTATGTCAGCGGTTGAGTGAACGAAAGTTGGTCACACTCTGTTGAGTGAATGGTGCGATGGGAAAGCTACTTGGGAGCCGGCACTTAAGCCAAAAGGCGCAGCTGGCCAAACATAACGGAGTGCTTGTCCCAACGCTGTTATATGGCAGCGAGAGCTGGGTATGTAAGAAGGAGAATGAAAGTAGGATAAATGTGGTGTAAATGCGAGCTCTGCGGAAGATGTGCGGAGTGAAGCTGACCGACCGTATTCGCAACAGTGTAGTAAGAAAGCGAGTAGGCAAGAAAGATAGTATCGGTGTAAAGATGAGTAAGGGTATGCTCCGTTGGTTCGGGCATATAGAAAGAATGTCTGAAGAAAGAATGACAAAACAGATATACAATGCGAAAGTGAAAAGATGTAGGTACCGGGGGGACCTAGAATATCTTACCATGGCCAAATAGACCGAGTTTTATCTGAAGGACAAGTTAAGAGTCTCCGTAACCGGCGAGCGTGTATTAGACGAACTATGAGAGTGGAGGAAGCCAGAGAGGTATGTAAGGAAAGAACCTGTTGGAACTCTGTACTCTCTGCCTACCCCGCAAGAGATCTGGCGTGGTGATATATATATAGAGATAGATAATTTGAGTTGAGTTGGAATATCGAGAGCATTTTTTTTTTTAAATTAAAATCGTTCCCTAGGATTAATTCCTGTGTCGTGTGTGCGTTTACAAACATGAAAATTCACATAAACAAATACCAGACCAAACAAATAGTTGTGGGTCACACAAAGATTTGTCCCATGCGGGAATTGAACCCGCAACTACTAGACACAGTGGGCGGAGCGGCTTAACCACTGCACTAAATTGCCACATGATGTTGATGATGTTTCCTCGGAGGTAGCAGAGGTGTACCGCGTATTTCTATTTTTCCAATGGTAGATTAGTAAGTTAAAAAAATAATGTAAATATGACCATTTAACAGTACCAGGGTTTATACAAAATATATAATTTGCGTGCGGAGTGAAGCTGACCGACCGTATTTGCAAGAGCGTAGTAAGAAAGCGAGTAGGTATGAAAGATAGTATCCGTGTAAAGATGAGAAAGGGTATGTCAGAAGAAAGAATGACAAAACAGATATACAATCCTAAAGTGGAAGGATGTAGGTACCGGGGAAGACCTAGACTATCTTACCACGACTAAATAGACCGAGTCCTATCTGAAGGACAAGTCAAGAGTCTCCGTAACCGGCGAACGTGTATGAGACGAACGATGAGAGTGGAGGAAGCCAGAGAGGTATGTAAGGTAAGAACCTATCGGAACTCTGAACTCTCTGCCTACCCCGCTAGGGATCTGGCGTGATCATATAGATAGAGTTAGATAATTTGAGTTTGAGTTGGAATATCGATACCTATCTGACCATGATACTGAGTAATTTCAAATTTTCCTAATACAGGACTATTCATTTGGTTATTGTAAAATCGGGCATCTATTTTATATTAGCTATTTAATATTCATCCCGTATCGCGTATTACTAAACATATTATGCCGGCTGGCATCTTGTATTGTTTGAATATAAATGTTTTTATTATATCATGGTAGAAAATCGAAAATCGTCGTCCAGCTAACAAAACGGCGTAAGTCGAAAATGTAACTTATACTGTTATGCACCGTATCATGCTATTATAGAGTTTAAAATATAAAGTATATAGTATCATTCGGTATTTTTTGAGAAATGAAATATATTTAAAAACAGTTTCACCTTATTGTCTCGTTTTGTATATTTTTAAACTAACCTAAAAATTTCTTAGAACTTTTCACGAATATTATATTAAATAGAACTTAGGTATAGATAAATAGTGCCAAGAATTTTTTTACAAGCATTTATTTACCTTGCATTTGTTTGTTAGTTTGTTGGTTTAGGTCAAAGCTTGTAAGCTGAATCGGAACTACCTTCTCTTTTCCTACGGAGTTGACATTTGACATGTTAATTCACTTTCGATGACAATGCTTTTTTAAAGTAAGCATGACCTGATTCTAAGAATTTCTAAAACAGACAACAGCATAGACACTAAATATTGTTTGCGAAATGAAAGATCTATACCTTTGATTTTGATTGGTTGTAAATTGCACTTATCTGGCTACGTAAAAGCTTGTTCTTAAAAGGTCTTTTTAAAATATAATTATATTGATAAAAAATTTCCAGTGTCAATCCGGAGTCTGACATTGTGCCCCATATAATCGCAATAGTCTTTTTGTTTTATTATTTAAATATTTTTTTTATATAACATGAACCGGCGAGCGTGAGGAGCGATGTTGCCAAAGGTATGTATGTAAGGAAAGAACCTGCTGGAACTCTGTACTCTCTGCCTACCCTGCAAGGGATCTGGCGTGATGATATAGATAGATAGATAGACAGATGAACCATGGATGGAATGATGATGGAAGAGTAGATATATAAATTACACCTCTGCTATTCCCGCTCGGAAAATATACGTGTGAGTATGTTTATTATATTTAATTTTTTTTGGAGTTAATCGGGGACTATTAACGCGTTTTCTTATTAAGGTTTTCGTCATTTTGAGTACTATACAGCACCCATGATCACGGGAAGGACTGAAGTGTTTGAAGTCTATTTTGCCTTTGTTATTTCAGAGTACGTTCATACTTTCCAATTATTTTTGTTGGTCCCATCTGCGCAGATGAGCTTATGGTGTCTTAAGGTCTTGCAGTATTATGTTTGGTTTTTGATTTAATTATGTTAACAGGCTTTGAACACGATGAAAATGAAAAAGGTTTTAGTAAAAAAAAAACCAATATACACCTATTATGCCCGTTTTCTGGCCTGAGTCTCTTCAAAAAATAGGGTGTCCATAGTTAACCCAAATTTCTTAGTTCAATTTTCAATTTATTGTTACACTATCTACATCGCCACGTCAGATTCATTACAGTGTAGGTAGGCAGAGTACAGAGTTCTAAAAGGTTATTTTTTTACTGATTTCTCTCATTTCCTCTATTACTCGTTTCCTCCATTCGTTCGTCTCATACACGCTCACCGATTACGAAAACTCTTTGTCAACACACGGGGCGAATAGAACTATAATAAAAATATTCAAATATTCACACTGGAAAAACCACAAATTATAATAAAAATGATGGCTGACCACATTTTGATAAACTAACATTCATAATGCTTGACATTAAATACAATTAAATACCATCATACATTTTTATTCAACAATTCCAACTTATTAATATTCGTCCCGAAAGCGACGTTTTCCCTCGCTCGGCCTCTATTTTGCAATTAGTGCTGATTATCGTCGTTAGGTCGGTGACAGCTCTGGATTAAAACGTCGCCAGGTGACTTGTATTACAGTTTTACTTCGCAGAGATTAAGGGCTGCCTCGTTATTGTTATGCCTGAATTACTGGTATTAGTGAGATGAGTCGCTCTAACGCATTTTGGTATGAACCGACGAAGTTTGGTTTGTTCTGAGCCTGGTCGGCTCAGTGGATTGAGTGTCGCGGGCTTAATCCACGCAGAATATTTTGTGATATACAATTTACAGATATACTATGCGAAGTTGAAGGATGTAAGTACCGGTGAAGACCTAGACTATCTATCCATGACCACATAGACCGTGTCTTATTTGAAGGGCAAGTCAAGAGTCTTCGTAACCGGCAAGCGTGTATTAGACGAACTATGTGTGGAGGAAGCCGGAGAGGTATTGGAAAAGAACCTGTTGGAACTTTGTACTCCCTGTCTACCCCGCAAGGGATATGGCGTGATGATATGGTTATCCAAAAATATAAAAGGGTAAAAAACTTTAAATTTGGAAATTTGGGAACGAATCATCTTATTAGGGTGTCTGAGGTCTTTCGTTATTTACAATATGTCTTGTATAGAACTGCACAATATAAATATGACTATACTTCTTGGGATACGCCGTAAAGATTGTTTGTATATTTCCCACTCTTCAAGCATAACCACAATCAAATATTCCAGTATTTCATGTGAATGGAATATCTTTTATTTCAAATATGAACGAGTACTTCGGAAAATTGGATATCTACCTCATAGATATGCCTTCTTTAAAAGGGTTTAAGGAAACGCGTTCATGTTATACTTGATATCCAAAGCAACTTTTTCTATATAAAAGGGTAAAAGGCTATTTGTTTAAAGCGATATTTTATGATTGTTAACAGACTTCACAAAAGGAGGAGGTTCTCAATGCGGTTGTATTTTTTTTATGTTTGCTACCTCAGAACTCCGTCATTTATGAACCGATTTGGATTTTTTTTTCTTTGTTTGATTCTGAATCAGAATATTTTTTATTCATGTAAACCATTACAGTATTTTGAATCGTCAGAAAAGTAACAAGGTTCTACCACCACTTCGGAATGTCATTCCTGTGGAGAAGAAGTGCAAGAAACTCCACGGTTACTGTTTTAAAATAGTATTTTTACATTTTCTCCTTCCATCTACACTTTGTTGTGGGATATGAGAGAACTATGTAGACTGGTATATCAGGTGGGTCTAAGTTAAATTATACTATTCATGTTACCAGGCAGAGAGTACAGTACCCTTTCTTAAGTACTTTTATATCTCAATTATTAATGAAACTTATACGTGAATGTGAGTTTATTGAGAAATATGTTTTAAAAATGCATTTGACATATCCGTATTGCTCTGAATCAAGAATAAATTTAGTCTTTTAATAGCGCATTGAAGGAGTAATAGTTATTTTGCAAATTTAAACAAAAAAATGTAACATCCATTTAAATAGTTGGAATCAGTTCAGTTACCGATTTATAAGAAAGTACTTTAATTATGTTACATTTTGTGTATCGTTCCTTTGTATACTGCTTTCTTGGATTAGTGGAGAATAAAATGCACGTAGCGTTCCTTGGTTACAAATCCGAGGTTAAGATGTAGTTTTTTATCGAAAATTTTCTAGTAGGCAGCAGTCCTTAGTTTGGAGTTGTGTTTGCATCGCGTATTCACACACCGGAGTAGATCTCTAACCGAATGTTAGACGGACGGTCAGTATAAAGATGGGTCGATGATGTGGTTAAGTGCGTTGGTAAAACCTGGCTATGATTGGCTCAGGAAAGGGATGCCCCCGCCGTAATATCTGGCGGGGGCCCCCCTTGCATCAACATCAGCAGGGGGGGCCTTCGGAGTCGCGGACGTAAAGGGCGGGGACCCTGAGCGTCTTTCACGAGCGACCCCGAGGAGGACGACAGCGTGGTGTGGCCCACGTCGCCAAAAGCACCGCAACGATGCGGGGTGGAGCGTGTCATCAAGTCTACACTGATGGCGGGCTCTTCGGAGCGCTGTACAATAGGGGAACCGCTGGATTCCATACAGATATCCTGTAGCCCCTCAAAAGTGCTGATGTCAGCCACCCTGGGTTTTTAGTCGGTAGAAATCCGACACGCCCTGCGAGCTTCCCCCGAGGCTCGCGGAAGTCCTATGCAGGATTTTTCCCAGGAAAAAAAGTATAAGGATATGTGGCGTAAGAGGGAGGAGGCTTATACCCTGCAGTGGGTGAAATAAACTGGAAGTGAAGTGATGATTCATACACCCACTAAGTTTTACTGCTAAGCTATTCTGAAAACATCCTTCAAGTCGCGTATAATGTCAAAATATCAAATGCGCATTTTTATACGTGGAGACTTCTTCTGAATGTGTTTGCGAAAGCTTTTGTCGCTGGTTTCTGTATTCAACACCGTATTTCATCCTCGGGGGTAGGTATAGGAGGATATGGTGCACGTATAATCCAATTCACATCAAAGATTCACCGATTTATTTCGCTCTTAATGTGACAGATAGTGATTAGTTTCTTTTGCCATACTCTGGGCTCAATATTTTATGATTCAGAGATCAAAGAAACATCATCACGCTTATTGTGATGAGAAAGAGTTCGGAGGGAGGACGACTGGCAAGCTTATTCCTATTTTTACCGGCCACAATTCCAGACTCCTGACTGGGGCTTAACTCAGCTATTGCTATTTTTGAGAAAAAATAGGTCATTAAAATTAAAGTTGTTGATTTTGACAGATTTGGTAATCCTGTAACTAAATGGTGTCACGCTGAAATAAGGATTTAAATTTAGTAGTAGTTGGTCAACAAAGGTTATTTGTGCTGATGACAATGATGCTGTCTTTCACACAATTAAATCGTACTCATTTAATAATACTGTTGATAATGTAATAGAGTAGCAATTTTGGCACAATACTAGTTGAATGGTTATTGCAGCCTGTAATAAAATCAGCCTATACTGCCCACTGCTAGACAAAGGGCCTTTTCTCACAAATCAGGGTGAGAGAGATTAGACCATACTCCACCACGCGGACCCAGTGCGGATTGATGGAGGCAGGTTTGTGGCCACCTGCTGTTGGAACTTATCAAGCCGCCTTTAAGGCTTCCAACTCGGCTTAACGACTATCACATTAAGTGGTAGCCGGGACCAACGGCTTAACGTGCCTTCCGAAGCACGGAGATGCTCGAATATGAAAATGCCACAAACGGTCACCCATCTCGGGCCGACCAAGTCGAACGCTGCTTAACCTTGGTAATCGGTAAGGACACCGCGGTCGCACAGCGCTATGGGCGTTGCAGCCTGTAATAATGACAAATTACGTAAAATAGCAGAGTTGAGGCCCTGCTAATAAGAATTTCTATAACAATAAAAAAAATCAAAACTTATTTTTCACCCTATGATTCGAATCTGAGGCCGCGTGTTTGCTAAAAATCAATAATTTTTATAGGAAAACCCATTCCGAATTTAAAAAGGATTGTTCAAATAGATGATTTTTATATAGCGCATAGCCACGGAGCCCTTTTATTCCCTACTTCATGCGGATAGAAAAAAAAAGAATACACATAGACAACGAGATACTAAAAATAACAAAAAAAAACTTTTACAAACACCAGGGGTTGTGTGGGGTTGAACAGGATACTGCCTCAGCATATTGCTGCACCAGAACGTTTAATCATGGTGCAACGCTGGTATTCCGGCAGCACCTATAAATTAAAGCCTATACCAATATGGGCTACGATAGCCCATATTGGCTTTAAAGGAGACTATACCGGTACAGCAAATAAGGTCAAAACTCGCTTTTTAACTGTTAGTTATACCACTGATCCTAAGTGTCATGTACTTCCAATATACCGATAATGTACTTAATAAGTCAATGAACTAATCTCGCTAGTCTTTTATCTCCCAAATGATCTATATCGAGAATGAACCGGATGTGTCTGGTCGTGGTTTTCCCACAAATAGTTTGATCCATCCACTTGTCGCTGCTCATCGTTATATGGACGTAATAACGCCATAATCGTCAAATATAGGATGATATAACAGTGATATTAAAAGAGATAGAGATCGAAACACCGCAAAAAAATAAGAACCCAAATATGAGTGTGGTCTTATTTCAACTTAGTTCCATCTAGCCCTAGCCAACGTAAGGACAGTTTGTTAAAACTATCACATATAAAGATCAGACGTCATTAATAATTTAAAACTAATTTCTATAAATGCAAGCTACGAGTAGGTATATATAGGTACCAGCCCAATAACCCCAGGTTTAAGAATGCGGGCTAATTCGGGTTCCCCGTCGTATTAACTGGCGGGACACCTCCGACCTGCATCAACAACAGGGGGGGCTTCGGGGTCGCAGACGCAAGGGGCGGGGACCCTGAGCGTCCTTCACGAGCGACTCCAAGGAGAACGGCGGCGTGGTGTGCCCACGTGCCCGTGAGCACCACATCGGTACAGGGGGGAGCGTGTTATTAAATCTCCCTCCGATGGCGGGCTCTTCGGAGTGTGACACAATAGGGGTACGTGTGCGTTCCATACGAAAATTCTGGAGCCCCTCCAAAGATGATGTCGGCCACCCTGTGGTTTTAGTCAGTAGAAATCCGACATCTCCTGCGAGCTTCCCCCGAGGCTCGTGGTAGTTTGTATGTAGGATTTTCCCCAGGTATAAAAAAAAGGAGTCAGAGAGGTATGTAAGGAAAGGATCTGGCGTATTTCTGGATATTCGTGCGCGGTCGTTTTATGGCTGTTAGTTTGTTTGAGATCCGTAATTTAGTACAAATAATAACATCGATGTGATAGGTCGATATGAGTACAAGATACTAACCGTACTCGGATAAATCAGCCCATACAGTCTCACTGCTGGCCAGAGGCACACACAAATTGAGTAGAAAAAATTTGTTCATACTCCTCCACGCGGATACACTGCGGAATGTTGGAGATAGGATCCGTTCAGTAGTTTTTGCGTGTTGTTTAATATGTTGTGTTCGATTCAAATTCGAATAAAAATTTGTCTTAAGTAAGCTGCAATAAAATGGTAACAGTTCACAGAGTTCAAATTTTAAGGTAAATAGTGAATACCTTTTGATTTCACATATCATGTATTTTTAGAGGACACAGATCCTTTATGTGTTATAATTCGCATATTTGGATTATTATTTATGCTAAAAATTACAAATAATAATTTTTATTTCAGTCTGTAGTGTCCACTTGTAATATGAAGCTCAAAGTGCCCAGAAATAGACAAGCTCTATCCCGTATTATTGTTAATTACATGCTCACAGTTGAGTATTATGTTGCGAGCGCTCTTTAGTTTTAGCTTGGTGGTGGTAATTCCCGTTTTAATTTTAAAATTGATTAAAAGCTTTGATTTCCTGTAAGTGACAAGACACTTATTCAGCTTTACTCTTTATATAACTAAGCAAAGTGTTACGGGCTTATTGTGGCTGACTATACAATATGGGAATCTTCCTTTACAAAATGTCTTCCTTCTCTATATCTCCATATAAAAACTTTTCATTTTGATCATCATCAGCCGAGATCGCCACAGCGACTTTTGCTACTAATTGGAGTATTTGTTGGATTTTTAAAAAGATGTAGCCAGAAAGGAAATAAGTGTTTTTCGAAAGTCAGTCATCATACGAACATTGCGTTGTAAAATTCAACCTCAATAAACTGTCCCATATCCCAATGGAATACGAGTATTGTGCTATCACTATAGCTAAGCTTTAGGATTAAAATGGAACCAATATTGACGATAATGGCCGCGGGTAAACCGCCAATAAAGAACAGATGAAGCCGGCCACGTGTTATCATGAAGCCTTGAAGGAGACAAAAAATAATCACGGTATTGTCGCGTGATATTGTTTTTGATATGGACGTGCAAAAATAAATACATCCCGTTTCAAATTAAAAAATTGTTAACAAATAAAAAAAAACTTTGTGATTGTGTTACGCGGGGAAACCTCCAACAGATTTTTTTTTCGTTAAAAACACTTATGCCCACATTAGAAATTAAATTCCAGCACCATAAGTGCGTTTACAATTATAAAATGCATATATGGAAACACCAAGATCAAAGCACATATTTTTTTTATTGAGGACTGGTTAGAAACTGACTCCTATTTCACTTGATGCAAAGTGACGATGGGGCTGAAAATTTGGCTTACTGACTCAGACAGTGGGTAGAGTAGCTTACGCTCCAACCAACAGGCCATCGCCTTATTCTTCTAAACAAATAATTGTAAGTCGCACAAAGATTTGTCCCGTGCAGGAATCGAACCCGCGACTATTCGACGCACAGGGCAGAGCAAGTTAAGCTCTAAACCACTGCGCCAAATCGTCGTCGATCGTTTGTTGTATTTTCTATCCTCTGTGTAAAAAACTGCAGTATGTTGGACTTTTACCACACTAAAGAACCTTTACGATGATATGGTCTTCAGTAGGCAATGCACTGTAAAGGTTTCGGATTACGAACAAAATTACTGTTTAAAATCCGCCGCGTTTGGATATATTTACTCGTCTTTTTTTGTGTGTGTGTGAATGATCAACGCTGTTAGCCGCGGGGCCTTTACAGCTTCACCGGACAGGAGGGCGAGCATGAAACTACTACGCTCGAGCCAGAAGGACAAAGGGGCAGCTAGCTCAAGGGCGCCTCAAGAAGGAACTGCCTCGGCTTGGGCAGTCGCTATAGGGGAGGGCATATACTAGGTGTCTCGCCGTGGTTCTCTGCACCGGCCGGCGGGCAAGGGATTCTCAGACCTCGCCGGCGAGATCGGTGTTTTAACCTGTATGCGGTGTCTGTATTTGAAAGAAGGGATGTAAACGCATCGGGAGTGTACTTACGCATCTATTCGTACTAGTAGCTAGCAACTATAGAAATTAGTTTTAAATTATTCATGACCTGAAATCTTTATTTTGGTAGTTTTAGCAAACTAACATTTTTTACCCGTTCTCGCTAGGTTAGATGAAACTTATTCGAAATAACGTTACACCCATATTTGTGTTCGTGCTCTCGCTATTCGCACGAGAAGGCAGAATTTAAATTCGGTAAAATACTCTAAAAAACTCACCTCCCCAACACGAGTGTCCGTAGCTCAGGCAGGATCCTGAAATTGTAAAAAAGCACTTTAAAAGTAGCAATAATTAGTTGGTGGACTGCTCACCCCATAATTACAAGGTCAATAGGCTCGCCTCAACCATATTGGGCTGACGTCTCAACATCTCCGCCACCTCACTTAGGGAATAAAGGGTTGTCAATATTTTTTTGTTGTATACTCCTTTTTATATTTACTTCCCAGTATACTACCGTGGACAGGCTGAGTGTAAACAGAGATAGTATAAGATGCAAATGGACAACCCTAATGCTGGCAGTACATTATGTTTCATCCTGTCTGGATCCATTAGGTCTTGCTTTGTATTGTTTGATGCGGAGTTAGTGCTGGGAGAATCTAAGGTTGCAAATCTTTCAATAAAATTTTAAGTAACTATTATTGATTTATATGAAAAATATGTGTCATTTTGAGTATGAAATAAAACTATTTTTTCGGATTTTATCGCGGTTTATTTTAATTTTTAAGTTCCCGACGTTTCGAGTGCTTTGCAGCACCTATGGTCACGCGAAGGACTGAGGTGTCAGATGTCCAAAAGGCATAGTTGTTCCGGGGTACCCTCAAACTTATTAATTATTTTTGTTTTAGTTGGTCCGATCTACGCAGAATGAGCTCACGGTGTCTTGAGGTCTTGCAGTGTTATGCTTGGTTTTGGATTTGATTATATTAATTACTGGATCCCAAGTCGATGGAAGCACCCAGCCATCTTCTCTATTGAAAATAGGATGTTTTTTAATTTCAATAGCCTCGCGAACCATCCTTGGTAGGAATCGGTGTTCTTTCACGAGGATTTGTGGTCTATCAAATCTGATGTTATGGCGGGTGCGGTTAAGGACATGTTCACAGACTGCAGACTTCTTTGAGGGTACCCCGGAACAACTATGCCTTTTGGACGTCTAACACCTCAGTCCTTCCCGTGACCATGGGTGCTGCAAAGCAGTCGAAACGTCGGGAAATTAAAAATTAAGATAAACCGCGAGAAAATCCGAAAAAATAGTTTTATTTTATGTGTAATATTCGCGTAAATCTAAGAACTCATTTTGAGTAGTTGATAATTATTCCTTCCCATATAACCAAATTTCTATTATTTTGTATAATAAACAGTAACTTGTTGGAGAGGCACTAGAAGAAGAAAATAAAAATTAAAGTTTAAAGCCCCCGGGCTTTATAATTCAATATATATCCGGTGGCATTTTTTGCCATAGGTGACCTTTGTTTTTATGATGAAGGTGTCTCGAAAATGACGTGACCCTCAGAGTTTGCAAAACCATATTAATGTTCCAAAGGCTTAAAATAAAGCCTGAAGAATAGCGATAAAATAACAATCTATCATATGCATTGACAACAAAGTATTTTGGTGAAATGTAGGTAGTGTAGGTGTACATCATGCAAATCTAGTAGAGATTGGTGTAGGTAGGTAGACTGTAACCCCGAGGAGGACTTCGGCTAGACTAGACGGCGGCGTGGTGTGGCCCACGTCGCCGTGAGCACCGCGTCGGTGCGGGGGGAGCGTGTCATCAATTCTCCCTCCGATGGCGGGCTCGTCAAAGCGCGGCACAAGAGGGGCACCGGTGCGTGTCATACGGAGATCCCGGAGCCCCTCCAAAGTGCTGATGTCGGCCACCCTGGGGATTTTAGTCAGTAGGAATCCGACACGCCCCGCGAGCTTCCCCCGAGGCTCGCGGAAGTCCTAAGCAAGATTTTCCCCAGGAAAAAAAACGTATGTAGATTATGGGCACCTGCTGTTGGTACTATTAAGGCTCTCAATTTGGCTCAACGTTTACCACATGAGGTGGTAACCAGGACCAACTGCTTTGCGTGCTTACCGAAATACAGAAACGCACGCAAACTAGAAAAGCAACCGTCACCTAATTCAGGTCGACCGAGTCAAATGTTGCTTAACTTCGCGATTGCTAAGATCACCGCAGTCGCACAGTGATATGAGCGGCTCATGGAGTAGTAACCAGAAGTAACTTCAAAACGTGCCTTTCAGAGCATTAAAACGCTTGAATAATAAAAATGCAACGGTTATCAACGCGTACTGTTTCTTTCATGGCTACTTCTGTAGTAAAGCACCGTCACGCCCATATTCCCCAAGCGAGGGTTGGTAGAGGTGTACTGAGTACACCCACTTTTCGCTGACGATGTTTAGGCCCCATGTAATAGGGAGCGAGCCTATTGCCATATACCGGGCACAATTCCAGACTCCGGACTCATGCTAAGAACTTTCCGTTAGAAAAACTTCATTTGTCCACATTTGATCACCAAGCGATGCGCTTTGCCACTAGACCAACGCGTCAGTTACCACTTCTGTAGTTACCATCTCAAAATGTTAAAATCTTGGATCTTTATTTAACACCGCAGCTAAAATTTCTTCAAGCGTCTATTAAAAGGATCAAATGACAAAAACAGGATATTCCCAACCCTATGTCGTCCCTATCTCCCAGAAACACGATGTCTTTATAAACCTCTTGCGATGCATTAGCCCAAGTGTTAGAGTAATGCGATCATAGTGCTCTCGGAGTGACCCATAAACTGCACTAGGTTACGTACCCTGTTATTATGTTACTGTTATTCCTTGATACCTGTTCTTGTAATAAATCTTGGTTTTGAACTGGTTACTCGTATTTTTGCTACGTTTAATTACTAAGCTACATAAGTAATTAAACGTAGCAAAAATTTGTTGTGCGAGTTCCCACTGCCAAGCTTGCCAAGCCAAGACCTTGATGAGCGAGGAGTTTTGGCCGGTTGTCGTATTCAGAAGATTTCGTGAAAGACTGAGAGACACCCCTGCACAGCGCAACATGTCGCCATAATTACATGTTATTTAGATTATAAGTTCAATATATTATTATATGTATGTTAGTCTGTAAGGTATATATTCTATGAGCCAGTAAGTTGTATAAGAATATTTCTGTCAATTTCTGTCGCCTGAAGTCAAAAGTCGTCTATTCCAGGACAAAGGTTTCCTCCAAACATCACCACGACGAGCGGCTTTGTGCTCGTGTTTTTACTGTGTGACCTTCACCAGAAGCCTTGGAAAATTTTGACGTTAGCGTGCCGTTAGCGAGAAATCGAGATGTCACGTTCTTGTTTATTTAGAAAATCTATAGTGTTACAAGGATGGTATATCAACTCGCTAACGCTATTCGTGCTTAGCTCATTGGTCATTGGTTCACCTTGTACGGGTGCTCAGACCAAACTGCTGAGACCAAAGACGCAAAAACTGCTGAGTTTCCGAATTTTATATTTTAGTATGATTTCCAGGAGCTATCAAACAGTGTTGGGCTTTATTCAAAAAATGTTTAATTGTAGGATCTATGAATTGAAATTGCAATTGTATTCAAACCCCTTGGGGTGTACCTTGTTCCCCGAAATAAATATGACTTTTGAACCTTAAACGCCTCAGTGTCTCCCATGACTATGAGTGCGAACACTCGAATCGTCGGGAACTTAAAAACAAAAAATAAATCCGATATATTTTAATTTCGACTAATGTTTTTATATTTTTGCCCAACTCTGCTATCGAATACGAAATTTAAAAAATTGAAATAATTTTGACCCATAATTCCGCCTCCCTTACAAGTACACCACTGACTCTTCCTTACAGTACCCGCTTCATATATCCAACAACACAACCTGACAGATCCTATCCCCGCACTCACCACGCTCAAAGGTACCCCTTTATTTTCCAACTGGGAAATCTCTTGGAGCCTACAGAGATTTATTATTGTACGACTTTTTAACTCGATTTTTCCGATTGCCGTCAAATTCGATACTTTGAAGCTTATTCAAGTGAAATTATTTTAAATTGATCGGCCATTTCTGGTTTTCAATCGATGTTGTGTGACATTTTCGCCTCTGCTATATGTTGGTACTTTATTGACTGTTGAATTAATGGGCTATAAAATACACCATGGTACACCCCTTCGATGTAGCCCTGATTATTCGATTCTTTTAGGTTAAATTATGTGTGCGTTTTGTTAATTAGACACGTTGTCGATATTTGATCTATCTAACCCACTAATACCATTAACGTTAAGTTTGTGTGGTGGTTACTCTTTTACGCAAAACTCCAAATTGGATTTTGGTGAAACACTACAGTAATAAAGCTTAAACATAAGAATAATAAATAAGTATAAATATATTACAAAAAAATACGTGCGCAACCGTGGGTAACAACTAGTGAGAAATAATGCCGTGATGCAGCGTGGGACGGCCTACCAAATAGACTGACGAAAATCGTGATCGTTCACAAGAGTAAAGATCGCAGGAAGTCGTTTTATGCAGGTAGCATCGGAGCGGTTGCGCTGAAGAGCGATTGGGGAGGCCTATTCAGTTCAATAGTGGACGAGTATAGGCTGTGATGATAATGCTGATGGATGCCCCTCCTTATAAAAAAATGTGCGCATCATTATCATCAGTCAAAAGACGTCTATTCCAAGAAAAAAGGTTTCCTTCAAAGATCGCTAAGACGACCGGCTTTGTGCTTTTAGGTGAGATTTGTGTGAGAAAACTGAACAAGTTTTCAATAGAAATGATATTATATTTCTGACGAATGTCGAAATGCAGATCACTCTTTATTTGAGAACAAAAACACGTCTTTGAATCTTAACCGTACTTTTGTCTCACCTCACCCTCCTCTTTCAAGGAAGAGGCCTCTGAAAGTTGTTTATATAAAGGCGTTATCCGGTGCGTAATTTTACGCATCATTAAATACGAGTTTGCACCGGAGCAACGTAAAAAGTAACACGTCAATGGAAGCGCAGACGCGTCCTTAGGGGTGCGTCGGATCTGCCGAGCGTGAATTAGTATAAAGGTTAGTAGATATATCGCATAGGCTAACACGCACTGTGAGAAGCCTTTATATCTTCACCGGACATGAGGGCGAGCGTGCAAACTTTACGCTTGAACCAGAAGAGGAAGGGGGCAACTAGCTCAAGGGTGCCTCAAGGAGGAACGGCCTCGGCTTGGGCAGTCGCTATGGGGGAGGGCATATACTATTTGTGGATTTTTTGACCTCGCCGACGAGGTCGGTGTCTGATCCTGTGTGCTGTATCTGAAAGAAGAATTGTAAGGGCATCAGGAGGGTCAGTGAGAACATGCCGGTCTGTAAAGCCGCATTTTGGGACCTACAACTCTTAAGCATTGCTAAATAATATGTATGTATATATAGTTATCTTTTTGAGGCAAACTCATGTAAATATTCAAAGACAGTAATTTTTCTAACGAAAAATGTCCAGTATAACCGGAGTCTGGAATTGTGCCCGGTATATGGCAATAGACTCGCCCCCTATTACATCGGACCTAACATCGTCAGCGAAAAGTGGGTGTACTCAGTACATCTCTGCCACCCCCGCTTGGGGAATATAGGTGTGACGCTGTTTATTTAAATAGTATAATGTATAGTTAAAATAGTATTGTATGTTTTACTACACAAACACAAAAATGTTTTTTTTTATTGATATAAGCTGTAACGTTCTAAATCGGTAACTGAATTGATTCCAATAATTTTTTATGATTTTTCTTTAAATTTGCAAAAACGCTTTTACACCTTCACTGCGCTATTAAAAACTAAATTTATTCTTGATTCATAGCAATAAGGAGATTTTACATGCATTCCTAAAACGTTTTTCTCAAAAAGCACACATACACGTACAAGTTTCATTGTTAATTGGGGTATAAAAGTGCTTAAAAAAAGTGTATAAACCTTTAGAAATTTGGTTTTCGTTTTGAATTTATGAAGCAATTCTCTAATCGGGGTGTCTGAGGTCTTGCGTTTATATGTTACACCTTGTATAATATCGTAGCCCGAATGTAATAATGAAATAACAAAATTTTTAGTACATGATAAATCAACTTATATTTAAGAAGTAAAAGGCCAATGAAAGGCCTTTGCCTTGTTCTTGATTTATTAGGTGGACAACGAAATATCGATTAAAGTTACTCGTGTTTCTTTTTCTATAAATTTGTGTTAAGGATCAATTGTTACACTGTTACATTTCGCAAGGGAACATAATAACAGTCAGGGTCTATATCATCACGCCAGATCCCTTGTGTAGGCAGAGAGTACAGAATTTCAACAGGTTCTTTCCTTACATACCTCTCTGGCTACCTCCATTCTCATTGTTCGTCTCATACACGCTCGCCGGTTACTTGACTTGTCCTTCAGATAAGACTCGGTCTATTTGTTCATGGTAATAGTAAGATAGTCTAAGTCTTCCCCAGTACCTACATCCTTCCATTTTCGCATTGTATATCTGTTTTATCATTATTTCTTCTGACATTGATGGCAATGACCAATTAAACACAAAACACGGCGGGTTATGATTCTTCTATCGAAATGGCCCTAGTATGTTACAGCAGTGGCACAAGAAATACCATTACACGCTTATTTCACGAAGTTTTTGTAATGCGCTGTGTTTGATAACGGCCCTATATGTGTTCAAGGGAAATTAGGTTATCTGCCTTGAAAGTTATGCGGAATCTTGTAAAGATGCAGATCAATTGAAGTTTACAACTCGTTACAATAATGCTCTTAACTACTGACAGTGCTATTATACAGGAAATCCGAAGAAACCGATATCTTGATTAAGATATAAAGTTTAACTGTGTTGTATGCTATATAGTAGAAGATGTTATACTTCTTCGCTCAGCAGTACCAACAATACTGCTGTACGTGTCTCGGCTACAATACACCACTAAAGCCGGGGACATTGCGGAGTACGCCCGTAAGAAGATTTTCTACATTCTGGGGGTTGAGAAGCTGAACTTGCAAAACAATACGGCGTTCAATTCCTTTGTTGTGCGAGTTCCCAACGCCAAGCTGGAGACCTTCATGAGCGAGGAGTTCTGGCCGAAGGGTGTCAGGAGATTTCGTGGAAGATTACGAGACGCCCCTACACAGCGCAACATGTCGCCGTCAACACATGTGTCTTAGTTTATAAGTTTTTATACAAGGTGTAACGTAAATAGCGCAAGCCCTCAGACACCCCGATTAGAGAAAAAAACATACAAACTTTCACATTTATAATATAAGTAGGACAGCCTATATGTTATTCTGATGTATTAGCTATATTATTGTAAATTTTCATTAAAATCTGTTCAGTAGTTTTTGCATGAAAGTGTAACAAACATACATCCACACAAATTGACGGACGATTTAGCGCAGTGGTTAAGAGCTTGAGCTGCTCCGCCCACTGTGTCGAATAGTCGCGGGTTCGATTCCCGCACGGGACAAATCTTTGTGTGATCCACAATTATTTGTTCCGGTCTGGGTATTTGTTTGTGAATTTTCATGTTTGTAAACGCACCCACGATACAGGAATAAATCCTAGTGTGGGGCTACGTTTAAAAAAAAAAATTGTCACCCTCATAAATTCACGTTACGTATGTGTAACTTATATCAAGAAGGAGGCTCCTGTATTTTGACTAAGGTTTTTTTGTAGGCAAAATATGCCTTACGAAGTTTTTCAAGCCTAATGTATGGATTTACATGCCTAATTTTTAGTGTCTTATCAGGTGGACAAGTCAAGTCTCCGAAACTACCGACCGTGTGTGAGATGAACTATTCCTGTGAGAGTAGAGGAGACGAGAGGGATCTGTAGGGAAGGAACTGTTGGAATTTTGTATACCTACTTACCCTACAAGTAAACTAGACTAGATACATATCTAGGTACCTGTAAGCTAATCACAGGATAATATTTATACTCTAACGACCACTACTACGAAATCAGCCTTGACAATGGACTTCGGAAAATTAATTAAAAATTGCATTATTAAAATATTCTAAGAAAAAATATATAGTAGGTACACGGTTCCGTGAAAAACATAATGCAAATGGAACTAACTCTATGGAAAATACATGCATAGTAACAAAAGTCATGCCGTGTACAACAAAATGGAAATGATTATAAACAATGTAGTTATATTGTGCTCTAGGAATTAAGTGTTACAGAGTAGAGAATGAACTTAGAGGTAGCGTTTTTATTATAATTATAGCCGTGCTTGATTGCCGTGCATTTAAATTCAAATTTTTAATATTTAAATGGTTTGAATCCCTTATAGGATGTACTTGCAAAAATCGTTTCCTAGTACTGACCTCATTAGCGTTTGGTTTGAAAATGACATTAGATATTTCCTGCTTAAAAGATAGCTGAGATAGAAAATTTTATTAAAAATAAACTGTAATTAGTTTCGATTTAGCGCAGTGGTTAAGGGCTTAGCCCGCCCCGCCCACTGTGTCTAATAGTCGCGGGTTCGATTCCCGCACGGGACAAATCTTTGTGTGATCCACAATTATTTGTTCTGGTCTGGGTATTTGTGTATGTGAATTTTCATGTTTGTAAATGCACCCACGACACAGGAATTAATCCCAGTGTGGGGCAACGTTTTTTAAAAAAAAAAAAAAAAGAAAATTAGTAGTTTCTGCTTTGCAATTACATTTTGAATGTTAAAGAAAAATATGTACTTATTCAGATTAATTTAGTATTAAAATCTGCTTTGAATTTTGATTTGTTTTAATAACTTCTAAGAATGTTGTAATGTATTATTTACGAGCAAACGTACGTATCATATTAATCACCCCATTACAAATGAACGCAAACGATGTGAAAAAATGCGGATAAATTATCAGTATTACATCGGCAGACGTATAAAAATATATGATGCTATACTAAAACTACCCATAAAACATTCTATTATTGAATATTTCTTTCTGTTATACCTAAAATCTGATGGTAATATTGTAATAATTGCATACATTTCTTTTCTAATTATGAACGTATATTTTTTTTAATTGTGCAACTGCAACAAGCCAGTTTTTTTCTTCATTTTACACGTACGTGCATTGGACGCAATTTAGAACATTTTGACGTTCTAGTTTCAAAAATCGCGTGCATTAAATGAATCTTTATTTTCATAATCTGTGCCTGCCATACTATTCTACCAGTGATTGCGTCGATTTATGTACAGCCAAAGCGCATGCGGTCTTTTCAGTCTCATTCCCTACATACCTCCACGTTGGCTGCGCCATCCGTTGACTTTCTCTATAATGTTCGACGATTTGCTACCTCTATTGTTAATTCTCTGCTCTGTGGATGAAATACACTATATTAGTAACAGTTTGGGATGTTTTTGTATGACCGTATGATGGTTTCAATTTTATCAGAATTCCAAATTCTCGGCGAAACATATGCTTTATATTATTATGATCAATATCAATGTATAATAAATACCGTGTTTCAAGCTATAAATTATTCATATTATATGTTCTTTTACCAATAATGCTACAGATATCTTACGGCATCCCGTTTCAATCTGCAGTTTGGATAGTATGTGTAAATTTCCATTTTCTAATGGCATATGTGGATAATTAAACTTTAATATATTGTTACGACCCGAACATTCCCCGATATCTTGAAAACCCTTTATCGGGAAATATCGTTTCTAAAACGCATTACACACTCTTAGGTCCCCTATCGATCCGTCAAGAAAAATCTAGATTCCGCGCTTAAGTGCTAAAACGTCTAGAAGGTTCTTCCCCTTTAATTATCGCCGGCGCGCGGTCGCGGTAAACAAGTACCTACTTGCTCACGTACAAATAGGTATGTAATAATAATATCGCTTTGCGGGGCGCGCCGGCTATTGTTCGATGTACTTAGAGGGTTCACGTCTAATCTAGAACTTTCAAACGACTATGAAAGGAACACAGAGCGCGGGGATATACACAGTCTCTTTTGGGAAGCGACAGCGATCGAATCGAAAACAAGCAATTTAAATGGTATACACCGGCGGCCTTAGCAACGATATACGGATACTACGAGTAACTCAGCGACTTAGAAGCAGTATTTGGGTACTATCAAGTGTAGTACTAGTTTGTGTTTGCTTGTGTGTACTTGCATTCGACGTCCTGTTTTGTGCGTACAGCGCCTAATAAAGTACTTTGCACGTGATTCGGCATTTAATTACCCCGCAAAAGTAACAATATAATAAATCAAAACAATTAAATTAAAAAAAAAACGTTTAGTGTTTATTAAACTCGAATCTGCTGCTATTGATATTTTAACAATTAGATATATTTTGGATGCCATTATACTTAAGACCAAAAACATAACTTTACTTTAAGTATGTTAGTGTCTTGATGTTGGCTTCACAATATTAAAGTACTCTTACCGTTTTAGCTTCTAAGCCGCTTCGTTTTTAATCAACAAACAAACGCACAAACGTCTAAACTGACATTAATGTCTTTGTTGTCCGCCATGAGCATGCCTTAAGTCGAAAGCGGTGAGTCCCCGCATGCGGTACTAACGACGTGTTCACGACTCGTGTACCTATTACGTTTAAATAATATTTAAGTTCGTTTATCGTCTCAGCTCCTAAAATGCCTCGTTTTTAATCAAAAACTGAACGCACGAACGAATAAAACTGACATTAATGTGCCCATTGTCTGCCTCGAGGCGGAAGCGGCGAGTCCGCGTCCGGTACCAACGACATGTCCACGACTCGCCTAATACTAGTATTGTTTGAGGATAGTAACAGCATTCTATGTTTTGATTCATATATTTTGAGTTAACAACCGATGTTTTGAACAGGGCGACCAAAATATATTTTTATTTTGTTTCATGATTGCGGAAACATGGTAATGTGTAACAGGAGGCCAATTATAAGTTTTTTATAGATAGTTTCACAAAAGAAAACTGAGTAAAGGGTATAACGATGCACGTATTTATGCATATCTCTATAAAGCTAGAGCTCTGCAATCTTTGTTAGATTGTGTCGACGTCTTTTGGCCTCGCGCAGTACTATTAATTGTTAAGTGGCCACGTTGTGATATTAGTACCTCATAGCATTCCATGCTTGAATAAAAAATTATAAAAAAATATTTAAACGATTTTTTTCTGTATAAAGTTATAGTTTTGAAATGATTCAGGTATTTTGAATTAAGTGCATCGTTATAATAATATCCATATATTATAATTTTGACATTTTGAAATTTGTAATGAACATAATTTGCATAAGTTATATTTGTTAAGTGCCTCATTGGATAGAGGCCACAATTAGTGTTGATAGAAGATTAAATAAATACCATAATATATTTTTATCTAACTTTTTGTAGTTTCTTTACGAAATAAATCATTTCACTTTGACTTTCATGTAGTAAATATTAATATATGATCCTTAAATTTCTTAACTAATTCAATTATTGGTTTTATGTCTTTAAGTACAGAACCTGCGTCAATACTCATAGTATGTGACTATGTTAACTTATTTAGTATAAATCAATTAGTATTAACATCAAAATCTAGAATATAAACATGATCTTAGACAAAATGCGTATATAGTATTACAGAAAAGACGTATTCAATTTGGTTGACGTTAATCTTATTTCAGATCGGCAAGCACTTTACCTTTATAAATATAAAAGATCATATATGAAATGCTTTGTACTTAAATCATATGACTTATTATTGGTAAAGATAGTACAATTTTCAATTTTGCTAATAAAATCGCCGTGGTGACTTTGTTGGACTTATATTAAGGGTTGGAAGAGGTGAATCGTGAAGAATATACATGGGTATATATATCGCAGACAATGTTAGCTCTCCGTAATAGGAAGCAGCCTATTACTAACTATCTATCTATCTATCTATATCATCACGCCAGATCCCTTACGGGGTAGGCAGAGAGTACAGAGTTCCAACAGGCTCGTTCCTTACATACCTCTCTGGCTTCCTCTACTCTCATAGTTCGTCTCATACAGGCTCGCCGGTTACGGAGACTCCTGATTTGTCCTTCAGATAAGACCCGGTCTATTTGGTCATGGTAAGCTGGTCTAGATCTTCCCCTGTACCTACATCCTTCCACTTTCGCATTGTATATCAGTTTTGTCATTCTTTCTTCGGACATTCTTTCTATATGCCCGAACCAACTGAGTATAGCCTTTCTCATCTTTACACCGATTCTCTCTTTCATACCTATTTGCTTTCTTACTACGCTGTTGCGAATACGGTCGGTCAGCTTCACTCTGCACATTTTCCGCAGAGCTCGCATTTCCACCGCATTTGTCTTACTTTCATTCTCCTTCTTACATACCAAGCTCTCGCTGCCATATAACAGCGTTGGGACAAGCACTCGATTATGTATGGCCAGCTGCGCTTTTCGGCTTAGGTGCCGGCTCCCAAGTAGCTTTCCCGTCGCGCCATTCACTCTGTTCTACTAACTAACTAACATTATAAATGAGAACGTTTGTATGTTTATGTTTGAACGTTTTATGTTTGTTACTCAATTACGCAAAAACGGATTAATGGATTTAGATGAAATTTGGCATATAGATTGTTTATAACATAGATTAACATATAGGATACTTTTCATGCCGGAAAAGTGTTGGGTACCTTATTTCCTAGGGAAAATCCTGCATAGGACTTCCGCGAGCCTCGGGGAAGCTCGCGGGCGTGTTGAATTTCAAACGACTAAAAACACTAGGGTGGCCGACATCAGCACTTTGGAGAGGCTCCGGGATCTCCGTATGGAATGCAACGGTGCCCTCTTGTGCCGCGCTCCGAAGAGTCCGCCATCGGGGGGAGACATAATACACGCTCCCCCCGCACCGATACGGTGCTCACGGTGACGTGGGCCACACCACGCTACCGTCCTCCTCGGTCTCACTCGTGAAGGACGCTCAAAGCCCGCACCCCTTGTGCCTGTGACCCGAAGTGTTAGGTTCCTGTCTTAAGTCACGGACGAAGTCGCGGGCAGAAACTAGACCTACTTATATCATCCTGTTTATATTATAAATGAGAAAATGTGTATATTTAGATGTTTGGATGTTCGTTACTCAATCACGCAAAAACTAAATGTATTTGCATGAAATTTGACACACAGCTAGTTAACACATAGAATACTTTTTATCCCGGAAAAATTTAAGGTTCCTGCCTGAAGTCGCGGGCAGAAACTTGTTTATTATCAGTTGAGCTACCTGTCTGATTCTAGTTGTAGACACAATAAATTGACTAATATGAAGTTTAACCAACTGACCCGCGTGGGACGAAATCTGCGGGTTGAGTTGGTGAAAATAGTTTCAATTGATCTTTAATTGTTTTCTTTCGAGGCGAGGCGATTCCCTAAGGATTAGCTCAGCCGCGTCTATACAAGCCGAGTTGTTACGCTTTCTTACATTTTATATTCAAGTAACCTCTCAATAAATTAATTACTCTGTCATATCGTGCGGGACCTACCCCAACATGGTAGGTCACAAGGAACAAGTTGCAAGTCATATAGAAGTTCACGACCTTTTATAACTATTTTACAATTAATTAGACTAACTCGTGGAAACAATTAACTTGTGTATGCTTACATGACGTTAACCAGAATTATATGGAAAACGTTTTTGCAAACCTACATGTATATTTAATCGATCACCAAGGTTAAGCACCGTTCGACTCGGTCGGCCTGGGAGGGTGACCGTTTCTGGCATTTTCATATTCGAGTGTCTCCGTGCTTCGGAAGGCATGTAAAGCCGTTGGCCCCGGTTACTACTTAAAGTGGTAGTCGTTAAGCCGGGTTGGAAACCTTATAAAGGCGGCTTGATAAGTTTCAACAGCAGGTGGCCACAAAACTGCCTCCACCAATCCGCACTGGGTCCGCGTGGTGGAGTATGACCTAATCTCTCTCATCTCGATTTGTAAGAGAGAGCCTTTGCCCAGCAGTGGGCAGTATAGGCTTATATTATTATATTATAAAATATATATTGGCGATGGCGCCTCAAAAAAGCGATTTACGCACCGGCTACTGTCATTGTAAAATCACGCGTTCCTTATGGCAATGCTTCACCTACGTTAACGTGAGTGTTAATGCCTGCGTCAAAATAACACATTTGTGTGTGTGTGTGTGTGTGTGTATAAATGATCTACGCTGTTGGCCGCGGGGCCTTTACAGCTTCACTGGACAAGAGGGCGAGCGCGGAACCACTACGCTCGAGTCAGAAGGGCAAGGGGACAACTAGCTCAAGGCCGCCTCAAGGAGGAACTGCCTCGGCTTGGGCAGTCGCTATGGGGGAGGGCATATACTAGGTGTCTCGCCGTGGTGCTCTGTGCCGGCCGGCGGGCAAGGGATTCTTCGACCTCGCCGGCGAGGTCGGTGTCTGATCCTGTGTGCGGTATCTGTATTCAAAAGAAGGGATGTAAGGGAAACGGGAGGGTCAGTGAAAACATGCCGCGGATGGTGGTAGCGGCTGATAGGAAAAGAGTTAGGTTTGTAGTCGGCGGCGGCTACAACGCATTAAAATTAACACATTGCTCGCTCTCAATAGACTGATAGGAAATGCCTTAGGCATTTAGTTTGCCTATGTACCAACAGTGCAGAAAGTACAATTAATTAGGATTAGAACCAAGACTTCGTGATCGCTACGCACATTATTCGCCACTAAATTAACGAGGCAGTCAGTATGTCTACCAGTCCAATATTTATAGCCCAATTTATGACAGTTTGAACAAACATTTGTATATTGGCCATGTTTATGGGATCCCATTAAAAAGAGTTAATATCTGTGACAAATATGACCTCGTTTATTGGTCATTTGGATTTTGGCTAAGTTAGCCGATAACTATATTATTAATGCTGTTATAAATACGCTTCAATAGCTAAGATTGAGCTTTGATGTCAATAACAATATATTTATTTAATTTAAAATACAAACGTAGCTTCACACTAGGAATTTACATACACAAATACCGAGATGATATAGAGAGAAGAGTGAATGCAGGGAACAGAGTGAATGCTGCGATGGGAAAGCTACTTGGGGGCCGGCACTTAAGCCAAAAGGCGTAGCTGGCCATGCATAACGGAGCGCTTGACCCAACGCTAGTATATGGTAGTGAGAGTTGGATATGCAAGAAGGCGAATGAAAGCAAGATAAATGCGGTCGAAATACGACCTCTACGAATGTGCGGAGACAAGTTGACCGACCGTATTCGCAATAAGAAAGCGTGTAGTTATGAAATATAGTATCGGTGTAAAGATGAGAAAGGGTATATGCTCCGTTGGTTTGGGCATATAGAAAGAATGTCAAAAGAAAGAATGACAAAACAGATATACAATGCGAAAGTGGAAGGATGTAGGTACCGGGGAAGACCTAGACTATCTTACTATGACCAAATGGACCGAGTCTTATCTGCAGGACAAGGCCAGAGTCTCCGTAACCGGCGAGCGTGTATGAGACGAACTATGAGAGTAGATAACGCTAGATAGGTCTGTAAGGAAAGAACCTGCTGGAACTCTGTACTCTCAACCTACCCTGCAAGGAAACTGTCGTGATGATAGGAGACGATACATAAACACCGAGACTGAAACAAGTATGTGGATCATACAAAGCTTTGATCCGTACTAATATCGAACTCGCGACTAATCGATGCATTCGATCAAGCCGTCATCGATACTAAAAAATAAAAATATTGACACAGGAATGAAATACCTAAGTATTACAGGTAGTTTTTAAGGGTAAAGGGAAGATCCCAATAATTATTTAACTAAAAGCAAATTTGGAAGGATATTGCTACTATTTCACAGAAAGTTACAGTGGTTTTACTAAACTAAGCTGGATTGTAAAATTGGGTAGCCATTTTGTATCGTGCCTGGTTACAAAATTTGACATTGACGTGTACATATCTAGCACTCACTTTAGTAACGTGTTAAATACAAACCGAGCACGCAGGCTATTGATATATTTGAAGCCTTCAAAATTATGTCGAAAAGTAGGCTTATTTTTTAAAGATAAACCGCAACAACACTTCTACCAAAATTTTCAAATTCCCGTCTTCGTGCTAGGTCAAACTCAGTCAGATAAAATATGACCGAATATAATTCATTCACAAATTATCTCCGAAAACTGTTTTAACAATCACTTAATGTTATTTGAAGAGAAATAGGTGCTCGAGTGTCTATTGTTAATTTATATTCAATTAATAAACGCTACAATGTCTATAAGTACTATTATAAAATTGTGGCATGTCTGGGCTTACATTAAAAAATATAACAAGAGGATTATCTGGGACGACTATTTATAGATCCCTGAATACAGAACACTTTTGAATTGTTATGTCAATTCGAGCTAATAAATTTGTAGTCTTAAGAAGATGATTTGCTATCCTTTTCACAGTTTAGATAAAATTAAACGCTTTCTCGAGACCTCTGTATGCAAATTTTGAATACCTAAAAGTGCTATACGGATTGCGAACCTTCTGGCGCTTAGAAGGTGAACAACTATACCTACTTTATAATAGAATAAATGTTTCTACGGTTAGAAATTCCAGAAACTCCAACTATTTCTATTGACACAATTGAATCAAACTGTCATGGGAAAAAACGTCTAACTTCATAAATGATATAAACACATATTAAAAGTTTGTTACAATTGTTCTTATAACACGATATTTGGTAAAACACGGTTGGAATAACGAAGTAGCTAGGTATATTTTCTTGGATTCTATAAAAGCTTAGATCAAGATAAAATTCAATTTCGCCAGTCTAGTGACGCAAGCTTCTGTGTTTAGAAATTTCAGGGGTTTTAGTATCAAAAAAATCGCAGTAACGTAAAGTATAATGACAATAACCCTTTTACATTGGGGCCAAACGATATCAGCGAAAGATTCTTACGTGGGGACCACGTATTGGCGCAGCGTGTGACGGTCGCCTACCAGATGGACCGGCGAGCTTGTGAAGATCGCAGGAAGTCGTTAGATACAGGTGGCATCGGACCGGTTACGCTGGAAAGCGGTTGGGGAGGTCTATGTTCAATAGAGGACAAGTATAGGCTGACGTAATGATGATGATGATAATATCAGCATTATAGGGGTTAGCGCCATGGAATTCAGAAGTAGGTAACTTCCTCTTTGTTTCGGTGGTGTGCACAGTACGTCTCTGCCTAACTCTGCTTTCTCTCTCTTCGAACGAACGTTTTTTTAACGCACTTTAATAAAGCGCTGGAATAAAACAAATGGCTAATAGTACGAGTACATTTAGAAAACAAAGTTCATTGACAAAGCTAATAGGGTCAGCTGAAGGGTACAGTGGGCTAGCTATATTTGCCGACGAAGGAACTATAGCCGTTGAGATAGATCTGTCCTCGAATGGAGGCCGCAAGATGGCAATCGTAGTCTAAAACGTCCTGCAGCTAGGTATAGAGACGGTATACGCACGGTGGCCGGCAGCGGCTGGAAGAGAAGAAACGAAGACCGGGCTCAGTTGTAAGGACAGGCCTTTGGATAGGCCTGTGGATTTACAGGCGATGACGACGAAATTAATTATAATTTTAAATATAATTTAATTACTAATTTACCACCGGATCGGAACGCGGCCTCCACTAAAAATATCCGGCGAAGAAACTCAACCGGCTTGTCTTGTTTTATTCTTTTTCACTTTTTCCTTTCTATTTTTTAAATCATATTTTGTGGATACAATTAAATAGTACGATCTAGCTTCAGTGACCTTACGACCGAGATATCAGGCTAATGATGTTCTCTCTATCTATATCATCACGCCAGCTCCCTCGCGGGGTAGGCAGAGAGTACAGAGTTCCAACAGGTTCTTTCCTTACATACCTCTCTGGCTTCCTCCACTCTCATAGTTCGTCTCATACACACTCGCCGGTTACGGAGACTCTTGACTTGCCCTTCAGCTAAGACACGGTCTATTTGGTCATGGTAAGATAGTCTAGGTCTTCCCCGGCACCTACACCCTTCCACTTTCGCATTGTATATCTGTGTAATGATGTTATTTATAAAAAAGTGTCTGAAGGATTCCAGATAGACTAGTCCCCACAAGTAGCAGCCGTTCACGAGTATGATTACTCTCGACCATATTGGAGGGAAGGGAGTGACCCGTACCAGACAGCCACAGCAAGCAAAGACATTTTTACCAAGCAGCAATACCCCAAGCTCATCTGGCACAATACGCTATGCTAAGTATGAGAGTGTTCCTTAAAAGTTCCTAGAAAATACTGAAGGTTTGCAAATATAAGGCAATATTTGTCAAACCCGCAGCTACATTATAATTTATTAGTCTTATGAGTAAAAGCCTTCATTATGTTGCGTAAAGTCGTAAGGAGATTCATCAGCATTACCTTTTTGGTATGTATTGCCATTTCAACGTCATTTTTCAGGAAAATAATGAAATCGTTACCTAGGCACCATTGGAGTTAAGATTCGACTAAAAATAATGCCAAAAGAAATCAAGCCTTTTGAAAATTGAAATAAGAGTGTTTATTTAAACAATACACTTTTAGGTTATGTTATTTTGACCAAGGATGACATTTGATAGAAAACGGTTTGGTGGCTGGTTCAATTCTCGCTCAGGACAATTTTCGATAACCATTTACATAAAACGTATGTACGTACGTGAATGAACTAATGACATAGGAATAATATGTGTGGGAAAACGTTTATAAAAAAAAGTCGGTTTAAAAGAGAAGAGAATGCATACCTCTGGTTCATGCAGATATAGTTAAACAAACTATTAAATAAGAATAATGTTGAAAGATTTTCGTCTATATCACCTTTACCTGCCAAGCGAGAGGCTCATTTTAATTTAAACTATCCTTCTTTGTGACTAGCCCACTACTGTATTTTGTTTCATCTTTTCTGTCTAAAGCTCATGCCGATCTATGTTATGTAAAGATTACCAATATTAGGTGATTGAGTTCTTAGATTTACGCGAATATTACACATGAAATAAAACTATTCCTCCAGTCCAGTCAGTCAGTCAGTCCCTCCCGTGATGGGTGCTGCAAATCACTCGAAACGGAAAAAAAAAACAAAAACCGCGATAAAATCCGTAATATAGTTTTATTTCAAATATTAGGTAATCTATTAATAACACCAGTTTGCACGTTAGTAATATAGATTAGGACACATGCTTTGGAATATAATGTAGTTATTTAAGTTTTGTCTTTATATTGAATTTGTAGCGATTGTATTCTGTTTTGTGTCCGAAATAAATAAATATCGAAAAAAAAAAAAAATTACAACTTGATTTCTATCTGTCTATCTATAACATCACGCCAGATCCCTTGCGGGGTAGGCAGAGAGTACAGAGTTCCAACAGATTCTTTTCTTACATACCGCTCTGGCTTCCTCTACTCTCATAACTCATCTCAAACACGCTCGCCGGCTACGGAGTCTCTTGACTTGCCCTTCAGATAAGATTTGTCCTATTTGGTCATTGAATTTGTTAAAGAAAATCAGAATAAATAAAGAAAAAAAAATTAAATTAGCTACACTTATTCTCATAAAAAACGCATATTGGTATAGTATGTACCTACTGATATCAATAACATTAACTCCAGGAATGAACCCCTCATGTATTTCTTACCTTAAAACTACACTGCGGTACCCACCACTTGATTTGCATTTCAAAGTATAGAGATCTTAATTTTTATTTAAAGCTTTATGTTAAAGTTTTTGTTAGTAATACCGTAAAATATTATATATTTAAAAAGAAAACACGCTTTAATAGCAAAAAAATATGACGAAATTATCTGGTTTAACGCAGTTTATTTTAAATTTTTAAGCTTTGCAGCGCCATGGTTATGGGAACTTGACTGACAACATTGTCCAGTAATAAAAAGCTTAAACCACTCCGTACACGGGATCGCGTAGTTGCGGGTTTGATTCCCGTACCGGCACTAATTTTTATGTGACCGACAAATATCTGTTTCGGTGATTGCATATGTAAATTTCATGTTTGTAAACCCACCCATGACAAGAATAATTTTAAGAATAGACTTGATTTAAAAAAAAACTTAGCCCCACACTAGGATTTATTCCTGTGTCGTAGGTGCGTTTGAAAACATGAAAATTCGAATACCCAAATACCCAGACCGAAAAAATATTTGTAGATTACACAAATTTTTTCCCGTGCGGCAATCGAACCCGCGACTATTAGGCACAGTGGGCGGAGCATCTTAATCTCTTAACCACTGCCCTAAATCGTCCGTCGAGAATGAAGACACAATAAAAAAAATAATGTATATGCTCTAAGTAACTGTGTATCCTCATACTTTACTGAAAAATTTAAGTTTTAATGTAATAGGGAATGCGTCTATTCTCATTATTCGATCCACCGATCCTAGTGATTTTCTTTACAGCTAGATGCGTTCAATACAAAGCTGATCGTTATGCCGATCTTTGGGGAGGCATTTTTTTTTTAATAGGACTAAGCCCACCACACATTCCCACCATTGTAACACCTGTAAGCCAGGATGCGCAATGGTCTCCTTTGTTGACGCCAAGGTTTGAACTTTGGGGTATCCCGGAAAGCGTTTTAATTGTCTTGGAACCCGTAACAACATTATTTAGAAACAAAAACAGGAGGAGCAGGAAACATAAAAATTCCACTTCCCTCCTTAGAAAAGCAGGAGACACAAAAAAAATGGCAGATCAGCCATAGAGAAGGAGACTACAACTAGGTTAAGGCCAGTTGTAAAGCACCACGGATACGAAAAAATAAACAGGGCCTATTTGTGAGCCTCATGTTTGATT
This sequence comes from Phalera bucephala, assembly GCA_905147815.2. Taxonomy (NCBI): domain Eukaryota; kingdom Metazoa; phylum Arthropoda; class Insecta; order Lepidoptera; family Notodontidae; genus Phalera; species Phalera bucephala. Next base: position 34,386,153 of record LR990614.1, on the reverse strand, counting down.
CTAGTTATAGGTATGGGAAAACGTTTGAACGCACTGAAATTATCCCGAGTTTCTACAAGAGCCGTGTAGTAGATTACTCCAGACGTATTTCGCAGACTGTTTAACTTAATGGTACGCTTGTTGTGCTAGAGACTGCACTCCCAAAGAAAGTGGTGTGCTGATTGTTCATACTCGTAGTTAGACGTGGAACACTGACATAGCGGTGAAGGTTCCAGTTTCAAATAGAATAATGTCCTCCTACAGTTACCATGTCCGGTGAGAAATTGAGCTACACAGTGGTTTACCTCCAGCCATGTTCTTGCCAAACGCTCACGTACGGATGGAAAAAACAGGTAGAAGTGACGGCCCTTTGTTGTTGTTTCCCATCTTTCATGCCATTCAGTCAGGAGATCTTTGGATAGGCATTTTTCCAGCACTTGGAAATCTTTTGGATAATGATGATAAACCGACCCGTGTCTTATCTGAAGGGCAAGTTAAGAGTTTCCGTAACCGGCGAGCGAGTATGAGATGAACTATGAGAGTGGAGGAAGCCAGAGAGGTCTATAACGAAAGGACCGTTTAGAACTCTGTACTCTCTTCCTACTCCGCATGGGATCTGGCGTGGTGATAAAGATATAAATGATGATCCGAACCTCCTATGCCTAGGCCGCTAAACTAATACATTGTTAAATAGTTGTATGTATATACCTGTAGCACACTCCACCAGGCATATGACGAGGAGTAGAACCAGCATCTTAGTGGCGGCCGCTCCTGTTGCGCTTGTCTTGGTAATCTTGCGATCCATTGCTTCGGGTGATAGTAGCTGCAAAGAGGGGAATTGTTAAAACTTAAAATGTTAGTATTAAGCTATGGTTATTACTGTTCATTTTTACTTATTAAATTTTTTTTTTCTTTTTTTAAAAAAACGTTGCCCCACACTAGGATTAATTCCTGTATCGTGGGTGCGTTTACAAACATGAAAATTCACATACACAAATACCCAGACCGGAACAAATAATTGTGGATCACACAAAAATTTGTCCCGTGCGGGAATCGAACCCGCGACTATTAGACACAGTGGGCGGGGCAGGCTAAGCCCTTAACCACTGCGCTAAATCGTCCGTCGTTATTATGGTTATTTATAAGTGCAATCAGTAAGTATCGTGCTCTGCGTGTTCCAACACGCAGCAAGACTTAATGGCTGCCACCGACTACGCAGTCGAAATGGCCACGTTCTGATCCGCTTCTATATAAGTATAACATGTCTACTGACGAAACGATAAGAAGAAAAATCTTCTTTAAAAAAAACCGACTTCAAAAAGCAAGAAATAAATATTTGAAGTCGGTACCGGTTAGTGCAGTCGGTTACTTGGCACCGAGTTCAAATATTTATTTCTTGTGTTTTGAAGCATTTTTAAAAAAAAAAAGATTTTTATTTTACAGTTTTAAGTGACAAGTAAATTATTTACTAATATTTATATACCTATATTATATTATTTTGTTGAGTTGTACTGCAAGGTACCTACAGGATGGATATAATAACCATAATAACGGAATCTATACATTCGTGCTGTTCGCCGTTAAGGAGTCCGCTGGTGTATCTTCAAAGTCCAAAATTCAATACCAATTTAATTAAAATGGAACCACCTCGAAACTATACTAAACCCAACGCAAAAAGAATCATCAAAATCAGTTCATAAATAAAGACGTTATAAAAAAACACAGACGAATTATCGATCTCCTCCTTTTTTGAAGTCGGTTAATATTCTGATTAGTTCTATGGCAGGGTACGTATTGTTTGTCGTTAAGGAGTTCCCTGGAGTATCTTCCAAATCCAAGGTCCAATACCGATAAAATTGGCCTATAGCCATTTCGGAGCTATACTGAACCAAATACAAAAAGAATTTTCAAAATTGATTCATAATTGGCGGAATTATCGCGTAACATACATACAAAAAAAACAACATACAGTCGAGTTGAGAACCTCCTCCTTTTTAGAAGTCGGTTAAGAAGTAAAAATAAACTTACACGCCATAATACGTAGATTACCTAAAGCGAGAACAACAGAGGTATATCTGTATTTATCCACATTTTGGCGACAATTTTAACCCCTAATGTAATAGAGAACGATTCTTATGTCATTACACCCGGCATAATGTACTGGATGCAGGACGATTACTTGGTCCATTTGGGTGAATCAAGAAGTCGCGAATCGATCGATCCCTGTATGCAAATAATCTTTGTATAAACTATTATGACTTACGGGGCTGAGACGTGGCCACTCACAGTGGGACTAGTCCACAAATTCAAAGTCGCACAGCGGGCTATGGAGCGAGCTATGCTCGGCGTCTCTTTGAAGGATAAAATTCGTAACGAGGTAATCTGACAAAGAACCAAAGTTACCGACATAGCTCGCAGACTCAGTAAGCTAAAGTGGCAATGGGCTGGTCACATCTGCAGATGGAATGACGACCTCAAAAAGGTCGCTGGGACAGACTGGATGCGGAAGGCGGAGGACCGTGTGCAATGGCGCGTGTTAGGAGAGGCCTATGTCCAGCAGTGGACTGCGATAGGCTGATTGATTGATTGATTGATAAACTATAAATGTTTCTTCGATGTAGGTATTTGCGAAAATATCGTGTGATACAGAAATTGTAGGGGGCAGCCACGTACATTTTGTAGCGTCAGCAATTCACACCACGCTTGGCGTTTTAACCATTTTTAAACGAGTACATTCGCAAATCTCGTTCTCAACAGTCAGTCGTGCGTGCTAATTTTATAATTTGTCATCATCATAGTTTTACTTTTTTATCATTTATTGTACCGCTTTAAGAAAATACATTCTATTAGCTTCCACCTGTTTCACTATCAACCAAAGACAGTACGGGTTCCGTCTCAGCCCATATAGAAATATTATCTAGGGTCAACGTTTTTTAAAAAACTCAAAGTGTAAAAGGAATACCAAAAATGAAACATCATTTTATAATAAAAAACAAGGATCTAATTGAAAAAGATTTCCGTGTTTGTCCCCAAAAATGTAGGTAAGTTAGTTCAGTCAATTCCAATCCGAGAACAACGTTATGTCAATACTTACAAATGGTAGTACCTAATTACGGAATTGAGTAAACAAAATTTCTAATTTACGGCGATTTTGTTTGTTTGTTTTGTACTGAAATTTTCTTTAACGATAAACAAAGGCATCTACTTTTTGGAACGTGGTCTGTGGGGAAAGAAAGCTATACAAAAATCATTTGAAATTACAGTAATAATATCGAGAAATCATGCTATCACGTTAATTTATTAATTTAACATAATGAAATATTTTTTTTGTACCTTTTTTTATTTAAATGAGCGAACCATGCAGCTATTCTCATAGATAGTATGATTTGCTTTATTTAATTTAGACTCTCCTGATGACCAACCTACATTGTTCTCCCATACCACACAACAAAATTTGAGGAAAAAGTTTGTAAAAAAATATTTTAGAAGAATAACCGTGGAGTTTCTTTCCCTTCTTCTCAATAGAAATGGCATTTCGAAGTGGTGGTAGAGTCTTTGTTACTTTTCTGACGATTCATAAATACTATAATGGTTTACATGAATAAAAAATATTCTGATTCTGATTCAATATATAGGCCCGTATTACAAAACGTACCTCAGTCGTGAATCAAGTTTTAAAAACTGATATTTGTACTAGTGTTAGTTTAAAAAGTAGATTCACGACAAATTTTGATCTGTAATACGGGCCTTAGTGAATTGGGATTGTGAAAAGGATAATATGTTAACTTGAAATGGCGGACGGCTTGGTACAGTGGTTATAAGTTTAACCCGCTCAGCCCGCTGGATCGTGTAGCCCCGGGGTCGATTTCCGGACGGGTCAAATCTTTGTGTTACCTACAAATATTTGTTTCCGCCTGGGTGTTTGTGTATGTGAATTTGCAGTTTTTAAATGCACCCACGATACAGGAATTACTAGATTAGGGTTAGGTTTTCGTAAATAAAAAAAATCGTAACGATAATGTCAATCTTGTTCGTGTTTGAGTCTCAGCAGTAATGGCATTGGCTATAATCTTGTAAAGGACATAAGCTGGGACAAGGGCAAAAGCTGGATGCATCCAGCACTAAATTCAGGAGCAATATCCGAACAGGATAAGTTGCGGAATTATTTCTGGGAGTTCCGCCCTCGATGCATTACGAGGCATGCCTTTTAAGTTCTGTCGTTTCCATATTTCCCGGCAATTTTGAATTTGGAACTGTTCTTTATTCGAATGTGTTTAAATTTTGAATCTCAAAACATTTGAAAGTATTAGGATTAATGCTATTGTTTAGTCACAGCGTCGATTGGAATCTGTCAGGTTACGTACGAAAATGAATCTTTCTAAGGAAAATGTTCGTGCAATAATTTTCTACAACTTTAGAAGAGGCCTGACACGGCTTCAGTGTTTTGAAGAGCTAACATCTGTGTTCAGTGATGAAGCCGCATGTCTGCGGACTGTCGAACGCTGGTATTTAGAATTCCAGCGTGGACATACTAGTGTTAGTGACAAATCTCGCGAAGGACGCTCAAAATCCGCCTTCACTGAAGATAACATCATTGCTGTGAGAAAACTAATTCTCGAAGATCGTCATGTGACGTATCGAGAGATAGAGGCTCTATTAGGCATCTCAGGGACAATCATTCAGAAGATTTTGTATGATGCGTTTGGTATGAGAAAGCTAGTTTGCCGTTGGATACCGCATCTGCTTTCCGACGATCACAAGGCGGCCCGCGTCAGATGGTGTAAGAAAACTCTGCAAAGGTTCAACCGAGAGTCAAATCACGTCTACGACATCATCAATGGTGACGAATCTTGGATCTATGCCTACGATCCTGATTCCAAACAACAATCTACAATCTGGGTCTTTCAAGACGAGCCAAAGCCGACTAAAGTTATTCGTTCTCGAAGCACTTCAAAGAAGATGGTGGCCACGTTCGTTGTAAAAACCGGCCATGTTGCGACTATTGCACTTAAAGATCGTAGAACGGTTAACGTAAAGTTGTATACCACAGTTTGTTTACCACAAGTCATCGCCGAACTTCGAAAATCTAACTCAAAGCGACGCATCATCCTGCACCACGACAACGCAAGCTCACACAGCGCTCGTCAAACGATTGAGTATTTGAGCAGGAAAAAGTTGAAATTCTTGACATCCTCCATACAGTCCTGGCCTAAGCCCTAACGATTTCTTTACATTTCCTATAATTAAGAAAAGTCTTCGTGGTCAAAGGTTCCAGTCCGGTGAAGAAGCAGTCGAGGCTTTCAAGTCAGCCATTTTGAACACCCCCACTTTAGAATGGAATGAATGTTATAATAACTGGTTTGAGCGAATGGAAAAGTGTATTAAGCTACGTGGTGAATACTTTGAAAAACAATAGAAAGTACTATAAGGTTCTAATTGTGTTTTTTTCTTCAAACGACAAAACTTAAAAGGCATGCCTCGTATGATATATCGATGCGATGAAAATCAAATGCTCAACACTTTTTGTTAAGTGTCTATTTTGTACTATGAAATGGCTGAGCTTATTACGCTAAAATTAAAAATCAAAACAATAGTTGATGATATTAATAATAAGGTCTGACGAGGTAAATAGTAATTTAAAAGGAACCCTATATAATGAGTAATTATATTCTAGTCTACTATAGTATTTTTCATGGGATAGTACTGACAGTTCTAATTGCCAAACGAAATAAATATTTAATTCAATGGTGTTAAGGCATAAAACCATAAGTATAGAAACGAGTCATGCTTCTTATTGCCATTGAATAAAGTATAATTTCGTTTGGCAATTAGAACTGTCAGTACACATCCTATGTGAAAAATTGGATAATAAAGAGATGAATGAGTCAGTTTTCGCTCGATCAAGTGACTATGTTTAAAATTATTCTCGCTTAGGTTTCCAGTATGAAGTTGAATTTCTGCAAACTCACCCTATATGATATCCTTTGAAGACCACCTTAAATACACTTAAATTATCCATTGGTATTTATTTAAATAAACACTTAAGTTATTCGTATAGAGATACCTGAATAAATTAGGGCTTTCTATGATTTGGTTGCGTTAGCAAATATTATTTTGACTATATAATACTAAGTTTGTAATATTTATTGTTAAAATTATTATAAAATAAATAATGGTATTTTATACACCCGTGTTTGAGACGAACTATAAGAGTGGAGGAAGCCACAGAGGTCTGTAAGGAAAGAACCTGTTGGAACTCTGTACTCTCTGCCTACCTCACAAGACAACTGGCGTGATGATATAGATAGATAGATAGATATACACCCGTTTTCGCCGAAGGTGTCATTTTACCTTCAATCATTTTTTTTTTGTGAAAGGTATGTTTACCATTCATCGGGTCTATTTTTACTAGTTTTATTCCGGGGCTCAGATCGCACGATTTTTTGTAATATAAGTAGGTTATTATCAAATTTTATCTATGTCCGACAAAGCTGGTCATCACGCGATCTGCCGATAGGCCAACACAAATGCGTATTTATGAAATCAGCTCCAGACATCGCGTCATCGAAGCGAAATCTCGTGATTTTGGTAGGCATGACCTAATCTACCAAATTTTATCTAAATCCGGCAAAGCCCGCCATTGGTTAGTTTCTCATGCCCAAACGCAAAATCTCGTGATTTTTCGTCCCGTCACGCCTATATTCTCCGAGCGGTGGTGGCTGAGGTGTACTGAATACACCCACTTTTCGCCGACGATGCTAGCCACCGCCTATTGCCATATACCGGGCACAATTCTAGACTCCGGTATCCATACTAGAAAGTTTTCGTTACAAATTTTTTCGTGATTGTTTTATAACCCAATTGTTGTATATTTAAATGAACCTGATGTTTCTTTAAGAATAATATGAAAATAACGGACCAACCAGATGATTTTATTCGAAAAAAACCCAGCAGTGGCACTCTGAGTGCCGACAGAAGTGAAAACATACATATATACAGATGTGTCGGTAACGGTAACAATGTCGCGAGTTTAATTGTTTTTTCTCATCTCAAAAAATGCCCAACGCGCCTAAAGAAGTTTTCACTTCAAAAATGCTTCATGCATTTAATTTAATTTAGTAAAAACATAGCCCCACATTAAGATTTATTTCTGTGGCGTAAGTGCATTTACAAACTTGAAACCCACAAACACACAGAACGAATCAAATATTGCAGTTTTCGTGCATATTATGCATTTCGCGTATGTACATTTGCGTGTGATTGTAATTTTTTGTATTGCATATGCAATGAAGGACTGATTATAGAATATTTACGACCATTTGCGAAATAAAGAGTACTAGTGGTCGCCCATTGGTCGATATTCGACCATAATTAATTTAAATTATAAATTTGAACATTATTAAGGTTGTATTGTCAAAGCCTATACTTTTATAGTCACAGATTTCGCCAAGGCTACACTGTTAATTTGCCTATTTTTTTCAAAAAAATTATATGAAATTTAAATAGAAAAGAAAACAACAAATGATTAAAACAAAGAATACCTTTCTTTAATTTTTTTTTTGTTGATACAAAAAACCAAAAAGAAAATGCTGTCCGTTGAACTTGACATACATATTTCGATAATTTAATTAATGATACAACACTTCTCTGTAAACGATGTTATTTGTAAAAACTCTTTCATCGTTTGCTGGTTATGTTTGACATTCAGTAAGACTATAGACAAATAATATTAAAGACAAACAATATTAATCTATTTTCAATTTGAAGTGTCAAATACATGGTAGTGTGTGTAATTTTATTTCTATCTATCTATCTATCTATATCATCACGCCAGCTCCCTCGCGGGGTAGGCAGAGACTACAGAGTTCCAACAGGTTCTTTCCTTACATACCTCTCTGGCTTCCTCCACTCTCATAGTTCGTCTCATACACACTCGCCGGTTACGGAGACTCTTGACTTGCCCTTCAGCTAAGACACGGTCTATTTGGTCATGGTAAGATAGTCTAGGTCTAATTAGGTAATTTTATTTCATTGATTTAATGTATTTTTAGGCATTATTTAAAAAAAAATATTAGCTTTCTGCACTCCTTCTCTATATAAAGTATAAGTTTGGGAAATTTCATACCCCTCCGTCCGCGCAATTTACGTAAAAAGGGGTACAAAGTTTTTGCTTTACGTATTAATATAACGAGTATTACTAATATGAAAATATGAAGTGACTTACGTTGCTGTCTACACTGCCTGGTTGAACCTATAAGAACGAATATAAAAGCACAGGCGGATATCCTAGATATTCAAGTGTTATTCTATATTCAAGTTAGCTAATTTAATAAAAATCAAAAGTTTTTTTAATCATGCAGACCATAACAATTATGAATAGTAAAAATAGAAAATTATTTATTACTTAAGACTCTACCATCCGTTCCGAAAGTCATTCCTGTTAAGAGCAAGAAATTCCGCGGTTACTCTTTTTAAAAATGAGAGATTTGCAATTCTTTTTGTATAATGCATTAATGGGGTATAGGACAATAGTGCAGAATGAGTTCCATGATGTGCTTAAGTATCGATTAAACATAAGTGTACTTATATTCATGGTATCAGTCAGTGTCTACATAGTCCTGTCATTTACGTCAACAAAATAAGGACTTTATAAAGGTATATATTAAAAAGTATAATAATAATATTAAGAGAAAGGGTTACCATAAAATATGTAAAGATCAAGTGGCAAGTAGAACTACAACGTTATTGCTAAAGTTATTCAACAGTTATAGTAATCTCCGCACCGGGTCGTTACCGATCCGAACTAATTAGATCAGAACACCGCAAACTGTCCAACTTGACTTCTTGCATTTTATCTATCTATCTATAACATCACGCCAGATCCCTTGCGGGGTAGGCAGAGGGTACAGTTCCAACAGGTTCTTTCCTTACATACTTCTCTGGCTTCCTCCACTCTCATACACGCTCGCCGGTTACGGAGACTCTTGACTTTTCTTCAGATAGGACTCGGTTTATTTGGTCGTGGTATGATAGTCTAGTCTTGCATTTTATGTTGCAAATTAATATGTTAGAATTTGCATACTAATAAAGATAGATCTCTCTCAATAGTATCCGTAACCAGCAAGTGTGTTTGAGCCGAAGTATGAAAGGAAAGATCCTGTTGGAGCACTGTTTTGTATAGGTAGACAAATACATCTATTTCTCTCTCTCTCTATCTCTGATTTTTTTATTTTTTTTCCTTATCTACTGCTATCAGAAACCACATACTAGGATGATTTGGCTTAGACAGAGTATTGCTAACTTGCATTGGCCTCAGTTACGCATTATGTGTAAGTAGGTTACCGCGCGCGCGATGCTCCATATAGAATAGTAATTGATCGAAGCTAAGGTGTGACACCACATACTAAGATGTGTTCAAAGGAGCCAAGCATTCCCCTCCTATCAGCCGCTACCGCCGTCCGTGGCATGTTGTCACCGACCCTCCCTGCTCTCACATGCCTTCTTTCGGATACAGATACCGCACAGGATTAGACACCGATCTCACCGGCGAGGTCGAAGAATCCATTGCCCGCCGTCCGGTGCAGAGCATCACGGCTAGACACCTAGTATATGCCCACCCACATAGCGATTGCCCAAGCCGAGATCGTTCTTCCTTGAGGCGCCCTCGAGCTAGTTGCACCTTTGCCCTTCTAGCTCGAGCGTAGTGCTTGCACGCTCGTTCTCTTGTCCAGTGAAGCTGTAAAAGCCCCGTGGCCACCAGCGCAGATCATTCATACACACACACATACAAAATGGAGCCAAGCAAAAGAGAGTTTGGCTTATATAGCACAAATAAAAATTTATTTGTAAGATTACCAACACAATTACAATTAATATCTATCATTTTATAAAAGTTTAAAGCTATAAATTCATAACATAACATTTTTATCGCAGCTGTATCTTGGCAGAAAAATGTTGAAGATTGCAATCGGTTTAGCGGATGTAATATAAGGCATGAGCGGAAGCGGTGTCGATAACGGTGGAAATCATTAAAATTATTTTTTTACTTCTTATTTTTGGTATTTATTCTATGATTCAAATGAAAGTCACAGAATGAAATTACCATCTGGTAAAGAAAGTAAATATCCGACAGTGGCTAAAACAGGGTGTGGATGATTTCATAGCCTGTTTGTGCTTTCTGCTAATGCCAATCATTCTGGGCGACAAAATGTTAAGAAATATTATTTTAAGATTTCCGATTGCAACTCTCAACAGGCAAGGCATTTTCTAATTTTTTAGACATTTTCTCATATGCAAGCCTAATCGTGTTAGGTTAATTAAATATGTATAAATAGATGCAAATTAACCCAAATATGAATGGCCATATCTTGCTTGATGAGTCTTCGTAGTCTGCGAGTCTGTATTAGACGAACTATGAGAGTGGAGAAAGCCAGATACGTCTCATGTACTGATAGTGAGAGGAATAAAAAATCCTAATGGTGGAACTCTGTACTCTCTGCCTACCCCACATGGGAGCTGGCGTGATGATATATGAACAGCGTACGCATATTTAAACTCAAACCGTTTATTTTGCATAAACCCTGCGGGGGTGTTTACAAAGTGTCATATTAACATTTTTTTAATTTATTAATCTGCTAACGGACCAGAATGCGGCCTCCACTGTGAAGATCCGGCGAGAAACTCAGCGGGCTTGCCTTTTTTGTCATATTCTCCATTCATTTTTTTCACCATTTTTTGTATAAATACATACATTTTTATATTATACAAAATCATTAATGGGATCCAGCTCCAGTGCTCCATGCCTACGACTAAGATATAAGACTATTTTTAAATATATGTTATATTGAAAAGCAAGAGGATTCTGGGTGGACCAGTCTCCACAAGCAGCACCCGTTCACGAGTGCGACTACTTGAGCAGCCATCGCCTTCCTCGACCATATTAGAGGGAAGGAAGTGACCCGCATCAAATAGCCACTGCAAGCATAGACTTTTTAGTGAGCTTGACCAAAGGTTAAATTAATTATGGGTATTTTTAAATTAAACTCGCGCCCTCTCATACTTCAGTCCGCCCTGCAGAAGTAGCGTTTATCTTAACAATGCATTTGCATGTCTGATGCCGGTGCGACAACCATATCTCATGGTTGAATGGGGATTATTTTTAAACCTTACCCTCATGCTTTCAAGCCGACTGGAGAAAAGAGATTAAGTTATGTTGACGGTTCTTTTGAAGGGATTATAAAAACGAATCTACAAGAAGACTGTCTAGATCAATCTAGTAGTGAATAGTGCGAGTAATGATTACGAGGTCCCAAATTCGAACCCTAGGTTGAACAATGTATGGCATTTTTATCGAAAAAATCTGATCTCTTGGTAGAGATATACAGTAGGCATCCTGAATCCTGAGACGCTCGTAGTGCTGCGCGACCGCGTGATCTTACCGATTACCCAGGTTAAGCAGCGTTCGACACGGTTGGCCCGAGATGGGTGACCGTTTGTGGCATTTTCATATTCGAGCGTCTCCGTGCTTCGGAAGGCACGTTAAGCCGTTTGTCCCGGCTACCACTTAGTGTGGTAGTCGTTAAGCAGAGTTGGAAGCCTTAAAGGCGGCTTGATAATTTCCAACAGCAGGTGGCCACAAACCTGTCTCCACCAATCCGCACTGGGTCCGCGTGGTGGAGTATGACCTAATCTCTCTCACCTCGATTTGTGAGAGAAGGCCTTTGTCCAGCAGTAGGCAGTATAGCCTGATATTATTATATCCTGCAAGAAATTTGGAATGATGACGATAGGAAATTTCAGTCGTTGTCTGGAGTCATTATATTATGACCCGGATGTAATACCGTCGACTGTATGTAGGTTTACACAGTACACCTCTGACACAGGTGACCTCGTTGGCCTAGTGGCAAAGCGCATTGGTTTGTGATCACCAGGACATGGGTTCAAATCCTAGGTCGGACAAATGTTGTTTTTCTAACGTAAACTTCCCAGTATGAGTCTGGAGTCTGGAATTGTGCCAGGTATATGGCAATAGGCTCGCCCCCTATTACATGGGACCTAACATCGTTAGCGAAACGTGGGTATACTCAATACACCTCTGCCACCCCCGCTATACATGCGAGATGGTGACTTTTTGATATTGAAGCACGTTTTTACGGCCGTGTGACAAGTGATAACCCTCCATTTTTAGGTTCATTATTTCTGTTAAATAATCTAGAACATCTCCTTTTTATTGAATAGTATTTTACGATCCATTTTCGCTCCAACGGAAATCTAATCTGTCATTCGTTTTCCAAAACATTTATAAAGCTTGCCCAGACTTCAGTTAATATAAAATGTTCAATCAGCCATAGTCCCAACAACTAGTTGTCTATTTCTTTAATTTTCTTTATAGAAAAATACTCCGTCCTTCACTAGGAATCATTTTAGTGTCGTGGGTGCGTTTACAAACATGTAATTTACGTATACAAATACTCAGACCGAAACATGCATTTGTGTGTCACACAAACATTTGTTCCGAGCGGAGATTGACCCCGTGACTACTTAATTGGCGGAATAGTCGAAGCTCTTAACCAATGGATCAAGCCGACGGTCCACCGTCCGTGTTACCTATCTATCTATCTATATCATCACGCCAGATCCCTTGCGGGGTAGACGGAGAGTACAGAGTTCCAACAGGTTCGTTCCTTACATACCTCTCTGCCTTACTTCACTCTCATAGTTCGTCTCATACACGCTCGCCGGTTCCGGAGACTCGTGACTTGTCCTTCAGATAAGACTCGGTCCGTCGTTCGTGTCCGTATTAACTGATATAAAATAGGGAAAGAATTCTTTAAAAAAAGAACCTCATGGTTCTTTGTAATCTCAGTCTCCCCCGCAAGAGAGCTGATATGATAAAGATACCAATATGATCATTATTGACAAAAAAAAATGAACAAAATAAACACCGTTACGCCTTTATTCCCCAAGCGGGGGTGGCAGAGGTGTACTGAGTACACCCATTTTTCGCTGACGATGTTAGGTCCCATGTAATAGGGGGCGAGACTATTGCCATATACCGGGCACAATTGGAGACCCCGGACTCATACTCGGAATTTTTCGTTCGAAAAACTACATTTGTCCAAACTAGGATTAGAACCCAGGAACTCGTGATCACAAAGCGTTGCCTTTGCCACTAGACCAACGAAGCAGTAAAAAATAAACTTTCACAAATATTAACCAAGAAATTCTATTCGTGTAATACTAAATAAAAAGATTTATTAATGAAATAAATGACGAACTTGGATATCGTTAGATTAGTCATATATTAGTTTACATTTCAGCGCTTGTAGCTAAGCGGACTTTCTTATAACCGTCACCGCTAATGAAAAAAAACACAAAAAAAATATGAGAATGACAGTTCGCAAGGGAAAGTCATGTGGTCAGAATATTGAGCTATTGATTGCGACACGATAATAGGAAACGCTTGCCACTAGTCTAGACCCTCAAATATCTTTTGGGTTTCCTTCAAAATATACCAACGTTGATAATTAACAAGTGATTGACAAAGGAAATAAGCTGATAGCTGACATATACTTATTGTTTCACTGACATGTATTCGAACTCTATTATTATTTATTTTATTACGCTTATAATATAACAGAGAGGCTTGTAAGGAAAGAACGTGTTGGAATTCTGTGCTTTCTGCCTACTCCGCAAGGGTCGGCCGTGATATTATAAATAGATAGATAATATTACCATACTGGGAGACAATATATCTTGTACTTTGCAAAAAGAATCTATCATGTTGGATATTAAAAGTAAAATTAAAGAATGAAAGCTAAGCGTTATCTAATTATAATTTTACGGACGATTTGGCGCAGTGGTTAAGAGCTTAAGCCACTCCGCCCACTGGGTCGAATAGTTGCGGTTTCGATTCCCGCACGGGACAATTCTTTGTGAGACCCATAATTTTTTGTTACGGTTTGAATATTTGTGTATGTGATATTTTAGGTTTGTAAACGTACTCACGATACAGGAATGAATCCTAGTGTGGGGCTCCGTTATTAAAAAAAAACATTAAATAACAAACTACTAATTTCATGAGATTACTTAACATATCAATACTTTAAAGGTGCTTGAACATAGAGCAACGTGCAAGCTATATGCGCGCTCTACTGATGTGGCTGAGGACTTAGCAGGAATATCTATTGCTGCTCAATCTTGACATTAACATGACGCTAGTGAAATCCGTAACTAGTGAAATCTGTGGAGATTTACTATAGAAAGATGAACGAAACAGCACGCGTTCTAGACAACGTTACTTCTTTTTAACATGGAACATTTTTGTTAGTTGCTTAGACCAAATCTTGCAAGCTGTAATAAAAAATCTTACATAAACAACAATATAAACAAACGACAAATTACAGATTACAGTCAGATTTAATTGATTCAGATGAGATTAAAATGCGATTGAGAATAGGTAGATTTTAAATTGAATAACTCGACATTATATTGACTTACGTTATATCGAAATCGGACCAATAATTTAGAGGAACAGATTACCAAATATAACTTAATTCATAATTAAAACTCGTTTCAGTCAAGAGTCAGTCCCAATAATAATTAAATACGTGATTTAGTTTTCTGTGCTTATACATAAATACAATAGTTCTTATTTAAAAATACCTTTTTAAAAACAAGCTCTTATAGCAAAAACAACGAAGATATATTGCTTAGTTCAGAAATTCCTATGGGTTCTTTCCGGCTCCATCATCAGACCTTGGACACAACTCGGGTCTAAAGTAGTCGGTCTCGTCAAGACAGATGCAACGAGCCCAAATACGGCGGGGTTATATTAAGTAGTTGGGTGGTTCCATGGGTCACCTTTTGCTTTCATCATCAGACCCTGAACACCATCTGACTGTAAAGCATCTGTCAATACCAATCTAATAAGCCTAAACACGGGAAGGTTTCGTTGTATAGTTACTGCACGTGCCTATGGTCACCTTCCGACTCCATTATCAGACCAGCTCCATGCTATCATATTATTGCATTGTCACCGAATCTGCATACGTATGCCAAATTTCAGCTCAATCGGATACCCGCAAGTGCTTGAAAAATGGATCACAAGATTTGAACCGGAAAGATAGACAGACAGACATACGAACATTTGTTTGGCTTTGAATTATAGTAGCTAAGTATCGAAAAGCCTACCCCGCAAGGGATATGGCGTGATGATATAGATAGATAGATACCAAATCACTGTAACTGAAAGACAACCATGCTGGTACCTCCTGGACTTGAAATAAACCTTGTTTAAATAATTTTATCATAATATATATTTGACCCGGTCTATTTGGTCATGGTAAGATAGTCTAGGTCTTCCCCGGTACCTACATCCTTCCACTTTCGCATTGTATATCAGTTTTGTCATTCTTTCTTCGGACATTATTTCTATATGCCCGAACCAACGGAGCATACCCTTTCTCATCTTTACACAGATACTCTCTTTCATACCTATTTGCTTTCTTACTACGCTGTTGCGAATACGGTCGGTCAGCTTCACTCCACACCTCTTCCGCAGAGCTCGCATTTTCACCGCATTTATCCTACTTTCATTCTCCTTCTTACATACCCAGCTCTCGCTGCCATATAACAGCGTTGGGACAAGCACTCCATTATGTATGGCCAGCTGGCCAGGGACCAGTCAGGAGTCTCCGTAACCGGCGAGCGTGTATGAGACGAACTATGAGAGTAAAGGAAGCCAGAGAGGTATGTAAGGAAAGAGCCTGTTGGAACTCTGTACTCTCTGCCTACCCCGTAAGGGATCTGGCGTGATGATATAGATAGATATATTTGACAGTGATAGCAGCAAAAGCCGTGATAGCCTAATGGTTGGACCCATTGTAAAGTCAGAAGTCTCGGGTTCAAACCCAGGCACGCACCTCTTTTCGAAAGCATGTGCGTATTAAAAATTAACTTTTAAAGGTGAAGGAAAACATCGTGAGGAAACCTGCATGCCTAAGAGCTTCTCTAAGGTGTGTAAAGTTTGCCATCCCGTACTGGGCCAGCGTGGTGGATTATGGCCTACGCCATAAGCCCTCTCAGTGTGAGAGGAGGCCCGTGCCCTACGGTGGGACAGTTTCTTAACAGGGCTCATATTATTATTATAGTATTATACAAGCTGTAACATAATAAACGCAAGACCTGAAAGTAGTTCGTTCTAAATCGATAACTGAATTGATTCCAACAATTCTTGATGTATCTTACATTTTTTTTTTAAATTTGCAAAAAATGCTTATGCTCCTTCAGTGCGCTATAAAAAACTAAATTTATTCTTCATTCATAGCAATAAGGAGATTACAAATGCATTCCTAACCCGTATTTCTCAAAATGCACAAATACACGTACAAGTTTCATTGTTAATTGGCGTATAAAAGTGTTTAAAACCGGGGTAAAAACCTTTAAATTTGAAAATTTGGATTTTTGTTTTGAATTTATGAAGAAATTCCTTAATTGGGGTGTCTGAGGTCTTGCGTTTACTATGTTACACCTTGTATATATTTGACAATATTCTATATGGTTGCATATAAGAGCAGAGAAACACTTCAAATGGAATAGGGCGTAAAAGATAACACAGCAAGGGTTAAAAGTGTTTTGATACGCGGAAATAGCTATTGATACTATCAAAGTATGCGGTTATCCTAATTCTCACTAATATTATAAATGTGAAAATTTGTATGTTTGGATATATTTTGCTCAATCAGGCAATAACGGCTAAACGGATTTGGATGAATTTTGGCACACAGATTTATTATTCGGATTACTACGGCTACTTTTTATCCTGGAATAATTTTAGGTTCCTCTCTAAAGTCAGCGCGGACGAAGTTGCGGGCAGAAATTAGAAATAACTAAATCTATACTGGGCCCTTATTCGCTATGACCAACTAAACAACGCGGCGCATTACGAAAACTGCGAGTAATGATAGTTAAACGGTATAACACATACAAAATAACAGAACACCATCATATCATGAAGTTTTTGTATCGCGTCACGTTTGGTTATAGGGAATTTGGGCCCTGTATGTAAATTGAAGTCGCCTGCTGTGTATTTTCTTTGTATGTACATGATTATTTCAGTCATAATACATGGATTTTCATTTTGTCTATGCTAATACTAAAGATGACGGACGATTTAGCGCAGTGTTAAGAGCTTAATCCGCTCCGCCCACTGTGTCTAATAGTCATGGGTTCGATTCCCGCATGGCAAATCTTTGTGTGACCCACAATTATTTGTTTCGGTCTGGTTATATGTGTATGTGAATCTTCATCGTTTGTAAACGCACCCACGACACAGGAATAAGTCCTAGTTTGGGGTTACGTTTTATAAAAGAAAAAAAAAGAAAAAGATATCATATTATACTAGTTTCTGCCCGCAACATCGTTCACATTGACTTTAGAAGGAACCCAACATTTTCGTGGGATAAAGAGGCCGGAATAGATCCTATGTATTAATCCAGGTGATAAACTATCTGTGTACTATATTTCATAAAAATCTGTTAAGGCGTTTTGGCGCAATTGTGTAACAAACATCTACAAAACATACAAACTTCCACATTTAAATAAGGTTTAGGACGAATGTTAGGTTAGGTTAGGTACATAACATATGTATATTTTAGTCAAAATGGCCGAACGATGATGATATTTATATGTGGTACCCTTGTGTGTGAAGTAGGGGGGGGGGGGGTAACTTTATCATAAATTTGAAAATACTTCATAAAAGTTATCTTAAAACTTGACTGCCTTGTTATTCTAGTGGCACTTAAAGCGGCTGGCGACCGTGGAGTTTCTTACACTTCTTCTCCACAGGAATGACATTCTGAATGGGGGGGAAGAGTCTTTGTTATTTTTCTGACGATTCATAAATACTATAATGGTTTACATGAATAAAAAATATTCTGGTTTAAGTTCCTGTAATTAAGTTTGAATTGTAAGTTGGAATAAATGTGATTTTTCTACACATCATAAATTAAAAGTTTTTTACAAAAGTTATTTTTAAAACTTAATTGCCTTATTAGTTTAGTGGCACATAGAATGGATAGCAATCAAGAGGCCCTGGTTTCTAATCCTAGGTCGGACAAACTCAAATTTTTAGATAAATAAGGCTGTATAGCAGTCTGTAGATAATGCCCGGTATAATACCAATAGGCTCGCCTATTAAATTGGGACCCAACATCGATGGAAATATATGTTTGTGAATAGAATGTGTCGGTCTTTGCTGATATGATACAGTGATATGAATTATGAACGAGAACTACAAGATTTGAAACATTGTACATAAAAAAATGCCTCATATGTATCTGAATCGCGATCGTACTTCACCAGTCAGTATACAAAGGCGCTAATCTGACAGAAAAAAACAAAATGCTTCATAGTTTATTTCAATCTGAAACTGATTCTCGATTTTACATTCATTAAAGTTGCTGTCTCGCAGAACGAACATATACGCGACGCGATATCGTTCGGTGAGTCGACTGTGCTTCAACTTAGCTGATTCAATGTTCCAAATAAGAAATATTGGGATTCGAATCTTTGCACTGTTTCAGATACAAATGATCGAATCTGAACAGTGATACACTTCGTCTAGTTGTGAACATTGTGCGTGATATCTAGGTGTACACAGCACACCTCCTCTCCCGTTGAGTGAAAGTAGTCCGACTTTGAATCATCGAAACAATTCTTTATAATTTAGAAATGTAAATATTTAACTGGGAAGCCAAACTTAGTTCATTGTTATTTTTCTTATTGTTTCATTGTACCGCTGTAGGAGGGCAACTTAAGTGTAACTTAGAACAATTATAACCAGGTTGAAGTATTAGACAATCGGAATTTGTACATTCAGAGTTTTTTGTAACATAAAGTTTGTTACTAGAATGAATGAATTATAGAAATAATGTCGGAAGAAAGAATGACATAACAGATTCACAATGTGAAAGTGGAATGATGTGGGTACCGCAGAAGACTGAGATTACCATGACCAAATAGACCGTATCTTATCTGAAGGGCAGGTCAAGAGTTTTCGTAACCGGCGAGCGTATATGAGCCGAACTATGAGAGTGGAGGAAGCCAGAGAGGTCTGTAACGAAAGAACCTGTTGGAATTCTGTATTCTCTGCCTACCCTGCAAGGGATCTGGCGTGATGATAAAATGTGGTATTATACAACTACTGACTCTTTAGTCTAGTGACCGCTTCGTTGGTCTTGGTCTTCTTGGACTCAACTCCTAGGACGGACAAAACTGTGATTTTTCAATAGAAAAATTTCCAGTATCAGTCCGGAGCCTGGAATTGTGCCCGGTATATGGCAATAGGTTCGCCCCCTATAACATGGGGTCTAACATCGTCAGTGACAAATGGGTGAACACAGTACACTGTACTGTCTGTTTTTATTATATGTACTTGTTAATTTTTGAAACTTCTTCGATAGTAAAAGAGACATGTAATTTATGGTAGAGCTTTAGATCGATCTACAGAATGAAACAACAGTGAAATAAAGAGATTATGTACATATGAACAGACAAAATAATATTATTCTAAGGTGGGCTCTGATAACCCATACACAATGACGGAAATGGTAAAATCTTCACATCTCGAACTATGTTTTATGGGGGCTAACTCAAATAAGCCATAACAAGTCAACCACAAGAAATCATTCTCAGTAATTTCAACCCCACCGATGTATTATTATGGTATAATTTCGTAGTAACGTTGTAAGATTGAGGAAACATTATTACATATTCTTATAAAGTTCCTATGGTATGCGAATGTTGGTATATGAAGGTACCAGTAGTTTGAGTTAACTTGAAATGGAAGATGAAATAAGTTTTGGTTGAAAACCTTATCTTGAAGGCATATAGTGGTGGATTGTTTGACGTGATTGAGGAACTAAATTAAATCAAATATAATATTTTTCTCATATGTGGATTCCGATTTTACAATAGAATAATAGCACTCAATTTCAGACCAAGTAAAGAAGTAAAAATACGCAAAGTTATTTAGTTCTTATATTTACGCGAATATTATACGGTGAGTGATTTTAAAAAAAAAACGTAGCCCCACCCTATGATTTATTGCTGTGTCGTAGCTGCGTTTACAAATATGAAAATCAACATACCCAAATATCCAGACCAAGACAAATGATCACACAAAGATTTGTCCCGTGCGGGAATCGAACCCGCGACTATAAGACACAGTGGGTAGAGCGGCTTAAGCTCTTAACCACTGCGCTAAATCGTCCAAACAAAACCATTTTTGATTTGACTGATTCTCAAAATTTCGAGTGCTTTGCTGCACCCTTGGTCACGGGAAGGACTGAGGTGTTGGCCGTCCATAAGACATAGTTATTTCTGGCTATCTCAGTCCTTCCCATGACCAGAGGGGCTGCAAACCACTCAAAACGTCGGGAACTTAAAAATCAAAATTAAATCGCCATAAAATCAGAAAAGTCAAGAGTCTCCGTAACCGGCGAGCGTGTATGAGACGAACTATGAGAGTCGAGGAAGCCAGAGAGGTATGTAAGGAAAGAACCTGTTGGAACTCTGTACTCTCCGCCGTACTCTCTGTACTCTATCCCTTGCGGGGTAGGCACCCCGCAAGGGATCTGGCGTGAGGTTATAAATAGATAGATCGATAGAAAATCAGAAAAAATAGTTTAATTTTATACGCAAAACTACATCTTATTTATTACTATAACATAATACAATTTTTTATTTCATCGATTATATTCTTTTATTTGTAACCGCCCGACGTATCGTATAAAGTTGAAATGTATTTTCTCAGAACTTAATAACTTTTTCCGAGAGATTTTTGATCTAGTTCTAGCACGGAATTGAAAATATTGAGATAGATTTTAAGATGACTGCTTCTTTAGTCTAGTGATGCATGATGTTGTAGGTCCTGCGTTCAAATCAAAGGCTAAAAACGGGTAAGAGTAAAGGTCGGAAAAGTTGGTATTGCGGGTTTTCTACAAATAACAATAGCAATTTTGAGTCAAGAATTGTGCCTAGTATAGGATATATTTATTTTACTGCCCCAATGCGCTAGGTTTGACCCTTAATGCATTGGGATCTAACATCGACACAATGTGGGTGACCAATGCACATAGTACACATTTGCTACCCTTTATTGACGAATGTAGGCGAAGCGGTGTTTAATTACTTTTAATTCTGGCAAGTGTATATAGAGAGAAGAGTGAATGCAGGGAATAGAGTGAATAGTGCGATGGGAAAGCTAATTGGGAGCCGGCACTTAAGCCAAAAGGCGCAGCTGGCCATACATAAAGGAGTGCTTGTCCCAATGCTGTTATATGGCAGTGAAAATTGGGTATGTAAGAAGGAGAATGAAAACAGGATAAATGCGGTCGAAATGCAAGCTCTGCGGAAGATGTAAAGAGTCAACCTGACCGACCCGCGTAGTAAGAAAGCGTGTAGGTATGAAAGATAGTATCGGTGTAAAGATGAGAAAGGACATGCTCCGTTGTTACGGGCATATAGAAAGAATGTCGGAAGAAAGAATGACAAAACAGATATTCAATACAAAAGTGGAAGGATGTAGGTACCGGGGAAGGCCTAGACTATTTTACCACAACCAAATAGACCGAGTCTTATCTGAAGGGCAAGTCAAGAGTCGGCGAGCGTGTATGAGACGAACTATGAGAGTGGAGGAAGCTAGAGAGGTATGTAAGGAAAGAACCTTTTGGAACTCTGTACTCTCTACTTACCCCGCAAGGGATCTGACTTGATGATATAGATAGATAGATAGATAGAATTCTGGCAAAAAGTGGAATTTCCAAAGAAGTGCACTGTATATTAGTAGTAGATATGAGATTTGAATTTAGTGTATAGCACTAGATAATAGATGTCTGACGGCTTGGTCTAGTAGTTGAGAGCTTAATTCGCTCTACGCTCTGGATCCAGGTGTCGCGGGTTCGATTCCCGGACGGGACGAACCTTTGTGTGACCCATAAATATTTGTTTCGGTCTGGGTGTCTGGGCAAGTGAATTTCGTGTTTGTAAACGCACCCACGGCTAAGGAATAATTCCTAGTGTGGGGCAACGTGGTATTTAAAACTATAAAAATATAAATAAAAAAACACACGAGACGCGTATATTCTCCAAGCGGTGGTAGCAGAGGTGTACTGAGTACACCCACTTTTCGCCGACGATATTAGGTCCCTTGTGATAGGGGGTGACCCTATTGCCGACCTAGGATTTGAACCCAGGACCTCGTGATCACCAAGCGCGGCGCTTTGCCACTAGACCAACGAGGCAGTCCATAACTACTTTATATTATAATTTCCATGACAATATGGTTGCAATAAAAAAGGAATATTTTTTTGCTTTGTGTTGTTCAGGTCACTCGTCCGCATCTTTAAATGCCAAGCAGACATATTACACAAAAATCGTTCATATTTTTTTTCCTTACCTGTATAAACGTTGATAAATATAGCATTAACAAATGCTATATTTATCAACGACGAATATTATTTTATTTACCACGAAACAATAGTTATTATATTCAAGAACCAATTAGGTAACTCACAATGAATAGGTATTTCTGAATTCATAGGTTTAAAATATAAAAGAACGCAGATCTTTCAAATAGAAGACATCAACGAAATCCACGTAAGAAATTGATAAAATTTTATATGACTTGATAATGATTGATATGTTTATTAATAATTAATATTTGCGGCTGGCAATAGCCGGGTCTTAAGTTCAAATTCCAGGTGGGAGAACTTTTTTGCAGTTTTTTGTTATCGAAAAACAATTATTATTTACAAATATTTCAATTCAAATAAATATATGAACATGATTTTTAATTATTTTTTATTGTAAAACATATTTTTAACATGTAGGTACTGTAGATTAAGTGTATTATTGAATAAATAATAACACTGAAAAAATGTTTTGGAACACTGAGAAGTTTATTTTATGTAACAACAAAAATCTAATAAAAAAATATTATTTTATTTTAAAAAATATCAAATTCACTAACTTTTTATTTTAAATAAAGAACCTAGTTAAAAATACACTACAGAAAATAATAAAAAAAATCACTCACCAAAAAAAGTACACCACGTTATATAAAAGTAATAATTCACCCGCAATATTTTAAAAATTTAACGTCAAAATTAAATAATGAAATAACTCTACTCACTTTTTTATTTCCCTCCGGTCTGTCCTGTACACTGCGCGGTTTTCAGGTGTCTACCCTGCGAACCACCTCGCCTCGGCTTATATACTGGCGACCGGGCGAACTGAGTCAGTAGATTGAAAAATATAATGTGTTTTATGACGTCATGTGGCAGATTATTTGCCATTCCAGTGTCGGCATGGCGAATTAAATGGTACTTCAATAGATCTTAATCGCTTTAGTCCGATTGGTGTTGTGTATGGGTTGGACTTTTTCTCGAACGTTTTGTGAATTAACCTCTCCGTTTTCGGTATGATCAATAAAATATACTAAATAAAATAACAATGTGAAATGATTTTTAATGGTACTCTTTTAATAATAATAATAATATATAGGGTAGATGCGTTCGCGAAGTGTCGTGTTGTCGCCTTTTTAATATAGGCGCGAATAGGTTCAAGGTTCGAGCAGCGTGGTCTTTACATCGAAAGATTGTCTTTCTATGGAAATATGTTATAAACCATAGGTAATTTACATTTGGTAATAATCTAGTCATAATGGCTATGAAAAATATTGTAAACATTACAATGTGTGTAGAATTAAGTTCTAAGCGAATATTACATACTAGTTTCTACCCGCGATTTCGTCCGCGTTGACTTTAGACAGGAACCTTATATTTTTCCGGGATAAAATGTATCCTGTGCGTTAATCCAGGTTATAAACTCTTCGTATGCCACATTTCATAAAAATCCGTTCAGCCGTTTTTGAGTGATTAAGTAACAGAAATCTAAAATACAAACTTTTACATTTGCGGCTCTTTAATCTTTGCTTTACAGGAGTGTGATCATGCATCAGGTGCCGCACGGGACTTTGTGTGCCCCACAAGTGCATAATTTGGTGTAAGTGTTTGTTTATGTAAATTTCATGCCTCGTTGGTCTAGTAGCAAAGCTCATCGCTTTGTGATCACGAGGTCGTGGGTTCAAATACTAGGTCGGACAAATGTAGTTCTTCTAACGAAAAATTCCCAGTATGAGTCCGGAGTCTGAAATTGTGCCCGGTATATGGCAATAGGCTCGCCCCCTATTACATGGGACCTAACATCGTCGGCGAAACGTGGGTGTACTCAGTACACCTCTGCGACCCCCTCTGGGGAATATAGGCGTGACGGTGTTTTTTTTACATTTATAATAATAGTGGGATGAAAGCGATTGGGGAGGCCTATGTTCAGCAGTGGACAAGTATAGGCTGAGATGATGATAAAACTACTTTTCGGATTTTATCGCGGATTTTAAGTTCCCGTTGTTTTTATCTTTTGACTTTTGGTCAAATACGTCAGTCCCTCCTGTGACCATGGGTGCTGTAAGCACTTAAAATGTTGGGAAATTAAAAACCAAATATAAACCTCAGATAAATTAGAAATAATGCTTTTATACTGAGTTCTTAGATTTACGCGAATATTCCACATGAAAAAACTGCTTTTTCGGATTTTGTCGCGGTTTATTTTGATTTTTAAGTTCCCGACGTTTCGAGTGCTTTGCAGCACCCATGGTCACGGGAAGGACTGAGTATTAGACGTCCAAAAGGCATAGTTGTTCCGGGGTACCCTCAAACTTCTTAATTATTTTTGTTTTTGTTGGTCCGATCTACGCAGAATGAGCTCACGGTGTCTTAAGGTCTTGCAGTGTTATGCTTGGTTTTGAATTTTATTATATTAATTACTGGATCCCAAGTCGATGGAAGCACCCAGCCATCTTCCCTATTGGAATCTGGATGTTTTACGTCGGGAACTTAAAAATCAAAATAAACCGCGATAAAATCCGAAAAAAAGTTTTGTAATGCTTTTATTTCACGTAGTAAAGTGTTATACGAGTAAAAATGTTATAAAGTTACATAAAATAGTTATTAATGAATGAAATAAGGCTTATGAAAGATGAGAAAGGGCATGCTTCGTTTGTTCGGGCATATAGAAAGAATGTCAGAAGAAATAATGACAAAACAGATATCCAATGTGGAAGTGGAAGGATGTAGGTACCGGGGAAGACCTAGACTATCTTACCACGACCAAATAGACCGAGTCTTATCTGAAAGAAAAGTCAAGTCTCCGTAACCGGGAGCGTGTATGAGACGAACTATGAGAGTGGAGGAAGCCAGAGAGGTATGTAAGGAAAAAACCTGTTGGAACTCTGTACTCTCTGCCTACCCCGCAAGGATCTGACGTGATGATATAAATAGATAGAGAAATTAGACCTATAAGTAATCGGCGATATCTTGGTGTACACAGTAAACCTCTGCCACCCTCATCAGAGTAATACGCGTGATAGAGTTTATTTTTTAAAAGAACTGCTATCTTTTATTCATTTAATTTATTCATTAAAGTAAAGGAAACAAACGGTACAAAACAGAAATTACGGTGCAGAAATTAATATAAAGTACACACATATTATACCACATTCACCAATAAAGTTGCCAATAATGAAAATAAACAACTATGTACGGCCGGTAGAATTAAAAATTGAAAATAAAACTTATGAAAATGTCGTTTAACAAATTTGTTGCCTTATTCCAATTTCTTTCTTAAACCTAGAAAGTGACAAATGAAAGATATCGATGGATAGAGTTTGAAGTCGAAGAGTGATATTGTCAATTTGTTTTAATTTCTAAAACTTGTGTTATTTCGACTTATAATGTGTAATGTTGGTGGAATATTAACCATTATATGTTCTTATATGTGCATGAGTGAAGGTAATTGTAACAAAGTGATAAAACGTGCCTTTTCGACTTCCCTCAAAACGGCCGTTGCAATTGGTATGTAAAGTATCCACCGCTTTACTATCCAGGGTGGGGTACTTCATTAATTTCATTATCATCGTTGTCATCAAATTCATCGGGGAGTCGAATTAATTTAAACAAACACGATTATATATCTCATTGGACACTGGCAAAATACACTTATAATTATTGTAAAGCCATAACTTGAAAAAGAAGAAGAAGAAGATATCGATGTCATTGAATTTGTTGTTGTAGCAGCTGGCAATGCGTGTTATAAATTTATTCTTTGTATGGACGATCCTGGCAAATGGAACATGTAAAACCTCTTTTCTTTCTTTTTTGCTTGATTATGCCTATGGGTGATTTTAGGAGCAACTTTATGGGGCATTTTACGTTCATTAATAAAAGTTTTATATTTAACGATTGGTAGCAAATTTCAATATGTTACAATGGCAGACTTTTTTATGTTAAAAAGTAAAGTGCATTGACCTTGGATAAGTGAAATATGAATGTGAATATGTGCAAAGCTGTTATTCGCTATAACCAAACGCGATGCGTTACGATATCTTCGTGAAATGTAAGAATGGCGTAATTCTACTATCACGTATACAGTACTATAGCGATTACCAGGATCTCTCTAAAAGTCTTAAAGAACTCTCACCTTTAAAGAACTCTCACCTTGTATTCATTAGGGTTCTTCATTAATGTTTAGTATTTACGTAGCCAGTTATTTAACGCGATTTTTTACTAATACTACTAATATATCATCACGCTAGATCCCTTGTGGGGTAGGTAGAGAGTACAGAGCACCAACAAATTCTTTTGGTTTAAAAAGCCATAAATCCAGAGTAGGAATACTTCCTTTGTTGTAGTTGCGTTAACAAACATGAAAATAGACCGTCACGCCTATATTCCCCAAGCAGGAGTGGCAGAGGTGTACTAAGTACACCCACGTTTCGCCGACGATGTTAGGTCCCATGTTATAGGGGACGACTCTATTGCCATATACCGGGCACAATTCCAGACTCCGGGCTCATAATGGGAAGTTTTCGTTAAAAAAACTACACTTATCCGACCTAGGATTTGAACCCAGGATCTCGTGATCACAAAGCGCTTGCTACTAGACCAACGAGGCAGGAAATTTACATAAACAAACACTCACACTAAATCATGCATTTGTGGATCACACAAAGTCCCGTACGGCACCCGATGCATGGTCACACTCCTCTAAAGCAAAGACTAAAAAGCCGCAAGAGCTTTATAAAGTGTGTCGACGCATTAACCCTGGAGTCAAAAAAACGAGGTACAACCCTTGGGGGAAGGAGTATCGCTACCAAATTCCCAGTTCACCTACTGAGAATCCCGCACCTGTTCATGAATTACCATGGCCAGTCTGGAAGTCTTTAAATAGACTTCGGAGCCAGGTCGACCGCAGCAAGGAAAACATGATCAGGGGATTCACAAACAGCACTAATCTGGGGTCTTTGTGCGGTGTAACCCAAACGATGACCCACCTTATATCATGCTCTGCGTGCCCTATAGCACATTGCAATCAGTGTGGCCACCTTCTCGGCCACATCCATAATTATAATCATGTTTGCCGTCGAAACGCTAAGAAGAAAAAGTTCCATGCAGGGATCAAACTTGTGACTACTCGATCCAGTGCGTAGAGCGGCTTAAGTTCTTAACTACTGGACCAAGCCATAACCGTTGTTTTATAACATTACAAATAAATCGTTTCTTCTATTATTCTATCAGTGAAAAGTTATCACAAACTTAGTTATTTTGTTCGAAGTAGGCGTTTCATTTAGTTAGGATTACGTAGAGTGCGTAGGCGCGGGCCGAACTACGAAATTTCGTAGCCAATCCCCGTAGCGCTTCGGAGAGTAGGTACTTTAAAAAAAAAAAAAATTTCATGTAAGCTAGAGGCGCTAGCAGCGCTGTGTGAATGCGGTTTTCCCATCACTAAGGTTAAGCAGCGTTTAAATCGGTTGGTCTGAGATGGTTGACCATTTATGACATTTTCATATTCGATTGCTCCGTTGGTTCGGGCATATAGAAAGAATGCCAGAGGAAAGAATGACAAAACAGATATACAATGTGAAAGTGGAAGGATGCAGGTACCGGGGAAGACCTAGACTATCTTACCACGACCAAATAAACCGAGTCTTATCTGATGGAAAAGTCAAGAGTCTCCGTAACCGGCGAGCGTGTATGAGACGAACTATGAGAGTCGAGGAAGCCAGATAGGTAGGTAAGGAAAGAACCTGTTGGAACTCTGTACTCTCTGCTACCCCGCAAGGGATCTGGCGTGAGGTTATAGATAGATAGATAGATAGATTCATATTCGAACGTCTCCGAACTTCGGGAGGCATGCTAACCCGTTGGTCCCGGTTACCACTTAATATAGTTGTCGTTAAGCCAAGTTAAAAGACTTGGCTTGGTAAGTTCTAACAGCAGGTGGTCACAAACCTGCCTCCACCAATTCGCACTGGGTCCGCGTGGTGGATTATGTCCTCATCTCACTCACCTATTATATATTGCTATTATTATAAGGATACAGCGTGTCTTTATGATATGTCAACGTTTTAATGTGGTTACGTTAATACTTAACAAGATTGTAAAGTCAAAAGCAAATAATTTGTCGATCAGGTCAGGCGTTTCACTTCTCTACCTTCCGACGCACAATTAATAGGTATCCATATCTGTTAAGTATGCATATACTTGTGACACCCAGCAACTGGATAGGCACTCTTTTGATAATGTGGCACATTGACACGTAACTCCACGGATGATGAAACCTCGCCTTTTTCATCACATCAAGAAGCCTACGCGACCTGACGAGACCTGACGAGACCTGACTTCAACGAATATTTGAAATTTTTAAGCGCTGAAGTGGGATATACTATAGCTGACCCAGAAGTACGCACGCTGTCTTTCGTTGTTCCTTTTATCTATTTAGAAATCTATACTTAAAACTTATAAATTTTGCAAATATATTTTTATTTCGTTGGTCCAAGACGAATATTGCGCGGAGCAATCTCGAGATCCTGGGTTCGAATTATAGGTCAGACATAATGTAATTTTTCGTTAAAAAAGTATTACTAAGAGTCCGGGTCCTATCTGGCATGGCGTCCAGTAACATGGCAATAGGTATGCCCCTTATTAAATTAGGACCTAAAATCGTCAGCGAAAGTTCACCCCTAATATAATAATCACTCATTATTTTCGCACTTTGTAGCATTTCCAACTACCGCATAATCTCGTCTTAAAATACACCAAGAAATATCTTTTCCATACTCAAAAGGCACATTTTTTGCTCGCATGGACTGATTAGTTCCGTCTTGCTACCGATGAGCTAAAAGCTTCAAACAGAGTTGGAAAAGGCCCTTTGCTTACCGACTTTGAAAGCATAAGGAGTGTGGGTTTTTTACTAGTTTTTTATTAGATGCTTCGGTCATCGATGGGTAATGAAACGTGGGTTTTAGAAATATTTTCTGGTGTATATGTGAGAGTTGGTTGGCTGTTTTGATTAGTAAATAAGTATCATAAGGGCATCGTGACCATGAGCGCTGAAAAGCACTCGAAACATTGAAAACTTAAAAATTGAAAATAAATACCGTCACGCCTATATTCCCCAATCAGGGTTAGCAGAAGTGTACTGCGTACATCCACTTTTCGCTTACGATTTTAGATCCTATGTAATAGGGGCTGAGCTTACTGCCATAGACCGGGTACAATTCCAGACGCCAAACTAGGATTTGAACCAGGACCTCCTTCCTGATCGCAAAGCGCATCATTCGCTACTGGACCAACGAGGCAGTCTTCTAAAAATCTTTTGAAAATCAAAAATAAACCGTTATTTAATCCGAAAAATAGTTTTATTTCAAATGATTTGAATTTGTTCCATATTATTGTTATAGAGGGACATTTATACTATTTGATATGGTCCAAACACAAAAATTTACATGTTCTTATGATAAAACTCTAAAATCATGAGTCGTGAACCTTGGCGATGCAGATGCATATCCGAAAACATATAATCAGCGGGGCGCTTAGACCGCGTTGCGGTATGTCATCGCTGTAATTTCGCGCGCTGCCGCACAACGCAAATGAAACACTCACATTTTTAGCACTAGTTCTCAAAGATTCAGTGAAAAACCTATTTCAAAAACAGTAACAGTAATATTAGTTTCTAATTTATGAAATAAGCATATTTTCTGTTATTTTGTAATTCCGAAGAAACAAAATACAAGCTTTAATGGGTCATATTAAGTGTAAGACCTAGACTATCTTACCGTGACCAAATAGATCGTGTCTCATTTGAAGGGCAAGTCAAGAATCTCCGTAACCGGCGAGCCTGTATGAAACGAACTATGAAAGTGGAGGAAGCCAGAGAGTTATGTAAGGAAAGAACCCATTAGAACTGTGTACTCTCTACCTACCCCGCACTCTGCTTCTCTTTGTCACAGGCGTTTTATAAAGAAGATTACTTTTATCGTTAAATATAAATAAAGATTTTAGGAAGTTAAACTACAGACAGAAGAAGAAGACCTAGACTATCTTACCACGACCAAATAAACCGAGTCTTGTCTGATGGAAAAGTCAAGAGTCTCCGTAACCGGCGAGCGTGTATGAGACGAACTATGAGAGTCGAGGAAGCCAGAGAGGTATGTAAGGAAAGAACCTGTTGGAACTCTGTACTCTCTGCCTACCCCGCCAGGGATCTGGCGTGAGGTTATAGATAGATAAACTACAGACAGTAGTGTCTAAAGGTTTGAAGTGTACATAAACACATTTGTTCTACAACAATTACCGAAAGGACATTTTCAAATTTTTCACAGATGGGCACGTAAAAAAATAATTCAATAATATAAATGGGTTCCGCGTCAAAAAATACGTATAGACAATGTTGACAACCCCTGAAATCAACAAATGTAAACACGATTCGACGGCGCTTGTTAGTTCTGCCGTCAACTCTGATTCAAAAACAAAGAGACAAGATCAACTGTACAACATGAACAAGGTTTTAATGTGATTACATTGTCAGCATATTATATTTGACTTATTAGCGTATTTCCCTGTACTGGTCTTGTAAACATTCGTGGAAATTTAAAGATTAAAAGTCATAGCTTATGTTGAAAACAAACAACGTGACAGATTGGTCTCAGCCATACTAGTTTCGTGAGGCTATTAAATATTGCTTACGGCCCTACAAGGTTCTCTTGGCCCGCGGGCAATATCGAAAGTACAGTCGTACAATGATCCTTTAGCCCGCGGCCAAAATCAGAGCTAACGGTGTCATCAAGTGACATGTAATTTCATGAAAATTGACCCAAGTTCTTTTTCCATTAGCAGCGGGACCCACCTATTGAAATATCTTTGCAGAAGTAGGAAAATTATTTTAAATGTAAACCCTAATTTCACACCAACGTGGTAATGTCATCCATGCGCCAAAAGATCCATGTCGCACTGTACGTTGTCTTTCAGAATATAATTGTAGGATTTTGAGCACTATTTTTTAAAATCCCCGCCAAGCCGACCTTCGTCCCGAATACGAGAGTTTTGCGCCCGCGCCGCAAACAGAATGCGGCGATAGTGATTGGAACTATCGTGACGTGCGCAACCGACGACGCGCAGCTCCGTTAAGATACTTAAAATTACTCTTAATTTAAAGAATACCAAAAGTCATAACCATAATAGAATTTTAGACGTGAGTGCCGATGATAATGTGCCTGCCTGCCCGTCCCGGGACATGAGTTTCAACCCAGGTGCAGAGGTGGTCGAGGCGGGGTGTTGAAGGCCCAAAAGTTATTGCACAGTCCACATGAGCTATCGAATCGTACAATAATAAATAGACAATAAAGGAAGAGACAAATGTAAATTAGCCTACTCTGGCCTATTGCAGGAAAAGCTTTCTCACCGAAATCATGATAAGACAGATTAGGTCATACTCCACGGAACAGACCTAATGTGGATTAAAAACTCTT
Source organism: Phalera bucephala (assembly GCA_905147815.2). Classification (NCBI taxonomy): domain Eukaryota; kingdom Metazoa; phylum Arthropoda; class Insecta; order Lepidoptera; family Notodontidae; genus Phalera; species Phalera bucephala. The sequence goes on along the minus strand of LR990614.1, from coordinate 34,354,247 downwards.
GCAGAAATAACCGCACCATTTTTCAGGTATGGATCCCCCAATATTATTATTGTAATAAGCGTACACTTTCTCACTGCAATGCGAAGGCCTTACCTCTTTCCTCGGAACAAACCAGGCCCAGCAAGAGGTAGTGAGCTGGACTCCTATGACAAGGACTGGCATCAGTTTGCACTAAACCGGGATAGGTGGAGTCCTCATTAACAAGAATGTACCAAACTTGACCAGCTTTCTCAATATTTCTCTCCACACTTATAATATTTTATATATATAATAATATTAGCCCTATTAAGAAACTGTCCCACCGTTGGGCACGGGCCTCTTCTCAAACTGAAAGGTTTTAGGCCATAGTCCACCACGCTCCCCCAGTGGCGGATTGGCGAACTTCACACACTTTCAAGACACTCTTAGGCATGCAGGTTTCCTCACGATGTTTTTCTTCACCGTTAAAGCAAGTGATAGTTAATTTTGAATATGCACATGCTTTTGAAAAGACAGAGGTGCGTGTCTGGATTTCAACCACTAGGCTATCACTCCTTGCAATATTTAATAGTATCAATAAAAATTAAATACATACTTAGTAAAATGTTGATAAGGTCCGGATTTAATCATGTGGACAAACCGCCTACATGAGTAGAATAAAACCTTTTTACGTCGAGTTTATACGACCACCATAACCTGATGGCTTCGCATGAAGATATTGACATAATCGTGAAGCCTTCGAGTTGAAGTGTCATCCTTTTTATACACCCATTTAACTAAATAGAGATGAGCGTGACAGCACACTTTCTCGATAACGTTACCTTAACGTTAATGTCTTGATGCTTAGCGCTGTGGTGATATAGTCAAAATGATGGAGCACTAACCTATTCAAATATCTTCAGGCTATAACTGTAAGGGTTGAATAGTTTATCAACGTCCTATTTCCAGATCTAAGTCATTTTTATGTTTATAATTTCTATGCTAAAATATTTTTAATCATGTATTAAATATAACAGTAGTAGAGTTTCTCGCCGGATCTTCTCAGTAGAGGCCGCCTTCGGATCTGATGGTAGATTAGTAGGGTAAAAAAAGTACAAAATATGACAATTTGTAAGTGACATTTGTAGTAGTAGTGATTTGTAGTGACTGACAAATCGTTCTAAGATTGTGGTACTTGGGGGTTCAGGTCTGATTGCATCACCGTCCCTTCGGGCGTCCCCCACGGATCGCATCTGGGTCCTCTCTTCTACAACGCCTATATTTTCGACTTTAACACGGGTTTTAACAATGCAAACAGTAAAATAATATATATAAAGGTCCGTTCCAACGCTGACTGTGCGTTGATAAAGAACGATCTCAACAATCTATTCAAATATTATATAACAATATTTCAGTCACTATCAAAAAATGTCAATGTATTCGTCTGATTCGTAAGAAACTTCCTATTACCTATTCATATCATTTTAATAATGTTGTAATGGAGAGGGTTCAGGCTGTCAGGGAGTACATTTACAGACTCAAAGATGCTTCTCTCTAAACATGTTAATATTGTTGTTTATAGAGCTTACCGTAATCTTGGATTTATTTCCGACCCTTTCGTTGTTTGTTAGCTATAAAAGCGGTGTTTTGCGAACGAAGCATCTTCGATTTTGCCAGCCCTGTCTGGTACGTAAAAGGAATTGAACGTGTCCAAAAAAAAAATTGTTAGGTTTATGAATTTTAAATCCAGGACTTGTATCTTATTCTGAGAGCTACAAAAAGTATTATCTCCATACTCTAGAGGACCGTCGTCAATTGCTAGATATGGGTTTGTTATTCGACATAATGGGTAGTCATCTAGACTGCACTGATTTGGTGCAACGTATCTCCTCATGTACCTACTCGTCGTCTTAGACATACCCCATTATTTCATGTACCCTCCACTCAACTAATTATGGCAAGAACGCTGTCCTTACTAGAATTACAAAACATACAATGAGAAGGACATTGTTCTGCGCCCATACATGATTTGCCCCAGAACCAACTCAATGAAAAAAATACTTGTATATTTTCGAAATACCCATAAATTCTCTTAAGGCATTTATTATTAAACAGACAAGCGGGGGAATTGCAATATTGCACAAACATTATTAGATTTTGAGGTTATAATTCGGTAGCCATTTATACATATGAGGTTATACTCGTATTGTGTGTTGACATTCAGTAAATATGTCGGCGACTTCGATATAAGTACTTGCAATACTTTGAAATATTCGTTTTAGATTGCAAATTGTCCGTTAGATACGCATATTTGCCATAATTTTAATAAAATAGATAAATAATGTAGCAAGGTCAAATGTTTGTTGGGTCTGGGGTAATTTTCGACAATCTCTTTCGTAATATTGATCTCTTCGTAGGATTAAAACCATTTTTAAAAAAACATAGGTAAATTAACTACTCACCTACACGCATTAAGTTAAAATAATTCTGCATGATCACAGACTGTATTTTATCTAAGTTTTTTAATAACTATAACCTGCACTTATACACTACGCTTGCCCTATATTACTTACTACATGTCTATGTGCTCGGCAACACGTTACTTATACCTTATTAAATGAACCCATAGCTTATTAAAGAATACCCACGAATAGGTATCGCTCACTCATTTCGATTCTACTTACCCTAAACCTATTTAACATCCTAAAATATATTTATAAGTATGTATTCTTATTTACCGCAAGCAAGTGAATGAGTTTGTATATATTGGATGCGCCTTTAGTAAGGATGGGAAATACACCGCTGACATAGAGAGAAGAGTGAGTGCAAGGAACAGAGTAAATGGTACGATGGGAAAGCTACTTGGGAGCCGGCACTTAAGCCAAAAGGAGCAGCTGGCCATACATAACGGAGTGCTTGTCCCAACGCTGTTGTATGGTAGCGAGAGTTGGATATGTAAGAAGGAGAATGAAAGTAGGATAAATGCGGTGGAAATGCGAGCTCTGCGGAAGATGTGCGGAGTGACGCTGACTGACCGTATTCGCAACAGCGTAGTAAGAAAGCGATTAGGTATAAACGATAGTATCGGTGTAAAGATGAAAAAGGGTATGCTTCGTTGGTTCCGGCATATAGAAAGAATGTCAGAAGAAATAATGTCAGAAGGAAAAATGACAGAAGGAAGAATGACAAAACAGATATACAATGCGAAAGTGGAATGATGTAGGTACTGGGGAAGACCTAGACTATCTTACCACAACCAAACAGACCGAGTCTTATCTGAAGTACAAGTCAAGAGTCTCCGTAACCAGCGAGCGTGTATGAGACGAACTACGAGAGTGGAGGAAGCTAGAGAGGTATGTAAGGAAAGGACCTGTTGGAACTCTGTACTCTCTGCCTACCCCGCAAGGGATCTGGCGTGATGTTATAGATAGATAAATAGATATTCTTATGTACAATATACACATAAGTCTATAATAACTGGTGGTGGAGACAAAAAGTGCTCATAGGAATCCGCCTAATATATAACGTAATTGATTTATCTAGATAAGTGCCATATACCTACGTGGCGAGTTGGGTCTGAGCCGGGAAGAAGCCAAAGTAGCTCCTCGGCTTAGTAAAATATCTCCGTTATATTGTCACAATAAAAGCATGTTTTTTATAAGATTTATTATAATTATTTATTAACATTTACATCGAATTATAAACGCAGAAGTTATTGTCAAACATACATAAAAATATGTATACGGATTAATTTTGAACCTCTTTTTTTGGCGTCGGTTAATATTTTGTTTAGTTCTATAGTAAGGTACCTATAGGACGACCATAAACTCACAATAACTCAATCTACACATTCGTATTATTTGTCGTTAAGGAGTTCCCTGGTTTATTTTCAAATCCGAAGATCCAATCCCTATGAAATAAAAATGGAGACTAGAGCTACACACTGAGCTCAAAGCAAAAAAATCATCAACTGTTTCATTAATAATAATTTTATTCTAAAAATTTCTTTTTGAAATCAAGCTTTTATAGCAAAAACTTTATGGCTAAAATACAACGGAGACCGACGAAGTACTATGGTGATTTAAGGTTTGGGGTCTAGAGTAGCGATGTGAACCGGAGGATTCTATAAAAACCGGAGATGCACCGGTAAACATTTAAACCCGTTTTTCACCGGTAATTTTTAATGCATCCGTAGTCCGTAATTTTGTCCATATAGGAGGGACTCCCGAAAAACCCAGATATGTTTAATTAGGTACAAATTTATTAAGTATTGTTTTGTTTGTCTCCTAGATTGTTTTTTGATAATATAAAACTACGTACTACGTAAGTCCTAACAAGTAGTTAAATAAGTTTTGTTCATTTCGTAGTTAATGTACACATGAATGTATAAATGAAAACTTAATCCCACCGCTTTTGCACAGAACTGTTACTTAAGTCGTGAAGATCTTAGAAGTAGATAATCAGATAGGTATGCGTACGTACAGCTATTTAATTATGAATTATTTGTTATATGTAAAGTACTTACTTCGGCAGTACATATACTAAAATTGGAACGATACAAAGAAGATTAGCACGCCCCTGCGCAAGGATGATACGAAAAATCGTGAAGCGTTCCACTTTTTTTCTCTTACACAAAAAGGTTCAAACAAACAACAATAATCTGCTTCCAATACGGCTGGTCACCGAGAAATATTATGACCAAAACTCTCCAAAGTTTAATACAACTACAAATATATCAAACTGTACATCTATGCCAAACAAACTCTACATAATGGCTTACAATGTAAAAAAACTGGCATCTTATGTACGCTTAATGTAGCTGCTAGAAACAATAAAGGATATTAAATTAGATATAATTGGACTTTCCGAAACAAGGCGTCAAGGAATAAAAATAGAAGAATATAAAAACCATATACTATGCCATGCAGGAATTATACCAGGAAAATATGGCGTCGGATTTTTATTACATATAAAGCCCAAAAATAACATAGAAAACTTTACAGGCATCACAGATAGAGTAGCAATATTAAATTTAAACATACAAGGAAACAAAATATTTGTATCTCTCATACAAATGTACGCACCCACTGAAACAGCTAATGAAGTAGAATTAGAAATTTTTTACACAAATGTAAATAAGGCCATAAACCAAGCACATAAAACCTTTATAATAATGGGTGACCTAAATGCAAAAATAGGCCAACCCAGACAGGACGAATACTTATAATGAAACCGAATTGGTATGGAGAAAGAAATCATAGAAGCTAGAGCCCTTGAAAATAAAATGACAAATCTAAACACATTTTTCAAAAAAAAAGACGGGCTTAATATGGACATGGTGCTCGCCAAATGGAGAGCATACAAATGAAATTGACTGTATCCTGTCAAATCAACAGAGTATGGTTCAAAACATTGAAGTGCTAAAGGTCAACTTCTCTTCAGATCATACACCAGTAAGAGCAACAATTTCACTAACAGAACATAAGAAATACAGATCTAGTTTCAGTAAATGCCAACACTGGAGAAAGAAGAGGAAATATCAAGGTAAAAAGAGCAAATCACATCTTACTGACCAGACTTTCAAGATTGCTCCACCATCTCTGTACAAACCTATCACGATAAAATAATAAAAGCTATCTCCCAAAGTCTTCAGGCAGCTTGATTAACAAAAAGTATATACAAAACTCAAAACATACTATCAGAGCGCACTTTAAAACTTATGAAAAGAAGACAAGAACTACAAACAAAATTCGATCAATGAAAAACGAACTATCAGCTCTATAAAAAATAATAAGCAAACTCATAAAACAGGACTATACAAGATATAGACACAAAACCATAGAAAAGCATTTGGTACAAGCAGGCAGCTTAAAAAAGCATTTAAGGAGAAACATGCAAAATATGGATTGACGGACTGAATAGAGGAAATGAAACATTACATAGTCGCAAAGACATCATAGATGTTGCAACATAATTTAATAAAAACTTACCCAGAGCCAAGGAATGTAGGAGCAAAAGACAGATAAGCATAAATGCTAAAGACTGTTACAAAAAAGAATGTAGAGCACAAATCAACGAAAAAGAAGTTGTTGAAGCAATCAAAAGTTTAAAAAACGATAAAAGCCCTGGCTCAGACAACATAACAAATGAAGCTATAAAAATAGTCCACCCTCTACTGGCTCTACCGTTAACCCTTCTGTTCAACCGCATACTGGAGACTATCGAGACACCTACTCAGTGGTCAGAATCAAATATAATTTTATTATATAAAAAAGGAGACCCTCACGACATAGGCAACTACAGGCCAATAAGCTTATTGCCATGATTGTACAAGCTATTCTCTTTGCTTTTAAATCGAAGAGTCAGCGCTACACTAGAAGCGGAACAACCCATGGAACAAGCAGGATTTAGAAAGGGTTTCTCAACCATAGACCACATTCACACCTTGGAACTATTAATCGAAAAATATCAAGAACATCAGAGAGCACTCTTCATCGCTTACATAGACTACAAAAAAGCATTCGACACTGTGTCACACTCGAGTATCTGGGAAACGCTGAAAGATCAGGGAGTAGAAGATGTATACATACAGATAATTAAAAGCATCTATGGAAACAATACAGGTAGAGTAAAACTTGACAAAACCGGCCCAAGCTTTCCCATCGACAGAGGGGTACGACAAGGCGAACCCTTATCACCAAAATTATTTATTGCCATCTTGGAATCAATAATGAGAAGCTAGACTTGAAGCAATACGGATTAAACAGCAATGGCAAGTATCTTAGCCATCTCCGTTTCGCTGACGAAACTGACTAAAACAATGGTAATGACAAACAGCCAAGAATATCCGTAAAACGAAGAGTATAAAACACTTGGAATAAATACTGGAGTATGAAAGAAATATTTAAAAGCGATATGACAATAAATATTAAAACTGGAGCAATGAATACATGTCTTCTGCCGTGCTTAACGTCCGCTTGTCAGACCTGGAAATACACAAATAAAGTAAAGAATAAAATCATCAGGTGCCAACGCGGTCTGGAACGCAGTATGCTAAATATCAGTAAAAGGCAAAAAATAAGACACACAAAAATAAGAACTATTTCAAAAGCCACTGACTCAAATGGAAATTGGCGGAACATGTAGCGCGACTACAAGATGAGAGATGTACTAAGAAAATCACCTTGTGGCACGGTCCCAAAGGGAAACACTACAGAGGAAGACCCTATAGAAGATGGCATGACGACATCATAAGAGCAGCGGGCCCGAAATGGACACAAGTGGCCAAAGACAGGGACAAATGGACTTCTTTGGAGGAGACCTTCACCCGAAGAGGGGTTCTCGCAAATTAACTAGACTTTTATTATCACTAATTTAGGATATATATTAGAATATTAACCAGTACACTATTATTATTCTGATTTATTTTAGTTTTTTTTTTTGCAAGAAATGAAAGGCTTTTTTATTTTTTATTTATTTATTTTATAATTATTTTCATTACGTCGTCCCAAAATTCACACACATCGGGACGCCTACATTCCCCAAGCGGGAGTGGCAGAGGTGTACTATGTGCGCACACCAACCTATTGCTAAGAATGTAAGGTGCCAATGTTATAGGGGCGAGGCTATTGCTATTATACCGAGCACAATTTCGGACTCCGGACAGATACTGAGAATTTTCGCTTGCCCTACAATTTGTACGAGATCCTCCGAGATCTCTTAACGCATTCTACGGTACCTACTTGACTAACGAGGTCATAAAAATACCTTTTAAAAAAGTGATCTTTCTTTATAAAACTTTGCCGTAATTACGTTAATATTATTAAATTTTTTATTCAAACTATAAAAAAATAAAAGAATAAATCGACAATCTGATCCAATTTACGTTATACCATATATAGATGGCGCACATGGCCACAGATATCTGTGGCGCCATCTCTGTGTGTGTGAATAAATATTGATTCACCACGAATCAAAATAGTTCCACAAAATGTCACTAATAGCACATAAACAAAAAAGTATAGTTGTAGTGTGTGTAGTAGTCACTAGACAGCGCTATATTAATTTTTCATCGGATTTGAGGGAAAATAATATTTTTTTTTATATATTATTGTTATAAATTGACAAATATTGGACTTTTTCCTTTACTTGTACTTTAAAACCTTGCTTCTTGCCAAATTCCACGATTCTAGGTCAACGGAAAGTATCATATAATTACTAATGAGTGAATTTAAATGGCCATATCTTTTGTTTGGGTTTACTTAGAACATACATTTTTACACCAGTAGGGGATCGTAGACCTTCGTATTTGATATAAATTTCAACTTGATACCTTTAGTCGTTCCTGAGAATAAAAGGGTAATAACCGTCGGACAGACGAACAACGAAGTGTTCGTTTTAGGTACGAAACCCTAAAAAAGCGAGGCGCAACCTTTGGAGAGAAGGAGTATCGCCACCAAATCCCTTTGTTCCACCCGGACATGAATTACCATGGCCAGTCTGAAAGTTTTTAAATAGACTTCGGACCCAGGTCGGCCGAAGCAAGGAAAACATGATCAGATGGGGATTCAAAGACAGCACTAATCTGGGCTGTTTGTGCGGTGTAACCCAAACGATGTCCCACCTTACATTATGCTCTGCGTGCCCTAACACCTGCACGGAGCAGGATTTGATCTCTGCTACCGACAATGCAATCGGTGTGGCCACCTTCTGGCCCGCATGGAATAAATAAATACAATTATAATCATGTTTGCCGTCAAAATGCTAAGAAGAAGAAGTGGGACATCATCACAAAAAAACGTCTAGTGCAAGAGAAAAACCTCCCTTAAAAACGCCCACGACAGGTTATGAGCAAGTATGCACCCAGCTTTAATCTACGACCTTAACCGGCCCCATGATTATTATCCTATTATAAAAATAATAAAATTAACTAAACAATATAATAATAAACAACGTCACGCCTATATTTCCCAAGCGGGGGTGCCAGAGGTGTTCTTAGTATACCCACCTTTCACCGACGATGTTAGGTTCCATGTAGTAGGGGGCGAGCCTGCCATATATCGGGCACAATTCCAGACACGGGACTCATACTGGGAATTATTCGTTAGAAAAACTACAATTGTCCGATCTAGGATATGAACCCAGGGCCTCGTGGTCACTAAGGGAAGCACTTTGCAACTAGACCAACGAGGCAGTATAACAATAATATTATATTATGGTTGCAACATACCTCTACAATTACAACACTATAGCATGACCTCGCCATTGGGGTTTCAATGACAGCTCCCCACGTAGACCCTTAGAGCAAGGCAAAGATTTTGAAGTAAAGACTTAAGTCCTTTCTCCATGTGTAGACTACAAATATTGATTATTAGAGATTTAATTATTATATTAGATCTATGTATCTATATCATCACGCCAGATCCCTTGCGGGGAGGGCAGAGAGTACAGAGTTCCAATAGGTTCTTACCTTACATACCTCTCCGGCTTCTTCCGCTCTCATAGTTCGTCTCATACACGCTCGCCGGTTACGGAGACTCTAGATTTTATTAAATGAAACTGTTTATCCACACATACAGCTTAATTAAAGAAAATATACACGTACATTATATTATTACGTAGTAGTTGTAACCATGTGGGCCTGGCCTGATGAAATTATTCTTCTACTTCACAGAAGCATTATGTTAAGAACTTTCTCATGAATAATCACAATACAATATCATAATCATTCGTAAAATAAATGAGGAAGATGCGCAATGGAGCGATCTGTTGTCTGAATTACTGGATAAATATTTACAAGAGGAACAATTTTCGATAAACAACGCCAGAAGTTTGAACTTGAATTCCTTCATTGAATAATTTTGGTGTTGTTTCTAAGGTCGTCAGATCTTTATGGAGTAGGTAGGAACAGAATACCTATGAGTCCAAACCTTGAACACTTCTTGCCATCACTCTCTCACGGATAGTTTCCTGCATATTTGGACGGTGAAGTCGGTGCCAAGTAACCGACTGCACCAACCAGCACCGACTTCAAATATTTATTTTTTGCTTTATGAAGTCGGTTTACCTTTTTTTTTAAAAGATTTTTTGGTGATAATTCTATAATATTCTTTTACTAATAATGGAAATTAACTATAAACCTAAGCCATTTTTGCCAATGTGGTGTAGCACAATTAGTAATAATATATTAATATGTTTTTCAACGTAACGAAAGACGAGGAGTGGTCACACCCCCTACAAGATGGACCTATGTCCTCATACAGGTCGCGGGGTGGAAGTTGGATGCGTATAGCAAATCCGGACGTTCTGGTAGTCTTTAGGGGAAGCCTTTGTCCTAGGGTGGATGTCTTTCGGCTGAAGATAGATACACGGATGTTAATAATAATAATATCTGCCTATACTGTCCTACTGCTGGGAAAAGCCGGGGGAAAAAAATCGAGGTGAGAGAGATGAGGTCATACTCCACCACACAGACCCAGTGCGTTGTAGTGAAGGCAGGTTTGTGGCCACCTGCTGTTGGAACTTATCAAGCCGCCTATAAGGCTTCGAACTCGGCTTCACGATTACCAGACTGAGTGGTATCCGGGACCAATGACTTGACCTGCCTTCCAAAGCGCGGAGACGCTCAAATATGAAACCGACCGACCGAGTCGAACGCTGCTTAACCGTAGTGATGTTTAAGAACACCGCGGTTGCGCAGCGCTACGAGCGCCTCAGCCTGTCCTACATAGATGTTATCTAAAAAATAATAATTGCATTAAAACAAAATTGATATAATCACTTCTATAATTCAATTTCAATAAAATAAGTTAGAATTGGAAAGAACCAAAATCTACCACTTCTATAGTCGATTCCATTAAAAAAAAGTCTTCAACATAAACACTTTGATTTCTTGCTAACAGCATTTTTATTTCGATGTCTTCGTAAATACTGTCCTCTTCATATTACACTTGTTAAAGATTGCAATCACAACTAAAACATTTTAATATAGAGATGGTTTGTTCACAAAGAATAGACTATATAGTCATCTATGTCAATGTTAATACTGATATCTTTTTTAAATATCTCTCTGCTTCATGGCAGGCAATAAATGCGCACATAAACTGTCAGATCAAACACTCGTCGATTTAATGGGGTGCCAATTTAGTAGACATACATGCCGCGTTTACGACCGCGGTCCGCTATCGGACAGTTGAATAGGACGCTAGACTTGCCAGGGTTGGCTTTAAAATTCCATCTTTCTCTATCTATATCATCACACCAGATCCCTTGCGGAGTTGGCAGAGAGTACAAAATTTCAACATGTTGATTCTTTAAAGACCTCTCTGGATTCTTCCACTCTCATAGTTCTTTTCATACACACACTGTGGATTCGGAGATGCTTTATTTACTCTTCAGTTCAGACAGATTTGGTTTTAAAATTAATACTAAATAAAAGGTCTCTTCATCGGTCGTCTTTTACAGTTTGATGAAAGTCCCCTTGTGTAAGTATTTAGGAAGGCTTGGTCTAGTGGTTAGAGCGTAGGCAGCTCTGGTTACTGGATCGAGAAAACATGAATTGGATCCTCACACGCCACAAATCTTTGTGTAAGATTTTTACTCCATTACTTTCATCTACGATGATTTTACGATAGGAAGAGAGAAACAAAAGATATTTATTATATAGGCTAAGAGGTAAGGGTTTCGCCGACACGGCGCGACGGTAGCCCGACAGTGGCACGGCTTGGGGAGTTGTTATGTACTGAAATGTACGGGAGACGCCACATATCGCAGCTACGCACGGTGCGATGGCAAACGTCACGACCCGCCGCCATCGCGCTCTACGCGATTATCAACGAAGCACGGTGGGCGCGAGATGCCAATACGCATGCGAGTGGGTCGCTAGTGTCGGGCGGCCACCCGGCCGGCGCGACGTCGCTCTCGCAGTGTGACGTGTGCGCCGTACTGCCGAGAGCCGACCGAGCGGAGCCGAGCGTTGCCGTCGTGTTCCGTCCACCATTTAAATAAAAGTGATATTATAAACGTTCTTATAAGTATTTTTCCGCAGTATTGAGGTAGTAGTCAACGTAAAGCTGTATTGCAGCGTGAACCACAACACAGCGGTGATTTTCAGAGGTACCCCAACTGACGTGTGTGCAAGCCTTGATTACCAAACGAGCCAGTAGCGCGGCAAAGAGCGCGGTAATGGAAGTAGGGTACGATTGGTGATCAGTCGATAATACCGAAAAAAAAATAAAGAAATATCAAAAAAAATATAATTAACACTCTTGTAAGGAAGTGGGAGTTTTCGTATTGTATTGCTACGACACCTACAAGAAGTTTATTCATATTTTACAAAAAAAAACAGAATAAGAAACATAATTATTACAATATTTTTGTTAAGTCTGGCAACCCTCGCCATATTGTAGCTAATTTACGACTATTTATTGAAGAAGTAGATAGGTATTGGACGCCCTTTGATAGGTGACCCGAAGAGGGACTAAGTACGTAATAATTGTTGTTTGATTGTTACGTTACGTGCGAGAATATTTAGTGAGCAAAAAACGGCTGTTTAACAATAGATTGTTCGCTACATTAAACAATGATTGAATTAACATTATATTATTTGATGTATATAACTTTAAGGATATTATATTGGATGTCAGTTATTAGAGATCATACGAGAGGAACGACATAAATTATGCCATCGTCATCGCTAAAATCAGCCGGGTTGATTGATACAGTGTTAAATTATTGTGTTCGTACTATGTCAACTAATAGTACGGCCAAACCAACGCGTTTGGCGTGGACCGTGGCGATCAGCTCCTGCAGAAATATTTGTATGGAAATATTTATACCAATGCATCCTGCGGCCTGCACGCGCTATCTAGGCGGCATCTGCACGCGCAATCATAGGACGATACTTATTGCCACAGTACTCGCCACCGCGGCCGCAGCTGAACGCTTGGTTTGGCCGTATCTTAAAGGTTTGAATGAAGAACCTGTTAACGACATCTATGGATTCTTGACGTAACTGAAATAAGCAAGACGACCGCAAATTCGAAAGCAGGAAGTGACAAAGAACATGCGATACAACTTATATGACTATTTAACTATTTGATCTACAGGTTCAAATTGTACACCAAATTGAAAAGTGTAACATTCATAAGCTTTAAGTCTAAAATAATGCTAGTTGTCTACTAGCAAGACGTTCAATTCAATTAAATGTCTTTATTTGTGGACAATAGGTTCAAATATATGTTAGTATTTAGTTACAGGGTTACAAATCTCTACGTCCCGTCATGTAGGACTGTTAATTATCTCACTAAAATATTAAAAAATATCTATTTCCTAAAGCGCCCTCCAGCGGTAAAGGCCATAACAACAATACGCCGACTACGCGCGTAGCGGTTAATGCTACGGATCACAAAATATCCGCTACGAGAGCTCGTAGCTTGGTAAAGGTACTAGTGTTTTGTGGTTAGTAGCGACATCTTTTAGTAAGTTCACGTAATAATACTGTTGGATGCTTAGAGCGTAGTCTATACTCTAAGGTGGGTTACAAGTTAGTTGAAGAGTTTGTTACATTTCGCTGATGTAATGAAAGTGACATCTAGTTTATTTGTGAGGTATTTACTATACATAATTCATATTCTACAAGACGTAAAGACCAGAGGCGTAAAATCTTTTATAGATAATTATTATGTATCAATATGAACAACTTTTACTATGGTGATACTAACTAGATATGAAAAAATTAGCAGTTTCATGCATTTTGGCAGAAAAACTATTAATATTTTGTTCGCAGAACCTAAAATAGGTGATTACTATAATATTATTAACATTTATTGTGGTGATATTTTATCATCTCAGCCCATACTTGTCCACTGCAGAACATAGGCCTCCCCAATCGCTTTCCAGCGTAAACGGTCCGATGCCACCTGCATCCAACGACTGCTTGCGATCTTCACAAGGTCGTCAGTCCATCTGGCAGGCGGCCGTCCCACGCTGCGCTTGCCAATACGTGGTCTCCACTGAATCTTTCTACCCCAACGGCCGTCCGATCTTCGCGTTATGTGGTGATATTTTCCAGATAAAAAAAATCAACCATATCATGTCATGTTAGAAAAGTCATCAACATTTTGTATGAAACCATTTTTTCCGCTGAGTGTCGTCATATTATAAGATGGGCTTCAGGCAAGTTAAATATTCGATACCATCACGCTGTTATTTCCTAAGCGGGGGTAGCAGAGGTGTATTTTTGTGCATCCATATATCATTGGCGATATTAGATTCATGATAGATATTCATGTGGAGATAATAGATGATTCATTAGATAGAGCTTATAACCACTTCATCGGGTATACTTCCAGACTCCGGAGTGCTTTGGAGAATCTTTCGATAGAAGACCCACACATTGCTTATTCGAAGTCAGAACCTTGTAATCGCCAGCTGCCCAAAGCACCACTAGATCAACTAAGAAGTCTATGGCCTTTTTTAATAGACGTAAGCACACACTAGCATTTTGTCCTGTAAAAATTTACATACTCAAATACCCAGACTGGAACAAATTTATGTCAGTAACGCAAATATTTGTTTACTATATAACTGCCTACCTCGAAAGGGATCTGGCGTGATAATATAGAAAGATACACAAAGATTTGTCTCATGCGGGAAACGAACCCGCAATTACTTGACCTATTGGACGGGCCGGCTTAAGCTCTTAATAACTGGACTAAGTCGTCCGTCATTTAATCATCATGTAATCCTACTAAATACTACTATTATCGTGCTTCGGAAGGCACGTTAAGCCGTTGGTCCCGGTTATCACTTAATGTGGTAGTCGTTAAGCCGAGTTGGAAGCCTTATAGGCGGCTTGATAAGTTCCAACAGCAGGTGGCCATAAACCTGCCTCCACCAATCCGCACTGGGTCCGCGGGGTAGAGTATGACCTAATCTCTCTCACGTCGATTTGTGAGAGATGGCATTTGCCCAGCAGTAGGCAGTATAGGCTGATATTATACTATTATTATAAATGTGAAAGTTTGTATGTTTATTACTCAATCATGAAAAAACAGCTTAACGGATTTGGATGAAATTTGGCACACATGTAGTTTATTACCCGGATACACATACGCTACTTTTAGGACAGAAAAATGTTAGGTTCCTGTCTAAAATCAACGCGGACGAAGTCGCGACCAGAAACTAGTCCTACTTAGTATTATAAATGTGAAAGTTTGTATGTTTAGATTTTTGAAACCGTCACACCCATATTCCCCAAGCGGGTGTGGTAGAGGTGTACTGTACCCACGTTTCGCCGACGATGTTACGTCCCATGTAATAGGGAGCGAGCCTATTGCCATATACCGGGCACAATAGACGATTGAATGTTTGTAACTCAATCTAAAAAAAAAACAGCTAAACGGATTTAGATGAAATGCACACATATATTTTATTACCTAGCTTAACAAATAGAGTACTTTTTATCCTGGCAAAATGTTAGGTTCCTGTCAAAGCAGTCGAAGTCACGGACAAAACCTAGTCTATTATAAAATCATCACTAGTAAAACCAATATTAAAAAAGGCTAGTCATAAAACGTACACTACGCAAACTCTATCGTAACATGGAACTTGGTGTATTAAAACTGGTTGTAAAACGAACGTTTTGACTTTCAGAATGGAACTGAACCATTCACCCGGCGAATGCAAGTTATGTCATAAATTACGCGACGATAAACTTCAAAATTCGTGGCTTCATATTCTTTTGATAATGGTTTATATAAATTATGACGTAACGATTATTGACCTGGACACGTACTACATAAAGCCAAAAATATAGATTTGTTCAAAGATTAGTTTGTCTATTCAGCGAAAAAACGCAGCCAGCGTTCTTGGCATCACGCCACAAATACATATAGTTTTCCTTAATAGGCAATTTATATTGTAAATAATCTTGATTTGGTATGGAATATATTGATGAAATATCTAAATATTGTACATTCTCGGGCTTTCAAGTTTCATTTTGTAAATTATAAGCGCTCTTTCAACTTTCAACATTTGAATCCCAAGGAGGGTCCAGGGATACTAATTAACACATTTAAACCCTCTGGGAGATCTATGGATAATCAATGTTACTCTTGGATCCCTTGACTGAACCAAATCATTATATTAATATAATAATATTTATAATATTAGCCCTGTTAAGAAACTGCCCCACTGTTGGGCACGGGCCTCCTCTCAAACTGAGAGGGTTTAGGCCATAGTCCAGTTATATTAATACGTGAAGCAAAAACTTTGTACCCCTTTTTACGAAAATTGCGCGGACGGAGGAGTATGAAATTTCCCACACTTATAGTTTATCTATATGAACTATAAGTGTGGGTAATTTCAATATTTTTATTAAATTAATTATTTTTAATTATATTCTATGTTAGCATTGTGCACTCCTTCTCAGGAGTGCAGAATGCTAATATTTTTTTTTAATTATGCATAAAAATAATTTAAATCAATAAAAAAAAAACATTACACACACTACATGTATTTGACACACACGCATATATACCCTTTTGTTTATTGTAAAGGCGGTGGTCAAATTGAGAATAAATTAATATTGAGTGTCTTTAATATTATTTGTCTATAGTATTACTGAATGTCAAACGTAACCAGCAAAAGATGAAAGAGTAGGTCGAATTTCGACCAATGGCAACCACTAGTATTAGTAAATTTATGAAAAACTAGTTTCTAGCAGTGACTTTGTCCGCGTTGACTTTAGACAGGAACCTTACGCTTTTCCGGGATAAAAAGTATCCTATATGTTAATACAGGTAATTAACTATCTATGTGCCAAATTTTATTCAAATCCTTTCAGCTGATGTTGCATGTTTGAGTAACTAACATCCAAATATCTCCAAACATGCAAATATTCACATATATAACATGAGTAACACATGCAATTATAGCATGTGAGGCGTTCGTAGCTCCGTCCGACCGCGGTGTTCTTTGTTATCGCCAAGGTTAAGCAGCGCTCGGCTCGGTCGGCCAGAGATGGGTGTCCGTTAATTGCATTTTCTAGTTTAAGGTCCTGGTTACCAAGTAATTCGACCACGAAATAAGACCACGTTAAGCCGTTGGTCCTGGTTACCAAGTAATGTGGTAGTCGTTAAGCTGAGTTGGAATCCTGAGGTGGATTAATAAGTTCCAACAGCAGGTGGCCTAAAGCCTGCCTCCACCAATCCGCACTGGTCTGCGTGGTGGAGTATGACCTAATCTCTCTCACCTCGATTTGTGAGAGACGGCTTTTGCCCAGCAGTGGGACAGTAAAGGCTGATATTATATATTATAATAGCGTGTACCGAAAAGACAAAATAATTCTGTCTGCCGTCAGATGAGTAGTTGAACAGGTAGTGCTATGATGTCGATCACGATATTGTTACGACTCTAATAAACCCGATCTCGTGAACCCCTCATCGGGGGATGTTAATTTTAAAACGCATTACACACCCTTAGGTCTCCTATCGATCCGTCAAGAAAGATCTAGAATCTGCGCTTAAGTGCTAAAGCGTCTATAAGGCCCCTTTAATTATCGCCGGCGCGTGGTAGCAGTACACAAGTACCTACTTGTTCACGTATGAATAGGTATGTAATAATAATACCGCTTTGTGGGGCGCGCCGGCTATTTTTAATGTACTTCTATCGATACTTCTTCTTCTGGGTATGTAAGAAGGAGAATGAAAGTAGGATAAATGCGGTGGAAATGCGAGCTCTGCGGAAGATGTGCGTAGTGAAGCTGACCAACCGTATTCGCAACAGCGTAGTAAAAAAGCAAATAGGTATAAAAGAGAGTATCGGTGTAAAGATAAGAAAGGGTATGCTAGTTCGGGCATATAGAAAGAATGTCCGAAGAAAGAATGACAAAACTGATATACAATGCGAAAGTGGAAGGATGTAGGTACCGGGGAAGACCTAGACTATCTTACCATGACCAAATAGTCCGGGTCTTATCTGAAGGACAAGTCAGGAGTCTCCGTAACCGGCGAGCGAGACCAACTATGAGAGTAGAGGAAGCCAGAGAGGTATGTAAGGAAAGAGCCTGTTGGAACTCTTTACTCTCTGCCTACCCCGTAAGCGATCTGGCGTAAAGATATATATAGATAGATAGATAGACTTCTATCGATGTACTTAGAGGGTTCGCGTCCGTTCTAGAACTTTCATACGAGTATAAAAGGAACACAGAGCGCGTGGACGGACACAGTCTCTTTTCGGAAGCAACAGCAAGCAAATCGAGAACTAGCGATCTAAGGGGAATAAAGCGGCGACCTTAGCAACGATATACGGATACTACGAGTGACGCAGCGACTTGGAAGCAGTATTTGGGGTACTAACAAGACTAGTGCTAGTGTGTGTTTAGTTCTTGGGTGTACTTGCATTCGACGTACTGTTTTGTGTGTACAGCGCCTAATAAAGTTCTTCGCACGTTATACGGCATTTATTTACCCCGCAAACATAACAATATCACAACAAAATTACCATTTTTGATTAGAAGATAGAGTTCTTATAAGTTTCTTCCTTTAAAAAATCTTAGCACCACACTAGGAATTATTCCTGTGTCGTTTGTGCGTTTACAAACATGAAATTCACCAGAATGAAACAAAGTTTGTGGGCCACACAAACATTTGCCCTGTGCAGGAATAGAACCCGCGATTATTCGATTCAGTGGGCGGAGCGGCTTAGCTCTTAATCACGGGACCATCTGTCGAGTGTTCGTTGCAGTGCAGTGTGTTGGTAAGATAACCGAAAGTAAAAAGGCTCATTATGAATGCATCAGTGGTCAGTCACGTTCCCAGAGCTGCCAACGGCGCCGCTAACTGCATGTTTGAAGCGACGAAGCGACCAACTTACACTGCGGTATTACGGACATTTATGAAACTCGGAAAGTTGACTTATTTCATTTCATATTATGAACTAACCGAGTACTGTCTGTATAAAATTAAATAAAAATATACGCCGGTGACAATATATACAAGGTGTAAACATAATAAACGCAAGACCTTAGACACCCCAATTAGAGAATTGCTTCATAAATTCAAAACGAAAACCAAATTTCCAAATTTAAAGGTTTTTACCCCTTTTTTAAGCACTTTTATACCCCAATTAACAATGAAACTTGAACGTGAATGTGTGCATTTTGAGAAATACGGGTTAGGAATGCATTTGTAATCTCCTTATTGCTATGAATCAAGAATAAATTTAGTTTTTTTTAGCGCACTTGCCGCGTGGTTCCCGGCTTAGAATAGGACCAACCCATCTCATCCCATCGGGTGTCGTACAAGGCGACTAAGGGAAAACTAGGGAATGGGCAGCAGCGTTCCCTTAACACTTTTACAACCAAAAACTGCGCCCGCCAACCCGCCTGCCAAGCGTGGCGAGTATGGCAAACACCCCCAACCAATATGGAAGAAAGCAAGAAAACCAGGCCCCTAGTCCCCGGCGGTCCTGTTCGTCCTGGCCACGGTAGCAGCCATGGTAACGACAGGACAAGGGGTGCTAAGAATCTCCGGCAGTGATTCGGCTACCACCAAAACCGAAAATTGGCCCTGGTGACATACAACGCACGCACATTGAGGACAGATGAGAAGCTAGTTGAGCTGGAAGAAGAGTTAAACAAGTTGCGGTGGAGTATTGTTGGTTTATCGGAGGTCCGAAGAGAGGGCGAGGACACGATAACCTTAAAATCCGGCAACTTGTTTTACTACCGGGAAGGCGAACAGCAGTCCCAAGGTGGTGTCGGATTTATCGTCCACAAGTCACTCATAAACAACGTTGTGTCCATCACTAGTGTGTCAAGCAGGGTAGCGTACCTGATACTCAGAATATCCAAAAGATATTCGCTGAAGGTCATACAGGTCTACGCACCGACCTCGGCATACTCAGATGATGAGGTCGAAGTTATGTATGAGGACATTAGTAGAGCCATACATACTTCCAAAGCACACTTTACAGTAATTATGGGTGACTTCAATGCGCGACTGGGCAAACGGGGCGATGATGAGCTGAGAGTGGGGCAATTTGGATATGGGCAGCGTAATCCCAGGGGTCAGAGGCTGGCCGAATTTCTGGAGAAGGAGGGACTCTTTATGATGAACTCTTTCTTCCAGAAGCCGTCTCATAGGAAATGGACCTGGATGAGCCCTGATGGTTTCACAAAAAATGAGATAGACTTCATCATGAGCACCAAGCGACAAATATTTAATGATGTCTCCGTGATTCACAGGGTAAAAACCGGCAGTGATCACCGAATGGTCAGAGGCACATTAAATATTAATGTCAAAATGGAAAGATCGCGTCTGATGAAGTCTACGCTCCGACCTTCTAATACACATATCCAAAACCCCGAGAACTTTCAACTCGAATTGTCAAACCGCTTCGAATTGCTAGACAGCAGCGCATCAGTGGACGAAATCAACAATAGGTTGGTAGAGACTGTCCATACGGTCGGGTCTAAGCATTTTAAGCCCCACCGTAAAAATAGGCCTCAAAAGCTATCCGACTACACCCGAAACCTTATGGCTGAGCGACGTACCATGAGACTCCAAACCTCCGATGATGCTAAGTCCTATAGGCAGCTCAATGGACAGATATTGAAGTCCTTGCGACACGATCTACGGTCCTTCAACACAAGACGTATTGAGGAGACCATAAAGCAGAACAAGGGCTCCAAAGTGTTCGCAAGAGCCGCGTCGATTGGGCAAAGCCAGTTGACGAAGCTGAAGACGGAGGACGGAAACGTAACGTCGAATAGGTCAGAGGTGCTCAGGGAGATAGAGAGGTTCTATGGACAGTTGTATACCTCAGTAGCTGAACCTATTGTTGACTTGGTAAAAGACCCAAGAGCCAAGCTAACCCGACACTACACTGAAGATATCCCGGACATCAGCCTGTACGAGATTAGGATGGCTCTCAACCAACTTAAAAACAACAAAGCGCCGGGTGAAGACGGAATTACTGCAGAGCTTCTGAAAGCGGGCGGATCGCCGGTACTTAAAGTCCTTCAGAGGCTGTTTAATTCCGTCTTGCTCGAAGGAAAAGCGCCGGAAGCATGGAACAGGGGTGTGGTGGTACTCTTTTTCAAGAAAGGTGATAACACTTTATTAAAGAACTATAGGCCCATCACACTGCTGAGCCATGTTTACAAGTTGTTTTCGAGAGTCATCACGAATCGTCTCGGACGCAGGCTTGATGATTTCCAGCCTCCCGAACAAGCCGGTTTCCGGAAAGGCTTTAGTACCATAGACCACATACATACGCTGCGGCAGATTATACAGAAGACCGAGGAGTATAATCGGCCACTATGCTTGGCGTTTGTGGACTATGAGATCGATCGAGACTTGGGCGGTTCTTAGATCTCTCCAGCGATGCCGCATTGACTATCGGTATATCGAAGTGTTGAAGTGCTTGTATAATAACGCCACCATGTCAGTCCGAGTACAAGGGCAGTGCACGAAGGCGATCTCCATAAAAAGAGGAGTAAGACAGGGAGACGTCATTTCTCCGAAACTGTTTACGACCACCATAGAGGACGCCTTCAAGCTCTTGGAATGGCGAGGACTTGGCATCAACATCAATGGCGAATACATCACTCACCTTCGATTTGCCGACGACATTGTGGTCATGGCGGAGTCGCTGGAAGATCTAGGACGAATGCTCGGCGACCTCAACAGAGTATCTCAACAAGTGGGTCTTAAAATGAACATGGACACAACGAAGATAATGTGTAACGTCCATGTCGTACCCACCGCACTCACCGTTGGGAACTCTACTCTTGAAGTTGTCGACGAATACATTTACCTGGGACAGGTAGTCCGGTTAGGTAGGTCCAACTTTGAGAGAGAGGTCAATCGACAAATCCAACTCGGCTGGGCAGCGTTCGGGAAACTGCGCAACATCTTCTCATCCAAAATACCTCAGTGCCTAAAGACTAAAGTTTTTAGTCAATGTGTGTTACCAGTGATGATATATGGATCAGAGACGTGGTCTCTTACAATAGGTCTCATAAAAAAGCTCAGAGTTGCTCAGCGAGCTATGGAGAGAGCTATGCTCGGCGTTTCTCTACGTGATCGAATCAGGAATGAAGAGATTCGTAGAAGAACCAAGGTCACCGACATAGCCGTTAAGATTAGCAAGCTGAAGTGGCAATGGGCGGGCCACATAGCGCGAAGATCGGACGGGCGTTGGGGCAGAAAGATTCTAGAGTGGAGACCACGTATTGGCAAGCGCAGCGTGGGACGACCACCTGCCAGATGGACCGACGATCTTGTGAAAATCGCAGGAAGTCGTTGGATGCAGGTGGCATCGGACCGGTTACGCTGGAAAGCGATTGGGGAGGCCTATGTTCAGCAGTGGACAAGTATAGGCTGAGATGATGATGATGATAGCGCACTGAAGGAGTAAATGAATTTTTTGCAAATAAAAAAAAATGTAAGATACATTAAAAATAGTTGGAATCAATTCAGTTACCGATTTAGAACAAACTACTTTCAGGTCTTGCGTTTATTATGTTACAGCTTGTATATATACAAGTTGTAACGTAATAAACGCAAGACCTGAAAGTAGTTTGTTCTAAATCGGTAACTGAATTCATTCCAACTGTTTTTAATGTTGTTTATATTTTCAACATTTGCAAAAGATGCTGTTACTCCTTTAGTGCACTATAACAAACTAAAATTATTATTGATTCAAAGCAATATGGAGATTTCCTATGCATTTCTATGATGTATTTCTCAATATGCACACATACGCGTACAGGTTTCATTGTTAATTGGGGTATAAGTGCTTAAAAAAGGGGTAAAAAATATTAAATTTGCAAATTTGGTATTCGTTTTGAATTTGTGAAGCAATTATCTAATCGGAGTGTCTGAGGTCTTGCGTTAATTACGATACACTTTGTATATATATATATAAACACCGTCACGTCTGTATTCCCCAAGCGGGAGTGGCGGAAGTGTACTGAGTACACCCACTTTTCGCTGACGATGTTAGGTCCCATGTAATAGAGGGCGAGCCTATTGACGTATACCGGGCACAATCCCAGAGTCCAGACTATTTTTGCGACCTAGGGTTTCAACCCAGGACCTTGTGACCACAAAGCGGTGCGCTTTGCCACTAGACCAACGAGAAAGTTTGGATTAAATTATCAAGTATTATTCAGAATTCTAACGAACCGCACTGGGTCTGTGTGGAATTTTGCCTAATCTCTCTCACCTCGATTTGTGGGGTAGCAGTATAAGCAGATTTATTATAATTAGTGGTCGCCCATTGGTCGAAATTCGACCATAATTAATTAAAATTATAAGTTTGAACATTATTAAGATTCTATTGTCAAAGACTATACTTCTATAATCATAGATTTGGCCAAGCCAACACTGTTAATTTGCCTTTTTTTCAAACTAATTATAACAAATTTAAATTTTAAAAAATCCAAAAATTAGTAAAATAAAGAAACTGATTTTTAATTTGTTTTTTATTGAAACAAAATCTACGCGATATAGAAAATGCTGTCCATTGAACTTGACATACATATTTCGATAATTTAAATAATGATACAAAACTTCTCTGTAAACGATGTCTTTTGTAAAAACTCTTTCATCGTTTGCTGGTTATTTTTGGCATTCAGTAAGACTATAGACAAATAATATTAAAGACAAACCATAGAGACAAACAATATTAATCTATTCTCAATTTGAAGTGTATTATGTCAAATACATGGTAGTGTGTGTAATGTTTTTTTTATTGGTTTAATGTATTCTTTAAGCATAATTAAAAAAAAAATAGCTTTCTGCACTCCTTCTCTATATAAACTATAAGTGTGAGAAATTTCATACTCCTCCGACCGCGCCATTTACGTAAAAAGGGGTACAAAGTTTTTGCTTCACGTATTAATATAATGATGATGATGTACGTGACATTATAATGTAAATGGCGGAGCAGTGATAGCCTAGTGGTTAGACCGTTGGACTACAAAGTCAGAGGTCTGTCTGTAGTTCAAACCCAGGCCCGTACCTCTGGCTTTTCGCAAAGCATGTGCGTTTTAAAAAAAACAATTATCAGTTGCTTTAACGGTGAAGGAAAACATCGTTAGGAAACCTGCATGCCTAAGAGTTTCTCGAAGGTGTGTGAAGTTCGCCAACCCGCACTGGGCCAGCGTGGTGAACTATGGCCTAAACCCTCTCAGTTTGAGAGGAGGCCCATGCCCAAGGATGGGACAATTTCTTAACAGGGCTAATATTATTAAATGTTATTATTATAATGAATCTAGAACTGATTTTATAAAATAAAAAGCAGGTTAAATAAATATGACCGACAATTTAATAAAAACAGAAATACATTGTAATTGCTTATACAAAATTAATACGAGTAGATTCACTTCTAAACCGAATTTCCTAAGCAACCGTATCCGACGAGTGTGGAACCAAATGTGTCAGCCTTCTAGCCTGCCCCTGGTTTTCTGCTCTCGTTTACTGTAAAGTTTGCCGCCATGAAGTCGGGCGACAGTGCTGACATCTAGTTTTTCAGCTGTATGCATAACATTATTATAATTACCTTCTCAGTACCTTCCACCCGATTACGCCAAAAGAAGAGCAATGATTTTCGAGTTTATGTATGTCCATTTGGCACACTCTGTAGCTTAAACGGCTTGATGAATTTTGACATATTATTATGACGTGTACTCTCTGCCTACCCCGCAAGGGACGTGTTGCTAAACTTGTATTAAATTCCCACAAAGACCTTTTGGCCGTTGACAAAAACGGAACCAACGCTATCATCAAGTGAAATGTCACTTCATGACGGTCTCAAAACAGCGGTTTGCTATGAACTATTACGTAACAGTGTGGACCCGCCTGTTGAAATATCTTCTTGGAAGTAGAAAAATTGTATTAAATAGTAACCTTCATTTCACACTAACTCGCTGTTAATGTCATTCATGATCCGTTAATCGTAGCCGCCGCCGACTACGATCCCCCCGACCCCTGCCGCCACCGCCGGCTGCGACATGTTCTCTCCGATCCCCCTGATGCTTTGTCATCCATTCTTTCCGCTCAGAATACGGGCGACGACGACATAGTCGTAGATCCCCTCCCATAGCCGGCGGTTGATCGGTGCACTTAGTAGTGACCTCGTTCCCCCACAGCGACCGTCCCAACCGAGGGCGCCTCTTTAAGGCGCCCTCGAGTATGTCGCCCCTTGCCCTTCTGGCTCGAGCGTAGTGGTTGCACGCTCGCCCTTAAGTCCGGTGAAGCTGTAAATGCCTCGCGGCCAACAGCGTACATCACTGACACACACAGCAAAAAGGTCGTTGTAGCAGTAATCATAGTAGTGACATTAAATCAAAAAGGAGAGGTGGAAAAATATGTTTCATTATTTTAACATTATAGGTATCAAACGAAAGTAAGCAATAACATGTTAGTAAATAACCAATTCTAAATAGTTACATACGAGTATATTAACTTCTTACAATAAGTCTCATGAAAAAGCTCAGAGTTGCTCAGCGAGCTATGGAAAGGGGTATGCTCGGCGTTTCTCTACGTGATCGAACCAGGAATGGGGAGATTCGTGGAAGAACCAAGGTCACTGATATAGTCCTCAGGATTAGCAAGCTGAAGTGGTAATGGGCGGGCCACATAGCGCGAAGATCGGACGGACTTTGGGGTAGAAAGATTCTAGAGTGGATACCACGTATTGGTAAGCGCAGCGTGGGACGACCGCCTGCCAGATGGATCGACGATCTTGTGAAAATCGCAGGAAGTCGCTGGATGCAGGTGGCATCCGACCGGTTACGCTGGAAAGCGATTGGGGAGACCTATGTTCAGCAGTGGACAAGTATAGGCTGAGATGATGATGATAATGATGATAATGACTTATATTAACACTTTTATATTACTATTTTGACACAAACCACAATTAATTACTAATAAAACCAAAGAAGGTCTCTTTTAAATTAATTGTTTTTCAGCAGTTGGATTTCTTGTGCTTCCTATGTGTGTGCTAATATTATAAATGTGAAAGTTTGTATGTTTGTTACTCATTCACACAAAAACGGCTAAATGGATTAAGATGAATTTTGGCACAAAGATTGTTAAAATATTGGCATAAAAGTTGCCTGGATTCTAATTTTGCCACAAATTTAGCAGGAGTAATCCAGGTAAATTTGTGCCAAAATTGTCTGGTATTATAGTAGTTAATACATAGGATACTTCTTATCCCGGAAAAATGTTCGGTTCCTATGTAAAGTCAACGCGGACAAATTTGCGGTCAGAAACTAGTTTTTAATAATTTCTTCTTGTTACATCAAAGTAATAAAAATGATACCATCATGTATGTATACTAAGCTACAGATAAAGAGACATAATAGCCGAATAATTATATTAATCTCAGTTTTAAATACGATATGTCAGTAGAAAAAAAAAACCTTTTTTAAACAAAAATAATACAAAATCAATAACTAACAAACTTAAACTTTAATTTCAAAACTCCAAGGTTGGTATCACAATCCAAGAGCTCAGCAGACATAATACTAAAACATCTGGCAAGGCACCAACCGAGACGTCGGCACGAGGTTCGATTCCGCTAGAGATAATGCGGGCTCG
The DNA here is from genome assembly GCA_905147815.2 of Phalera bucephala. Lineage (NCBI taxonomy): Eukaryota > Metazoa > Arthropoda > Insecta > Lepidoptera > Notodontidae > Phalera > Phalera bucephala. Next base: position 34,327,671 of record LR990614.1, on the reverse strand, counting down.
TTGTCCGGTGTCGTGCTCGATTGAGATTGGATGCTGGTTCAGAGTACGATCCCCGGAGCTCGTTTAAGTAACCCGACGGCTTTGGCGCGAGTTAAAGGATTTGTGGACATTTTGTGCTGGATTTTTAGAAGTCTGGTGTAAAATAGTTATTTAATATCATCTTTAGTATTGGAATATATCTATTTGGTTACCATAGATGGCTGTTCCAGCAGTCATACTCGTGAACAGGTGCTGCTTGTGGGGACTGGTCCATCAGGAATCCTTTAGACGCTGTTTACAGATAACATCATTGCATTCATATCTCGATCGTAAGGCATCACACTGAAGCTAGGTCATATACTATTTAATTGTAACTTAAACATTGTGTCCACACAATATGATTAAATAAAAGGAAAGAAAAAAGAGAAATAGAAGTAAATAAAAAAGAGTAAGTAGGCGCGTTCCGATCCGGTGGTAGATTAGTATTTAAATTAAAATGTGAATTGACTATTTGTAAGCGCCCCCGCAGGGCTTATACAAAATAAATGATTTGAGTTTGAGTTTAAAATAAATATAATCCCGAAGTAGCGTCTAGGCGTAATCGCATGCCGCGCGGTGAAGACAAAAATTCAACAAACCCGCGTCGCCCGGAAAGATAACCACTTTATGGGATAAATGTTGATAACATTAGAGTAGATGATAAGACTATCGTTGTTGCGGTAACGTGTATTTTAATGCATTTTAAACTTAAAAAATTGATAAACTTGAACTATTAAGGCTTTAAGTAATTTAATATAGGGAAAATACATTTTCATCATCTGATTGCGCTAGTTAGGGATGAAATGTGTTCCTTTAATGTTTCTCTTTGAGCTAAACAGAATTTTACGAATGAACACGAATGACACAGTACGGGATAATTCGCACAACGGTCACCGAGTGACACTCGCGTAAATGTGCCGCTACTCCCATTGGTAGTAGTAAATTGTTGCTTCAAATTGTGAGCGTGCAACCACTATGCTCGAGCTTAAGGGCGTCTCAGGAGGAACAGCCTGGGCTTAGGCAGTCGCTATGGGGGAGGGCGTATACTAGGCGTCTCGCCATGGTGCTCTGCACCGGCCGGCGGGCAAGGGATTTTTCGACTACGAATCGGCGGCTCCGATTAGCGGAATTTTATAATTGGACGCTTTTGCGAAATATCGGGTTGTCGCTTTTTAATAAAGGCGCTAATAGGTTTGAGATAGAGATCGGAATGGAGATCATCATTCCGTATGAACCACGGGGCTCCGGCTTTGCGGAGGAAACGAGTGAGAGTCTATGGATGTAAGAGCGGGCTGCGTACCCGAACACCTCACAAACGTACGTCACGGTGGGCCGTATACAAGTTTTGTAAAGTGTCACCTTATGCCTAAGGGACATTTTACTCCGCTTGCAGATCATTGGTTGGTGGTACGGTTACAGACTCGCTTGATGTGCGGTCCTAAGGTCATGGTATTGTTTAGGGTAACCCCTAGATATTTGACCCAGGGCAAAGGCGCGATTCGACAGGAAGTCTGTCCGGCACATCCATGTGGTAAAGCTTGTGGACAAAGCCGTTGTGCCAGACTTTGTTGAACGCCTTCGAAGACATCAAAGAAAAGGGTACCCGTGTAGCCGGGTTTGGGTTTATTGAGGCCAGTTAGGATGTGCTCTGTGACGTGGTGCACTTGATGGACGCAAGAGTGTTTGGGCTCGAAAACTAATCTGCTCATTGATGAGAATACCCCTGGACAATACAAAGTCTTTGAGCCGTGCCAGGAATAGGAGCTTGTAGATCTTTGCCAAGGAGTTTAGGAGACTGATGGGGCGGTAACCCGTGGGACGGTCACGGGTTTTACCGGGCTTGGGGATGCCTACGACGTCGGATCCTCCAACTGAGTGGGGAAGGCGCAGTTTGGCTTGGCGGCATTATGGATAGCCACTAAGAGGCAGATGAGTTAGGCGGCAATCATTTAAGTACGCGATTAGAAATGCCGTTAGAGCCGGGGACCTTTTTTGGATTAAGACGGTTAGGTAATCGAGGGGAAGGAATCTGCGGGGTGGGGGGGGGGGATTGTATATCATTTCACGATTTCAAAAAACTTTCTTTCTATACTTCTACAATTTGGTCTTGAAAGATATAATTAAATTAAAAACAAATGCGTTTATATTGCGACATTTAAAAATAACACTAGTCTAAATTTGCTGTTCTCTCGCGTATTGCGTGCCTTTAGGACTTAAGTCTTGGCTGTAGCTCAACGCGTCCACCAAGATTCGCTTCATAATTAATCCTCAAGTCAATGCAGTTTCAACACTGCCATGGTTGGTCAAGATAAAAAAAAAACACGTGATATAAGAAATACTGCTTGGATACCGATTCGGCAGTCATGATCCTTAAAAATTCAAGACCTTACGCAGGGTGAATAAGGAGAAACATCTGTCGGGACATAACCAAAACAAAAAGAGACAGAAAAATATATAATAAGGAATGCCCTTGATTCAGAGATAAAACAACGTGTGTTTTCAAACCAATTTGTACACGATTTGGGTATTAAACTCGGTCATTTTGAAAGAATATAATTCTACAAGACATATGACGATTTCAGTTTTAATACAGTAGAAAAAGTTAAAATGGCTAAATCTGGCATCATTTTTATTCCACGATTACAACACATTACGATCACAGCTGGGCATTAAATAAAATGACAGAAAGTTACAAAACTAAATTATGTAACTAAGCACAAACTATTTGAAGCCAGATTAGTACTTCCAAAGTCTTTTTTGTATTAAAGACTGAAATAACAACTGGGACCAGCAATTTGTTTATTAACGAGCGACCATTTGTCTGGATAACTTTTTTACAACTTTAGCCTGTTTTTTTCATGCAAACGATAGAGAAATTAGAAAACTTAAATCAAAGCGTTTATTGAATTATTTTGAGAAATTTCAAGCGTTAATGTTTGAAAAATGTGTCAACCATAGGGTTTCTATTACTTAAACATAAACACCGAGAATTATAATTTGAGATACCGAAAAAAAGAAGATATTAATTTTTAACTTTTGAGGTGATGCCAGTATGAAGTGACATATATTAGTTAAAAGTCATGGACCATTTATAACTTCTAGGCTACTAAAGAACTTAGCGATAACCATTAGAAATTATAATAGCACAAACTTACCGCTATGTAGCTACATTAACATGTCATATTTATAGGTTATATATATATACTTCTAAAATAATAATAACAAAAAAAAAATTAAAGCAAAAAGATGAAATATAAAAGTAGTATTAATAAAAAGTGTGTGTGTGTGTGTGTGTGTGTGTTTGCGTGCGCGTGTTAGTGTGTATGTGTGTGTGTGTGTATGAGGTGTGTGAAAATGTGTAAATGTGTATAAATATAATACGTCGTGCGCCCTGTTCTCTGACCAGTGTGCGTCGCGGGGAAAGATTCAAATAAAAAGCTGAACAATTGTTGATACAGTGCTCCACCCACCAGTTGTGACCCCCTTCGCGCAGAGTTTCGTCTCAAAATGTATAGGTGCCCAGTTGCTCGAACGTGCGTGGCGCGATGTTTCGCGCTCTAAAGTACTATTTTATTGGGTCAACACTAGCGGGCTTTGCATCGAGCTTTATTAGTCGAATAGTCCAATCACATTACAATTGTCTATCCCTTTCTAGGGTAAACTCTTCTAATTATTCCTATCCCTTTCCAGGGTTAAACTCTTCTAATTATTCCTATGCCTTTCCAGGGTTACACTCTTCTAACTGTATACTATTGCTTATGTGCTACAACTTACTCTATTACAATATCTTACTCGTATTTCTAACTTAATCTATTACATACTATACTATTGTAACTTAATCTATAACAATATCTATTTATATACATCATGAAGACGTCGTCCTGTACCTAATTCTTGTGGAGACTGATCCATCTGATTTAGATTTTCACTCTTTGAAAATATTATCTTTAGTCGTTAATCTTTTATAAGGCATCACACTGGAGCTAGATTGTATACATAGTTTTGTTTAGTTATATCGTATCTATACACAAAATTATAGAAAAATAACAATGAGAATTAGAAAAAAAGACGAGTTTCTCGCCAGATCTTCTCAGTGGAGGCCACGTTCCGAACCGGTGGTAGATCAGTAATTTAAAACAAGCTAATAAAAGCATGTTAAAAAATGAAAGCTTCACAATTTTTCAGCGCTCCCGCAGGATTTATACAAAATAATTATTTAAGTAATAGTGTCTTATCATTCCAATTTTTGTGATGTCGACACAGCTGCCGATATTTTGCAATCGAGTCGCTATGTGTAACCATTCTCTATTAAACACACCCTTACATTTTACGAATAATTTTGAAGTCAATTTGAGTTTCATTAACAACTCCGCTCACGAAGCGCGGGAGCAAATAAAACATACCAATAAAGAGTACAGTCTGCCAAATTAAAACGCGTACGTGTGTGCGTTGTTAACGAAATGGATGTACAGCGACGGGTTGCGTTGTGAAGTCATAACGACCCTTAATGAATAGTCGAGAAAAATTGTGTGATTCTCGACTTAATGTACAATAATGATGTAAATAAAGTTTTTTTTAAACTTCTTTTTCGCAACAGCGTAGTAAGAAAGCGGGTAGGTATAAAAGATAGTATCGGTGTAAAGATGAGAAAGGGAATAGGTACGCACCGTTGGTTGGGCATTTATAAAGAATATGAGAACAAAAGAATGACAAAACAGATATACAATGCGAAAGTGGAAGGATGTAGGTACCGGGGAAGACCTAGACTATCTTACCATGACCAAATAGACCGAGTATTATCTGAAGGAAAAGTCAAGAGTCTCCGTAACCGGCGAGCGTGTATGAGACGAACTATGAGAGTGGAGGAAGCCAGAGAGGTATGTTAGGAAAGAACCTGTAGGAACTCTGTACTCTCCGCCTACCCCGCAACGGATCTGGCATGATGATATATATAGATAGATATAAAAATGTTCGCCTCGTTGGTCTAGGGCCAATTTGTAGTTTGTAAGTCCAGTGATAATTATTGCATGTACCGATCACGAGGTTCTGGTTTCCAGTTCGAGGTTGAACAAAATGTAAATAATTGATCAAATGGTATCAGTCAGGAGTCAGTATTTGTGCTCGGTATAATGGCAACAGACTCGCCCCTTATTACATGAGACCTAACTAGGGTTGCCACCTTTATTTTTATTTGAGCAAATAAAGTACATTGTTTTTTTATAGACTGCCTCGTTGGTCTAGTGGCAAAGCAGATCGCTTTGTGATTATGAGGTCCTGGTTTCAAATTCCAGGTCGGACAAATGTAGTTTTTCTAACGAAAAATTCTTAGTATGAGTCCGGAGTCTGGAATTGTGTTCGGTATATGGCAATAGGCTTGCCCCTTATTACATGGGACCTAACATCGTCGGCGAAACGTGCGTGTAATCAGTACACCTCTGCCACCCCCGCTTGGGGAATATAGGCGTGACGGTGTTTTTTAAAGGTAGACAAAAAAGTGCATTGTTTCAAATTAAAGTATTTATTTCACTTTAACACTTTATTTAAAAACATATTTTTAATTACTTTTAGCAATTTTCAATTACTTTTATCACTGCTGAACAGCTTACAACATCAGCATAAAAAAAATCTTATATATTTTTTTTAAAACGAAGCTCCACACTAGGATTAATTCCTGTGTCGTGGGTACGTTTATAAACATGAAAATTCACATACACTAATACCCAGATCGGAACAAATAATTGTTGATCACACAAAGATTTGTCCCGTGCGGGGGTCGAACCCGCGACTATTAGACACAGTGGGCGGAGCGGGTTAAGCTCTTAACCAATGCGCTAAATCGTCGGTCTAGTATTTCTTAAATCTAGCTTGCCTTATATTCGGATTCCATTCGCACCAAACATCAGCCACTTTGCGAATACTCCAGTGAGGTCACTCAGCCGTTATACTGAAAATAGTTTTTTTTTTTTTTTTTAATGATTTATGTGAAATGAATCTTGAATTCCTTTTGCCAGAATTCTATCTATCTATCTATATCATCACGCACGATAGGGTAGGCAGAGAGTACAGAGTTCCAACAGGTTCTTTCCTTACATACCTTTCTGGGTTCCTCCACTCTCATAGTTTGTCTCATACACGCACGCCGGTTCCGGAGACTCTTGACTTTTCCTTCAGATAAGACTTAGATTCTAATTATGCGAAATAAAGTATTTCGCGTACTTTATAGTTCTCATAAAGTATACTTATCCTAAATAACGTTCAATACTTTATAATAAAGTTGGGAGGCAACCCTACGTCATCGTCGGCGAAAAGTGAGTGTACACAGCACACCTTTGCCACATCCGCTTAGTGAATATAGGCGTGAAAGTGTGTTTATATTTAAGTCCTCTATATTTCTGCTTTAAAACACAACTCAGATTTTATCATCCCCTATCCAAAACTGATGTAAAAGCCGCAACGCAAATAACTGTCATAAACATAAAACAGCCAGGTGTTCTCCATGTCGGAAACATAAAACTAGGTGCATTAAAAACTTTTGGCCCAACAAATTTGGATCCTAAAACTAGAAACGGCGAACTTAAAAATACTAACACGTCTATACTCCCAAAGCAGGGGTGGGAGAGAGGTACTGTGTACATTCAACTTTCGCCAACGATGTTAGGTCTCAATGGAGGCTAGCCTATTGTCATTATAGATGACACAAACTAGACTATGACTAGACTATGATAAAACTACACTATGTAGTAAAGGATATTATAATATTTCCGAATATATCGACGATAAAACTGATTGAATTTGAGCAGCTCCTCATTCGGCAACTCCTAAATATAGTTTGTAAAATACTCTTGTATTATTGTATTATTAAAATACAATTTTGTAAAAAAAGAATGATAAATGGAAAGGCCAGTCCAATCAATTTAAAAGACTAGCCCGCTGAGTTTCTCGCCGGATCTTCTCAGTGTGAGGCCGCGTTCCGATCCGGTGGTAATTGTAAAAAATGTGATAATTTTTGACGTTTGTAAGCGCTCTTATTAGCCTATTCAAATAAAATGTTTTGACTTTGACTTTATATTGGGCCCAGTTCCGACTATTTTTTTTAAATAAATGTAGGATACATTTATTTAATACAATATTAATTATCTCTGTGTCATGTGTGCGTTTACAAATATGACATTTACATAAACATCCACATTTGTTGGTCACACTAAAATTTGTTCCGGCCGGGAATCAAACACGCCACTACTCGATTCAGTGAGCACTCTGGACTGATATTGTTGATTTTTCAATGAAAAATGTACTCTTGCCCTACTTAGGATTCAAACGCAGGACATTGTGATCGCTACCATCATTATACACCACTAGATAGGCGGTGAACTAAAAAGGTTGGGGTATAGTTTTCTTTCCATGTCCACACAAACGGACCGTGAAGTGACAACTAAATGCCAGCTATACCAAATGCCAACAATTACTGGCATTTCGCCAATGTTGATAAAACAATTTTGTCCGTATCTGTCTCAAAAGGAACACGGTAGTGTAAAACGGGGGCTTAAAAAAGCGTGGCTTATCGTACTACTACTGTAAATTGTTCTTATCACGTTTTATTAGCTACTACTAGCTTCTACCCCCGACTTACTTGTTTTTTGACTTAAAACGTTTGTTGACTTATGTCAACGCGGACGAAGTTGGGGGCAGAAGCTATTGTTAAAATCACGCCTATATTCCCCAAGTGGGGGTGGTAGAGGTGTACTGAGTACGCCCACGTTTCGCCGACGATGTTAGGCCCCATGTAATAGGGGGCGAGCCTATTGCCATATACCGGGCACAATTCCAGACTCCGGACTCGTACTGGGAAGTTTTCGTTAGAAAAACTACACTTGTCCGACCTAGGATTTGAACCCAGGACCTCGGGATAAAAGGTATCCTATGTGTTAATCCAGGTAATAAACTGGTGCTAAATTTGAACCAAACCCGTTCAGTCGTTTTTGCATGATAAAGTTACAAACATCCAAACATTCAAACTTTTATATTAATAATATTAGTAGGATACAAACGGAGAGATAAGAATGCTTCCCTGTCTGTTTGCTTGGTTGTTTGTATGTTAAGTACAAAATTTTGCAATCATCTTGAAATTAACTCCTCGATAACTTGAAACTCGTGCATCTGGTGGCAAAGCACATCACTTTGTGATCACGAGGTTCAAATCCTAGGTCGGACAAATGTAGTTTTTCTAAAGAAAAAAATCCATTATCAGTCCGGAGTCTAGAATTGTGCCCGGTATATGGCAATAGGCTCGCCCCTATTACATGGGACCTAACATCGTCGGCGAAACGTGGGTGTACTCAGTACATCTCTGCCACCCCCGCTTGGGGAATATAGGCGTGACAGTGTGTGTATAACTTGAAAGTTTAAACATAGCTTAGAAGTAAAAAAAATAAAAAACACATTTTGCGGTGTATGATGACCGTACAGAGATTTATGTATGGTTCATAAATGAAAGATAAGTTAAACGTGATTATGGTTCATTCACTTAATCTAAAATGGTATGGTTGAAATGGTTATGAGTATACGCGAACCGATTGGTGATTGAACGTGAACTGAGTAACGAAATGGTTGAAATGGCGCGTGCTGACTTCAACGCTGACAACGCGCACACACAAGATTAAAAGAAAAAACGAGTTTTGTTAACGACTGCTATTTTCTGAACTCCTTAATATATTACTGAGTTCTTAGATTTACGCGAATATTACACATGAAATAAAACTACTTTTTCGGATTTTATCGCGGTTTATTTTGATTTGAATGAAGGCATACGGTTTATAGAAAAAAGACCCATACTGATAGGTACTTAAACGGTGAATCTCACCACCATCCATCACAGTTAGCTACCGTGGGTGAATCTTTGTTTCAGAGAGCACAAGGGATCTGTGACAAGAAACATTTGGCTGCCGAGCTTCAACATGTCAAGCAAGTCCTGCACGACAATAAGCTTCGAGTCCCACGCCAACGTCACAGTGACCGAGTGAAACCAGCCACAGTCGAGCGTCTCCCTGATGTACTACCTTACTTAAGAGGAGTCACAGACAAGATTGGCTACATCTTGAAGCGTGCTTCAATTAAAACATTTAATAAGCCGCCGAAGAAGATCAGTCAGTTTTTACCATCTGTCAAGTGTCACATCCCTCTACAAGATGCAGGAGTATACAAGCTTGATTGTGAATGTGGTCTCTCTTACATAGGACAAACAAAAAGACCAGTAAAAACTCGGGTTAAAGAACACATAGCTGACCTAAAACACCGTCGCTCAAAGAGGTCTGCAGTCTGTGAACATGTCCTTGACCGCACCCGCCATAACATCAGATTTGATAGACCACAAATCCTCGTGAAAGAACACCGATTCCTACCAAGGATGGTTCGCGAGGCTATTGAAATTAAAAAACATCCTAATTTCAATAGAGAAGATGGCTGGGTGCTTCCATCGACTTGGGATCCAGTAATTAATATAATCAAATCCAAAACCAAGCGTAACACTGCAAGACCTCAAGACACCGTGAGCTCATTCTGCGTAGATCGGACCAACAAAAACATAAATAATTAAGAAGTTTGAGGGTACCCCGGAACAACTATGCCTTTTGGATGTCTAACACCTCAGTCCTTCCCGTGACCATGGGTGCTGCAAAGCACTCGAAACGTCGGGAACTTAAAAATCAAAATAAACCGCGATAAAATCCGAAAAAGTAGTTTTATTTCATCCTTAATATATTGAATTCGTCGGTAATTTTTCTTACAAATTATTTCAATGCTCTTCATATTTACATCCAATTTACTTTTGTTTTGGTCAATATTTTGCAAGGTAATTTATTAGCACTTTGGACCTAGCCAGTTCAATTGCAGTGACAATGAATTTATTTATAGATAAAGCATGGTCTGCCGTTGTGCTGCTGGCCAGGCTCGTCTCCACAGGAGCGATTTGAGGTTAAGGTTTGATTGTGTCCAGAAGTGTAGCGGATCTCGAGTATATAAGTTACCTTTTACAGCATTATATTTTAGCATTGTTAACAGGTAACGCTATCGAGTAGATAGCCTATCCTTTTCATACTATAGAAGTACAAAATAAAGATGAACGTGAAAACACAATTTCTCGACAGCCTTACTATAACGACAAGTTTATGCTTAGCTTCCTGTAAAACGCTGACAATGCACTCGCTAAACAAAAAGAATAACATTTTGGCAATCGGCACTGACAACTAAACCGAGCGGATAGTACAAATGCCAACGATTTACCGGTGCTGCCACTGTCTGGCAGTCTGCCAGATGTAGCAGTAGAAGTGCCAAATACAGAACAATACTGTATTATTATATTCTCAAGTGTATATTAAAGTTTAATGCTTGGAAAAACATGAGTTCTGGACTAACATTTAGTACAATTGACTTTCAGAACTAACATTAATGTTTTTTTGAAATTGAATGCGCACTCAAAATGCTCCTCTCTGCTATACTTCTTTTAATTTCACATATATAGTTATACACTCGAAATTGTAATTCACATTTATACCATGTCTTATCTGTTTTACCTTAAGAGGAAGTCAAGAGACTTCGTAACCGGCGAGCGCGTATGAGACCAACTATGGAAATGGAAGAAGCCAGAGAGGTATGTAAGGGAAGAACATGTTGGCAGTCTCTAGATTCTGCCTACATAACATTACAAAATTAAATTAAATAATACAATGGTAAAAAAAAAACATTTTTAAAAACGTGCTTTTATGCAGCCGTATTGTGTGAAATTTAAAACAGTCAATCAAAACTTAACGTGTACACAAAATTTAATGTCTTTGCTGTTGAGGAGCACCTGCGTCTGGAGCTCTAAAATTCTTTGTCATCGGGATTAAACCAACATGTTAAAATTCAACTTAGGATAAGGGAAAGTGGGAGCTAAACCAACTAAGAAACATTGAAAGTTAAACAAAACCTTACTTTTAAAAAACCTTTTGCTTTATATTTTGATAATAGCTGTATTTAAAACAAATTACGTTCCCTTATAATCCCGTTAGTGCCAATTCGGATTCCTTGCTATTTCTTACGATGACAAAGACTGTTGATGGCTTAATAAACCCAAAAATAGGCAATGAAAGGAAACGAGCTTAGCAGCAATTTAGGCTAGATTGCAGCAGATTTACACTGAGAAAAAAATTGTCAATTGCACGATTTAGCGGTTAAGAGTTTAACCCGCTCCGCCCACTGTGTCTAATTGTCGCAGGTTCGATTCCCGCACAGGACAAATCTTTTTATGATCCAAAATTATTTGTTTCGGTCTGGGTATTTGTGTATGTCAATTTTTATGTTAGTAAACGACACAGGAATAAATTGTAGTGTGGGGCCACCTTTTTATAAAAAAGAAAAGAAAGGAAAGTGCGAGTAGGGCTCACGTCTGAGGGTTCCAAACGAGTGCCACTAGATTTTGCTACACAAATTTTTATAGATAGAGAGATAGAATATTTAATCGAAGTTGAGAATTTTTAATGTGATATGATCATAAAAAAAACGAAACAGTGGCACTTCGGGAGTGCTGATAGAAGTGAAAACTTGACAATTACGTGTGCATTATCGTGAGGAATTATTTTTGGACTTTTTTTATATAAAGAAGTTTCGGTAACGCTAACAGTGTCGCGAGTTCAATGGTTTTTCCCCATCTCAAAAAATGCCAACTTGCATGTTTATCTATGTACGTACAGGCACAATATATGTACATACTTATATGCACAGGTGTCAGTAACGGTAGCAGTGTCGCGAGATCAATTGCTTTTTCCCATCTCAAAAAATGCCCAACAACCGCCTACAGAATGTTTTCACTTCAAAAAATAATCCTACACTTATATTTCCCAATCGGGTGTGGCACAAGTGTAGTAACACCTGTGACTATTGCAATCATTCCCGGCCCAACCCCCGAATCCAGATCTACTTAGTTACACTTAATTGAGTTGCACTTTTATCGACGTAAGATTCGAACCCTCGTGATCACTACGCGCATTATTTTTTGTTATATTTATATTTTTGTGACTGGCGATTTTTTTGTTATCTATCTCTATCTATCTATAAAATCAAGCCAGAAACCTTGCTGGGTAGTCAGAGAGTACAGAGTTCCAACAGGTTCTATCCTTATTTTTTGATATAAATTACCAATATTCGCATTTTATCCGTAAATTGTACCGTGAAACCTTACTTTTTGCGAAATTTCATGATTGTACCGGAATTACCCCATAGATAATTTTTAATGAGTGAGCTTATTTAGCTTTCTCTTTTTATAGCGACGATTTAGAAGGTTACATTTTTTATACCCTAGACTATTTAAAAAAATTAAACTTGTTAACTTGGCACGTTTACACTTCGCTCATGATGTTAGATCCTATCGTCATGCAAGTCTTTTCGAAGTCAAAGTCAAAACATATTTATTTATATAGGCCAATACAACAGCTCTTACAAACGTCAAAATTATTTCATTATTTACATCTACCACCGGATTAAAACGCGACCTGCACTGAGAATAGCCGGTGAGAAACTCATCGGGCTAGTCCTCCAACTTAATTTGTTTGGCCTTTCTGTTAACCATTATTTTCTTTTTCAAAATTGTATTATACAGCATTGTTTATTGTTGCTGATTGAGGAGCTGCTCAAACCCAATCTTTTGCCCTCATAACTGGCACAATTTAGCCGTACAATGCCAGATCAACGAGTCAGATAATTTTTTTTCCAGATATTTGTATGTGTCCTCATCTGTGGATGTGGATAATCGATCCCTATTTACTCAACTGGCCAAAAATGAGTTATTGTAAAGGTGTGTGACCTTTACAACCCTTAATTTAATCTGATTTAAATTTTACTACACTTTGTCACTAAACTTTTGGGATAGAGGCGTGATGGTTCACTGTAGAACCTGAAAGGGTAAATAGTAAGTACCTATAACATAGTTGAAAGCTAGATAACTATAGAATTAAGGCGATGGGGTCAGGCTGGGAGACGCGAACGGTAATAGTGTAAGGATATGGAGCTAGTAGCCGTTACTGCTCGTAATTCGCACGTTTAAGTGTCTGGAACAGTGGTTCTCAACCCCCATTATGTATAATTATTTATTTAACACAATCAATTTATAATTATTTACACAAAATGATATTGTGAGAATCGTAAGAAGTAGGAAGGCATCAGACCGGTTGCGATGAAGAGCGATTTGGGAGGCCTAGGTTCAGCAGTCGACGAGTATAGGCTTAGATCCTGATGATGATAACTAGAGCAAATAAATAGATATTACCAAGGTGTAAAATTCACATCATCATTAAAACCGAAAGATGTGCATTTCAGAACGTAGAATCGTAATGAGACGGGCTTTGTGCTGCACTCAACCTGCTTTACCTCGCGACCGTAACCAGGGCATCTAAAGGCAGGCAACTTCATGCTCTCTGGAACGCGATCATTACTAAAGAACATTTTAGCCTATCACGGTAAAAAGTTCCATCTTATGATTACCTAACTCACTAAACATCCACGTACAACAATTTTTTGAGCGTCAATTTGCACAACTTATCGAAAAATAATTATTTATTTTTCTTTTAAGTAATCGTTGAGAACCATAGCTCCCGTCAGATTATATTGGTAAAGAGGCGTCTATAACAGCCTCGGTTAACTTAGATTTTATTCAGATAAATAGCTCATAACATTAAATATAATGGACCTGAATGGTTCAAGTTCAGGAAATATTCCAGTGGATTTTTCACGCTGAAACTTCTTTAATATTATAAGGCTATTTACAGGACTTCGTAATGACTTTCGAATTGTGAGCTGTGGAGGTGATATTTCTTAGCTTTTGTTCAATTTAGTTGCTGAGTCAGTGAGATAGAAAGTACCACTCCTCATTCCCAAGGATGTGCTTAAAATGAGTTAAAAGATAGAAAAACTATTTTACGTTAAAGCTTGCAGTAAGGAAGGTCTTATTCCACTTTGATGATACTGTGGGCAAATACGAAATGTCTTTATAGAGTCTAGCTATTAATAGGTACACATTTTTCCAAAAAACATTAGTACTGTACGCCTATTTTCTTTCCAAGCTGAGGGCAAAAGGCGAACTGTATATATCTACATACAGCCGACGATGTTAAGTCTAGTGATGTTAAGCTCTAGGAGGTGATTATATTTTACACCCACATACGGAAGTCAAAGCGTAAAGGACATTTTGGCGAAAATGAGTTTTGACCCTTATAGTAATAATGATAATGTTAAAAACTCGTTTTCTTTACGCCCTTTGAAGCCTAAGGTATTATTATAGTCCACGATGTTCCCCAAGGTACAATTTAGCACACCTACTTAGAAGATTTCCAAGGAAAAAAGCACCGTTTACCCACCCTAGGATTTGACTCAAGACTTCATAATTAACATCTCCACTATGTGCCAGACACCCTCGTTGGTCTAGTGCCAAATTCTCCGCTTTGTGAACACGAGGGCCTAAGTTCAAATCCTAGGTCGGACAAATGTAGTTTGTGTGTCGCAAAATTCTCAATATCAGTCTGGAGTCTGGAATTGTGTCCAATATATGGCAATAGGCGATATATTACATGGTAACTGAAATCGTTGGCGAAAAGTAGGTGTACGCAGTACACCTCTGCCGTTAGGGGAATATAGGCGTGACAGATATAGATTATTTTTTTATTTTACTATCTGCCACAAGTATAAAAAGGGAGTACGCTATACTGCTTAAATATAAGGGAAGTTGGCTTTAATGAAAGCGCGTTCCTGTCCATTGTGCTAACACATTGAGTGGCAGGCGGCGTTAGCGCAAAATAAATTGGATTGCCACTTGGATTTGCACCGTCTTTGTTAATTAGCTATCAGTTTGAACGGCCGGCAATTGGAGTTTACGTATTTTGGAATGAGAGTTTGTTATATTTATTTAATTTGGTCTACCTGCAGTAAGATGGTATTACATTTGAAACAATAACTTTAAGCCGGTGTAGGAAAGGGTATATTACGGTTTAAAACGTAAGGTAAGTTAGTCTCGATGTAATAGAGGGTCATTCTATTGTCATTATATGGGGGTGAAATTCTAAGATCCCAGTCTGCGACTGAGAACCTCAATATTTGTAATTCATTCAGTAATATCTGCAATATTATCTAAAAATTTTGATATCACAAATTTGATCACATTATTACCGAAACAGATAGATATAGCCGTATACGCTGGCCATCTACAGCACTGGAAATTGTACTGGGTGTCTCCTACGTGACCGCTCGCAAATGTTCAAGTTTCGAATCGATTTGATATTGTCGACAGCACACGGGGTGTCAATTTAGATTAGCGGTGCGCACGTAGCGTAATTTCGACTTTCAATTGCGCTTAGAAGTTAGGTTTACCTTGAATAGTTTTGGTGTTAGGTATAGGCTTGATTCTGATGCATGTTTATGTTTTTGGAGGCTTTAAAGAATCATAAATAAAATTTGTTGGTTCTTGTCCGATATTTAATACGTTTAATCTTTTGAGACACAAGTTTACAAGTACGGACGTACATATTTTGCCTATAACAGAGATACAGTAGAAGACAACCAGTGCTTTATGTAAGACTTAATGTAGAATTCAAAGTATACAGTCATCGATGATAAAGAAATAATAAAGAAAATCATATACACAGCGCAACAAAGAGATTTAGATAGATAGAGAGATTAAGATACATATTAACATGCTTCTATCAAAACATCCCACACAAAATAACAATAAAATAAGAAACAGAAAACTTCACCTTTTCACCTTCGAATCAAGGACCCTCGAGCTTTTATAAAAACCCATTTTTTCCTCGCCACAATTTTAATGGAAGGAGGCTGTCAGTTGCATTGCTGCCTCCTGTCGATAGATGGAAATCTGGCGCGAATGAAATATTTGTACCATCAGAATTCAAAAATATTTCACTTATAGTACTAGACTGTAAGAGACAGGTTATACAAACTTAAAAAGATGATTTATCAATATAAATAAATGTTATCATGGAAGCATTTATAGCATTTAATAAGTTACAGATGCGTCAGTTGATATTTTTGTGGTGCGAAAAGTCGCAAGAATTCGTGTTGTAGCTTTTGTTATTATGTGGGACAACGAGCTAGTAGTGAATGAGTACAGGTCTTATGGAAAGGTACGGATGAGTGCTGTATTTTTGGGTCTTGCCCTGATTTTGGTCCAAAATATTGCAGATTTTAAGCAGCTTCTCAATTCCGAAGGTCCCGTCGTATTCGATTGCATTGTTCGTGTATTAGAATCATTGTCAAAAGGAGATGGAAATAAATGTATAAATGACTTATTATAACATATTTTAAGACATTATGAGCATAACAAGGCTTTCGTTGAATCAAATTTATTACCCTCCTATTTTAACGTAGGGGGTGCCGACATAAACATCTAATGAGTTGCGTGTCCTGTAATTATGGGGTTGAGTAAACAAAAGATTTTGGTGTGTTTCCGGAAGTATACTCAAACTCAACTCAAACTCAAATAATTTATTTTGTATAAGCCATGCGGGGGCGCTAACAAACAGTCAATTTACATATTTTTTAAATCTAACTTAACTACAAATCTACCACCGGATCGGAACGCAGAACTGAGTAGATCCGGTAAAGAAACTCAGCGGGCTTCTCTTTATTTAATTCCTTTTCTCTTTTTTCCTTTCAATTTTTTTATCATATTGTGTGGATACAATGTTTAGGTTACAATTAAATAGCTTACAATCTAGCTCCAGTGTGATGCCGTACGACCGAGATATGAGGCTAATGAAGTTATTTATAAAGAGTGTCAGAAGGATTCCAGATGGACCAGTCCCCACAAGCAGCACCCGTTCACGAGTATGACTACTGGAACAGCCATCACTCCCCTCGACCATATTGGAGCGAAGGAAGTGACCCGCGCCAGACAGCCACCGCAAGCAAAGACATTATAGTGAGCATGACCAAACCAGAACCCCAGAGACGGTGGTCAGATTGGGTCTACAAAGCAGCAATACTTCAAGCTCGTCAGGAACAACACGCAACGCATTAACAAAATTTAATTTCAAAAGAAAATTAAATAGCAATACTAAATTATATGGCACTTCAATCCCACGCGGTCTAATCTTTTATGTAATCCGAGATTTTGTAATATGCTTTCTTACATAATTTAGCCTAAATTATGATTTTAAATTTATCAATTGGCAAATCTCGAATTTCGTGGGAAAGTTTGTTTTTTTCATTAAAACTGGCTGTACTCACAAATCCGTTCGCGTTATTTTCAGGCGTGTGATTCACACTCTTATGGTTTTGTTTTGAAACAAAAAGTAGCTTACCCTGGGTAAAATCTATTTCCTTGAGGAATTTGATTAAAATCTGTTTTGCGGTTTGGGCGTGAATAGATAACGGATAAAGTTACTTTCATGTTTTCTATTGCTGAATAGTACATACTTAGACTATTCAGCAATTGACACTTATCTCAACTAATAGGAAGTGACGATGTAGCTCGCTGACTCAATATTAGCCTATTTATTCACTTTGAAATAGTCTGAGATGAAGTTAGACCGAGTTACAAATATTTTTTTTATACCTAGCCCTACACTAAAATTTATTTCTGTATCGTGGTTGCGTTTACAAATATAAAAAATCACATACAAAACACCCAGACCGGAATAAATAATTGTGGATCACACAAAGATTTGTCCCGTGAGGGAATCGAAACCGCGACTATTAGACACAGTGGGCGGAGCGGCTTAAGCTCTTAACCACGGCTAACTAACGGCTTAATCGTCTGTCATGGATCGTCGGTTTGATCGGGCTACACCTGCCTCCTGCCAAGGTAACTCCGCGTAACATGCCGACACGACTGGGTCGCTTGGCATAACTTTACTGGAAGGGTGGTGACCAGGTACGGCCATAGTCTATCACCAGTGACGGCACTGCCCAGGAACTGCGTATAGGGAGTCAAGAGTAAACCTACAGACGCGACCAGCTTCAGCTTTAGTATAAAGATATGTAGAGTGTAATACCCGGTTTAAATTATGCCACGCACTTTTCTGTGGTCGACTGTTCACAAACTCACTTCGTGCCAGCTTTGAGCTTCAAGTATCCCTCTGTGCTTCTTTATGTTTCTAAAAACTTCCCACATCAGATTTCTTTTACCCTGAAATGGTAAAGTATTCATAAAAATATCCACAAGCTTATTTGTAAGCTTTGCCATGCTTTTTCTGATATTTTTTCGTATTGTATGTTTACTAGCGGCCCCTCGTAACTTCGTTTGTTTATGTACCTATGGTAAAGTTTTATCCAAATCCTTTGAGTAGTTTTTGTGTGAAAGAGTAACAAACATCCATACATCCATCCCCATACACTTTCTCGTTTATAATATTAATACTAGACTTTACCTGGCAGGCGTTCCCTTCGTTCGCGGTTTGAACTAAAGTCAAGGATCGGCAGCGTGAGCAGCAGTTACTCTTTACATTCTGCTCGATCTCCCTCGACCATTTTTAACCGACTTCAAAAAGGAGGAGGTTTCATATTCGTTTGTATGTATGCTTTTTTATGTCCACCAATATCTTCGTCAATTATGGACCGATTTTGATGATTCTTTTTGCATTGGGTTCAGTATAGTTCAAAGGTGGTCCCATTTTAATTTCATCATTATTAATGGCAAGTAACACGAATCTGTAGGTTGAGTTAATCCTATAGGTACCCTACCATAGAATCAATCAGAATATAAACCGACTTCAAAATAGGAGGAGATTTACAGTTCGTCTGTTTTTTTTTATAATGCATTTTTTATGAACTGATTTTGATGATCCTTTTTGGTTTGCAGTTAGTACAGCTTCAAGGTGGTCCCATTTTTATTAAATAGGTATTGAACCTTGGAATTCTATGGTACACCAGGGGACTCCTTAACGGCAAACCGCACGAAAGTATAGATTCCGTTATAATGGGTAATATATCACTCCTGTAGGTACCTTACCGTAGAACTAACCAGAATAATATAATATGGGTATATAAACATTAATAATTAATTCAGTCATCACTGAAAATTGTCAAATAAATATTTGTTTTTTTAAGTTTATATCTATCTCAGCAGTACATCAGTGATAGCCTAGTGGTTAGACCTTTGGACTGCAAAGTCAGAGGTCTCGGGTTCAAACCCAGGCACGCACCTCTGTCGTTTCGAAAGCATGTGCGAAGAAAAAATTAATTATCACTTGCTTTAACGGTGAAGGAAAACATCGTGGGGAAACCTGCACGCCTAAGAGTTTCTCAAAGGTGTGTGAAGTTCGCCAACCCGCACTGGGCCAGCGTGGTGGACTACGGCCTAAACCCTCTCAGTTTGAGAGGAGGCCCGTGCCCAACTGTGGGACAGTTTCTTAGCAGGGCTATAATTATTATTTATTTTTTTTACTGAGATTCACGGGCTTTACCCGGACCTTTGAAAGGCTTGCATGGGGACATGGGTCCAACACGTAGAGGCCCTTTGCGAGAAGTTAATGTTATGTAAGCCACCTGCTGAGATCACTTGCCGAAAATGAAGAAACATAACCAGCGAACTGACCCCGGCAGGTGCAAGGACTATTGTAAATTATGGAAAGAAAACAAGGACTATGCAAATGAGGCTTGATGGACAAAAACTGGACTATTTCAAAGAGGACGGACACCGGCCATAATTAGTTATACCTAAATACCCGTGGCCGGCGGTGACTCGCCGCTTACTAGATGGGCCCTCAAACGGTCGTCCTAGGACAACTGAGGGCAACACCGGTGTGAGCGGCTCAGAGGTGTAGAGAGGTGTGCTGCGCTTTCTCCGAAGTTACTCGCGGCGTTATGCCCTTTAACACTTCCACCCCTGGAGTACATCGATGTAGGAACGCATTATCTTCCTACGTCGATATAGCTCTCACGGCTCCTCTCTGGACGGCCAATTAAGGCTAGCCAGAGCCGAGAGTCCTGCGGGCACCCTTCGGTTTCCACTCGACCGACGAAGACACGCCGAGTTGGGGGCCCTGACCGACTCTCTGAAGCACTCGGGTCCGTGGTGTCGTTACTCACCAACAGCTCGCCACAAGCTGCCCTGCGGGCTAATATGATTATAGATGTAATAATAATTATTATTATTATTATATCTATCTCATTAGTAGGCATGTCGATTCAATATAAAAACATCGATTTTTGGATCGATTCGAATCGAAAGCACTAGAATCGATTCTCGATTAAATGGAGCATCTAAAGATCGATTCTCGATTAATCGATTTGAAGTCCATTATAATGAATGTGCTGATAAAATGAAAATACTTTTTTGAATCCTTCTGTTGATACCATTTTCGGTTGCGTTGAATTTAGAGGGTATCAAATAGACAACATATGACTCGCTGTATCAGTACTAGCCTATTAATGCTGAAATAGACTGAGGAGACGAAAGTTAGACCGAGTCACGAATCAGTATGATCAGGTTCGACCACTGGGACTAACTGCTGGGACGCATGACGGCCTGATTTTACGGGAAGGTTGCTGACCAGCCACGGATGTAGCGTACAACCAATGAAGGCGCTGCTTATTTAGAACTGCCTAGGGATCACGTGTAGGATATGTAAGAATAAATCCTATGGACGCGAGCAGCATGATTTCCGCCTTTAAGTTAGTGATACTACAATTTTTTAACTATTGTATTTTGTAATTCGTTCGTTCTAGCGTTATATTTTTTCCTATTAAAATGCAAAGCATGGAATAGGACTGCAAAAAACCTCCAAATTTTCTAGAATTCTTTAAACTAGAAAGTTTGATATGCAATCCCCAAGACAAGAATCATAAAATTAAATATTTAGTACACGGCGCATGAAAAACCGAGTGTGGTCCTAGTAACACCAGTAGGAATCGATATATTATAGCAAGACATACATTCCCCAACAGTTACAATTAAAACCATCCCCCATTTCCCGTGAGCAATTATAGTTATGATAAAAACATAAATTAGGGCATATTGTACCTTACTCGTATCACTTAAAGTTTTACTTGCAAGAAAGCGGGAGCCTGTTCATTAGTACCGTCCACTTTTGCCTGCTTTTTGGTGTTGCCATTTTTTGTACGGCGAGCGTGTATATTTATTATATTTGATCGATGCCAGTAGGTATCCATTTACACCAGTCGCCATTTGGAAAAGTAAAAGGCAGTCCTTGTTGGCTACATTTAGGCCACTTTTAAATAAGAAATAAGTTTCTATGATATAGATAAGTGTACCAATTGGGTTCGGTACCAGTTTGGAGTGAAATGAGTATGAATTGGCAGTGAAACAAAACGAAACTGCCACCACAGTGCTCTATGCTCTATGCGAAAAGTGTCGGCAGAAGTTTAAACCGGTAAGTAGATATTTGCCTAGTTTTTTCGTATTCTTCATGAATGGGCTTATCCTAAATGTAATGCTAATTTGTGTGACTCCCGCTCTGCAAAAGAAGGAAGTAAAATTTAGTGTTGTCTATTCCTCCTGTTCTTTATTTTCTTATTAAAATTTTTGCAGGTTCCAAGACAATTAAAGCCCTCTCGAGACACCCCAAGGTTTACCTTAGTGTCATCTAATGAAACGATAGTGGATCCAGAGTTACAAGGGTTTTAGTGTTAGAAACGTGTATCGGGCTTGAAATTTATCCATTTATCAGGAAACCTTTCACCAAACAAAACTAAAACCCCACGTGTCCCCTTAAAAGGATTAATTCTGAAAACTACGTTTTCCAATCAACCCGCAAAGTGCAGAGTCGCCGAGTGGATTTTACTTCAACAAAAATAACTTTTCCCATCGACAAATGAAACGTCATATTGCTCAGTCAACTGGCGGCTTAGCACAAACATATTCTTGTCATCTTAACGTGACGCTTATGTGCCATCTTTATCACACTAAAAATTACTAGATAAAGACAAACGCGACAGCACTAGTTCTCGACAACGTTACTATAACATCAAATGGTTTGTGCTTGATCCACTGTGTTCAAATACTGTCCTGTTGGCTTTTTGAAGAATTGGTATTGCTGTGAAAGTTTATGAAAAATAAAATACCTACCGACTGGACGGGGTAGTTTTCAAATAAGTCAGTTTTACTTATATTTCGATTCTGAAAAATTGAAGTCTGCTACTGTAGTTTGCAGTGTGATAATATAGATGCCCCTTACAATTTTTATATTTAATTATCTACATCATCACGGATTTTCCGTTCAGACCAGATTTTTTACGGAGAAGACCATTAAAGGAAAGATATAAAACATTTAACATGTTGAGAACATTTAAGCGCATTGCTTTGTGATCACGAGGTCCTGGGTTCAAATTCTAGGTCGGACAAATATAGTTTTTCTAACGAAAGTATGAGTCCGGAGTCTGGAATTGTGCCCAGTATATGGCAATAAGCTCGCCCCCTATTACATGGGACCTGGGCGAAACGTGGGTGTACTCAGTACACCTCTGACACCCCCGCTTGGGGAATATAGCCATGACGGTGAGATTATTTAAAGTATACTAAAATACCACCGACATAATTACGGTAAAACTATCGCCTTTAAACCAGGTAGCATTGCAAACATTGGACTACATTTTTGATAGAAAAATCTTTACAACACTTTGTTCGGCCCGAAAATGGAATCCACCCTTCGTAAGTCTCAACATGAGGTATCATTAAACTTATGAGACTTGATTGAATTCACACATCTGTGTAGTGTAGATATTGGTAAAACCTGGACACGTACAATATTGACGGACAATTTAGCGCAGTGGTTAAGAGCTTAAGCCGCTCTGCCCACTGTGTCTAATAGTCGCGGGTTCGATTCCCGCACGGGACAAATCTTTGTGTGATCCACAACTATTTGTTCCGGTCTGGGTATTTGAGTATGTGAATTTTCATGTTTGTAAACGCACCCACGACACAGGAATAAATCCTAGTGTGGGGATATGACAGCAAACACAATGTCTTGTGGCAATCTTTGCCAATGTCCTGCAGTGGACGTCTGTTATAAATAAATGTATAAATCTGGTTAGTTTGCTTCAACATCATAAATAATGAAGAAACGACCACAGGGGTATGTATGTATGTTATTTCATGTTGACACAAATAATACAATATCAGTGAAAATAATTGCAGGCAGTAGAGATAATTAAACAGGAAAACGTTCTGTTGATTAATATTTGTGTTGATGTTATTTATGTATTCATGGGTTAGTAGGCAGCATGTAAATGAGAAATGAGTGTGGGACAAATATAAATAAACCAGTATGTGTCTGATTTAAAAAAGAATTTAACAAGGGCACACCAACTAACTTAGCCTATCCGCGCTAAAATAGCACACTACTACCAGTGTTGGGCAATATTCGATTAAATTTTTAATTGAAGGATCATTCAATTGAAATTTTAATGAAATCAGCCTATTGCAGTCCATTACTGGACATAGGCCTTTCCCAATTCGCGCCACAATACACGGTCCTCCGCCTTCCGCAACTAGTCCCACCATGCGACCTTCCTAAGGTCGTCGGTCCACCTAGCTGGGGGATGCCCTACCTTACGTTTGCCGAGTCGCCCATCGGTTCTTTGACAGACATGGCCAGCCCACTGCCACTTCAGCGAGATTACTCTGCGAGCTATGTCAACTGCTTTGGTTCTTTGACGGATAACTTCATTTCGAAGTTCATCCTTCAAAGAGACTCCGAGCATAGCGTGCGTGACTTTAAGCCTATGGACTAGCCCTACTGTAAGTGTCTACGTCTAGGCACCATTTGTTATGACTGGTAGAACACACTGGTTGTAGACTTTTGTCTTCAGGCATTGTGGTAAAATCGAAGAGAAAACCCGACGTAGTTTTCTGAATGCTGCCCAGTCTAACTGGATTCTTTTGTCGACTTCTTTTTCGAAGTTGTTCCTACCAAGCTTGATAACCTGGATACAAGGTAGATGTATTCGCGAACAACTTCGAGCATCGATTCTTCAACCTAGACTGGTCCCGGCGTGATATGTTCATTGAATATGACCTTGGTTTTATCCAAATTCATGCCAAGACCAACACTTCGAGAGGCTACATTTAGGCTGTGCAGTATTTCACCCAACTGTTGTCAACGATGTCGTCGGCAAACCGAAGATGCGAGATGCACTCACTGTCTATATTCACACCCCGTCCCGCCCAGTCCAGCGTCTTAAAGACGTCTTCGAGCGCGTTGGTTAGAGGATATCACATCCCTGTCTCACCCCTTTGCGCAGCCCAATGGGGTTGGTCCTTTGGTCCTGGAGCTGGACGGTCATAGTGGCAGTGTCATACAAACATCTACGACATCGTTGCAGAGCATCCAGAACTGCCTAGGTTTCGATGGAGTCGAAGGCTTTTTCGTAGTCCACGAAAGCCATACACAGGGGCTGATTGTACTCTTCAGTTTTCTGTACAATCTGCCGAACAGTATGGATGTGGTCCACGGTGCTGAAGCCTTTTCGAAATCCGGCTTGCTCCGGTTGCTGAAACTCGTCGAGTTTTCTGGCGTGGCGGTTTGTGACTTCTCTCGAGAACAACTTGTAAACATGGCTCAAAAGTGAGATGGGTCTGTAGTTCTTCAGCAAGGCTTTATCGCCGTTTTTGAAGAATAGAGCTACCGCACTCCCGCTCCATGCTTTAAGTGTTAGGCCCTGGTGGACGAGGAAATTAAAAAGGCTTGCATGCTCGATAGCTCGATAGTAATACCATCACCACCAGGAGATTTATTGGTCTTAAGATGCTCGACAGCCGCCTTGACCTCGCTTTGATCGACATATGGGATGTCATCAGTGTAATGGCGCGTAAGTGGAACTCTTTGGTCATCGTCGCTGAGTTTCGTGGACTTACCCGTCCGTGATGCAAACAGTTCTCCATAGAAGCCCTCTATTTCCTCGAGAAACTCAAACTTAAAGGTCACGGTTCTGCCATTGAGTTTCGTCAGACGGGGGCGTCCGAGCTGTTGGGCGAAGACCTTAATGAAAGGAAGAATCAGCTTTGGGATTCTAAGGTTTAAGTCCTTCCGATCTGACGAAGTCTGCGTAGGTCGCTTTTCTCGTCTATTTTTCATAAGTTCGAGAGTCTCGGCCGAGAGCTTGAGAGTCCCTGTTTTTGCTTTTTCTGCACAGAAACGTTCGAGACACATACTGTAGCGTTCTGACCACTGTGTCGGTTTACTCGTCAATATTTCCAATGGTTTCCTGCAAGTCAAAACGGTTTCGAACTTCCAATTGGAACTTTTCGGAAGGCTATTTGGAGCGCGGTAGGTCGGAGGAGAGTAGGCGTCACCATTCGGGCCCTTTCGGCTTGGAAGTCCATATTTAGGGTGCCTCGGACGAGTCGGTGATCGTGGCTAGTATTAAACCTGTTGATCACAGAGACGTCTCTTAATAATTACATCCTATCCGTCATGATGAAGTCTATCTCGTTCCTTGTGACGTTGTCGGGGCTTCGCCAAATCCACTTTCTATGGGGCTTCTTCTTAAAGAAGGAGTTCAATAAAAGGAGCCCCTGCGACTCGAGAAAGTTTACTAGTATTTGCCCCCTGTTATTTCTGCGCCTCACACCGAAGGGTCCGATTTTTGTTTGGCTGCGTTCTTGTACTCCCACTTTGGCGTTGAAGTCCCCTATAACCACCTTGTAGTGAGCCTTGGTGGTACCGTGTAGTGCTTGTGCAATGGTTTAGTATACGGCTTCGGCTATCTCGTTAGTGTATGTCGAGGTCGGCGCATATACCTGTACCACCGTTAGGGAGTACCTGTCGGTGACTTTCTGTGTAAGGTACGTTACCCGTGTCGACACACTGCTGACTTCCACAACGCTACTAACGACGTCCTTTTTGACCATAAAACCGACACCACTCGGGAGACCGGATCACCTTCTCGAAAGTAGAACAGGTCACCTGACTATCCCGTCAAGGGTTATTGCGTCCTCCCCCTTTCTTCGGACCTCGTACAATCCCAAAATATGCCATTTTATGCGACCTCGAGTTCGGTAAAGTAATGGTCCAGCCGTAGTGTACATCCATTAAATGTCGCGAGGGTCAGATCTTTATGGTAGCCTCTCGCAGCCCGGAGATTCTTAGCACCCCCTCTTCCGCTGTCGCCCCGACCGCTACCGTGATCGGGAACAGCAGGAGTACCGGGAACTGGGGACCGGTTTGTTCGTTGTGCTTTAATGGGAGCTAACTATTAGCCTACTATGCTACGCTGGCCAGACGGTTTGGTATAGGGTTTGATTTCGAGTTTTCCTTCTCTACGTACGGGGTTGTTGGTACATTACTATGCGGCGGAGAGGCAGCGGGACGCGGGACGGCGATGGCTGGGACCGATAACAGCCACGGTAAAACACTGGGTTATTGTCCGCCGTTCGAAGGACACGTATTTAATTCTGTCTCCGTAAGTGTCTTGCTACGCGTATCTTAATAATATATAGTCCATTGCTCAGCCTCCGTTTATTTCCTACCAACGCCCGTATGATAATTCTCATCATTTCCAGGGTAGTATGCGAGAGTGTGTTCCATTAGTCGGCTTTTACGACGCCCACGGGATGATAGGGGGTGATGACAAATGTATACTTTCCCACCACACGGGCGAAATTGAAATTTTATTTATCTAACTATCTTTATCATCACGCCACATTCCTTGCGGGGTAGGCAGAGAGTACAGAGTTCCAAGAGGCTCTTACCTTACACACCTCTTTGACTTCCTCCACTCTCATAGTTCAATTATAATTAAATTACCCCCCTAAAATACTACGGAATAACAATAACTTTTAGACGTCAAACGCCTCACACCATTTCGTGACCATGGAACTGTGGAGCACACGAAACTGTGGAAACCTAAAACCAAAAACAAACATCCAACAAACAAAAAAATAATTTTGCCCCACTCTGATTACGACAAGGCGCAGCGGTTGGTGCGAGGCCTACACGTGAACTAGTCTATAAGACTAGTTCACGTGTTTACACTCCGCTTAAGGACAAAACTAGTTCACACTGGTTATTATCCTCAGATGGTGTGCACTTGTAGTAATGTACTGTCGTAGTGTAGTTGCATAAAGCTTTACTTCTTTTAATTTTTACTAATGAGATGAGGGTTCAGGAGCAAAAGATTTTGGTTTAGTTTATGGTAGCATTTTTGTGCTTGTTATGACCATTTTTTCGGAAATAGCTATTGATAGAAGGCTGGAATTTGGCATCATCTCTGTTTCAGATAAGTTTAGTACATGTTGAGATAAATATATCAAATTTGATCAAGGTGCAGTTTGAAAACTTTACAAATACTCTAGTAATAAAATAGTTTCTATATCATTCAGTTCTTGCAACAACTTCTCTTTTTGGTGACCTAATTCTTAAGAGTGTTTTGAAGTATCTAATATTCTAGCAAAAAATTGTCATCCAATTGCAATGAATAACAATGAATTTAATTAAAACACTCCCTTCTTCACTCCCAAAAGATAAAGATTACACAAAGAAATGAATCTTATGGTACGAATTAATTTGAATGCGTAAGAGAAGAAGGGCGTCAAAATTAAAATTTCTGATGGCGTTGGCTTAATTTTTGAAACAATTATCTTGATCTTAAATGAATATTCAGTAAGATCAGTAGGAGAGGGTCCCTCGCAAGGTCATTTTCTTTATGGACTAAATTAAATGATTTGAGTGCAGGGTATAATTAAAGCCACTTATTTAGGTCAAGAGCAAGTTTGCTATGCATATCTGGGATAGATGATAGTTGGTAATGTGGTGCGGTCGTTTTGCTGACCATTATTGATCTAGAGATACCATTGAGATATGCTGAAAAACCTGGCTATCAGTGACCTAATGCTTGTCCTGCAATATACCCTTAACGATAACAACTAAAAAGTGTAACCAACTAATGCATGAACAGTTACGAAAGTGTCACTCACTAGTGCTCTATAGCTCTTTTCAACTAAGTACTATGAGGGGCTATCAGGGAAACTGGAAGAGTGTAAATCAAAAAGGGTGTCTACTGCTGTCTGCTTAACTATATTAGTATGAAGGAATTATTGTAGAAGAAATTACTTAAGCTTCATTGAAGTTATTGATATTATAGTCAGTCTAAATTAGTTGTCATGAAAACTCCGGGATCAGACTGCGAGATGGCAATGAAGCAGTGCAAAAACCTTCATCATGAATATTACAGCCAGGTGTGGCCGGTAAATCGGTAGACTGGACAGTCTCCAAACATCAAAACATCTGAACTGTAAAACCACGTCCAGTTTTGGCACTACACCAAACTATAACAATAACATTAATTCAGAATTCAGCGGATTTTCTGAAACAACAATGAGCCATTTTTGGCATGAATACTTGTATAAATAATTTATGTGCCCACAGCCGGTAGGTTGTTCACCAACTTTGTAAACAATATGCCGCTTTATTAAGGCTTATGTATACAAGTTGGAAATGTCACTATTTTAGTTTTTAACTAGAAGACCGTGAATACAAACAGTACCTATAGGCTGATCTTCAGGGTTGAAGTTGAAATTGGCATAATGCTATATACAGATCTTCTTAATCCAAGCTAGTCCGCAGCTGAATTTAGGCCTTACTGAATGATATCTACGTCAAGAATTTGTAAATCGCTAAATATTTGTTCAAGTATTTGGTCAAACTTGTAGCAACATACCATTATGTCTTCTGGCGTCAGGCCCGAATTTGTGGTTACTGAAATCATTGCATTCATAATTCATGCGTTAGAAAGTATCTTTGACTTCCGAATTAATTCCGAAGTTTGCCTTCAGCTGCTGAGTTATTATGAACCTTTGAGTTTATCATCAAAACACTATACAAGTGTTAAGTAAACGTGGTCCCTATAACTACTTGCCCTGTCCCTATAGCTACTTAGTTTGCAAACTTCATTAGTGTCGCTTCGAGCTAACGGCCTTGAAATCCATTTTGCTGTAAAAAGGGATAGGGAATTGCGGATAAAGGTAGATTCACATCATGACATATATTTAGGCTTGAATTTTGGCTATCTTCTCCCGCTAAACTAATATCAATCTCAATGGGAATAAGAAGCAAACCAGCTATTAATCCCCAAAAATATTATTTTACGTCTTAAGATTTTTTTTTTCTATTATTATATTTTGGACATAGGTGCTTCTTTATGGTATTTTATACTCTAAACAATTGCTTATCATGACACATCGTGTGATCATAAGATTAAGATTTAGAAAATCCACAACTGGTCAGAACTTCTCTCATTTGCCATCTTTGTCATAAAATTTACCTCTATATACAGTAATAAAATATTGTTTTAAAAAAACCCTTAAATAGCAAGCTGAACTAAAAAGGAGAAAATAAATTTTAAGTATGAAGAGTTAGTTAAATTAATTTTATTGTGAAAAAGCGTGGGGTGTTTGACATCAAATGTTATGGTTAGTTCACTGTTGGCTATTCATAAAAGTAGAGTTATTATAAATATAAGTATAAAGTAATAAGCACCCCATGCTTTTTCACAATAAAAGTAATTTAAAAAACTCTTGATGCTTACAAAATATTTTCCTATTTTTAGTTTTTTTTTAACTATAATTTATTTTCTTCTTTTTTAGTCTGAAACAACATCAAAAGTAGATAGTGCAAAAAAACATAGATATGCTTAACTTGTAAAATGTTAATTAAAGTTAATCTGAATATTAGGCCAAAGTTATAAAATGATTGTATTGTCATCGCTCCTTTATACGTACCATTACATAGATACATACAGGTGAAGCTAATAAAAACATGTTATAAAAATATAAATATATTTTTTCTACATTCAAAATTATGGATTTTTTATCTATATCATCATCACGCCAGATCCCTCGTAGGGTAGGCAGAGAGTACAGAGTTCTAACAGGTTCTTTCCTTACATACCTCTCTGGCTTCCTCCACTCTCATAGTTAGTCTCATATACGCTCGCCGGTAACGGAGACTCTTGACTCTATAATAACAATAATAATATCGGCCTATACTGCCCACTGCTGGATAAAGGCCTCCTCACATAAATCAGTGCGGATTGTGGCGACCTGCTGTTGGAACTTATCAAGCCGTTTTTAGAGATTACAACTCAGTATAACGACTACCACATTAAGTGGTAGCCAGGACAACAGCTTCACGTGCCTTCGAAGCACGGTGTACAGTTTGCACATTTGTTGTATGTTTCGTTATGTAGTTAGTTAGTTGGTTGAGGTGCGGAGAGAAACGATCACTATAGTTTCCAGTTAGGTTTACTTAGTTATAGTACAAGTTAAAACAAATAGCATATCCTTTCTCTATATGTGTTCACGTCAGTGGTTGTTATCGCACTCTATCTTATAGTTCCCGTATCCATTATTTTATACTAAAACATATGACGCGCGCCAATGAAGGCAGCGGTGTCAGCAAGTATGGGCGGTGTGAGACCGTACATCTTGGCAACCCGAAGGAAAAGAAAAGTTAAAGTTACATACAGAGAAAGGATAATGCAGTACATAGCATAAATTAAAAAACAGACATAAGTCAAAATTAAATGCGACGTTTCTTGTTCCACTGGTCCGGGTCCGACGCGATGTCTCCGCGCGGGCCTCCACTTCAGTGTCGTTGCTCTGCCGGGAGTCATCCATCCGATGAATGACTTGAAGTTCGATGTCTTTAGTTAGGCCAGCAGTTGACTTCTGTTTTCTTGAGAAACAGTGGGGACGATATTTCCTCGCAACCAGCACGATCAAAGTTGTAATCGCTGACGCCATCAACACGTAACTGATGACGTATTGATGCACGTCGTGAGTCGAAATTGTTAATGATTGAGCTTCTTGCTTCCTTTGGTTGGCAATAGCTTGTTCAACCTTCTCCATGTCGCGTTCTGATGTCTGAAGTACGTTTGGAGCATAGTGATACAGTTTGGTTTGAAGGCATTCATTTTTCAATATGTTGAAATAAGTTTCAATGTGCCGAGTGCCTTCCCAATAAGTCGTTAAGTTATAATACATAATTAGTGTCCACTCGTCATGTACTATCTGCATTCTTCCGATTGCGTCATAGTAGACAGGCCGCTCGGGTTCCAAGTATGATATCCGAACGCCCGTCGGCGCGCCGTCAAAGGTTGCATAAGATCCTGTCATAAATGTAAACAAGACCAACAGCGTAGTTACTAGTTTGGAAATAGTCTTGTTGCCTCTCTTCCGCACTCTCTCCTCCGTTTTTGGCTTTTGTTCTGTTTCTTGTTGAGTTTCGTTATCCATATTGCTGTTTTCGAATTCCGAGGTCAGGGGCAGAGGAGACAGTTTCACTACTGGGCGCTTGATAGTCCCCGTTTGAGTTTTGAGTGTAGTGACCCGAACGTATCCATCGGAACTGGGATGTGTTTCCAGTACACGGCCCATACTCATTTTCCCGGCGGCAGGTTGTTGTCCCTCACTAGTACGAGATCACCTTCCTTAATGTTTGTAGTGGGTTTGTTCCATTTACAGCGCGTTTGTAATTGCGCAAGATATTCGTTCGACCAGTTTTTCCAAAATTGTTGAAACATGTGTTCAACCAGTTGCCACCTGCGTCGAATGTTTATGTTGTTGATATCGTTGTAATCCGATAAAGGTAGCGACATTGTCGAGCTTCCCGTCAGGAAGTGTCCAGGAGTCAGGCAATTGTAGAATCTTCTGGATCTTCTGTAAGAGGACACAGTGGCCTCGAGTTTAGGCAAGCTTCAATCTTCGCTAAAAGTGTAGTAAACTCTTCGTAGGTTAGTTTTTGTTCACCCAATGTTCGTCGCAGATGCTGTTTCATGGACTTCACGGCAGCTTCCCATAGCCCACCGGCGCTAGGCCACGCGGGGGCATTGAAGTGCCACTCCACCTCCAGTTTAGTTAGTTCATTAAAAAATTCCGGCGTCAGTATTTCCTTGAATTCCTCATATTGCTGTCGTAGTACTTTTGCAGCGCCGACAAAATTGGTGCCGCAATCCGAGTACATGTGTTTAGGGGTGCCGCGCCTTGCACATAGCCGCTGGAAAGCTGCGATAAATGTTTCTGTGCTGAGGTCGGACACGAGTTCAATATGTACAGCTTTAGTAGCCATACATATGAATATGGCTATGTACCCCTTGTTAGTTTTGACGCCTCTGCCCTTGTTGATTTTGACATCCACGTGACCGGAGAAGTCCACCCCCGTATGTGTGAATGGTCTACACGGGGTGACTCGTTCCTGAGGTAAATCACCCATCAGTTGATGGTTATCTGTTTGGCTGAAACGATGGCAGCGCACGCAGCGTCGTAGTTGTGTTTTGACAGCCCTATTGCCACCGACGATCCAATATCGCTGTCGGATATGAGTCAATGTCAGCCTAGCTCCTCCGTGTAACATGCTTGAATGTGCTTGTTCTATTAATAGCTTCGTATATCGGCCGGTATGAGGTATGATGATTGGATTTTTCATCTCTTCGGGCAAGTTAGAGTTCTTGAGGCGACCTCCGACGCGTATGAGTCCGCTGGAGTCCAGATAGGGGTTTAGTTTGTAAATTACGCTCTTCCGAGATAAGGCTTCGTTATTTACAAGTTGTTTATATTCTTGTTCGAAATGTTTTCGTTGTACATAAGTCATGACGTAGTTATTTGCCGTTTTTAGTTCGCTTGTTGTTAGGTACGGGGTTTCGGATTTCTTTTTGTTGCGCATGTTTGTGACGCAACGTAGTATCCAGGCAGTTACCCTTGAAATCCGTATTAATGAACTGAATTTATGCAATAGTGCTGACATAAACTGTTCATTATCGTTAGTTAATGTTTGTTTGTTTTTTCTTGTTTTATGCAGCCGACGTTTGTATGGAATGTATAGGTTCCGTTATGTGGGATAACTTCTTTTTCCGTTTCTTTTAAAAATGCAAGGCCTTGCCAGCATAAGTTGTAGCTATTCAGTTTACTCGGCGACAGACCTCTTGAAGCGCAGTCAGCGGGATTCTGCTCAGACTTTATGTAACGCCATTGAGCGGCTGGGATGATGCGCTTGATTTTTGTGACTCTGTTAGCCACGTACACCTCTCATTTCGTTTGTTCGCCTTGAATCCACGCTAACACCACCTGAGAGTCAGACCATAGCTTGTATAGTTATGTTGTATCCAGATAAAGCTTCTCTAGTTTTCTCCATCAAGTCAGCTAATAGTTGAGCAGCACAGAGCTCGAGCCGGGGTAACGTGGTCCTTTGAGTCAGGGGGGCCACCCTCGTGCGAGATGTGAGCAAAGTTATGTTGTATAGTCCTTGTTCGTTCTTGGCACGACTATAGATGACGCAAGCATATTCCTTCTCGCTTGCGTCACAGAAACCCAATAGTTCGATAGATTTCTGTGTGTCGCCGATCCATCTGTTTAACGACATGTTTTTAATGAAATGTAGTTCAGTTTTGATTTTCAGCCACTCACTTCCGATGTCGCTGGGTACGTTGTCATCCCAGTTCAGTTTACTAATCCAGAGTTTTTGAAATAGTAATTTTGCTGCGACCGTCACGGGAGCGAGCCAACTCAGTGGGTCATAAAATTTAGAGATCTCGGACAGTAGTGATCTCTTTGTGGATCTTTTTGTGTCTTCATTCACTGGCCAGTTGAAATGGAATGTATCGCTGCTTGGATTCCAACTGAGTCCCAATGTTTTGGACGGTTCATCAGCTTTGAAATCGTAAATGTTGTTAGTAGATATCTGATCTTCTGGCAGGTCTTCCAATAAAGCTGGATGGTTGCTGGACCACTTGCGTAGGTTCATCCCTCCACCTTTTAATAAGGCAATAAGTGTGCGTTGCAGGTTCTTAGCTTCGTCGAGCGAGCTGTGACCGCTAATTTGGTCATCGACATAGTACTCGGTTTCCAGGACCTTTGCGGCAGCAGGGTATTTGTGACCATCGTCAATGATAAGCTGTTTCAAGGTCCGCATAGCGAGCCACGGAGCGCATTTTGTGCCATAGGTTACGGTACAAAGCTGGTATTCCTGTAGAGCATCGTCGGGCGAGTCCCGCCAGATGATCTTTTGTAGTTGTTGTTGCTCTTCGTTAAGCCATATACAGCGATACATCTTCTCGATATCGGCAGTAAAGGCGTATTTATATGTTCTCCATTTCAGGATCAAAGCTTGGATGCCCCTTTGTAGGTTAGGACCTTTATCCATGAGGCTGTTGAGACTGTATCCACCAGAGTTTTTCTGCGAGGCGTTGAATACAACTCTTAGTTTAGTTGTTTGAGAGTTTTCTTTATACACACAGTGATGTGGCAAAAAGCATTCATTAGTTGTAGTACGAGACGAGAGTTTCATGTGACCGAGGTCAGCATATTCGTTAATGAAGCCTCTGTACATGGTTAAAAGTTTTGAGTTCTTGTGCAGTCGTTTTTCCAGTTGCAAAAATTGGGAGACCGCAGTACATCGCGAATGCCCCAATTTTTGTTTGTAATCAGGGCAAAGTGGCATCTTACCAATATATTTGCCATCAGTCGCTCGTTGTACTGTTTTCGAATTCCGAGTGGAAGAATCCTTGCGATAGTTGACACACAAGGACTTGACGTTCTCAAAGCAGTTAGATTGAAGTTCTAGTTTATTCATCTTGCTGCTTCTTGTTTAAGTTAGTTTTGTTATAGCAGCTCCCGGGTTCTGGCACGTAGTTGACGGTGACAGCGGGAGGTGGTAGAGCGTTGCGTTGGTTCACGACACGAAGACTGTAGTTTACAGCTTCTCCTTCCAATTACTCTTGAATGCTCGTAGTTACGAAATCCGCAGAGTCTTGAAATGGTCGCTGTTGATATTGAGTGCACTATCACTTTGCTTACAATATTATTGCGATTTCTCAATTTGATTGGGGAGGTCCGCTTGTGGAAGGCCAACCAAACCGATTCGCTATTATAAACAAAATTAGTCACTGCACCAAATATCTGTTCACGGTAGAAGGACCATTAAATGTACAGTTTGCACATTTGTTGTATGTTTCGTTATGTAGTTAGTTAGTTGGTTGAGGTGCGGAGAGAAACGATCACTATAGTTTCCAGTTAGGTTTACTTAGTTATAGTACAAGTTAAAACAAATAGCATTTCCTTTCTCTATATGTGTTCACGTCAGTGGTTGTTATCGCACTCTATCTTATAGTTCCCGTATCCATTATTTTATACTAAAACATATGACGCGCGCCAATGAAGGCAACGGTGTCAGCAAGTATGGGCGGTGTGAGACCGTACACACGGAGATGCTCAAATATGAAAATGCCACATGCGATCACACATCTCAGGCCGATCGAGTCAAACGCTGCTTCACACACAGCGTACAGCGCTACGAGGGCCTCGGAATGGAATTTTTACTTTGCAACAATTAGATCAACGTCCACAACCTCCACCAATCGTACTCAACAAATCTGTACTAACTACTCCGCCACTGCTAGATTAAAGCAAATGGAACATGTAAACATAATGTGTCTTTACCTTGCCCACAGCTTTTCACCATTTTCTTCATCGCACCAGTCGTTACCATAACTTCAATCCGCCCAGTTATGAGAGTTCCTTCCTTTTTGTCTTCCAACTTTTCTTGCCTTTCCATATTATTGTTAATGGAAAAAAATATTAACAAGTCAAATTTCTTAAAACTGTAATCATAACTTATAGCGAAAAGTAATTTTTTATATGAAGTCAGTATATTAACTTTCGTTTGGAAGATGGAAAACTAATTTGATTTTCCTTTCTGAGCTTACTCATGGGTAATGGAGTGAATGAGATTTTAGAATTAAAGTATAATGAGAGTAGTCGCTCTCTTGAATTTATTTATTCAATACTAACGACACGCCTCGGCTTCGCACGGGTGAATTATAAACATAAATCTTCCTCTTGAATCACTCCGTCCATTGGAGATGTAGCGACCCCAATACATCGCTACATAGTTGCGCCTACCTAGCAATAGATGGTGCTGACGATTCGCCATACATGTCTAGAACGCGATATTAGAGTGCGCACGACGTGTAACATATATACAAGCCCCGACAACAACTCTTGGGGAGAGTGGCAGGCCCCGTCAGACACAACACCCGTCTGGCTGGAAGATCTTCCCTTTGTCAAATCCTGCCACACCGTTCCTGCTGAAGAGAAAACCGTATGAAAATGCGTTCGGTAGTTATTGAGATTATCGCGTTCAGACAGACAGAGAGACGACGAACAAACTGCCTCGTTGGTCTAGTGGCAAAGCGCATCGCTTTCTAATCACGAGGTCCTGGGATCGAATCCTAGATCGGACAAATTAAGTTTTTCTAACAAACATTTATATGTATATGGCAATTGACTCGCTCCATATTACATGAGGCCTAACATCGTCGGCGAAAAGTGAGTGTAGTCAGTATACTTCTGCCACCCCTGCTTAGGGAATGTGGTGACGGTGTGTACTTTGGGGAAAAAAATCCAATGACCCGATAAAGGTTGCAGATAAAGGCTGAATGGGTATAGCATAAGAACAGGAATTCACGGTGATCTTTAGGGTAAATGCTTTTGTTTTGCTGTGGACATCTATTGGTTGACGATGAGAATGATTGCATAAATGACTTTCAACAGCAACATAGAGTTAACGCCTATCATTTTAATCGCTATCTTGGATTATTGACACTGGGGATAAGGTAATTTTATGGAAATGTAGTATCAGTAATATTACAAAGTTATCTCGCATCATAAAATAAATTTTTTGTCACACGCTAAAGGTAGAGGATTCCCTTAAGCTTCGAGGTAAGTTAGTGAGGTATACTGTACTCCTGCAGACTAAAACTTCTCACAGTGGCTAGCCGTGACACATCCGGGGGCTCCGGACCAAGGAACGCATCTGTTCCCCTCTTATTTTGTGCGATTCTGGTGGCCAAGTGGCCAATCTGTTCGTTTTTGCATTGCGCTCGTTAGAGTACGCTATGTTGGTCAAATGGCCGACTGCTACATTTCCCCTCCGAAGCCCCTCGACTCCGGACCAAAGAACGCGTTTGTTTCCCTATTGTCTTGCGCTCGTTAGAGCATACCCTGGTAGTCAGGTGGCCGGCCATGATACTTTGGCTGGATTCCAGGTCAAGGAACGCAAAAGTTCCTCTTTTAAGGGTAGATATTCCCTCGACCCTATTTAATAAACCTGAAATGCGGTATATTTTTCAAATAAATTCCTAATTATCGGATGGTCACGACAGGAGTTGTTTAGTAAAAGGTGTAGTTTTTATGACTTATTATTGACAAATGTGTCAAATTGTCACCTAACACAAGTTCTTGTTACTTTAATTAAACAGGGCCCTGGTGGTAAACTTGCCGTGCCTTGCACTGAGCCGTGACACTTGGCGGGCTTTAAATCAACGAACGCATCTGTTCACCTTTTGTATTATAC
This sequence comes from Phalera bucephala, assembly GCA_905147815.2. NCBI lineage: Eukaryota > Metazoa > Arthropoda > Insecta > Lepidoptera > Notodontidae > Phalera > Phalera bucephala. Next base: position 34,290,310 of record LR990614.1, on the reverse strand, counting down.
TCGTAAGAGCATGTCTAAGGTTATCATCAACTGATAGACGTCCACTGCAAAAAAGTCTGAACAAAAGTCTCCTCCAAATGTCGTAACGACCGGTTTTGTGCTGTACGCATCAATTTTACCTGCGACCTTCACCAGGTCATCAGTCCACCTTATGGAGGACCTGCTAACTCCTCGTCTTTCGGTACGAGGTAGAAAATCTTTCTGGCCCAACAGCCGTCTGGTTCTACGAGCAATGTGCCTACGGTCACATCTCAATTCAATCAAACTATTAAATATTAGATTCTACTTGGGACGTTACATCGTCGGCGAAATTTGGGTGAACACAGGCTTGGAGAATATAGGCGTGACGGCGTATGTATTTGTTTATTTGCTCCTTATTTTCTGCTTAATACAAAACAAGTGGAGCTCCAACGATACTGATACAGCGAAAAAAGCTCATTACCAGCATAACATCTAATTAAAGCTTGTCACAATACACAAGCATAATTGTACGGGGAATCGCCTTGTCGAGACACGTACATAGAGTAGAACTGCTATTCATGTTCACATCGATCCTTTACAGTCGACAAAGATATCAATCAACTACTGGATGTTATTGTGCCTTTAATCTACAGAAAAATATAATGAAAAAGATTTCCAACCCTTCGAGGCGATACTGAGATACTTAAATATGTAACACTTACATATATTCTCAGGAGATCTTCGATGCATAAAGTCCTCGACTTTTTTTAAAGAGATTTGATTTTGCATCCTCTAAAAGTAGCCGACGGTGGTTTTGAGCACAGTAGAAGGATTATCGAATGGGACGCCCTGGTGCCCTTGTTCTGTGCTTTGCATGGTTAAGCATATCTCAGGTGGAACAAACCTCTAATAAAATATAAATATCCTGGAAAATGTAATAATCCAGAGTATAATTTATTTTATGAACTTTGTAAGGCGTGATACTTCAGATTAATTTTAGTGTGTAGCGTCTCGTTCCAGCGCTATATACTTACCGTAACTTTCAAAACTGACGCAATGGTGACGATGACGTTTCATTTTCTAGTACTTTATTTTACGGGATTTCTGTTTTCAGGCGGCTTAGTATGAACAGGTGACATTAGCAAAACGCTATGGAGATGATCTGCCGTCCATATTACACTATAATTTTACTAAATGAAGATGAACGTCACAGCACGATTTATTGACAACCTTACAATAACGTCAAATTGTTGGCGCTTAGCCCTCAGAGAGTTTAGCACGAAAAGATTTACCGCTAGCGATTAAGCGCTTGGTGATGTTCATGCTTATTTGGTATATCAACTCGCAGGCATCATGCTAACGTCAATCTTTTGGTGTTAAGCCCTTAAAACTACTTTACGCAATTACTTGACTCAATAAGAGGGGAGGACCTACGCTTTGAGAAAGTTGTCGTTAATATGAATTTTAGTTCTTTCCAGAAACCATTTGACATCCGTGTTGAAAGAATAAATATTACCATTACGTGCGGCGCCTGCCTAACAGTTTTTGGGATATTCAATAGTCATCGCTTTTTTTGGTGTTTGTGTAACTATGGATATCGTAGGGGCTCCTTCGTGGCGTCGTAATTGTATCCTGGAGGAAATTTAAGAAAAGAGGGCTTAGAATTTTGTTAGGCCAAGGTCAGCACTATCCGCTTAGCTTACTCTTAGTAAAAGCATTTCTGTGAAATCTACTGTTGCGATTTGAGTTGAGTTCCGGTCGCAGTGGAAACCGGGGATAACTATACTATAATATTAGCAGCCTATACTGTCCCACTGCAGGGCAGAGGACTTCTCCCACAAATCTAGGTGAGAGGTCATACTTCACCACGCGGACCCAGTGCGCATTGGCGGAGGTAGGTTTGCGGCCACCTGCTGTTGGAACTTATCAAGCCACCCATAAGGCTCCCAACTCAACCGTGGAAACGGGGACCAACCGCTCAACGTGCCTTCCAAAACACGGAGACGCTCGAATATGAAAATGCCACAATCGGTCACCCATCACAGGCTGACCGAGACGAAGGTTGCACTATCCTTGGTGATCACTAAGAAGACCGCGGTCGCACAGTGCTACGGACACCTACACTATTCTGTAAGCATCATTTTAATATTTCTTAAGTAAACAAAAAGTTCGGAAACATGGCAACAGATGGCGTGCTCGTTTGGTTTGTTATTAAAAAAGTTATTTGCTTATGTTCGCTTGAGCGTAAACGAAAGTAATTACTTAGTAGAGTGATATTGTTATAAGCATTATTTTCTGTTGATATCTCTGCGAATCATTATTTTAATACGATTGTTAGTTGTCAGTGTTAATTATTAAAGGTTAATATTGCAGAAAATCTTTAGGGTTCTTTTACAAGTTTGCTTTTTATCCACGAGTAGGAACTCGCCCTAGTGAGTGGAGTGGCCTACATTTTGAAGGTTTATTCCATGTGAAGATCGAACCCACGAGTAGTCGTTCTAGTGAGTGGAGCGGCTTATGCTCTGACCACTAGACCAAGTCAAAATTTGGATACTTATTGAGGTAAAATAGGCGTGGCGTTTTTTCTATTTATTTATTAAACATTCCGTACATTTACATACAGATTAAGAGTTTGTTTTCGACTATTCGTGTAATCCCTTTGTACCGAGACACCGTTTCTCTCGTTCGTATCTGAGCTGCTTACCGTCTGTTTAATCCCTTAGTGTTAACATTTAACGCCGTTTGTTAGGTACTATCGGTTGGCTGGGTAAACAGGGCAAAGTTAGAACATCAGTAAAAACTTTAAGTAATTTACATATTCATCAGTTGATTCTATTTTGCAATGTAACTTTTGATTTTTTTACATTTTAATCATCACATTTTAAGTATATAATGTAATGATTTTTTTTATCCGACAAATCATTTATTATTTTTTATATCTAACTGAATTATCTAATTAATTTAGGCAAGCTCTTCGAAGCACGACACAGAAAAAACTGGTACGTTCCACACAGAGCCTCTTCAAAGTGTCAATGTCAGCAACTCTGGGATTTCAAGCTTCGCAAACTTTTCCCAAAGTTTCATGCAGGATTTTCTCAACGTAAAAAAAATAAACGACTAACAAACTAATACAAATAGTGAACGGTATTGTTAAAATTCCGGATCCATATATTCATGAAGTTTTACACAATTTAGCTAATTACTATGAGAGACAAGGTATTCAAAGGCCTTGTAAAAGAGCTAACTCATTGCAAGATGGTCGTCGAATCTCGTGAGATAATGATAAAAAAGACAAGTCTTTAAACTTGTTATGTTATCTCATCAATTTAAAAAAATAATTTAGAATATCAGTTTAATAAAATTATTGCAATATTATTGTCAAGATAAATAAAAACATGAGTATGGTCCATTCTTGCCCTATCTCCTCACTCAGTTTTAAAATGAGCACTATCTATTCCGAAACACGAACTGCCCTTGATTTGAGCTAAAAATGAAAGCAAACAAGGCTAAATCCAAAAGTATTATTACAAGGAACAACGTTGAACCTTAATTTGTTAGAAAATACGTCCTCTGAAATAGAGTCTTACGGTAACATGGAAAATCAAAAACAACATTGTTATCCATAAAATATTAATAATTCGAAAGTATCTGTCTGTTTGTATATTATCTGCTGAAGAGATTTTGATCAAATTCGGCAAGGAAATAGATTTTCTCTAGGGGAAAAACATAGGCTACTTTTTGTCTCAAAAAAAAGTTAAGGGTGTGAAATAGATGCCTGTAAATAACGCCAACGAAGTAGCGGGTACAGCGAATCCATCGGTCCATCCATACTAATACTATCGATTCGAAAATAAGTCTGTCTGTTTGTTTGTCGTACTTGTCACATAGAACCCGGCCAAAGATTCTGTTCAAATTTGGCAAGGCAATAGATTTTATCCAGGGGGAATATAAGCTACCTTTTATCTCAAAAAAACTTCTGGATTTGAAATACAAGCCTGAAAATAACGCAAAAGAAGTTGCGGGTACAGCTAGTATTATGATATAAAATAATATAATATTACCCCTGTTAAGAAACTGTCCCACTGTTGGGCAGACTGAGAGGGTTTATCCCATAGTCCACCCCGCTGGCCCAGTGCGGGTTGGCTAACTTCACACACCGTCGAGAAACTCTTAGGCATGCAGGTTTTCTTACGATGTTTTCCTTTACCGTCAAAGCAAGTGATAGTATTTTTTTTAATACGCACTTGTTTTTCGAAAAGACAGAAGTGCGTGCTTGGGTTTGAACCCGAGACCTCTGACTTCACAGTCCAAGGTCTAACCACTAGGCTATCACTGCCTTTACTATGATTAACTAGGTATAAAAATCTTTTTAAAAAAAGGTAAACCGACCTTAAAAAGCAAAATATAAATATTTGAAGTCGGTACCGGTTAGTGCAGTCGGTTATTTGGCACCGACTTCAAATATTTATTTTTTGCTTTTTGAAGTCAGTTTACCTTTTTTAAAAAGATTTTTAATTTTACAATTTTAAGTGACAAGTGAATTATTTACTAATATTTATATACATATATTATATTATTATACTGAGTTGTATAGTAAGGTACCTACAGAATTGAACCATAATAACGGAATCTATACATTCGTGCTGTTTGCCGTAAAGGAGTCCCTTGGTGTATCTTCAAAGTCTAAAGTTCAATACCGATATCATTAAAATGGGACCACCTCGAAACTATACCAAACCCAACGCAAAAAGAATCATCAAAATCAGTTCATAAATAAAGACGTTATAAAAAAAGCACGGGCGAATTTTCAACCTCCTCCTCTTTTGAAGTCGGTTAATATTCTGATTAGTTCTATGGCAGGGTACCTATAGGATTGACGTAATACCCATAATAACTCAATCTACGTATTGTTTGTTAATTTAACTGGACACCTAACACTATATGCGGATGACATGTGTCTCTTTTATTTTGATAAATCTATACATAATATTGTAACAGACGCTCAGAAAGACCTAAATGTGCTTAAGGAGTGGTTAAAGTTTAATTTGCTAACAATCAAAACCTTAAAAACATCATTCATGATCTTTGCAGGAAAAAACAAAAATATTCCAGATTTTACACCACTTACTATAGATAATGTTATAATACAACGTTCACATCGCGAAAAATATCTTGGGCTATGGATAGACGATAAGCTGACCTGGAAACCACATATCGAGCATGTTAACACAAAACTACAATCAACTTTAGGAGCGCTACGTAAAATAGTAAATTGTATTCCAAAGAAAGTTCGACCTATCATCTATAATTCTCTTGTAAAATCGCATCTCGAATATTTGATTGAAATTTGGGGGTCCGCAGCTGCTACGAACTTACAGTCATTACAAAGAACCCAAAATAAAATTATTAAAGTACTTTTTCACTATGACCATTTCACTCCAACAAAACTTTTATACAAAAAAACAAAACTATTTAACTTAACTCAACTTTATTCATATAACACCTGCATCCTAATTAAAAATATTATCACAAATTCTATTCAATCCAATATTCAGCTACACAAAAAAGTATATTCACATAATCTCAGGAGCAAACATAACCTTCAGCTCAATAGCTCCCGTACAAATTATGGTAAGAAAACGATACTGTTTGAGGGAGTACAGCTGTACAATAAGCTACCGAATGAAATAAAGAGGTGTCATAATATAAAGACATATAAAAATAAACTTAAGGAATATATATGTACATTGTAATTATAAAGAGTCATCATCATCATCATCATCTCAGCCTATACTTGTCCACTGCTGAACATAGGCCTCCCCAATCGCTTTCTAGCGTAACCGGTCCGATGCCACGGTCCATCGTCGTCCATCTGGCAGGTGGTCGTCCCACGCTGCGCTTGCCAATACGTGGTCTCCACTCTAGAATCTTTCTGCCCCAACACCCGTCCGATCTTCGCGCTATGCGGCCCGCCCATTGCCACTTCAGCTTGCTAATCTTAAGGGCTATGTCGGTGGTTCTTCTACGAATCTCCTCATTCCTGATTCGATCACGTAGAGAAACGCCGAACATAGCTCTCTCCATAGGTCGCTGAGCAACTTTGAGCTTTTTTATGAGACCTATAGTAAGAGACCACGTCCCTGATCCATATATCATCACTGGTAACACACATTGACTAAAAACTTTAGTCTTTAGGCACTGAGGTATTTTGGATGAGAAGATGTTGCGCAGTTTCCCGAACGCTGCCCAACCGAGTTGGATTCGTCGATTGACCTCTCTCTCAAAGTTGGACCTACCTAACCGGACTGCCTGTCCCAGGTAAATGTATTCGTCGACAACTTCAAGAGTAGAGTTCCCAACGGTGAGTGCGGTGGGTACGACATGGACGTAAAAATTATTTTCGTTTTGTCCATGTTCATTTTAAGACCCACTTGTTGAGATACTCTGTTGAGGTCGCCGAGCATTCGTCCTAGATCTTCCAGCAACTTCGCCATGACCACAATGTCGTCGGCAAATCGAAGGTGAGTGATGTATTCGCCATTGATGTTGATGCCAAGTCCTCGCCATTCCAAGAGCTTGAAGGCGTCCTCTATGGTGGTCGTAAACAGTTTCGGAGAAATGACGTCTCCCTGTCTTACTCCTCTTTTTATGGAGATCGCTTTCGTGCACTGCTCTTGTACTCGAACTGACATGGTGGCGTACGAAACACTTAGATGTACCGATAGTCAATGCGGCATCGCTGGAGAGATCTAAGAACCGACCAAGTCTCGATCGAATCGAAGGCTTTCTCATAGTCCACAAACGCCAAGCATAGTGGCCGATTATACTCCTCGGTCTTCTGTATAATCTGCCGCAGCGTATGTATGTGGTCTATGGTACTAAAGCCTTTCCGGAAACCGGCTTGTTCGGGAGGCTGGAAATCATCAAGCCTGCGTTCGAGACGATTCGTGATGACTCTCGAAAACAACTTGTAAACATGGCTCAGCAGTGTGATGGGCCTATAGTTCTTTAATAAAGTGTTATCACCTTTCTTGAAAAAGAGTACCACCACACCCCTGTTCCACGCTTCCGGCATTTTTCCTTCGAGCAAGACGGAATTAAACAGCCTCTGAAGGACTTTAAGTACCGGCGATCCGCCCGCTTTCAGAAGCTCTGCGGTAATTCCGTCTTCACCCGGCGCTTTGTTGTTTTTAAGTTGTTTGAGAGCCATCCTAATCTCGTACAGGCTGATGTCCGGGATATCTTCAGTATAGTGTCGGGTTAGCTTGGCTCTTGGGTCCTTTACCAAGTCAACAACAGGTTCAGCTACTGAGGTATACAACTGCCCATAGAACCTCTCTACCTCCCTGAGCACCTTTAACCTATTCGATGTTACGTTTTGGTCCTCCGTCTTCAGCTTCGTCAACTGGCTTTGCCCAATAGACGCGTCTCTTGCAAACACTTTGGAGCCCTTGTTCTGCTCTATGGTCTCCTCAATACGTCTTGTATTGAAGGACCGTAAATCGTGTCGCAAGGACTTCAATATCTGTCCATTGAGCTGCCTATAGGACTTAGCATCATCGGAGGTTTGGAGTGTCATGGTACGTCGCTCAGCCATAAGGTTTCGGGTGTAGTCAGATAGCTTTTGAGGCCTATTTTTACGGTGGGGATTAAAATGCTTGGACCCGACCGTATGGACAGTCTCTACCAACCTATTGTTGATTTCGTCCACTGATGCGCTGCTGTCTAGCAATTCGAAGCGGTTTGACAATTCGAGTTGAAAGTTCTCGGGGTTTTGGATATGTGCATTAGAAGGTCGGAGCGTAGACTTCATCAGACGCGATCTTTCCATTTTGACATTAATATTTAATGTGCCTCTGACCATTCGGTGATCACTGCTGGTTTTTACCCTGTGAATCACGAAGACATCATTAAATATTTTTCGCTTGGTGCTCATGATGAAGTCTATCTCATTTTTTGTGAAACCATCAGGGCTCATCCAGGTCCATTTCCTATGAGACGGCTTCTGGAAGAAAGAGTTCATCATAAAGAGTCCCTCCTTCTCCAGAAATTCGGCCAGCCTCTGACCCCTAGGGTTGCGCTGCCCATATCCAAATTGCCCCACTCTCAACTCATCATCGCCCCGTTTGCCCAGTCGCGCATTGAAGTCACCCATAACTACTGTAAAGTGTGCTTTGGAAGTATGTATGGCTCTACTAATGTCCTCATACATAACTTCGACCTCATCATCTGAGTATGCCGAGGTCGGTGCGTAGACCTGTATGACCTTCAGCGAATATCTTTTGGATATTCTGAGTATCAGGTACGCTACCCTGCTCGACACACAAGTGATGGACACAACGTTGTTTATGAGTGACTTGTGGACGATAAATCCGACACCACCTTGGGACTGCTGTTCGCCCTCCCGGTAGTAAAACAAGTTGCCGGATTTTAAGGTTATCGTGTCCTCGCCCTCTGTTCGGACCTCCGATAAACCAACAATACTCCACCGCAACTTGTTTACCTCTTCTTCCAGCTCAACTAGCTTCTCATCTGTCCTCAATGTGCGTGCGTTGTATGTCACCAGGGCCAATTTTCGGTTTTGGTGGTAGCCGAATCTCTGCCGGAGATTCTTAGCACCCCTTGTCCTGTCGTTACCATGGCTGCTACCGTGGCCAGGACGAACAGGACCGCCGGGGACTAGGGGCCTGGTTTTCTTGTTTTCTTCCATAATATTGGTTGGGGGTGTTTGCCATACTCGCCACGCTTGGCAGGCGGGTTGGCGAGCGCAGTTTTTGGTCGTAGAAGTGTTAAGGGAACGCTGCTGCCCATTCCCTAGTTTTCCCTTAGTCGTCTTGTACGACACCCGATGGGATGAGATGGGTCGGTCCTATTCTAAGCCGGGAACCACGCGGTAAAAAGCGTAAGCGTCAGAGGTAAAAAATGTTGAATCATCATAGTTATGTAAATATTTACCCTGTATCTCATTTTAAGTGAACTGTAAGTTTTTATGAGAATAAATTCTTTAAACCTAACACCTTAGAGCTATACTGAACCCAATGTAAAAAGAATCATCAAAAACGATTCATAATTGGCGAAATGATCGCGTGCCATACATACAAAAAAACATACAATCGAATTGAGAACCTCCTCCTTTTTTAAAGTCGGTAAAAAATACTCAAGACCAATAATACAACGTGTATTATTGGTAAAAAAGAAAAAATCTAAAAGGAACACTGTCACACTTACATTCTTTAAGTGGGTTTGATAGTACCTACTCTATGTACACCCACATGCCGCCGACAATGTTTGTGCCAACGTATCAGAAGAAATATATTACATAATATATTGAGGTGCTCGTAGTGCTGTGCGACCGCGGTGTTCTTACCGATTACCAAGGTTAAGTAGCGTCCGACTCGGTCAGCCTGAGATGGGTGACCGTTTGTGGCATTTTCATATTCAAGCGTCTCCGTCTCTCGGAAGGCACGTTAAGCCGTTGGTCCCGGTTACCACTCAATGTGGTAGTCGTTAAGCCAGGTTGGAAGCCTTAAAGGCGGCTGGATGAGTTCCACAGCAGGTGGTCACAAACCTGTCTCCGCCGCACCGCACTGGGTCCGTGTGGTGGAGTATGACCTAATCTCTCTCACCTTGATTTGTGAGAGAAAGCCGGCCAGTGTGTCAGTTGTGGGCTATATAGGCTGATATTATTATATATTATTATTACAAAGAAAAGCCTTTTGTTATCATCCCGAACACTATTCCATACTTCAGAATGCCAATTGAAAAAATTTATGAACACTGTGTTCAACCTACGATTGCTCATGAATGCCAGCTCCACATATCCACCATGCGAACTATAGCAGTCTCGAGCATAGAATTGTGACCGTTAAAATTGCAATAGACTCGGCCCCTAAGACATGGGACCTTAAATTGTCGGCGACATGTAGATATATTTAGTACACCTCTGCCACCCCCACTTGAGAAATATAGGTGTGAGGATGTTTCTTTATTTTCTCTGTTATAAGTACATTGTGAGTTTCATAAATTCCCCTGGATCAATTATTAATTAATCTTCATTTAAAATAAGACGGGTAAAATCCCAACATATAGGCATTTTCCATCATAATCCCAAAATAATAAAAACACATAAATCACGGTATTGTGGGTTTCATCTTGCACCATAAAATTTTCAGTCAATTATCCCCAGGATTAAGGATTACACGATTTATGATGCAAATTTATATGGAAAAACAAAAATGGTTGAAATTGAGATGCGTTATGCTCTATATTGGATGTTTAGGTTGAAGATAAATAGTCATTGCGCACTAAGGATATGTCAAAATTTTTGAGAACGAAAAGACATCCATATATTATTTGTACAAATAATATATCTATGCACGAAACGTAATACTGACCGCCCCGTATTTGTTCAAATGTGACGAGACTATTGTATTCGAGTCATTGGGTTGTGTGGAACCGATGTACTTTAATAACTATCGTCACATATGCTAGGAGACTATCGTAGGGCTTGGCTCTGTCAAGCTAGATTCAATGTTTGTGTGTGTGTGTGTGTGTGTGTGTGTGCGTTTGTGCGCGCGCGCGTGCGTGCGTGCGTGTATGTGTGTGCGTGTGTTTGTGCGTGCGTGTGTGTGCGTGTGTTTGTGTGGCTGCGAGGCCCTTACAGCTCGCTAAAATGGGGGTGTACTATTTGGATTTGCGAGAAAGAATGGGTAAGGTATATATTTTGTTTTCAAAAAGTTGCTAATATAATTCATGGCTGATCTGAGAATGCAAAACATAAAAATAAATAAACTCTGTCATGTCTAATTTCTCCAAGCGGTGGTGTCAGACGTGTCCTATGTACAACCACATTTTGCTGGCTATGTTATGTCCCAACTGGAACGGCCAGTAGGGATTTCTGTAGATCCATTGTAACCGGAGGACAAAACGTAATAGTAATAGTCTAAAATTGTGCCAGTTATAAATACTTACCTCGCAAGGGATCTGGCATGATGATATAGTAGTAATAAAATTATTTATTACCGGACACAATTAAGACTCCGAGTTGCTACTGAGAGGTCATCGTTAGAAAATTACAACCACAATTTGTCTAATCACGTATCCGCAGATTAAAAAGGTGCCGTATTAATTATATACCTCCACGTGTACAAAAATATCTAGTTTTAAAACAGATTAACTACATTGTCAACTACATCTCTGTATTCTTGTATGGTGCCGAAACTTGGACTGTGAGAAGCCGCGATAGCAGTACGTTAGATGCCTTTGAGATGTGGTGTTGGCGAAGGTTGCTCCGTGTACCTTGGACTGCAATGAGAACCAACCAGTCCATACTAAAAGAACTTAAAATCACCACACGGCTCTCCACGATCTGCCGACAGAGAGCCCTCAGTTTCTTCGGACACATTATGCAGTCTTCAAAGCATTGTCTGGAGAAGCAGATTATTTTAGGCAAAATGGACGGTAGACGTACTCAGGGAAGGGCACCTGCAAGATGGTCTGACGCAATAAAGAAGGCGGTGGGTGGCAGCATGCATCGGGCGGTACACTCCGCATATGACCGCACCCAATGGAGACTGTTTGTGCGTGGTCGCGATCCTCAGCAATGAGGGAACGAGGAAGAAGAACTACATTGATGTTACCATTCGATTTAAAATATCTCAGAATCTCTTTTCCCACATCTTAAAAACCGCAGTTTTAATGTTAAAGCCGCAATAAATTACTATCAAGGTGTTGCACTGCTAATTGCCAATTTATCGACAGAACGGGCTCCTTAACGTTTAACTACTATCTTTAGAGATGGCAAGATGAATTATCGATATTTTTTTATGCCTCATTCACCGCGCCTGTAATAAACGCAAGTAGTTTGTTCTAAATCGGTAACTGAATTCATTCCAACTATTTTAGTGCAATTCAAATTTTTTGCTGGACTGGATGGACTGCCTCGTTGGTCTAGTGGCAAAGCGCATTGCTTTGTAATCACGAGGTCCTGGGTTCAAATCTTAGGTCGGACAAATTTAGTTTTTCTAACGAAAAATTCCCAGTATGAGTCTGGAATTGTGCCCGGTATATGACAATAGGCTAGCCCCCTATTACATGGGACCTAATAGCGTCGGCGTAACGTGGGTGTACATAGTGCACCTCTGCCACCCCGCTTGGGGAATATAGGCGTGACGGTGTTATATTTTTTCAAAATTGCAAAGAATGCTGTTACTCCTTCGGTGCACAAAGTAACTTTATTATTGATTCAAAGCAATATGGAGATTTCAAATGCATTTCTAAAATGTTTTTCTCAATATGCACACATGCACGTACAAGTATGTCAAAAGTGCTTAAAAAGAGGGGTAAAAAACTTTAAATTTCCAAATCTGGTTTTCGCATTGAATTTGTGAAGTAATTAGCTAGTCGGAGTGTCTCAGGTCTTCCGTTACTTACGATTCACCTTGTTTTCTCTAAGTGGGGGTGGCAGAGGTGCACTGTGCAACCTATACGTACTTTTCGCCGACAATGTAAGGTCCTAATAGAATAGGGGGCAAACCTTTCGCCCTTATAGTTGACACAATGCTAGACTCCGAACTGATACCTACTAGAAATTTTTCTATCGAGAAATTGAACTGAGTCCGACCCAGGATTCAAACTGCTACGCCTATTAATCGCACTAGATCAATGAGGCGTTTTTTTATTATTTAGTCATTAGCGTCCATTACGTCGCAAAAACTTTGGATTATCGATATCCTGTTTTTTAAATGTTGTATGACATGGCAAACGTTTTATCTTAGCAACATGGTAATAATATTGTTAATTGACTTATATAAACATGTAATATATTTTACTCAAATTGAAGAACCAATAGTTTTGTAAATATTTACTTAATTCGTAGTGTCAAACTAACGAATGGGACGATTGCCCAACAGTATAATGACTCAATATAACATGAATTATTATACATTCATAAGTTTATATTCAAAGCTGCTAGTGTAGCTTATTCCACTCATCATCATCATCACCATCAATTAGCCTGTATCTACCCACTGCTGAGTGTCGGCCTCTCCTCTATTACGCCATTTGTTCCGGTCCTGTGCTAGCCTATTCCAAAATTTTCCGGCTACCTTCACGGTGTCATCACTTTATCTGGCTGATGGTCTGCCTCTAGGCCTGCCTCCCTTTTGTGGCCACCACTCTGTCACGGCCTTGGTCCACCTGCTGTCTGCCCGCCTCATCAAGTGTCCTGCCCATCTTTAGTTTAACCTCGTGATCCGACTACCAACATCTTCAAAATTCCTCCGCCTTCGGATTTCTATGTTAGGTATTCGGTCGGCAAGAGTAATGCCCAACAGGGCTCGCTCCATGGCTCTTTGTGCCACTCTGATATTATATAGGCTGCCCTTTGTAAGCGACCAGGTCTCGGCACCATAAGTGAGGATGGGCAAGATACATTGATTAAATGCCTTGGTTTACAGACACTGTGGAATTTCGGCATCAAATATGCTGGCAAGTTTACCATAGGCAGCCCAACCTAGCTGAATACGTCTAGAAATCTTTTTAGTAATAGATTCTGAGTCAAAGGATAAACCATGCCCAAGATAAATATATATTGTACTACTCCTATTTGAGATTTATTCCGCTATCTCCACTTTAATCTACCGCGATGTCATTTAAAATTGAGCTGAACCTAGATGGTAATTACTTTTGTCCAAGATTTGTTCGGCTTACGGTACATATAGCCAGCCAAATCCCATATCAGCTTGGCGACTTTTCGACCCACATCAGCAATTTATATTATAATATACAAATTACAATATGGTGCTACAGGCGATTAATTTTAAAGAGAATAATAAAATTAACCAGAACACAAAATACCTTTGCATTTTGTAGTGACATGAATCAGTTCTGAATGCAATTACATTAAATTTGTCAGAAAATTATACGTAAATCGTTAATCACAAAATGTTTCACAAATATAATAAGATTATGCGCAATTGATGTGAAATTTAATTACCGATACGAATAATAGGACCAATGAATGCTTTGTTTTCGAAATTTCACATCTTTTATAATGATGAAAAATTCAAAAATCGCAATTGGAATTCGAGCCCAATATCTAAATTAGGTGCACAATAGAACTCAACTAATTTTTTTTTCATTTTAATGATTCTTTCATATAATAACCATTCTGGTATTTTGACATTCTTAGAGCTCATCATCCTGCGGTCTCTTTATTATGTGAATACGGATTGCTTATACTTTCCAACTTCTGGGCAAAGATTGTCTCAAAGAAATCGAAATGAAAGAAAATGGATCATACTCCACCACACAAATCCAGAGCCGGTTAGTGGAGATAATCCTAGCTATAACTGAGGGCCTAGCCAACATTTAGGTGTTTTGACTCGATTCTCTCATTGCAGTCGATAGCGCATTATTCTGTTTGCGTGACTTAACGAAAATGTGATTTCCGTACATTTTTTCGTTTTCTATTAGCGTTAATGACTGTAGAAAGTCCACTTGGCTACAGGCGCTTATCCTACTTCCTACTAATAGTATAAATGAGAAAGTTTGTCTGTTTAGATGTTTGGATGTTTGTTACACAATCACGTCTAAACAGCAAAACGGATTTGGATGGATTTTGGCACACAGATAGGATCTTTAATCCCGGAAAAAATGTTAGGTTCCTGTCCAAAGTTAACGCGGACGAAGTCGCGGACAAAAAATAGTTTAGAATATGTGAAATAAAATCTTAGGCCTTTAAATCTACGCAGTCCCAATTTGTCCGAAATATTGCTAAAAGCATTTACTATAATATCGGCTATATTACTTAGAAAAAGGTCGGTAATTTTCCATGATTTAGAATAGGGTTTCCATAACTCACTTGCGTCATTGAATTGCCCTTTTAAAATACGATTGTCTCGTTAACTCTGGCTGTAATGTAGTTATTTTGAAATTGCGATTATAATTTCAATCACCATACCGAGCGACAGAAGGAATCGATTATCGACGCGTGGTCGAGTTCGCACGACACAAATGGTATAATAAGAAAGATAATAAAAGGGTATATTCGCAGTGTATGACTTGTGGGGTCTCTTATTACGGTTATTATAACATCGTAGCACCACTTATTATAACGTGCTCTTTATAATATGGGGAAGGATCGGTACTAGTCTACAAACCAGCTGGTAACTATAGTATTTTATTGAATAGGCACAGTGGAAAAATAAAAACTAACAATTCATTATTATGATAAGGCGAACTAAACTCAAAGCTTCGTGATTCCGTATTCCATCTGAGACTGAGGTATATACTAATTTTACCACACTTAAACACCCCTGTGGTTGCCTTTGACATAGCAAGTTGCTCCGAGATTTTCAAGCGATACACACCGGCTTCCCTTCCATGTGCCTCGCTAACTTGAGCACTTATTGGGGCATCCATATTGGGTTCTCCTACACCCGTACGGTACTCATAGTAGTATGAAGTCACTTACGCCAATCTCTCGGGATGCCTCCGTTAACTAGACAGTATGTGACCAGACTTAAAAAAATCTGCGAATCCTATAGCGGCTTTTTCTTTTTTTGACTAAATTCTTCATATATCTAAATGTTGCTCAATTCAAGATTACATGAATATCATCTGTCTGGAGATACTATCGTACAAGGATTTTTAGGTCCGCGGCCTAAAACGGAACTATCGCTGTTATAAAGTGAAATGTCATTGCATGACAGTCGCAGAGCTGCCGTTTGCTACAAATTTTACCCAAGTTCTTTTTTTAATTAGTTACCGTACCTTTCCGATGCCCTTACATCCCTACTTTCGGATACAGATACCGCGCACAGGATCAGACACCGACCTCGCCGGCGAGGTCGAAGAATCCCTTGCCCGCCGGCCGGTGCAGAGCACCACGGCGAGACACCTAGTGTTCGCCCTCCCCCATAGCGGCTGCCCAAGCCGAGGCCGTTCCTCCTTGAGGCGCCCTTGAGCTAGTTGCCCCCTTGCTCTTCTGGCTTGAGTGTAGTGGTTGCACGCTCGCCCTCTTGTCCGGTGAAGCCGTAAAGACCCGCGGCCAATAGTGTAGATCTTTCACACACACAAATAGTTACCGTGCGGACGCATCTGTTGAAATATCTCCTATTTTTACTATATATTAACCTTAATTGCACACTAACGCCCCCTGTCAATGTCATAAATGGGCTAAAAGATCCTTGTGGTACTATACATTTTTTGTTACGTAAATGACCATTCCACAACAAACATTTGTCTCTTAAAAAAGACTATCTATGGCAGGCAATCTCCGCACTAATCCACGTTAGAGACAAAGGTATAAAGGACATAATGATCCAATTACTGTAGTGGGCCTGCTCATTTTCATTGTATTGTTTTAGGAGTACCTTTCGCATTACAAAGGATCTATTGGAGATTCACGGATTATACCGGTCCTTTGAAAGGTTTGCGTGGGAATGTTCCCATGGGTTAACACGTAGTGGCTTTTAGCGGGAATTTAATGATATGTAAATCATCTTCAAGCTGAAATGAATTGCTCAAAATGAAGAAACATAAACATAGAACTGACTTCATCCTGTTATAGTCGTTAAATTATGTTTTGAAAAATATTTAAGAAGACAAGAAAATTTTACAGATCTGTAACTGCGAGAGACGGGGCGTGAAAAAAGGTTTTGTTAAGATTTCTCTGTACGAGACTTCTAATTATTTAATTACTTTGGCATATATCGATTCATAACACAAGGCAAATTTGTTATGCAAGTTCTAATTTATTGCTCAAAATAGAACTTCCTGTTCATAAAAAAATAAAATCTGCCGCGGTTCAACCTACCATCAAAGGAATGCCTTCTAACCGCGACCTAGCAAAGAACACGTGGCCCGCTTTGAGTTCCACTGGCCAGTGAGCTAGAAACCGCATCTGAAACTACATGGAAAAACATAAAATAGGCTAATTTGAATTCAAAAGATTGGCAGGAATAATGATCCGTAGGAGGACCAAAGTCGCTGGCATAGCACTCAGATCTGCTAAACTTAAGTGGCAGTGGGTGGGGCACATCGGTCGTAGAACTGACGGCCGTTGGGGTAGAAAGATTCTCGAGTGGCGTTCGCGTACTGGAAGACGTGGAATGGGCAGGCCCCCTACAAGATGGGCCGATGAACTGGTGAGGGTCGCGTGTAACAGTTGGATGCGTATGGTACAAAGCCTTTGTCCTGCAATGGACGTCTTTTGGGTTAAGAAGAAGAATGAGAAATTGGAACAAAGATCAAATAAAAATAATTATGGAACAGTAGTTTCTGTCCAAGACTTCGTTCGCGTGGACTTTAAACCGGAACCTAACATTTTTCCGGGATAAAAAGTATCCTATGTATTAAATCCAGGTAGTAAACTACATATCTATGTGCCAAAATTAATCCAAATCCGTTCAGCCGTCTTTGCGTGATTCAGTAACAAACATACAAACATCTTAAAATCCAAACAAACAAACCTTGTACATTTAAAATATTAGTAGTAAAATAAAACTAGTCCAGAAGTAATAAAGTGCCGCTAAAATAATACAATTGCTCATTACAATCTTGAACGTACATAGGCTCTGTCTGCTCTTAGGGTACGCTTTTTTTTACAAATCCGCCAGAACACTTTCGTTATTCCAGAGCCGCCATTGTATCTACACGACAGTGCTACCAACCACTCTAAACAGTAGGATTATGATGATAACCTAGTGATCTTCAGTTTAAATTGACAACAGCTTGGTGAAGTTTTGTGAGTATGCTGTCCGTCTACTGGTTCACTGAGTCGCAGATGCGATCCTAGAATGAAAGAAATCATTTGTGAACCCAAAACTGGGCCAAAGGCTTCTCACAAATCGACATGATAGGACAGAGCGTACTTCACCACGCAGATCCAGCGGGTCCAGTGCAAATTGGTGGATAGTGGAGTGAGTGACTGCACACACATATGATTCCCTAAGATATGTTCAATTGTCCTAGGCACGAGAGAGAGGCACTGGTTCTTTCCGTTTGGAGATTCCAAAACCTCTTAACGCATCGAAAGAACTCACTGAGAGGGTAAAAGCCCCACAACATGATCCCGTAGGGCCGAAAAGATTTTTCCCTTGCTAAAGATAGAAAAAAGGACCAAGCGTATACATGCCACAACAAATTATATTGACGCTTAAAATAATCTACCAAAATTTTACGCACGCCCAACAAAATGAAGTCAATAAAATAAATGAGAAAACTCCAAAGAAGCAATCAAAATTAACAAACAACCAGAATCATATGTAAACTTATTTAAACTTTCCAAATTCGATTTCGTACGCGAACCGAAGGAGATAGAAGTGTTGCGTCTCTAGTACCGAAGACACAAAATACCGACGATCAATCTAGGGCCTTCAGATTCTTTGTAACTGCAGCAATGTGATATTAACGTGAATACGTAATAATATGTCGGATGAATCTAAAGCTGCACTGTAAAATAAACTCTAAGAGGCTGTTCACAAAGTTCATATTGCTATAGAGAAAGTATACTTGTTGGTTTATTATTGCATAATGATGCCGATTTAGGGGTATAGAAGTGTAGGAACGTAGTCTGCCGCGCGGCATTCGACACCGTGCTACGCTCGCCGCTACCCGCCAACTTGCAGGTATTGCTTACGATCCTTGTGTTCCATATTCGAAAATTTTGTATTTATAAAACCAGTGTCTTTTACATTCGAAATTCAAATTACTTTAAAATGGTATAAACATGGTCGATTTTATTTTTAAATTTGTGTTTGTATAGTGGTACTGATTTCTTTTTTTGCAATTCCGTTGTAAGAAAGTGCTTTTGAAACTTTTTGTAAAGTGTGCGGTTTCTTTATGTAAGTCGCGAAGTTGGGTCGTTTGTAGGGAAAGTTGATGCGCTCCGTTATAAATCGAAGACGGGAGTTTAAACTTTTTCGTTGAAGGGGAATTTTATCACTGTAATCTCGATTGTATTGTAGGTATGTTTTCAAACGGTTTCTTCAGTCCCAAAAAATAAAGCTGTATTTTTTTAATATTGGTCCTATTCTATTGACAGTTTTCAAGTATGGATCGTTTCGATCGTTTAATTTATAGCCCAATATAAATGGGAAATAATTTATAATTATATAAATACATATGAGAATTATCACACGTATAAGAATAAATAAGATAAATTATACATATTAAATTTTAAAAAGAAATCTCGTCTCAAAACGCTCTATACGAAAATTGAGGCAAGAAGCACAATCATTAAAAAAACTAGTTAGAAGGGTGTGGCAGTTTATAGACTAAGCTAGTTTTTTTTTACAAAGTAGCTCATTAAATATGACCCCAAAAATAACATTAAATTTTTAAAAAGTACTCAGCGATTTTACGAAACAGTTATTATTTTAACATTGCGTGATATCAAATGTTTTCATATACCCTAAATTAAACATTCTACTCTCTAGGGGCGTAAATTTCGGTTACCGTAAAGTGACAATGCATTTCTACCACGGGCGTGTTACGTAAGAAATATGGCCCATTTTTAATGTCACGAGGCATACGCACGTCATCTTGAATGATCATCGGTTGGTACTTGCCAAAATGAGTGTTCGTTTAGGGCTCTTTTAAAATATATATTTTTTAATAATTCTTTTTTCTGTGTTGGTAATTTAGTAGTGAATAATGCGCGTTGCAGTGTTAGTTTCGAATATTGGGCTGGACGAAGTATAGTTTTATCTATAAAAAAATCCTAGTATCAGTCCGGAGTCTGGAATCGTGTCCGATAAAATGGCAGTAGTCTAGCTCCCCATTACATGGGACCTAACATCGTCGCCGAAAAGTGGTTGTACCTCTGCCACCACCGCTTTGGGAATATAGGCGTGACGGTATTTTTAGGTTTTTTCTTCAAATCTTTTTTTTCTATTGTTAGGGTAAAAATATTGTGGATTCGTCATTACAGCAATCGAAAGCAAAAGTTTAAAGAATGTTTTAGTGGAAAAAAATGAAATAAAAATAAAAATATAATATCGTCATGATATTTCCTAAGCGAAGTTTCAGAGGTGTAATTTGTACACCCACATGTAAGGTTCCAATATGATTATAAAAACAACAATT
Organism: Phalera bucephala; assembly: GCA_905147815.2. NCBI lineage: Eukaryota > Metazoa > Arthropoda > Insecta > Lepidoptera > Notodontidae > Phalera > Phalera bucephala. The sequence continues at coordinate 34,270,258 of LR990614.1, read as the reverse complement.
CCAGACTCCTTCTTTGCTATGACGTTAAGACTAATGACATTGACATAAAAAGTTTTAATTATTCTCGTGTAATTATCAGATTCAACGATGTTTCAGTTTTATTAAATGTATAGATTTTATTACTTTGACTATATTTGTATGCTCGTAGAGCAAAAGATAGATAGGACTATTTAATTTTACCAATCACCAACTTATGTACCTATGTTTGCAAATAAACCCCTGATTCTGATTCCTTTCTATCTTTATTTTTCAAAACGTAGCCAAACCCTAGGATTTATTTCTGTGTCGTGGGTGCATTTACAACCATGAAATTTCAAATACAGAAATACCCAGACCGAAACAAATCATTGTCGGTCACACACAGATTTGTCCCGTGCGGGAATCGAACCCGCGACTATTAGACACAGTGAATTTTCCGGACTGCTATTTTGATTTTTCCGTCAGAAAAAGCTACTCTTCGATCCAGGAATCCCAGTGTTTGAACAAAGGACTTTACACATATTATCAGATAATCCCGAATAGGACCTCATTATTACCAGCTATAGTATTAAGGTAGTTTTTAATAACATTTTATTTGCATTATAGAAATCTTGCCATCTATAACTTAGGTAGTCGCGACTCTTTAAGAGAATTGTTTAAAGAAGCCAACATTATGACGGTCCCATGTCAGTATATTTATGAAAACATAATGTACACACGGAAAAATTTTGATCTATTTAATCAGCTAGGTGATAGGCATTGCTATAACACGCGATATAGAAATAAATTGGATCAACCGCAATTTCGTCTGTCTAAAATTCACACGTCTTTCATGGGGTACTGTTAGATTTTATAATACAATTCCTGACGTCACTCAACTTAGTGAAAATAAATTCTAATCCTGTATTAAACGTACGCTCTGCAAGCGAGTTTATTATACTAAAAGATAAAAATGCTTGGATGGGTGCTGTTCCAGCTCCAGCAGAATGTGGATAACATGTTCAGCTATTATTATTTATTATTCCTTCTCTTCCTTCTAGTAGTTAAATAAAATTGATCATTATTCTTCCTCATTTCTTTATCTGTAAATGAGCGAACGATGTAGCCGTTCACATGAATAGTTTAACTTGGTAAATTTAATTTAGACTCACCTGACACTACATTGTTCTCCCATACCTCACAACAAAATGTAGATGGAAAAATTGTAAAAAAAACTATTGTAAAAGAGTAACCGTGGAGTTTCTTGCCCTTCTTCTCCACAGGAATGACATTCCGAAGTGGTGGTAGAGTCTTTGTTACTATTCTGACGATTCATAAATACTGTAATGGTTTACATGAATAAAATAATATGATTCTGATTCTTGGTCGGATTATTTAATTAAGTTTTAGGAGCAATTTCCGCTTGCACGCGTGCTTATTGTTATGAGTGAAGTCGGGAAGGACGCATTATTAGCTACTATAATTGAATTCCTCGCATAAATAGTTATACAAAGTGTAACACAATGAACGCAAGACCTGAAGGTAGTTTGTTCTAAATCGGTAACTGAATTGATTGAATTTTTTTTAATGCATATTACATTTTTTTTATTTGCAAAAACTGCCGTTACTCCTTCAATGCGCTATAACAGCCTAAAGTTATTCTTGATTAAAAGCAATCGGAGACTTCTAATGCATTTTTAAAACATCTTTCTTAATACGCACACATTCACATACAAGTTTCATTGCTGATTAGGATATAAACGTGCTTAAAAAGGGGTGAAAATCTTTAAATTTGGAAAATTGGTATTTATTGGATTTGTGATGCAAAATTATCTTAATGGGGTGTCTGAGGTCTTGCGTTATTTACGATACACCTTGTATAATCCCGAGTTGGAACTTATTATTACCGGCTGTACTATGAAAGTATGAAGGCATTTATCGAGCCGTGTGACCCTGATTAGCAAGCTGAAGTGGGCGGGCCACATAGCGCGTAGATCGGACGGGCATTGGGGCGGAAAGATTCTAGAGTGCAGACCACGTATTGGCAAGCCCAGCGTGGGTCGACCGCCTGCCAGATGAACCGACGATCTTGTGGAAATCGCAGGAAGTCGTTGGATGCAGGTGGCATCGGACCGGTTACGCTGGAAAGCGATTGCGGAGGAGTATGTTCAGCAGTGGACAAGTATAGGCTGAGATGATGATGATGACCCTGGTGTTCTTACCGATCATCAAGTTTAAGCAGCGTTCGGCTCGGTTGGCCTGAGATGGGTGACCGTTTGTGATATATTCATATTCGAGCGTCTTCGTGCTTCGGAAGGCACGTTCAGCCGTTGGTCCCGGTTACCACTTAATGTGGTAATCGTTAAGCCGAGTTGGAAGCTATATATGCGGCTTGATAAGCTCCAACAGCAGGTGGCCACAAACCCGCCTCCACCAATCCGCACTGGGTCCGCGTGGTGGAGTATGACCTGATCTCTTTCACCTCGATGTTTGAGAGAAGGTTTTTGCCCAGCAGTGGGACAGGGCTATTACTATTATTACTGGGAAGGTAGTTTTAATAACTTTTTATTTCTTTTTTATAAATCTTGGTTGAAATATTTAATTAAGTCATCGGAGCAATTTCCGCTTCCACGCGTGCTTATTGTTATGAGAGAAGTCAGGGAGGACGCATTATTAGCTACTATAATTGAATTCCTAGTGTAAATAATTATTAAGGAATTCATTTCATATGTGGACCAACTTTTTTGCTTTAATTATGTTTATTTAGAGAGTAGGACCTATTATACTATTAATACAGGCAGTGATAGTCTAGTGGTTAGACCGTTGGACTGCAAAGTCAGAGATCTCGGGTTCAAACCCAGGCACGTAGCTCTGTCTTTTCGAAAACATGTACGTGTTAAATTTTAACTATCATTATATTATTAAATATAAAATGTTATTTCCTAGGTTCTTAGTTCGACTTATTGTGTGTGTGTGTGTGTGTGTGTGTTGTACCAATTAATGTTATCCTACGTAACTCTTGAGTTAGGTTAGTAACGGTTGATTTCTTTCATATTTTGCTATCAAACAGTATGACACATTTAAATTAATTTAATTTATATATTTTGTACACTCATACGCCTGATGTAGATTTGTTTATTTATTCTTGGAATAAGTCACAAACCTCAGTCGTTTATATTGTGCCAATTATGTTAACGTTTTATTTTGTTATCTTTAATATTGATAAATAAATTAAAAAAACAAAACATTGCTTTAACGGTGAAGAAAAACATCGTGAGGAAACCTGCACGCCCTAAGAGTTTCTCGAAGGTGTGTGAAGTTCGCCAACCCGCACTGGGCCAGCGTGGTGGACTATGGCCTAAACCCTCTCAGTTTGAGAGGAGGCCCGTGCCCAACGGTAGGACAGTTTCTTAACAGGGCTAATATTATTATTATTATTTATACTATTAATGATATAATATATAATAATAGTATATGTAACATCAAATAATGCACCCATATTTGCATAATAAATAATTTGAATTTGATTTGTAAGCAAAATATGCAACATTTTTTACAGATATTCTTGTTTCTGCCTCATTTGTTTAGTGGCATATAATGTGCATGGCGGTACCGGGCTCAAATCTCAGACAAAGTGTAGTTTTTCTTCCGAGCAATTCCTAGTCTGCCGTCTAGAATTGTAGCCGGTGTACTAGAAATAATCTTGCCATTGTAGCATTAGGTCCTAGGTGTATATATACTATGTGTACTGTGTATACCCACATAACGCAGCATGCGTTATGTGGGTGTACACAGTACACCTCTGCCGCCCTCGTTTGGAAAATATAGGCATTGCAGTTATAATTATTCGCAACAGCGTAGTAAGTAAGCGAATAGGTATGAAAGAGAGTATCGGTGTAAAGATGAGAAAGGGTATGCTCCGTTGGTTCGGGCATATAGAAAGAATGTCCGAAGAAAGAATGACAAAACTGATATACAATGCGAAAGTGGAAGGATGTAGGTACCGGGGAAGACCTAGACTATCTTACCATGACCAACTAGACCGAGTCTTATCGGAAAGACAAGTCAAGAGTCTCCGTAACCGGCGCGCGTGTATGAGACGCACAATGAGAGTGGAGGAATCCAGAGAGGTATGTAAGGAAAGAACCTGTTGGAACTCTGTACTCTCTGCCTACCCCGTAAGGGATGTGGCGTGATGATATAGATGGATAGATTTATTTTTAAAATTATATGTTTTGGTCTGGGTATTTGTGTATGTGAATTTTCATGTTTGTAAACGCAACCACGACACAGGAATAATCCTAGCGTGGGGTACGTTTCTTTTTTTAAAAAGAAAGAGAAAGGACGGACGATTAAGCGATAGACTAATAGCCGCGGGTTCGATTCCCGCACGGGACAAATGTTTGTGTGATCCTAATTACACAATTTTTACAAGGCAATTTAAAAAAAAAAAAAAAAAAAAATATATAGTATGGAATTTTTTTATGACTTTATACCGGAATGGATGAATAGAGATATTCAAAACAGTATTTGCAGAATAAAATTCAACATTTCACGCCCGTATTCTTGTGGGGGTGGCGGAAAATAACAATTTACAATCACATTTCATCGACTATTTTAGGCTCCATATTAGGCACATTTCGGGAATCTCGTCCGCTATTCAGATTTTTTGATACAGAAACTCCAGTTTGAGCGACCTAGGATTCAAACCCAAGACCTCGTGACCACGCACCATAGGCCATTAGACCAAGGATTCATAGCACCTATATATCTAAGATAATAATACCTAATATTAAATGCGGAGGCATTCGAATATGAAAATGCCACAAACGATCACCCATCTCAGGCCGACTGAATCGAACGTTGTTTAACCATGGTGTTTAACCATTGGTAAGACTAACTCCGCGGTCGCACAGAGTTATGAGCGCTTTTCAGTTAAAAAAAAAATAATAAAACCCTAAGCGTATTTTACAGATATTCATTTTGACAAATACCGTTGATCACACAAAATTACGTGCGGTTACGCGCAACCCTAAGCAATCAAGTTTATTTCGATCCCGCAAAGGGTTGCATTTCCCTTTTCATTCGTTATCCTTTGTGTGCCCTAACGACTGCTAATTTATTATTTTCTCAACAAAAACATGCCGTTAGTCAATGTACGGACACATTTCTTTGAATTTGGAACGTGATTTCTCAATTTGAAATACGATGTTTTATTTCAATTAGGAATGAAATTAATGTTCGATATTATTCAAAATTAGAACTCCGTGATTGTTTTTTTAATTTATCATTCGTTCTTTTTATTATTTCATTCGTTTAGTTAGTTACTCTAGTGCGGACATTGAAAGCTCAAACGTGGTTTAGAAAAAGCTGTTACGCCTATGTCCCTTGAGCACCTTCACCTTCAAAATTTATAGAAGATAAAATTTTACAGACTATACAATAATGAATGTTGCTCCAGTTTTAGTATGCAAATATGGACTAATAGCTTAACCCCATCTTGGAGCACTTTATTACCATCATAAAAGACGTTAATTGACAGCCGCTGGTTATTAAAGCCCTCTAATAGACTTGAAAAACATGGAAGTAGAAAAAAAAATATTTTTTTAAGCGAAATTTTTGGTCTCGTTCCTATGAATTTTAATACGCAATTTTAGCCCTAGAAATATTAAATTATTTTAACATTCTTTTGTCATCTACCTATCTTGTATTTTGTATAAAAAATCAATTGCCGTGCGTTAGTCTCGCATAAACCCGAGAATGACTCCACCGATTTGATCTTTTTTGTAATGTTTGCCTTAATACAGGGGTGGTTTCGGAAAAAAAAAATCTAGAAAAGAACCTATAGGAACATCCAAATAAAATCAAAAAAATAGAAATTGATATTTTATGAGAGAGAGAGGTAGAGTTACAATCAAATCAATTTTAGGTGGTACGGTGACGGACGATTTAGCGCAGTGGTTAAGGGCTTAGTCCGCCCCGCCCACTGTGACTAATAGTCGCGGGTTCGATTCCCGCACGGGACAAATCTTTGTGTGATCCACAATTATTTGTTCCGGTCTGGGTATTTGTGTATGTGAATTTTCATGTTTGTAAACGCACCCACGACACAGGAATTAATCCTAGTGTGGGGCAACGTTTTTAAAAAAAAAAAAAAAAGTTCAGTGGGTCATTTAGTTCTAGATATAATAAAAGCACTATTCTATTTTTTATCTTCTTGTTATTCTTTCGTTTATTTAAGTAAAGTACATACATTGTAAAGAACAAGTCCACAAAACTTAAAACAAGTGAGAAATTCTTAACCATACTAACAAAATTTTGTTAAAGTTTTCACCACCTTACCGAAAATCAAAACCAAACATCAGTTGAATGAAAAATCCGCAATAACTTCTTCTTTACCACCCTCCTTCGGGAAATTGAAGACTATGTGTCTTGTAAATGTAGCTCAGATAGCTTAATTTTTACTCTAGTAAAATAAAGTAAATAAAATTATGGCGGCTAAAGGTTTGGTTAAATAGCTGACGGAGCGCGACGGACGCGTGACAGAAGCGCTGGGCTACGTTCGGTCGTGACGTTTGCCGTCGCGCCAAGCGGGACTGCGCTGTGTGGCGTCTCCCTCACATTTCAGTACCTTACAACTCCCCAAGCCGCGCCACCGTCACGCAACCCAAATATCTCTTTTTCTCTACCAAATTTGTCGGCTAAGAAAAAACGGACTATACTCCGATTTATTTTTGATTTTTACCTTTGTCCAGCAATGGGAGCAGTACAATTTCTGTCATTCGTTTGTGTTCCATGTTTCCTCTCTTCATTATTGGTTTTGGCATGTGGATAGCCATTTTTTGCCGTTTGAGCACAATACTTCTTAATTTTTTCTTTGTTTACAGCCTGATTTAGGCTTATTGGCTATTACATTAGAACGTAAAATCGTTGGCAAAATGTAGTTGTACGGATAATATCTCTGCCACACTCACTTAAGGCCGGTTTTAATGTTTGACAGAACGATAGATTTGCCTACAACGGAAACAATTTTGACATATGTTGTATAAAAATCTGTCAAAATTCCACTAACAGTAAGCAAATCTATTCTTGAGTTGAATATTAGGGCTATTAGAGAAAATAATCGCACCGGAGTTTATCGTTTTGTTTTAGTTGAGATAGCTTTCTTTTAACTCTGCTAAAACAAAATAAAAATACTATAGTAACTATCTGTTTAGATCGATTTATATTACACCCTCAACGCAGAAAGAGGGGTATAAGTTATCGTTCGTATCTGTGTGTCTGTCTTGCATCGTAGCTACTAAACGGATGAACCGATTTTAATTTCGTTTTTATCTTGGTTTGAAAGGTGACTTGATCGAGTGTTTTTAGCTATGATTCATCTGAGAGGTATTTCAATTTTTAATGTAAAAACATATTTTTCCCCAAATACCTGCGATCGCATGCGTCTAAAATAATACTATCATAATCAAAACACAAAGAAGAAAAAGAAGCGATGTTATCGTGCATTAATCGCTATGAATGTGCAAAAAATTGAACACGCTAAGCTGTTGATATCCTACAAATGGACAGAAACTTTGTATTTCCTGGTTTTCCGTGCAAACCATTTTGATTGCATTTTAATTTTAACGTTGTGTGTGCTTGCGTGCTTTCCGGGAGCGAAGTGGTTGGATTGGAAAATAATGCCACTGAGAGAGCTTAGCACGAAAAATATTGTTAGCGTGACGCTAGCGAGTTGATATGCCATCCTTATCCCACTACAAGTTTACTTAATAAACACGAGCGTGACGGCACGATTACTCGCTAGCATCACGCTATCGTCAAAGTTTTCATGTTAAGCCTTAAGGGTGTGAAAATGAGATAGATAGATAAATGAACTCTTTATTGTGCACCAATAATGTATCAAATAGTGATTGGACATGTAACACAAAGGGTTGCCTTATCGCTAATGAGCGATCTCTTCTAGGCAACGTTAGGATGGAGAATTTTCAAATAATAGGAATGTACGGCGGTGCACTAAAGTAGAATGATAGTAACGAGAATTACTATGAACTTAAATACAATAATAACAAAAAGACGCTAAGTTAATAAATACAAAAAGTAAATTCATTATAAATACTAATAATACTAGGGTAGGCATGAGTATAAATAGTAAAAATAAAAACCTTAAAAAACTGTAACCCGACAATAGAACAGACCGTTACATATAGTAAAATATGTTTTCTGTCGATGCTATATTTTAAATTTATTATTGTACTATATCTTTAATCATGACTGCCTCGTTGGTCTAGTGGCAAAGCGCATTGCTTTGTGATCACGAGGTCCTGGGTTCAAATCCTAGGTCGGACAAGTGTAGTTTTTCTAACGAAAACTTTCCAGTACGAGTCCGGAGTCTGCCATTGTGCCCGGTATATGGCAATAGGCTCGCCCACTATTACATGGGACCTAACATCATTACATGGGACCTATTACATGGGACAGTATACCTCTGCTACCCACGCTTGGGGAATATAGGCGTGACGGTGTAAACAAAATTTAAGAAGAGTGTACCTATTGTATATCAATTGTAATGATTTCATGAAATAATATAGTAACGACACCTCATCAACTTACTTAACTTATAGACTAGTTTTGTTATACTAATAAGTTTATTTTATTTAACGGTCCATATTTCTCAATATTTAATTTTGCGGCATTTAATCTTAGATTTATAAAATATTATTTAGCATAGACTTAAAATAAATATGATTAGTCTGCAAATATATGGTTTATATCTACGGTAGCGAGCTTTTTGGCGGAAAATTGAAGAGTAATGTCGTCAATTTGTTTTAATTTTCCAAAACTTGTGCTATTTCGAATTATAAACACGAGTGAAGGTAATTATAAAAAAGTGATAATACGTGCCTTTTTGTTTTCCCTCAAAACGGCCGTCGCAATTGGTATGTAAAGTATCCATCGCATTTTTACTACCCAGGGTCTACTTTATTAATTTCATAATCATCTTTGTCTTTAAGTTCATCGGGGAGTTTAATTAATTTTGAAATGAATATTTGTAATACTTGACACTGGCAAAATACGCATCATCGTGATGCCATAAACATAAAAAAAAACTCTTACTAGTGCTATGAATCAGCTTTCACTGAATTGTAACCATATTTTTTCAGATTTACAATCTGCTCCCGGCTTCAGTCGGAGTGTAATTTATTTCCATTACAATTTTAACTGGATCTGTAAATACAAACTTGTGTTTTGGCGAGGCTTTTTGGTAAGAATACCAAAGAATTTACTTGAATATTTAAATGACTTGTATACAAAATTTACAAGGCAATTTTAGTTATAGTACGGAACGATTTCATGACTTTATAACAGAATGGATGAATAGAGAGAGATATTTAAAATAGTGTTTGTAGAATAAAATCAGACACTTCACGCCTGTATCCATGTGGGGGTGGCGGAAAAGTACAATGTAATCACATTTCAGGCTGTAATACATTAGGCACATTTCGGGACTCTCGTCTGCTATTCAGATTTTTTCGAAACTCAAACTCCAGTTTGAGCGACCTAGGATTCAAACCCAAGACCTCGTGACCACGCACCATAGGCCATTAGACCATGGACGCATAGTACCTATATATCTAAGATAATAATATCTAATATCAAAAACGGAGGCATTCGAATGGAATGAAAATGCCACAAACGGTCATCCATCTCAGGCCGACCGAGTCGAACATTGCTTAACTATCGTTATCGGTAAGAACGCCGCGGTCGCACAACACTACGAGCGCCTTTCAGTTAAAAAATAAGTAATAAAACCCCGAAGCGTATTTACAGATATTCATTTTGGCAAGTACTGTTGATCACACAACATAACCCCTTGCCCGCCGGCCGGTGTAGAGCACCACGGCGAGATACCTAGTATACGCCCTCCCCCATAGCGACTGCCCAAGCCGAGGCCGTTCCACCTTGAGGCGCCCTTGAGCTAGTTGCCCCCTTGCTCTTCTGGCTCGAGCGCAGTGGTTGCACGCTCGCTGTCTTGTCCGGTGAAGCTGTAAAAGCCCCGCGGCTAATAGAGTAGAGATCGTTCACACACACAGATACAAGATAACATGCGGTTACGCGCAACCCTAAGCAATCAAGTTTATTTCGATCCCGCAAAGGGTTGCATTTCCCTTTTCATTCGTTATCCTTTGTGTGCCCTAACGACTGCTAATTTATTATTTTCTCAACAAAAACATGCCGTTAGTCAACGTACGAACACATTTCTTTGAATTTGGAACGTGATTTCTCAATTTGAAATACGATGTTTTGTTTCAATTAACAATGAAATGAATGCTCGGTATTATTCAAAATTGAAACTCCGTGATTGTTTTTTAATTTATCATTCGCCCTTTTAATTATTTCATTTGTTTAGTTAGTCACTAATATGGACATTGAAAGATTGAACGTGGTTTAAAAAAATGTTACGCCTATGTTCCTTGAGCGGTTGTGCAGAGGTATTTTCACCCCTTTCATAAATCATTATCAAAATTTATGGAACATAAAACTTTCCAGACTATACAATGATGAATATTGCTCCAGTTTTAGTATGCAAATATGGACTAATAGCTTAACCCCATCCTGAAGCACTTCATTACCATCATAAAAGACGTTAATTGACAGCCGCTGGTTATTAAAACCCTCGGACCTAGACATAAAAAACATGGAAGTAGGCAAAAAATAACGAAATTTTTTGGTCTCGTTCCTAAGTATTTTAATACGCAATTTTACCCCTAGAAATATTAAATTATTTTAACATTCATTTGTCATCTATCTATCTTCTATTTTGTATAAAAAATCAATTGCCGTGCGTTAGTCTCGCAAAAACTCGAAAATAACTCGACCGATTTGATTTTTTTTTGTATTGATTGCCTTAATACAGGGGTGGTTTAGGAAATTAGAAAAGAAACGATAGGAACAGCCAAATAAAGTAAAAAAAATAGAAATTGATATTTTAAGAGAGAGAGAGAGAGGTAGAGTTACAATCAAATCAATTTTAGGTGGTACGAAGTTCACTGGGTCATTTAGTTCTAGATAAAATAAAAGCACTATTGTCTTTCGTATCTCCTTGTTCTTTTTTCGTATAAGGAAGTAAAGTATATACATTGTAAAGAACAAGTCCACAAAACTTAAAACAAGTGAGAGCTTCTTAACAATACTAACAAATTTTGCTAAAGGTTTCACCACCTTACCGATAATAAGAAACTAAAACATCGGTTAAATGAAAAAAACGCGATAAATACTTCTATTTACACCCTCGACGCAAAAAGAGGGGTATAAGTTTATCATTTGTATCTGTGTGTCTGTCTGGCATCGTAGCTATTAAACGGATGAACCGATTTTAATTTCGTTTTATCTTGGTTTGAAAGGTGAATTGATCGAGAGTGTTTTGAGCTATGATTCATCTGAGAGGTATTTCAATTTTTAATGTAAACACATATTTTTCTCCAAATACCTGCCATCGCATGCTTCTTAAATGAATACCATCATAATCAAAATACAAAGAAGAAAAAGAAGCGATGTTATCGTGAACTAATTGCTATGAATGTGCAAAAACTTGAACACGCTTAGCTGTTAATATCCTACAAATGGACGGAAAACTTGTATTTCCCGGTTTTCCGTACAAACCATTTTGATTGCATTTTAATTTTAACGTTGTGTTAATAGTTTGCGTGCTTCCCGGGAGCGAAGTAGTTGGATTGGAAAATAATGCCACTGAGAGAGCTTAGCACGAAAAAGATTGATGTTAGCGTGACGCTAGCGAGTTGATATGCCATCCTTCTCCCACTACTTTACTTATTAACATGAGCGTGACAGCATGATTACTCGCTAACATCACGCTATCGTCAAAGTTTTCATGCTAAGCTTTAAGGGTGTGAAAATGATAGATAGATAAATAAACTCTTTATTGTGCACCAATAATGTAACAAATAGTGATTGGATATTAACAACATCATAACTAACACAAACGGTTGCCTTATCGCTAATGAGAGATCTCTTCTAGGCAACGTTGGGATGAAGAATTTTCAAATAATAGGAATGTACGGGGGTCGCACTAAATTAGAATTATAGTAACGAGAATGATTAACATTACTTAAAAACAATAACAATAAAAAGACGCAAAGTTAATAAATACAGAAAATAGAATCATTATCTTTATTTCTCAGCATTTACAGTATACTTATATGTTAAAAAGTGACAATAATTAATAGAGACTGGTGTCTGAAGTAGGCGGTATAACCTGTTTTACAGATCACCAGGATCTCCACCTCACGGAAAATGATATATTTAATAACAGTAATACTTCTAAATTAATCATAACAAAAAATTAAAGCATTAAAGATGAAATATAAAAGTAGTATTAATAAAAAGTGTGTATGGGTGTGTGTTTGTGTGTGTGTCTGTGGTGTGTAAAAATGTGTATAAATGCGTGTATATGTACAAACATATCTTTAATTTTATTAATATAAAATTTAAAATATCATGTTATTAATCCAGGATAATGGTGTTAAAAGGTTTTCAGTTTCATAATAATCCAGATTATTTAGCCATGAACTGACTCTTAATTTACATTTACTGAAAGGTAATGGATAAATATTATTTTTTATTTATGATATTGTAGAGATAAGTTCCGAGGAAACAGTAGAACCGGTGGGAAAAACTAGTGTTAAATCTTTTTGATTCAAAAATAGATGTTGTTCGCCTTCTATCACTTACATTTGGGAGTCAAAAGGTAAACCTGAATGTATCTTTAATTTTTTTTGTAAAATATGTAGTTGTCGGACTGTTAAAATATCGCATTGCTGATATAATACTAGTCAAGAGTCTCCGTAACCGGCGAGCGGGTATGAGACGAACTATGAGAGTGGAGGAAGCCAGAGAGATATGCAAGGAAAGAACCTGTTGGAACTCTGTACTCTTTGCCTACCCCGCAAGGGATCTGGCGTGATGATATAGATAGAATAATACTAGGGTAGGCATAGAGTACAAATAGTAAAAAGAAAAACCTTAAAAAAACTGTGAACCGACTGTAGAATAAACCGTTAAATATAATACAATAGGTTTTCTGCCGCTTGCTATATTTAAAAATTTAATATTGTACTATATCTATATTAATGAACTGAACATATTCTTCTCTTTTATTTGACATCCAACTCGATAAGATATTTTTTGCATGTAACATCCGTAATATTAATATTGTTCTTAAGTCGATCGATTGACACCTCATTCATCAAAATCGGATGAGTAGTTAAGGCGTAACGGTGGAACATACATAAATACAAAGATACGTCCTAAGAAGCACAGCTGCGGCATCTGAAAATTAAGACAAGACTAACATCGATCTGTCTTCGCCGCACTTTCGAGTATTTCGGTCACATCGCACGTAAAAACCCAGACGGTCTAGAAAGATTTCTAGTCACAGGGAAGATCGAAGAAAGAGACCTCGGGGCCGCATTTAATTCTAACAGCCAAATTTTAAAAAAATAATTTTGTGCAACTTATAGTCCCATAGAATATATACCTTACAGACTAACAAACATATAATATATAAAAGCTTATAAACTATGTAACATGTGTTGCCGGCGACATGTTGCGCTGTACAGGGGTGTCTCGCAGTCTCCCAAGAAACTTCTTCTTTGTACGAATTCTTCCCCAAGCGGAGGGGGCTTAGGTTTGTGTACACCTACTTTTCGCCGATAATTTTAGGTCCCATGTGATAGGAGACGAGCCCATTGACATCATACCGGGCACGACGCCGTACTCCAAACTGATACTGAAAATTCTTCTTCTATCAAAAATTTTATCAACCTGAGAATTGATACCAGTTATTAAGGCTCTTGCCTGTTTCTGTCTGTCTCTTTGGTTGGCTGGAAGAGATTGCTTTTTAGCAATAAGGCCGCCCTTTGTGTAACTATAAGTTCTATTTTTTTATATTAATCTATCTATCTATCTATCTATCTATAACCTCACGCCAGATCCCTTGCGGGGTAGGCAGAGAGTACAGAGTTCCAACAGGTTCTTTCCTTACATACCTCTCTGGCTTCCTCGACTCTCATAGTTCGTCTCATACACGCTCGCCGGTTACGGAGACTCTTGACTTTTCCATCAGATAAGACTCTGTTTATTTGGTCGCGGTAAGATAGTCTAGGTCTTCCCCGGTACCTGCATCCTTCCACTTTCACATTGTATATCTGTTTTGTCATTCTTTCCTTTGGCATTCTTTCTATATGCCCGAACCAACGGAGCATGCCCTTTCTCATCTTTACACCGATACTATCTTTCATACCTACTCGCTGTCTTACTATGCTGTTGCTAATGCGGTCGGTCAGCTTCACTCCGCACATCTTCCGCAGAGCTCGCATTTCTACGGCATTTATCCTACTTTTATTCTCCTTCTTACATACCCAGCTCTCGCTACCATATAACAGCGTTGGGACAAGAACTCCGTTATGTATGGCCAGCTGCGCCTTATGGCTTAAGTGCCGGCGCCCGAGTAGCTTTCCCATCGCACCATTCACTCTGTTCCCTGCACTCACTCTTCTCTCTATGTCAGCGGTGTATTTCCCATCCTTACTGAAGGCGCATCCAAGATATACAAACTCATTCACTTGCTCCAGCACATCGTTACCAACCACAATCCTTACATTCGTTCTGGTTTCTTCCCTTGGTATGTAATTCCATCTATGTAATTGGTGCACAATAAAGAGATATCTATCTATCTATCTATCTCTCTCTCTGTTAAACTGGCTCTAAATGAAAAAATAACTAGTTTTTGAAATTGAAGGCATTGTAAAACTTCCGGAGCACGTTTCTTTAAAAATTCAAAACATTATCAGTAAATTTAAAATTCGTTGTATCCACGACTTCGAATTGAGCTTTCGCTTGAAGTATTTTGTTTCGAATACTTAAAGCGAAAGCTCAATTCGAAACTTTCTCTATCTTGTTGTAAGAAGAAAATGTATAGTACCAACTTAGGTATTACTTCATTAAACTTGAAGTTAATGTAGCGTAGTTGGGTATTAGTTTCATAGAAAATATTTTCAGTTTGTGGAAAAATATATTCACAATTTTATTGAACCTAAATTCTAAGAATTTAAGAGATATCTGAATAAAATTAAGAAAAAATAACAGTTCCCATTGAAAATACTGTTTATCAATTAATTAATTTGTTGAAGCCTACGAAATTCTTAAGGTATTGTAGATTCTAGCGAGTAATTTTGCAAATCACAAAATGAACATAAACAGAAATCTTAAAAATAAAAATATTGCGTGTCAAATTTAAAAAAAGCTTACCAATTTATGAAAAAATGAACCCGCAATTTGAAATCCGAATAAAACGCTCGATAAATCACCTCAATACATTAAAAACACGAATAAAAGAAAAATGGCGCCCAACCGGGCCGAATAAATTATCATGCCGATTTGATAAATTCAAGTTTCGTTCGATGGCGTAAGGTAAAAAATATGAAGTCAAGCTTGGCGGATGCGGCTAAAGATTGGAAAAGATAAACCATTTGTCAAAATCCCCTCTCGCTGAATTATGAACTGTCAAAGTAAAAAGAAGTATTAAATGGATTAACTGCGGGTGTGTATCTAAAGGAATTATTTATTTCTTTTCGGCTTATTCACTGTGTAATTTTAGTCGTCATGGAGCGAAAGCCCAGGTGATGTATATATGATTTACAGATAATAAGAATTGAATAAAAATAATCTTTTGATAAATAACATCTACCCACTGATCTATGCGAATATCATATCTAGGGTTAAAATCCGGAACACCGAAGTTATCTTATGGATATATATTATGGAGATGTTACTTTGTTTTTTTTTGTGGCAATTGCGTTTACATTATTCCATTGTACAAAGTTTACGAATATTCTATCTATCTATCTATCTATCTATATCATCACGCCAGCTCCCTCGCGGGGTAGGCAGAGAGTACAGAGTTCCAACAGGTTCTTTCCTTACATACCTCTCTGGCTTCCTCCACTCTCATAGTTCGTCTCATACACACTCGCCGGTTACGGAGACTCTTGACTTGCCCTTCAGCTAAGACACGGTCTATTTGGTCATGGTAAGATAGTCTAGGTCTTCCCCGGCACCTACATCCTTCCACTTTCGCATTGTATATCTGTTTTATCATTCTTTCTTCTGGCATCCTTTCTATATGCCCGAACCAACGGAGCATACCCTTTCTCATCTTTACACCGATACTATCTTTCATACCTACTCGCTTTCTTACTACGCTGTTACGAATATTCATTTCTAAATAAATTCACCTCCCCAATGAACTTGATGACAAAGATGATAATGAAATTGATGAAGTGCCCCACCCTGAATAGTTAAGTGATGGAAACTTTACATACCAATTGCGACGGCCGTTTTAAGGGAAATCGAAAAGGCACGTTTTATCTCTTTGTTACAATTACCTTCACTCATACACATATAGGAATACATAATGGTTAATATTCCACCAACATTACACATTATAATTCGAAATAACACAAGTTTTGGAAATTAAAACAAATTGACGACATCACTCTTCGATTTCCCGCCAAACTCCAAGATGTTACTTATTGAAGTGTTCTTTTTTTATTTTTTTAGTACCAGTGAATAGTAGGCATTGGATACATCAACTGAGTTTTCGCTCCAGGGCCTTTATTCGCTATGCCACATGAGATTCCCCGCAAGTAACGTGTGACGTCATAACAAGCAGTAAACATAAACACGCTTCCTTGACGAGCTTTCGCGTGGAATTACAAAATGGTATTCGGTATGCCGTAAGGAATGTTGTCTACGGCAATTTTATTTTTAATTTGAGATTTCGCTGGATTCGTTCATAATCTTACATCTGTTAATTTCGGTAAAGTATCGGTTTTTCGAATATTCGCTTCAACTTATTCAATTTCGGTAAAAATATATTTATATGTGCTGATAACATGGTTTTAAGTATGTGTCTATTGAAAACTAAGTAAATAAGTAGGGCCAGATATAAAAAAGGCAAAGGTTTCTTTCATGTTCACCACGGCGAGACACCTAATGTATGCCTTCCCCCATAGCAACAGCCCAAGTCGAGGCCGGTCCTCCCTGAACCTAGTTTCCCCTATGCTCTTCTGCCCCCCACTCCGGGAATACCGGCGTGACGGTGTTTATTTTTTATTTTAAAGTTTGTTTTGCAAACGGACGATTTAGCGCAGTGGTTAAGGGCTTAGCCCGCCCCGCCTACTGTGTCTAATAGTCGCGGGTTCGATTCCCGCACGGGACAAATCTTTGTGTGATCCACAATTATTTGTTCCGGTCTGGGTATTTGTTTGTGAATTTTCATGTTTGTAAACGCACCCACGACACAGGAATTAATCCTAGTGTGGAGCAACGTTTTAATAAAAAAATAAAAAAACAATATATATATATACAGTGAATTAAAAGGTATACTTTTTTATTTAGTTTATTTACTATGTATCTTTATCTTTACTAGCTATCTATCTACACAGATACATAGATAGATACATAATCTATGTATCTATCTAAATTAAAGAATAAATAAAGAAAATAAAATAATAAAAACATCATCAAGCCAGATCCCCTGCGGGGCAGGTATGTATATAAATGAAACAAAAGTATAAATGAAACAAAAGTAATTGGTAAATCAACAAGTTTTATTTATGAATAACAAATCAATAATCACATGCAAGTCATTTGGTATTGTTAAATGGAAACTTGTAAGTCCTCATCAGAACAACAACACATACCATCTTTGTAACCTATGACCACAATAAATGCTGTTTTATTTGATTTAAACAACAAACATTCAAAATTATACAGTTTGGTATAGCCCACAGTAATGGTTCCACTTTGCTACCAAGGTTACCACACCATAATTATGCAGCTATAATTGAAAAACAAAATTGAAATAAAAACATTTTTCTTTCATTCATTAGTATAGAAATTCCCACCACAGATGACATCACCGCACATCTTCCTCTACAAGAATGGGTCAACTTGGGTGTTCTAATTTTCTCAACCATCAGCAATTCTGTAAAAGAAGTTTCATATAAAAGATATGATTTTAGATGCAAAATTAGTGCTTCATAATATATGCAACACATTATTTGATGAACAATTAAAACTCACTAATAGAAAAGGCATTATAATAACCCTACATTCTACTTGTAATGAAAATTGATAATGAAAAATAGCCTATTATGTTATTTTAGGTCAACATCATTCACCTATGCCCTATAATTAAATCAATGATACAAATATTTAATTCACCACAAAATCAATAATGTAGCATACCACATATTATTTGTCTTTATAAAATAACAAAAGTCACATTTATTTTAGTAGATACGTACCTGTTTTTTATGATCACAGTTTTAAATGGGCCTCCTAACGCATTTAATTGGTAGGTTAGGTCTTTCCACATTTCTCGATGACCTTCCTTGAGGAGAACAATTGATGTACCCAGATTCCACCTGTGGGTGGGTAAATATGCTAATTGGGCTGTAGAAGCTTTCGTCCGGTTCATTGTGACTACAAACTAAAACAAAACACCATATTTTTAAAATAAATTTGTACACTATTGTTGAAATAGAGAAGTTCACTTTAATAGATGAGCCACCACAATTTTCCAATGTCACTGGTTATGAGTAATAATTTATTACTACAACGACGACGCGATGATCATAATATATCATTTAAATTGCAATAAAACTATTTAAAAATGTTTGTTTACATTGAATTACCTTAGCAAGTTTTTAACATGTTTTCAATAACACGCAAGCGCGGAGCGTGTTATTTTGACAGTTCGAAACATGGCGTGTGACGAGCCTTGTCATGTTTTCAAATCTGACAGTGGCATACAGAATTCCATTCCACGCCAATAACACGTATGTTTGATAACACGTCTTGTTTCGTGTTTAAATTGTCATAGCGAATAAGGGTCCAGGACGACTAAAATAATATCGTGTAGATAAACAATATAGATAGATAACTCTGTAGATAAACAATATAGATAGATAAGACTAAAATAATATAGATAGATAACTCTTTATTGTGCACCAATTACATAGATATTAAAATACATAAAAAAAAAACAAAACAAGAACTTAAAGTTACACAAAGGGCGGCCTTATCGCTAAAAAGCAATCTCTTCCAGGCAACCTTGGGATGGAGAAAACGATTTCGTTGTGGAATAAACGGGGGTGCACTTATTACATAGAAGTTTTAACTTATAGCAATAAATACTTAAAAATAATATAAAAATGCATACACATACTACAAAAATTTTACCACACATACACATAATTAACTATCACGATACGACGGCAGGACCCGGTGAACGAGTAGATAAGTAATACTTCCTCACCTGGCCCTTGAAGCTCTCTAGCGACGATGCACGCCGTATACTGATAGGTATAGTATTCCACAGTCGTGTATATATACTTAAAGAAAATATATTACTAGCTCCGTTGGTCTAGTGGCAAAGTGCATCGTTTGGTGATCAGGTCCTGAGTTCAAATCCTAGGTCAGACAAATGAAGTTTTTCTAATGAATACCTCCCAGTATGAGTCCGAACTCTGCAGCTGTGCCCGCTATATGGCAAAAGGCTCGCTCCCTATTACATGGGACCTAACATCTTCGGCGAAAAGTGGGTGTACTCAGTCCTCTGCCACCCCGCTTGGGGAATATAGGCGTGACGGTGTGAAATTATATTATTTTCTAAACATTGTACGCATCGTGATAGAATGTTTTTTTCTAGCGGTCCATTATTACGATAAAACAAAGTCAAATTATTTGTAAAAAGAAGATAATTAAAAGGGTATAGGGGCATAGGAAAGGGTATAAAGATGAGTACTTAACCCAGACATCTTTCGACGTAGCATTTTTGACCTCGTTGGTCTTGTGGCGTAAGATGTGGCTCGCGATTACAAGGTTTCGGATTTGAAACCTAGGTCGATGTTTATAAAGGTTCTTTCTAAAATATAAGAAGCAGCATAAGTGGGTGTACCACCTCTGCCACCCCCACTTCGGGAATATAGGCGGGAGTCCAGAGTCTGGAATTGTGCCCGGTAGAATGGCAATAGTTTCGCCGCCTATTACATTGAGACTTAACATCGATAGTGGCATGTGGGTGTGACAGAATACCGTCCCGGCATGAAGAATGCAGCCATGACTTTAATTAATATTTTATAGAAGAAACAATGTTTATAAATCAAGACAAAAATATATTAGAGAAAATAATAGCCAAGTCCCCTGATTTTTCCTAAATCTTTTCAATCAAATTAAATCCATATTTTACCTATATATTGCCATACCTATCTATCAATTTTATCAAGGTGTCAATAGCTTCCATAACAGTTCCTTAAACCAACATGTTTAATTTCAAATTTTCATCGCCGCGTGGTTCCCGGCTTAGAATAGGACCAACCCATCTCATCCCATTGGGTGTCGTACAAGGCGACTAAGGGAAAACTAGGGAATGGGCAGCAGCGTTCCCTTAGCACTTCGACGACCAATAACTGCGCTCGCCAACCCGCCTGCCAAGCGTGGCGAGTATGGCAAACACCCCCAATCATGGAAGAATGTAAGAAAACCAGGCCCCTAGTCCCCGGCGGTCCTGTTCGTCCTGGCCACGGTAGCAGCCATGGTAACGACAGGACAAGGGGTGCTAAGAATCTCCGGCAGAGATTCGGCTACCACCAACACCGAAAATTGGCCCTGGTGACATACAACGCACGCACGTTAAGGACAGATGAGAAGCTTGTTGAGCTGGAGGAAGAGATAAACAAGTTGCGGTGGAATATTGTTGGTTTATCGGAGGTCCGAAGAAAGGGCGAGGACACGATAACCTTAAAATCCGGCAACTTGTTTTACTACCGGGAGGGCGAACAGCAGTCCCAAGGTGGTGTCGGATTTATCGTCCACAAGTCACTCATAGACAACGTTGTGTCCATCACTAGTGTGTCGAGCAGGGTAGCGTACCTGATACTCAGAGTATCCAAAAGATATTCGCTGAAGGTCATACAGGTCTACGCACCGACCTCGGCATACTCAGATGAGGACGTCGAAGTAATGTATGAGGACATTAGTAGAGCCATACATACTTCCAAAGCACACTTTACAGTGGTTATGGGTGACTTCAATGCGCGGCTGGGCAAACGGGGCGATGATGAATTGAGAGTGGGGCAATTTGGATATGGGCAACGCAACCCCAGGGGTCAGAGGCTGGCCGAATATCTGGAGAAGGAGGGACTCTTTATGATGAACTCTTTCTTCCGGAAGCCGCCTCATAGGAAATGGACCTGGATGAGCCCTGATGGTTCCACAAAAAATGAGATAGACTTCATCATGAGCACCAAGCGACAAATATTTAATGATGTCTCCGTGATTCACAGGGTAAAAACCGGCAGTGATCACCGAATGGTCAGAGGCACATTAAATATTAATGTCAAAATGGAAAGATCGCGTCTGATGAAGTCTACGCTCCGACCTTGTAATGCACATATCCAAAACCCCGAGAACTTTCAACTCGAATTGTCAAACCGCTTCGAATTGCTAGACAGCAGCGCATCAGTGGACGAAATCAACAATAGGTTGGTAGAGACTGTCCATACGGTCGGGTCCAAGCATTTTAAGCCCCACCGTAAAAATAGGCCTCAAAAGCTATCTGACTACACCCGAAACCTTATGGCTGAGCGACGTACCATGACACTCCAAACCTCCGATGATGCTAAGTCCTATAGGCAGCTCAATGGACAGATATTGAAGTCCTTGCGACACGATTTACGGTCCTTCAATACAAGACGTATTGAGGAGACCATAGAGCAGAACAAAGGCTCCAAAGTGTTTGCAAGAGACGCGTCTATTGGGCAAAGCCAGTTGACGAAGCTGAAGACGGAGGACGGAAACGTAACGTCGAATAGGTCAGAGGTGCTCAGGGAGATAGAGAGGTTCTATGGGCAGTTGTATACCTCAGTAGCTGAACCTGATGTTGACTTGGTAAAAGACCCAAGAGCCAAGCTAACCCGACACTACACTGAAGATATCCCGGACATCAGCCTGTGCGAGATTGGGATGGCTCTCAAACACCTTAAAAACAACAAAGCGCCGGGTGAAGACGGAATTACCGCAGAGCTTCTGAAAGCGGGCGGATCGCCGGTACTTAAAGTCCTTCAGAGGCTGTTTAATTCCGTCTTGCTCGAAGGAAAAACGCCGGAAGCGTGGAACAGGGGTGTGGTGGTACTCTTTTTCAAGAAAGGTGATAACACTTTACTGAAGAACTATAGGCCCATCACACTGCTGAGCCATGTTTATAAGTTGTTTTCGAGAGTCATCACGAATCGTCTCGAACGCAGGCTTGATGACTTCCAGCCTCCCGAACAAGCCGGTTTCCGGAAAGGCTTTAGTACCATAGACCACATACATACGCTGCGGCAGATTATACAGAAGACCGAGGAGTATAATCGGCCACTATGCTTGGCGTTTGTGGACTATGAGAAAGCCTTCGATTCGATCGAGACTTGGGCGGTTCTTAGATCTCTCCAGCGATGCCGCATTGACTATCGGTACATTGAAGTGTTGAAGTGCTTGTATAATAACGCCACCATGTCAGTCCGAGTACAGGGGCAGTGCACGAAGGCGATCCCCATAAAAAGAGGAGTAAGGCAGGGAGACGTCATTTCTCCGAAACTGTTTACGGCCACCTTAGAGGACGCCTTCAAGCTCTTGGAATGGCAAGGACTTGGCATCAACATCAATGGCGAATACATCACTCACCTTCGATTTGCCGACGACATTGTGGTCGTGGCGGAGTCGCTGGAAGATCTAGGACGAATGCTCGGTGACCTCAACAGAGTATCTCAACAAGTGGGTCTTAAAATGAACATGGACAAAACGAAAATAATGTCTAAAGTCCATGTCGTACCCACCGCACTCACCGTTGGGAACTCTACTCTTGAAGTTGTCGACGAATACATTTACCTGGGACAGGTAGTCCGGTTAGGTAGGTCCAACTTTGAGAGAGAGGTCAATCGACGAATCCAACTCGGCTGGGCAGCGTTCGGGAAACTGCGCAACATCTTCTCATCCAAAATACCTCAGTGCCTTAAGACTAAAGTTTTTAGTCAATGTGTGTTACCAGTGATGATATATGGATCAGAGACGTGGTCTCTTACAATAGGTCTCATAAAAAAGCTCAGAGTTGCTCAGCGAGCTATGGAGAGAGCTATGCTCGGCGTTTCTCTACGCGATCGAATCAGGAATGAGGAGATTCGTAGAAGAACCAAGGTCACCGACATAGCCGTTAAGATTAGCAAGCTGAAGTGGCAATGGGCGGGCCACATAGCGCGTAGATCGGACGGGCGTTGGGGCAGAAAGATTCTAGAGTGGAGACCACGTATTGGCAAGCGCAGCGTGGGACGACCGCCTGCCAGATGGACCGACGATCTTGTGAAAATCGCAGGAAGTCGTTGGATGCAGGTGGCATCGGACCGGTTACGCTGGAAAGCGATTGGGGAGGCCTATGTTCAGCAGTGGACAAGTATAGGCTGAGATGATGATGATGATGATGATGATGATGCATTGACCAAACTGCCAATGAGCTGTGTAGAACGATCTATATGTAAATGTATAATCAACCTGACCCGAATAATTAGTGCAATCGAATTGTAGCTTCGGCCATGCTACATAGTTATTTCACACTAAGAACACTGATGTGTGGGGCCGAGTTTTCGCCAGCTATTAAAGACTTATTAGGGATCTGATGTGATGATAAAGATAGATAAATTAATGATGATGAGATCCAAACCCGATTCGGCCACGGCCACTGCATTAAATCCGTCCAGAACTATTAACGTTCGTCCGCTTGCATGGGGCTTATGTAGTCAATCATCTGTAAAGAACTTGCATATTAGTATTGAGCTATTAAAGTTTTTTTTTATATGCAACTAGCTGAAACCGAACTTCGTTCGCGTTATTTTCAGGCGTTTCAACTCTTAAATTACGTCAAACCTTAAGTTTAGTTTTTTGAGACTAAAGGTAGCCTATGTCCTTCACCTGGATAAAGTCTATATCCTTGCCAAATTCAACCAAAATCTGTTCAGCGGTTAGGTGTGAAAAGGTAACAGACTAACAGACAGAGTTGCTTTGGAATTTGTAATATTACGAATATTGAGTTCTTAGATTTATACGAATATTACGCATGAATTAAAACTATTTTTCATATATGATATAGGACTGACTGGTCAGTCCTACCCATGACATGTTTATGGGTAGGACTGACCAGTCAGTCCTATAGCCCCAATAACCACGGGTGCTGCAAAATACACAAAACTTCGGAAACTTAAAAATTAAAGATAAGCCGCGGTAAAATCCGAAAAATAGTTTTATTTCATATTACGAGTAGTATGGGTTTCGACCGCTAGTTGCGGAGCGTCTGTTAAGTTGTTACATATGTAGATTTGTGATTAGCCGGATCCGAATAATTAACCCAATCAAATGGCAGCATCGGCTCCGCTACATAATAATTTCACCAAAGAACACGGCTGCGTGGGTCCAAGTTCTAGACACTTGTGCTATTAAAAAGTTGTTTTATTATGAAATTTTGGTCGACAGCTGAGGGTCTTCTGTCTAAAAGTGGCTATTTCCACTTCATGGTCATTCAAAGCCTTTTACTTGTTATAAAATCTTTGTGTTGAGTGTTATGGTTCTTTAGTTTGAAGAACTATGATAAGAGTGAATTACGACGGGAGTAGTTAAGGATCATACTTAATAATATAATAACAATATTATCAGCCTATACTGCTACTCGCAATTAGCCCACTGCTGGGTCAAGGCCTTCTTTCACAATTCGAGGTGAGAGACATTAGGTCATACTCCACGCGGACTCAGTGCGGATCGTATTTAGTAACGTGCAATTGGAGACGCGCAGATCCAGTAGACTTTTAAGGTTTCCCCACATAGTCGACGCGGCGCGACGGGTGCGCGATGGTAGCGCGGATTGGGGAATTGTAATGTACTGAAATGTACGGGAGACGCAACACAGCGCAGCCCCGCTCGACGCGACGGCAAACGTCACGACCCGCCGCCGTCACGCCCCACGCAATTACAAACGAAGCACGGGAGAGCGAGACACCAATACTGCCACACGTCCGGCGCGTCGTCGCTCCAGCAGTGTGACGTGTGCGCCGCGCTGCCGGCCGCCGACCGAACGCATCCGTCGCGCTTCGACGGCTATTTAAGCAAACCTTTATAGGCTTCTGATGATACATGTGTGTTATGTATATGTACCTGATTCTTTGTATTTCTTTGCAGGTCCTGTGTGGAAGTACTTTAACAAACGAGTGAGTCTCATTTCATTTTTAAGATGCTTAAGAAATTGAATAATTTGGGAAGTACGGAAATATATGAGGATGCATTTTTTTTTTCTAATCTGTTGTGATATACTCCTAGGCTTTATCCAGTTTTCGATCTTCTTTTGTCTTCTGTATGGTTTTTAATAATATTCGTAATTGTAGTATTTGAGCGATTTTTATCACCCTCATAAAAAGCTACAAAGATTCATTTTCCAGCGTATCTTGTTAATATTAATTGCTTTGTGAAAATTCTTTTCAATTAGTAAAGCTTCCAATTAGACATTCCGTTTCATTGAAAGAAATAAAATAAAAAGTACAAGCTTCATTAATAACGAAATGAAGTAATCGTTTTGGAACTTCGATTGAGATGACATAAACAAATCGATTATCCGAAAAAAAAACGCAACTTTTCACATACATTTATGAGTCACACAAAGATTTGTCTCGTCTGGGCATCAAACCCATGATTATTCGATCCACTGAGCAAAGCTGCATAAGCTCTAAACCACTGGTCAAAACCGGGTCAAACAATGTACTAAATGCCGCAACATGCCTAATAATCACGCGATTGAAGTCACGGGTACAACTAGTTTATTTGTAAATACAGTCAAAGGAGCACAAAAAATTGTTTTTGTGAAGAGATGAGACAGTGTTATAGAGTGGTTAGATAAAAAGTGGCCCACTTCTGGGCAAAGCCCTTTTTCCTTCATTCCCTTAACCGACCATTATTAATAATGATATTAGCCCTGTTAAGAAACAGTCCCACCGTTGGGCACGGGCCTCCTCTCAAACTGAGAGGCTTTAGGCCATAGTCCACGTTGGCGAACTTCACACACCTTCGAGAAACTCTTAGGCAAGCAGGTTTCCTCATGATGTTTTCCTTCACCGTTAAAGCATGTGCGTATTAAAAATTAACTATTACTTAGTTAATTTTTAATACATACATGTTTTCGAAATTTTGGTGCGTGCCTGGGTATGAACCCGTGACCTCTGACTTTGCAGTACAACGGCCTCACCACTAGGCTATCACTACTCTAGACCGACCATTATTGTCCAAGTTAATTGTCTACCTTTGCAAATTCATATGCGCCACTTGTCCATCCTAATTTCACTTCAGCTTCGGCGATTTTTCGTCCACATTTTATTAGTGATAAAATAAAAATATTTGATAGATATTATCGTGATAGATGTTATACATCGTTAAAAACCTGCAAATTATGGTCTACTACATAAAAAAGGATTTAAAACCCCGTTAACGATCTACATTAAACATTTTACTGTGGATTTTATTCTGAAAGTGGGCTAAAAATATTTTTATCTTTAAAGGCGCCTACAGTTTTGGGTTGATTGGATCGTTATTTTACACGACCGTAAGTACATCATATTCTAGCTAATATTATAACTTACGAGCAGTTTTCCATGACTTCGCTCCCGGTCGACAACACCGCCATCTACCAAGATAATGTTACTTCTAGATAATGTAGTTTTCCAGAGGTGAAAGAATTATTAAATCGGGATGTAGGTACCGGGGAAGACCTAGACTATCCTATCACAACCAAATAGACCGAGTCTTATCTGAAGGACAAGTCAAGAGTCTCCGTAGCCGGCGAATGTGTATGAGACGAACTGTGAGAGTGGAGGAAGCCAGAGAGGTATGTAAGGAAAAAACCTATTGCAACTCTGTACTCTCTGCCTACCCCGCAAGGGATCTGGCGTGATGATATAGATAAAATCGGTTCAGTAATTTCAGAGTTTATCTATTACAAATCTTTTCTTTTTATAATGTTAGTATAGATAAGCGACCCGGCCAGCTTCGCACGAGTGACTTATACACAAAAAACTTACTCTTGAATCTCTCCGCCCATTAGTGAAAATCGTATAAAAATCCGTTCGGTAGTTATTTAGTTTATCGCGTTCAAACAGACAGACACGGCGGAGCGACTTTGTTTTTGATTGAAAGAGGTATGTTGAATTGGTAGAGGATGTGTGACAGGCGGCTAACGAAAGGAATATATCAAGCAAATGTGAGTGGAAGCTTCGGAAGAAGTCGCCCTAGGAAAACCTATTACGATCAAATTAATAGTCTCTTGGAAAAAGTTCAAGTGCGTAGCACTCTTAATCGATGGAAATGTATGAAGAGCTGTATGAACGTAGATGAAGCGAAAGAGGTGTGTTAGAATCTTAGTATATGGTAAACTGTAAACTCGGCCTACCCCAGTGGGACAAAGACGTAAGTGTATGTCATCATCATCATGTCAACCCGTAGTCACCTATTGTTGAGTGTAGGTCTCCTAATTAGCACACCATTCTTGTCTGTTGGTAGCTTTCCTCATCTAGTGCTTTCCCATCACTCTGACGATATCATCGGACCACCTGGTAGGCTGGCGGCCTACGTTTCTCCGTCCTGTTCTCGATCTCCAGTCCAGAACCTTTCGACTTCATCTGCCATCCGTGCTTCGACTGGCATGTCCCGCCCATTTTCATTTCTTTTGCGCAATCACACGAGCAATATCGGTCAGTTGAGTGCGTTATCGAATTTTTGAGTTAGTCACGCGGTCGCGTAAAGTGATCCCCAATATTACTCGCTCCATCTTCCGCTGCGCAACCTGTAGCTTCTGTATGCTTTGTCCGGTAAGAGTCCACGTCTCTGACGCGTAAACCATGACAGACATCACGCATTGCCCGAAAGCGTGGCGTTTCAGGGCTATAGGCATTTTGCTCCTGAATATGGCATTGAACTTACTGAATGCAGCCCAGCTAGGTTGGATAAGACGACCTACCGCTAGAGTTTGTCCGTTTTTCTAGATATGTGTACTCATTTACTCGCTCTATCTTCTTGCCGACCACTGTAATGTGGTCTACGTTGTGATATGTACACATTATTTTGCTTTTTGAGATGTTCATTCGTAGGCCGACTTCCTGGGAGGCAACAAAGAGTTCTTGCACCATGGTTTCGAGTTTACATACAGTACTGGCAAAGATGATCACGTCGTCTGCGAAACGAAGATGATGTAGACGCTCGCCATTGATGTTTATACCCCTATTTGACCAATCGAGGAGCTTGAATACATCTTCCAAACAGGTTGTAAATAGTTTCGGAGACAAAGCGTCGCTCTGTCTGACACCTCTCTTTACTGGAATTGGGTTCGTGAGCTTGTGCAATTTCACTTGTAGAGTAGCTGTTCCATAAATCTCTTTTATGACTTCTATGTATCTTGTATCTACAAGGCTGCTTTGTAGAGAGTAAATGACTGCCCAATGTTTAATAGTGTCAAATGCTTTTTCATAGTCAACGAATGCTAGCACAAGTGGCACATTATATTCGTGACATATTTCCATCACTTACAGTAAATATATGGCCTAACAGTAAATATATGGTATGTCGTTGAGAAACCGCTACGAAACCCGGCTTGTTCTACTGGCTGTGCCATATCCAGTCTTGTAGATAATCGTAGAGTAAGAATTTTTTTATAAAAAGTTTTTATAAAAATACATGGCTTAACAGCGATATCGGTCGGTAATTGGTGAGATTTGTTTTGTCACCCTTTTTGTGTAACAGAGTAACTATTGCGGTTTTCCAACTTTCTGCTTAGACGCCCTCGAAGAGAGCTTTATTAAACTTATTATTAATTTGGAGATGTTTGAGGACGGCTTTGCCTCCGTGTTTTAAATATTATTATTATATTATATATATAAGTTTTAGGGCGTGCTTTATCTCGTAAAGGCTGATTTCTGGAAGGTTTTCTGTCCTATGTTTTGTTAATTTTGCTCTAGGATCCTTATTGTCTGCTTGAGGCTCAGATGTATGGGAACTATAAAGTTTAGAATAAAACTTCTCTACTTCTTGTAAAATTCTTTGTCTGTCTGTAGTGGCATTTTCTTCTTGTGTAATCAGCTTGTGTATTTCCGAATTTCCTCTTGATAGAAGTTTTTTGAACACTTTAGGACCTCGATACTGCTTTATTGTGTCTAACATAGTGTTGTACTTCCTCTGCCTTAGATATTTCCGAAAGGCCTTACGAATTTCACGGTTTATATTTTGTACTTTATGGTACTCTGAGGTCAGGATCAATTTGGATGTTTCGTGTGGCTCTTGCGTGTATTTTGAGATTTTAGCAGTTAGATTCTTCTTACTAGGCTTTACCTCTTTTATAGTCTTTAAGATGGTTGTGACTAGATCTTCGTGCATCGTTTCAATATTCTCATGGTCGTCCAAATTTAATTTCTCCTTCAGTTTCTCCTGGTACCCGCTCAGTTTGAGAAGATTTATTATCAACATTGATGGGCGCGTTACCACCAGTTTTCGGTGTTCTAGTTTTAAGTTTAAGCATATTTTAGCTCTGACTACTATCTGTGGTCACTCCCAGCACTTATTCTGTTGATAACATCGACATCTTGGAATATACATTTCTTGTTACATAGGATGTAGTCAATTTGGTTCGTAGTCTTCCCGTCTGGACTCTTCCATGCCCAAAGCCTTTGAACTTTCTTTTTGAAGAAGGTGTTTATGGTATAGAGTCGTCCTTGTTCTAGGAAGTTTGCCATTGTCTTTGCCTTGCATTACGTTAACCGAGACCGTATTTTCCAACATATTCCTCGTCTTCTTGACCCTTACCCAATTTGGTATTAAAGTCTCCCATGATTATGGTGTAAAAGCATGGATTCTCATTTATTCACGTTTACGTTGTGAGTGTATGTATGAAGTATAAATAAGTACCTACTACTTTGTTCTGTGGTAATATCTACGCAAAAATGACACAATGTCACATACATAGCTCTCAGAGACACCAAACTTAGTGAAAAATCTGGTAGTGGGCGGGGCACATCGCTCGCGGAACTGACACCCGTTAGGGCAGGAAGTTTCTCGAGTAGCGACCATGTACTGGAAGTCGTGAAGTAGACAAGTCTGTCACAAGATGGACCAATGCCCTAGTGAAGGACGCGGGTCAAACAGGAATTTTCTGTTATTAGTATTATTAAAAAATTTTGTGAATACTTTACATCTATATTTTGTAAATAATTCCTTGAATAATGGTTTACATTTAACTGTGATGAAAACCAAACTTATGGTTTTTGATCGGAAAGAAACCAGAACGAATGCAAGGATTATGGTTAATAACGATGTGCTAGAGCAAGTGAATGAGTTCGTATATCTTGGATGCACCTTTAGTAAGGATGGGAAATACACCGCTGATATAGAGAGAAGAGTGAATGCAGAGAATAGCGTGAATGGTGCGATGGGAAAGCTACTTGGGATCCGGCACTTAAACCAAAAGGTGCAGCTGGCCATACATGACTGAGCACTTGTCTCAATGCTATTATATGCTAGTGAGACTTGGGTATGTAAGAAGAAGAACGAAAGCAGAACAAATGCGGTCGAAATGCAAGCTCTGCGAGAGATGTGCAGAGTAAAGCTGACCGACCGTATTGGTAACAGCGTTGTAAGAAAGCGTGTAGGTATGAAAGATAGTATCGGTGTAAAGATGAGAAAGGGTATGCACCGTTGGTTCGGGCATATAGAACGAATGTCAGAAGAAAGAATGACAAAACAGATATACAATGCCAGAGTGGAAGGATGTACGTACCGGGGAAGACCTAGACTATTTTACCATGACCAAATAGACCGTGTCTTATATGTAGGGCAGGTCAAGAGTCTCCGTAAACGGCGAGCGTGTTTGAGATGAATTTGGAGAGTTGAGGAAGCCAGAGACGTATGTAAGGAAATAACCTGTTGGAACTCTGTACTCTCAGCCTACGCTGCGAGGGAGCTGGCGTGATGATTTATGAAATTCTATCTATCTATAGATAGATAGAATTTCATAAACAACCCCTTAAGAACAAACTAGTACAGGTACATGATTGTGCATATAGTGGGTATAGTGTATATATCAAATTTAAAAAAACGGTTCAACTAAAAAGTAACTTTGATTTTAAATATATAAAAACAAAAAAAACATTTGATTTACCATATGTATAAATTTATATAAAGTATTTAAATATTTTCAAGATTGAGCTCAACAAAAACAATATTAATTAATTTATAACGTTAAAACACCTTTAAAGTAGTCTATACTTATAGAAAATGGAAATATGATTTGATCTATCTATGGATCTGACGTGATGATATAGATACATCACGCCAGATCCCTTGCGGGGTAGGCAGATAGTACAGAGTTCCAACAGGTTATTTCCTTACATACCTCTCTGGCTTCCTCAACTCTCATAGTTCGTCTCATACACGCTCGCCGGTTACGGAGACTCTTGACTTGCCCTTCAGATAAGACACGGTCTATTTGGTCATAGTTAGATCGTCTAGGTCTTCCCCGGTACCTACATCCTTCCACTTTCGCATTGTTTATCTGTTTTGTCATTCTTTCTTCTGATTTTCATAAGATTTGATTTTACACTAATAAGTTTAATTCAGGAAAGAGCCTGTTGGAACTCTGTACTCTCTGCCTACCCTGTAAGGGATCTTGCGTGATGATATAGATAGATAGATAGATAGATAGAAATTTAATTCTTTGAATTTATTTATTTATTGTCTCCTACTTCTATTTCAAAGTGATTAAATACCTTATCTAATCAAAATCATGTACACCACGTACATACTCTTAAAATCATTAGAATAGCTACGAGGAAGTATCTTACATCAAATATCCTAGACTTCATTTTTATTTTCCCGACGCGAACATCTGTTTCCACAGATATCTCCCGGAATACCTTAGGGCAAAATGGAATTGGCTAAATCTAGCGTAGGAAAGTATATTGTAGATTTATACAATGTCTGTGGTTTATGCTAGTTAGTTTTGTTGTCACGATGACATATAGAGTACGGTTGGGTAAAATAAATGCCTTTGGTCCACGTTCCTAAATGGATTTCTATAACCAACTAACTTTGAAGAAAGGTGTAAAGGTGGTATTGTAAAAATAAACCTCTTCACGCCTATATCATGCTAAGGGGATGTCAGAAGTGTACTATGTATACTCCAATTTTGCCGACGATGGTTCTAATGAAAAACAGGACGATTCTTTTATCATTATACTGGGCTCAATTGCATACTTAGGCCTGCTACAGCTGTTTTTTTTTCTTAGATTTCGTCCTGGCTGACCCCATCATACACTTCTAGGTCAATGTTATTTTCATGATAATTATTGTACTTAATTATTGTCTTAATATCCTAACATTCTGAAAAAACCGCCATGTTCTAGTGAACCTAGCAATTTTTGGTCATGTGTTTCCGTTATAATTCCATATTAATGTTAGTCTGGATGTTTTTGTACAAATTTTATGTTTTAAAAAGCACTCATGCCATAGAAATCAATATAAATCTTTATTACAAAATGCTTCTTTTGGTTATTATTTTTTTACCCTTCATCTAAACGAGGAACGTTACCTTCTTCAACAAATTGTTCCTTCGCAAATTAACCAAAGTGATACTTGAATCGTTTGAGTGTCGTTTTTACTGCCCTTATAAAATCGGAGACCATTCTGAAATTTTCCTTAAGTGGTCTTGTCCAAGTACGTATTAATAACTGTGGTTTTAAGTTGTACTTGAAACGTAATTTTGACTGGAATTAAAAAATTTGCTAAATACTGTAGAAAAAGAAATGTCTCACTGTCAGTTATGACTTACAAAATAAATGCCGTCTAAGTGAGTCCTGCAGATGCTCAAACTCACTCTTACCTCCTATAATAACCTCATCCAAAAAAACCTCTACATTAGGAATACCCCCCAACAAATTACACATGATACGCTGAAAAATACCCGCGCTCGAAGCTAAACCATAAACGAAGCGATTGTACCTAGTTATGTATACTAGACCAGTACACAGCTCAGTGCAAGTACTTTAAAAGATGATGCAATAATAACAGACTATTGCTCATACAAAATAATTCCAAGTACTGTTTTGCTGAATCGGCTTAACTTGCCTCAGCTTCGTATTTATCATGTAAACAGATATCAGGTTACTTGTTTAGTCTCAGACCAATTCTAATAACTGTTTTGATTAATAAGCAGATATTAATTAATAAGACGCACACTACGTGGGTGTGTTCTAGAAAGAGTTGTTTACTTGACGATGCCTATAAATAGCCATCGCCAAGCAAAGTACATTTAATATCGACTTAGCTCTCTTACCGTTCACACTAATGATAAGCAATACTAATTGACTGCATAGTATTTTGAGTATTTATTATTAATTTATATTATTAAGTCTTCAAAGACTGAAAGCGATGAATGAAGGTGTACAAATGGGTGACATAGTGGTAAACCATCTACTTTATGCAGATGACGCGGTTTTAATAGCGCCAACAGCCACTGATCTGCAAACACTAGTCACAGTTATGAAAGACGACTGCATGATCAATGGCTTACACTTGAATGTGAAGAAAACCAAGATTATGGTTTTTGAAAGGGAAGAAACCAGAACGAATGTAAGGATTGTGGTTGGTAACGATGTGCTGGAGCAAGTGAATGAGTTTGTATATCTTGGATGCGCCTTCAGTAAGGATGGGAAATACACCGCTGACATAGAGAGAAGAGTGAGTGCAGGGAACAGAGTGAATGGTGCGATGGGAAAGCTACTCGGGAGCCGGCACTTAAGCCATAAGGCGCAGCTGGCCATACATAACGGAGTTCTTGTCCCAACGCTGTTATATGGTAGCGAGAGCTGGGTATGTAAGAAGGAGAATGAAAGTAGGATAAATGCGGTAGAAATGCGAGCTCTGCGGAAGATGTGCGGAGTGAAGCTGACCGACCGCATTAGCAACAGCATAGTAAGACAGCGAGTAGGTATGAAAGATAGTATCGGTGTAAAGATGAGAAAGGGCATGCTCCGTTGGTTCGGGCATATAGAAAGAATGCCAGAGGAAAGAATGACAAAACAGATATACAATGTGAAAGTGGAAGGATGCAGGTACCGGGGAAGACCTAGACTATCTTACCACGACCAAATAAACCGAGTGTTATCTGATGGAAAAGTCAAGAGTCTCCGTAACCGGCGAGCGTGTATGAGACGAACTATGAGAGTCGAGAAAGCCAGAGAGGTATGTAAGGAAAGAACCTGTTGGAACTCTGTACTCTCTGCCTACCCCGCAAGGGATCTGGCGTGAGGTTATAGATAGATAGATAGATATATTATTAAATAATTATATTTTTATAAAGTCACGCCGGCCTTTATATTTGACTGCGTGTTGACTACCGTGAACTTCTTGTATACACCGCAACAGACGCGCTCCGTTAGACAGTGTAGGGTGAAGAAGGTTATAAATTATAAAACCTAAGTTGGTAAACTCTCCGACGTCTGATTTAGGGTTTACATGGGAGCAGAACCTGTTATGGGGGAATGTAGAAAAAGAAATGTGTGTCACTGTCAGTTATGACTTAGAAAATAAATCCCGTCTATGTGATTCCTGTATTTCATTTATAGTACCAAATATTACAAATAGAATAATTTTACTAATTTGTTGATCTAGTGGTACATTACATCGCTATAGAGAGGGCATGAAGTCCTAAGTTCAAATCCTTTCAAATCCTGAAGGCCGATTCTCGTAATTAAGTGTTCAAAATGCAGTCTCGATCTAACTTGATATTATATCATAATTAGACTGTAATCAGACTGTTATGTTAGTGGTGAAGAACACCAAATGTGAGTCAATTCATAATTACATCTCAATTCAGTCAATATTTAGTTTCAGTGCCAAATAAATAAGCGAATTCAGTGGTCGGACATATTGTGATAGTAGTTTTTCTATCGAGAGATTCTCAGTAACATATCGAAGGTTGGAATTGTGCCCGGTATAATTATATCACCCCTTATAATATAATAATATTAGCCTTGTTGCGAAACTGTCCCATCGTTGGGCACGGGCCTCCTCTCAAACTGAGAGCGTGTAGGCCATAGTCCACCACCCTGGCCCAGTGCGGGTTGGCGAACTTCACACACCATCGAGAAACTCTCAGGCATGCAGACTTCCTCACGATGTTTTCCTTCACCGTTAAAGCAAGTGATAGTTAATTTTTAATACGCACATGCTTTCGAAAACACAGAGGTGCGTGCCTAGGTTTGGACTCTAGACCTCTGACTTTGCAGTCCAACGGTCTAACCACTAGGCTATCACCCCTTATAATATTGGCAGTAAACCACGATATAATTCAAATGTAATATTTCATACTAAACCTAAGTAAGATCCAAATCCATTTTTGTTTTTAAAAAATACTTTAAAGCGACATATTTTAAAGGTTTATTTAATTTTTCTTTTTTTTATGTCATTACTAACTGTTGTTTAAATATTAAGAACAGTTTACTATTATGGTGTAAGCGAACATTCATTGTAATGTTATCTTTACTTTCTTATCCTCCGATTTTTTCATTATTTTTTTTCCTTGCTTTCGTTATTTTTGTATAACACCCAGATGTCTGCTTACTACTAATGTTATTTTTAGTGTATGTTTTCATGTAAATGATTTATTGTAATTCTTTATGAGCAATAAAGACCTCTAAATGGATCACTACATGAGACTGTCTGGTAAGCTTTATTCGAGATGAAGGCAAAACAATACGCGAATAAAGGCACTATTTCTTATTTCAAGTAAAATTTACGAGCGAGGTTCACTAACAAGATTAAGACAAATTATAAGGCGAGGAGTGAACAGCGCCCGGGAGTCTGTATTTGCATATAAATAGTGGGTAATGGCGTTATTTGACGTAACTACTTAAGATTCCCGTGTTTTCTTGCTGTCCTTTTTCTAGTAGTTGAACGCTAGTAGCACCAAATATTAGGCAGTAAGAGCTGATTTGTTTATACTATAAAACTATATTATACAGACAAATTCGTCTTAAAAAAAAACCGATTTCGAATTCAATATTTTAATTTAAAAATACATTTTAAAAAACAAAGACACAACTAAAATATCTTGCTTGGTTGGCTTCCTTCCAGTTCCATCATCATAGCCGGCAACTATAGCCGGGGCGCACAAAGTACACTCACTACTCATTTAAATATTAGTAAGCCCATTCTTATATTCCAGAGGTATTTTAGTGAACAGAAAAATGCCAATAATTCCAAATTGCCAAGCGACAAAATGAATTATTACCGGTCGAATAAAAGACCGGATTCACACAGATCCACAATGAAAAATGTACGTCGCCAATTCGATTGTGAAACGAGCAATGGACTGCGATGTGCTACTATTGCTTTCTGTGTGGATTCATGTCAACGGTTGCGAATTTCGATACCCATTTGTGAATTATTGTTCTTTTTTGTCCATCGCAAAATGACAACCATACGCAAAATATACAAACGCAAAATGTACACATGAAAAAAAATTTGCATTAATCAAAATAATAAGCGAAGTTAGTCATCAATGTAAAAGGGAATATTTTTAAAAAAAGAAATTACTATGTTTAAAGGTTTATTTGTTATAAAATAAAAGAATTGAGTTGGATTTTGCTGACTGTGCAGTATTTCTCATAATAATTGTGCGATAATTAATACTAATTATAACGATCCTTTGGCCTTTGATCTGGTTTCCTATGACATCTTGTGGAAAAAAGTGGAGGACATAGGGTTTCCCAAAGATATGACACATCTCCTCAAATATTGGTATAGAAATCAGATTAACAATGTGAGATGGGCGGGCACACTGTCTGATCCATACGGGTTAGAGTGTGGGGTTAGGCAGGGAGGATTGAGCTCCCCAACATTATTTAATTTGTACATTAACGCACTGATTGTTGAACTCAGCAGCCAACATGTCGGTTGTCATATTGATGATGTTTGCGTCAATAACATCAGTTACGCAGATGACGCTTTTACATATTTGTAAGGAATATGCCACAAATAACGACCTTAAATATAATGTTACCAAGAGTCAGTTCATGGTCTTTGAGACCGACTCTAAGTGTACTGTATCAGTTCCACCCATCAAACTGTATGGAATTCCGTTGGTCAGGGTCAACAATTTTAAGTACCTTGGACATTTAATAACCGTGGGTCTCAAAGATGACGAAGATATTGAGAGGGAGCGGAGGGCGTTATCAGTCAGAGCTAATATGATAGCCCGCAGGTTTGCACGTTGTTCCATACCGGTAAAAATAACACTTTTCAGAGCATTTTGTACATCCTTTTACACGTGCAGCCTGTGGGTGAATTACACTCAAAGAGCATATCGAGCTCTCCGAGTCCAATAAAATAACGCTTTCAGGGCGCTGATGGGTTTGCCACGATATTGCAGTGCTTCGGGTATGTTTGCAAACGTGCGTGTCGACTGCTTTCATACAATTATGCGTAAGCGAGCCACGTCGCTAATCCGCAAAGTTCGAGGCAGTTCCAACAGGTTGCTGGAAATGATAGCGGGCAGATATGACTGCCCCTATGTTACACACTGTTGTGCATTACATGTTCGCCTGCTGTAGTGAATATAAAACTGTAAATACTAACACTAGCATAAGAAAATTGTAATTACTAACAACTGGGCCTAGATGCCTTCAATAAAATGAATTATTATTATTATTATAACAATTGTGTGATAGGTAATTACCCGCAAGGGATCTGGCGTGATGATATAGATAGATAGATACTAAATTATTTGTGAAGCTTTTGTTACGGCAGAAATCTTTGTTTTATGCCTTTGAGAGTTAATTCTATAATACGAAACGCTTTACAGAAATCTAATTCGGCTTAATTAGGTAGGTAGAATAGAATAATAATCTCTAACGATAGTTATTACTAACTAGTTTCTGCTCGCGACTTCGTCCACGTTAGCTTAACACGGGAATCAGATAATAAGCTATCTGTGTGCCAAATTTCATCCAAATCCATTGAACTGTTTTTGCATGCTTGAGTAATAAACGTCTAAAAATATAAACTTTTACATTTATAATACTAGTTTTTGCTCGCGTCTTCGTCCGCGTTGATTTTATAAAGGAACCGTACATTTTTTTTGGGGTAAAGTGTCCTTTTTGTGTTATTCCAGGTAATATTATAAACACAATTTTATCATAAAACGTACAAAAACCATTAAGAATATTAACGGCACATTCTTCCGCAAATTAAACTGTGCTATGGCGTTCCCAAGGCATAAAATTAAGTCGAAACCATAAAAAGGCGGTTAACGGACGAGGTAGAATTTCCATAAACCCTGCTCATTCCCACTCCTGCCTCGCAGAAATACTTGACAGCACACATTCGTCTCTCCACGAGAGATTAAGTGCTGTCCGATGTGGCTGTACCCTAATTCTACTGTTCCAACTCCTGTATTTTTACGGGTCATTCGTTTTTGTACTTTTAAGCTCGGCTTATATAGATCGGCTCGAGGAGCATTGAAAAGTGGTTGTCATGGATTTTTTCGCCATAGGAGTGAGATGAAAATTTTGGTTTACGTGCTAGCATGGCATGCCGTGACAATGGTTTGACACGAAAATACTCGTTTCAGGAATTGTATTGTATTGAGGTACAGGCAAGATTATTTTTACTCGTTTATAAGACTTGAATCACGCGCCAACAACATCTTGTTCCTCGCGAGAAAAGCTTTGCCATCTGTATTAGTTCTGCTGGAGATGTATAAGCAGGAGCCTGTCAACTGTTCAAACTCGAAGACCCTCGCGAAGGGCAGAAGCAGTCTGCTGAAAGTAAAACTGAAGCGCATTGCGACGGCTCTCAAGTTCATTTTATCAATGAAGTGAAACGTAAAAATGAAATGTTATTTCTATCTACCTATACTATCGCGTCAGATCTCTTGCGGGGTACGCAGAGAGTAAACAGTTTCAATAGGTTCTACGGTTCAATGTTATTTCAATATTTCAAAAACTTTTTTCTGCTTTCCGAGCCAGTCTATATGAACGAACCCTTAATGCCCTGTTTCCGTTACGCGTGCGTATATTTTGGGACAAAGGGGACGTAATTTCGTTTGATAAATTGATGGTAATTATGAATATGTATATACATTTTTATACGGTAAAAGGTCAAAATGTCTCAGTGAACCGTGAATTTAAGTATACCCAGCTATGCCTAATCGGTTAGGCTTCATAGGAGGGGCAGAAGGAATACAATGAGAATACTTGTTACAACACATTTTCATAAATTCTTTTAATTGAAAGCTCCCACAAGTTATTCTCAAAAGGACTATAAAAATGCTAAGTTATCTCGTAGACACATTTATCATAGGTCCTTCCTGGGTTTAATATATAGCCGGCGCCAACCCTCGTTATAGCAGAAGATTAAACTAATTGTTAAATAAATCAACAGAGATAGTCTCGGGACTTTGAGGCTGTGATCCATTGCGGAATTAAATCGCAAAGGTTTAGCACGTTGACGGGTTTACATAACCATTTATATCCGTGTACTATAGGATACTTGTGACGGTCATGGAAAACATCGTGAGGAAACCTGCATGCCTAAGAGTTTCTTAAAGGTGTGTGACGTTCGCCAACCCGCACTAGTCCAGCGTGTTGAACTATTGCCTAAACCTTCTCAGTTTAAGAGGAGACATGTGCCCAAAAGTGGGACAAGTTTCTTAACAGGGCTAATATTATTATACTATAGGAGATTGCTGTGTCATGGGCTTCAAGAAATTTTATTTGTTTGTTTTATCAAATCAGCCTATTGCAGTCCACTGCTGGACATAGGCCTCTCCCAATTTTCGCCACAATACACGGTCCTCCGCCTTCCGCATCCAGTCCCACCCTGCGATCTTCTTCAGGTCGTCGGTCCACCTAGCTGGGGGGCGCCCTACCTTACGTTTGCTGAGTCGCGGTCTCCACTCTAGAACTCGTCTGCTCCATCGGCCATCGGTTCTTCGACAGACATGGCCAGCCCACTGCCACTTAGCGAGCTCACTCTGCGAGCTATGTCAACTACTTTGGTTCTTTGACGGATAACTTCATTTCGGAGTTTATCCCTCAAAGAGACTCCGAGTATAGCCCGCTCCATAGCTCGCTGCGCGACTTTGAGCCTATGGACTAGCCCTACTGTAAGTGTCCACGTCTCGGCACCGTATGTCATGACTGTTAGAACGCACTGGTTGCAGACTTTCGTCTTCAGGCATTGCGGTAAAGGCGAAGAGAAAACCCGACGTAGTTTGCTGAATACCGCCCAGCCCAACTGGATCCTTCTGTCGACTTCTTTCTCGAAGTTGTTCCTACCAAGCTGGATAATCTGCCCAAGGTAGGTGTATTCTCGAACAACTTCGAGCATCGATTCTTCGACGTAGACTGGTCCCGGCGTGACATGTTTTAACCATTTCTTTATTCTTTAAACAACGAGTAATATTTTCAAAGAAAAACATGGACTCAGGTTTGTAGAATGTCAATTTCGCACTATTTGGATCGCTATAATCGATTCTTAATTCTTTAAACAACAAATATTATATTCGGAAATAGTATTCGTTTTTTTTTAGAGAAGAAGAAGTATTGACTTTAACAAAGAAAATTCACTCCTTGAATTAAAGATAAAGCAAGGATAAACTAAAATTTAATAAAAAAAATACAATAAATCAAGTTTAGTTATCTATCTATCTATCTATCTATAACCTGGAAAATATCTATAACTATCTATAAGGAAAGAACCTGTTGGAACTCTGTAGTCTCTGCCTACCCCGCAAGGGATCTGGCGTGAGGTTATAGATAGAAGTTTAGTTATCATACATACTAAATAATAAAAAATAGTAAAAAATAGACTCAAGTATCATTACCTTAATTTTATATTTTTCTTTGAATAATCAGAGTAAAATTAGATAAATATCCATTATTTCCCTTTAGTTGCTCTTAATTGCTTCTAATTAAATAAAATAATAAAACTAAACAGAGATTTAATAATGTCGAGGTGCATGAGTGGTTCCCCTCCTATCAGCCGCTACCGCCGTCCGCGGCATGTTCTCACCGACCCTCCCGATGCCCTTACATCCCTTCTTTCGGATACAAATACCGCACACAGGATAAGACACTGACCTCACTGTCGAGGCCTAAGAATCCCTTGCCCGCCGGCCGGTGTAGAGCACCACGGCGAGACACCTAGTATACACCCTACCCCATAGCGACTGCCCAAGCCGAGGCCGTTCCTTCTTGAAGCGCCCTTGAGCTAGTTGCCTTCTTGCCCTTCTGGCTTGAGCGTAGTGGTTGCACGCTCTCCCTTTTATCCGGTGAAGCTGTAAAGGCCCCGTGGCGAACAGCGTAGGCCATTCACACACACACTAGCGACCGCGTGTTCTACTAGCGACCTTCCCTACCAAATCAAAAGTGATTTACGGCCCCGACTTCCACCTTCCAATTTAATCAAACGAAAATTCTCATTAATGGAGCACACCCTTTAGGTCGAATAGTGAATATATACCAGCGGTCTACAATCAGAAGGCCTTATTTACATTTCAAATAGTACCCTGTTTACTCAGATAAAAGCGGTTGGATTCGACATTGGTAATAATGACTTGGTTACATTGTATGTATGGGGTCAATTGCTGGAAGGATTCTCAGGTACTCAGTCAATAAATCAGTTTCAACTGTCTATGTATTGTGCGGAGATTAACGTGTTATGAGGTTTTAGGTCTTTTGATACGTTCGGAGGACCAACATTCTCATGCCAGATCCTTCTTGTATAAATGGGCGTATTGGAGATATAGGTCCTGAAGAGCGTCTTATAGAGCTTAAATATTGTGTGTTTAATGGGTTAGTGATCAAAGGAATCGCTATGCCTGGGGCATGGGAATATTAAATAAGGGAAACTAAGATCGGATTTTCAATAGCAATATCTATCTATCTATATCATCACGCCAGCTCCCTCGCCGGGTAAGCAGAGAGTACAGAGTTCCAACAGGTTCTTTCCTTACATACCTCTCTGGCTTCCTCCACTCTCATAGTTCGTCTCATACACACTCGCCGGTTACGGAGACTCTTGACTTGACCTTCAGATAAGACTCGGTCTATTGTATATCTGTTTTGTCATTCTTTCTTCTGACATTCTTTCTATATGCCCGAACCAACGGAGTATAATCTTTCTCATCTTTACACCGATACTACCTTTCATACCTAACAATATCTTATTTATAATTTGAAAGATGCAACATTTTTTCTACCCACATTTGCTAACGATATTAGGTGAGAATATAATAGAGAGCAAACCATTATTGCATATAGTATGACAATTGCCATTATAACGGTTAAAATTCTAAACTCTGTACTGTTACTAAGAATTATTCTATCGAAAAAAAACTCAAGAAACGCTTTATCTAAGACTTTAATCGCAATACGCTATTAGAACGAGACAGTCTTATTTGACAGACAAAATATTTTCCTAAATGGAAATTGAATAAAATCGGTGGAATATTTTTTTTTCTTTTGAATTTAGGGAGATAAACAATAACACAATTTATCTTCCAATACAACAACAGCATGCATCATCTTATTTTCTAATTCTAGTTCTAAAAAGGCTGAAAATTTCAGGGAACCCGCCCTTGTAAATATTTGATT
This sequence comes from Phalera bucephala, assembly GCA_905147815.2. NCBI lineage: Eukaryota > Metazoa > Arthropoda > Insecta > Lepidoptera > Notodontidae > Phalera > Phalera bucephala. Next base: position 34,227,446 of record LR990614.1, on the reverse strand, counting down.
GAAATGGATCATTCGGTGCCACTATTTGATCTATTTCGGTATCTAGATGTCGCAGTCCGGAAGTTATATCAAAAGCCAAATGTTATACTAAGAAAATCTTACAGTATTTTTATAATCAATGGCTATGTTATAATGAATGGCTAAATGTAAGCTTTTTCGGAATTTGTAATCGTTAAGTCTGTATTTAATACTGCAGGTATAACTGTTTAGGTGAAACAATAGCCATACTATAGCCTAAAACCTCTCAGTTTGAGAAGAGGCCCGTACCCAATGGTAGGACAGTTTCTTAACAGGGCTAATATTATTTTACTATTATTATTATAAAGTGAAACAATATAAATACACCTTCACGCCTCTATTCCCCAAGCGGGGGTGGCAGAGGTGTACTACCCACTTTTCGCCAAAGATATTAGGTCCCATGTAATAGGTAGCCCTAAGTGGTGGCGAAAATCATTTTAGACAAGCTTTAATTATAAATATGAACCTTGAAACTTTATACAAATATATTTTTCGTAGTGTTATTTTGTAGTTACCTATCTGTATCTATCCATATATATTATCAAACCAAGTTCTTTTCTTACAGACTTCTCTGGCTCCATTAACTTTCATAGGTTCATCTAATACACCTTCCCCGGCTACGAAGACTTTTGACTTGCCCTGCAATTAAGGTACGGTCTCTCGACCATCGTAAAAAAGTCTCGGCCTTCACCGAAGCCTACACTTTCCACGGTCGCATTGTTTTACCATTAATTCTTCCAACGTTATTTTTATATATTTGAACTATTGGAGCATACCCTTTTTATCTTTACACCTATACTTTCTATCCAAATACCTGCTGCCTAGTTGGTCTAGTGGCAAAGAGCATCGCTTTGTGATCACGAGGTCCTCGGTTCAAAACCTAGGTCGGACAAATGTAGTTTTTCTAACGAAAACTTCCCAGTATGAGTCCAGAGTCTGGAATTGTGCCCGGTATATAACAATAGGCTCGCCACCTACTGGACATGGGACCTAACATCGTCGGCGAAAAGTGGGTGTACTCAATACACCTCTGCCACCCCCGCTTGGGGAATATAGGCGTAACGGTGTATTTATATTGTTTCACTTTATAATAATAATAGTAAAATAATATTAGCCCTGTTAAGAAACTGTCCTACCATTGGGTACGGGCCTCTTCTCAAACTGAGAGGTTTTAGGCCATAGTATGGCCATTGTTTCACCTAATATCAAGTAAAAATTAAGAGATGATGAGCTAGGATTATTCAGATACTGTAGGGTACTCCCTGTTCACAATAAACTTGCACATAGTATCCTTAAAGAACAATTCCTCAACAAAAAAACTCCAAAATGAAACACCCCATAACATCCAAACACGCCAGAAAAGTAACAGAAAATTACTCACCATCGAAGCCATAAATACTAAATGTGAGGGAACCATTATATATATACTTCCTTGGTTATTTAATAACGTAGATCTATGTTTTATTCAATGCATCATAGTCAAGAACATTAACTATCAAATAAAAACGCATTTTTGAACAATCTGTAGATGCATTGAAATAATTCGTTCTCCGGTCTGGTCCGTATACCCTCCACTAATTTATAATAACTATTAAATTATAAGCAGTGATAGCCTAGTGGTTAGACCGTTGCAGGCACGCACCTCTGTCTTTTCGAAAGCATGTGCGTATTAAAAATTAATTATCACTTGCTTTAACGGTGAAGGAAATCATCGTGAGGAAACCTGCATGTTTAAGAGTTTCTCGAAGGTGTGTGAAGTTCGCCAACCCGCACTGGGCCAGCGTGGTGGACTATGGCCTAAACCCTCTCAGTTTGAGAGAAGGCCCATGCCCAACAGAGGGACAGTTTTTTAACAGGGCGAATATTATTATTATTATATTATTGTAGTTCAGTCGATCGTCGCACTGTTATGATACCTATTTAGTGGGTACTAAATTTTTTTGTCGCTTTACATACTCTGTTGTTTTTCTAGAATTAATATTGCATTTGGAACAAACCTCCGTGCTTTTAGGAGTGTCCTTAATTAATAAATAATAAAAAATGGTCATAACAAATAAAGGCCCAAAGGGATTAATTACTAATGTGATGTTTTTTTAAACAGAAATCCATGGTATACCTATCTAGGTACATTGTTCACAATGTATCCAACCACTCCCTCCAAGAATATAGTCATGACGATAAATAAGTTACCCTGCAAAAACATTGCTGAAACTGCTGAAATTAAATTACTCTGAACAGAAAAAATAAAAGTACCTAACACAGATCCTAAAAATTGATAGACTCGAAATTACTCACCGACGACTTTGACAAATGTATTTTTTTAACAAGCCTTGTTTTCCAACTACTTGCTTTTTTATTTCTTTTGTTAGGTTGTATTTTATTAGCGTCTTTTTAATACTCCCAGGTTTTTATTTGCTATCACCAAATGCGGCTCATTACTGAAATGATCGTGAAATGATCATGTAATGGTGTTCTGTATGCCACTAGCGGACCACTATTCGATCATATCATGAAGTTATCGTAACGCACCACGTTACGTGTTTAATTAATTATCCTACTTAATATTATAAATGTGAAAGTTTGTATGTTTAGATGTTTGTTACACAATCACGCAAAAACGGCTCAACAGATCTGGATGAAATTTGACAAATAGATAGTTTATTACCTTGATTAATTCATAGGATATTTTTTATCCTAGAAAATATCAGGTTCCTGTCTAAAATAATCCGATAGTTAGACGATTTAGCGCAGTGGTTTAGAGCTTAAGCCGCTTCGCCCACTGTCGCGGATTCGATTCCCGCACGAGACAAATGTTCGCGTGACCCACAATTATTTGTTTTGGTCTGGGTATTTGTGTATGTGAATTTTCATGTTTGTAAATACACCCACGACACAGGAATAAATCCTAGTGTGTGGCTACGTTTTTACAAAAAAAAAATGTTAACGCGGGCGAACTCGCGGGCAGAAACAAGTATCACTACTAGTTCCTGAATTTTGATCCTTTATTCACATAAGGCTTTAAGGTTCCATACACACAGTTCAAAAACCAATTTAGCGTTATACTCCCCAATCAACAGATTATCGAAGCAATATAATAGTTTACATAAAACAATTGATGTTGATATTTTTTCCAACAGTCTTGCAAAATTTAAAGAAAAGATTAAAAAGTATCACACGTCCTGTTTACCTTAGCGTCTAGATTAAAAAATTACATGTACCTATATATATATATATATATATATATATATATATATATATATATATATATATATATAGATATATGTGACTGCCTCGTTGGTCTGGTGGCAAAGCGCATCGCTTTGTGATCACGAGGTCCTGGGTTCAAATCCTAGGTTGGACTAATGTAGTTTTTCTAACGAAAAATTCCCAGTATGAGTCCGGAGTCTGGAATTGTGCCCGGTATATGGCATTAGGCTCGCCCCCTATTACATGGGACCTAACATTGTCGGCGAAACGTGGGTGTACTCAGTACACCTCTGCCACCCCCTCTGGGGAATATAGGCGTGACGATGTTTATTTTTGTTTTATGTGTATATATATATATATATATATTTACATGCAACCCTTCAAGAAATTCTATATTTTATTATTTTTTGTTCTCATTCTTTGTTCATTTTCTTTTTGTATACGATAATATTTTAAATAATCTTTTAAGTTATCACTATTTGCATGCCGTGGTTGCCTATAAATATGACAACAATTAGTTTAAGTTTTTATTTAATTAAGTTTTCGAATGTTATTATTGTATGTCATGTTGGTGATCCTAAATAAATAAAATTAAATAAAAATACAGGAAGGAATTAATTACTGATGTGATGTTTTTTTAAACTTACTAATTTGCTCACGAGAAAACAAATACCACAAATCTTCAAAATGGATAGACTCCAAATTACTCACTGGCGACTTTGACAAATGTATTTTTAACAAGCCGTTTCTTTCGAACTACTTTTTATTGAACATTTCTTTTGTTAGGTTGTATTTTACTAGCGTTTTTCGTGTAACGATTGGTGATGTGTAATGATTGACGGACGGCTTGGTCCAGTGGTTGAGAGTTTGAGTCGCTCCACCCCCTGGATTGAGTAGTCGTGGGTTCGATTCTCGCACGGAAAAAATCTTCGTGTGACCCACAAATATTTGTTTCGGTCTGGGTGTTTGTACATGGGAATTTTATGTTTGTAAACGCACTCGCAACCCAAGAATAATATCTAGTGGGGGTACGTTTTTTTTAAGAAAGAACCAGAAAGGAATGGAATACCATTCTGTATGCCACTGGAGTACCACTAAACCATAATTTCATAAAGATAACGTAACACGCCGTGTAACGCGTTTAATTGGTCATAGCGAATAAATGCCTAGAACACAGCAATTTAAATAATAATATGATTTTTTTTAAAAAACAAACAAGAATATCTAGGTACTTTGATCGCTATACCTAACCACTCTCTTCGAAAAATAGTCACGATGATAAACGACTTGCCTTAGCAATAAAATTGCTGAAACTGCTGAAAATAAATTACTGAAAAAAAAGTGCCACAGATCTTCACAATTGATAGACTCCAAATTACTCACTGACAACTTTGACGAATGTATTTTTTTATAAGCCTTGTTTTCCAACTATTGGGTTATTTTTCAACATTTCTTTTGTTCGGCTGTATTTTATTAGAGTCTTTCTCAATATCTTCGGGGCTCTTATTTGCTATATGCTGCTTATTTGCTATGACAAAACGCGGTGCGTTACGATAACTTCGTGAAATGATCGAGTAATGGTCACTGCAGCACCAATATATGACTATTTCATAAAATTATGGTAACACGCCGCGAAATGTGTTTAATTGATTAAAGCCCAGAACAGGGATTACAAAAACAAAACAGAAGCAAGACAACAAACAACACAAAAAACAGGAAAAAACTTTACTATGGTTTTTAAAAGACATATGGAATAGCTAGGAACTTTTTTCACTACTACCCACAACTACTCCCTCCCAAAATAAAAAAAGTAGCCATGCCAATAAATAAGTTGCCCAGGCAATAAAACTGCTGAAACTGCTGAAAATAAATTACTGAACAGAAAAAAAAATAAAGTGCCACAGATCGTCAAAATTGATAGACTCCGAATTACTTACTGGCGACTTTGACAAATGTGTTTTTTAAGCCTTTTTTCCAACATTTTTTTTGTTAGGCTGTATTTTATTAGCGTCTGTCTCAATATCTTTAAGGCTCTTGCAAAGCAAATAAGAATTTGCTAGGTCAAAACGCGGTGGGTCACAATAAATTCTTGAAATGATCGAGTAATATTTATTGGAGCACCATTGAATGATTATATCGTGAAATTATGTTAACGCGCCGTGTATCGTGTTTAATTGATCACAGCGAATGAAACCCCAAAACAGAGATCACAAAAACAAAACAGGAACAGGAGAATAACAGGAAAAACTTCACAATTCTTTTTTAAAGACATGTTGTATCTAACAACTCCCTCCAATAACAAATAAAATAGTAATCTCGATAAATAAGATGCCCAGACAATAAAATTGATGAAACTACTGAAAATAAATTACTCTGAACTAGAAAAAAAAGGTGCCACGGATCAGTGCCTTGTCTAGTAGCGATAATGTGCTTTCCGATCATAAGGTCCTGGATTTAAACCCTAGTTCGGGCAAATGTAGATTTTATCCTTCTATCGAAAAATTCCCGGTATCAGGCCGTAGTCTCGTATTGTGATAGACTCGCCCCCTATAACACGGGAACTAGCATCGTCTGCAAAAAGTGGGTGAACGTAGTACACCTCTGCTACTCCTATAATAATAATAATACTGCCCACTGCTGAGCGAAGGCCTTCTCTTACAAATCGAGGTGAGACAGATTAGGTCATACTCCACCACGCGGACCCAGTGCGGATTGGTGGAGGCAGGTTTGTTACCACCTACTATTGAAACTTATCAAGCCGCTTTTAAGGCTTCTAACTCGGCTTAACATGGTAGCACTTAATGTGGTAGCTGGGACCAACGGTGTGCTTCCGAAGTACGGAGACGCTCAAATATGAAAATGCTACAAATGTTCACCTATCTCAGACCGACTGAGTCGACACTGCTTAACCTTGGTAATCGGTACGAACACCGCAGTTCCTCAGCGCTAAGAGCGCTTCTGCCACCCCTGCTCGAGGAATATAGGCGTGACGGTGTTTATTATTTTACGTTTAGATCTGCAAAATTGATAGACCCGAATTACTCACTGGGGACGTTGACAAATGTATTTTTTTAAGAAACCTATTTTTTCAACTTATTCTTTTTTTCCAACATTTATTTTCTTAGGATGTATTTTATTAGTCTCCTTCTCAATACCCTCTATTCGAGCAATAGTTTGACGTTGTTTTCGGAACATAAATAACGTCGTAGTAGCTATTACTTAGATCCTTTCGAATACAAAGTAAATGGTTCTACGCGTGTCATTTCTGAGTTTGAGAACGTAATTTATTGCGTGAAGTATACTTAAAAGGTATAACACAATCGTGCCGATAGTTATATATATTGAAGAAATAGTAATATTTAGCCCTGTTAAGAAACTGTTCCACCGTTGGGCACGGGCCTCCTCGCAAACTGAGAGAGCTTAGGCCATAGGCCACCACGCTGGCCCAGTGCGGGTTGGCAAACTTCACACACCTTCGAGACACTTTTAGGCATGCAGGTTTCCTCACGATGTTTTCCTTCACCGTTAAAGCAAATGATAATTAATAAATAAGCACATGCTTTCGAAAAGACAGGTGCGTGCCTGGGTTTGAACCTAAGTCCTCTGACTTTGTAGTCCAACGGTCTAACCACTAGGCTATCACTTGAATACCTAGTAATATATTTATAGACTGTCTTATTGCTGCAAATCGAGGTAAGTGAGTACGCTACCAAGAGGACCCAGTGTGCATTGGTAGAGGCAGGTTTAAGGCCACCTGCTCTTGAAACTTATCAAGCCACCTTTAAGACTTTCAAGAAGACTTAATCGGGACCATGCCTTTCGAAGCATAGAGTAACATCTGTGGGAAATAGAAATAACCGAACCGAATGCTGTTTAACTAAAATATATTTCTATATTTTTTAATATAAAATTTTATATACCAATAGCGTACTTAAGAAACAAAGAGTATTTTGTCTCCTAAAACAAACGCTTTATAACAGTCTTTTTGTCGTATAAATAAAAATGAATTTGTGATTTACTATTTTATAGTGACAAAGATGATTGTAATGTATCACATCTACGCATAAGCCTTTAAATTACTCTGAAATATAAATCAAGATAAAACATCTAACTAAGAAAGGTATTACAAGCTTGTTAATTCTTTAACCCAAAAAAAATTGAAAAAAGTTCCATACCAAAATACAGATTGAATCATACGTACTGTTTGATGATCTGAAATAATTTGTATTCATTGCGAACTGCGAAGTTTGTGTTTTTTAGCCACGAAGTTACATCCTCACTTGGGATTTTATTCAGACCTATCAACCTACCAAAAAAGGCAAGGCTACAAGCTTGTTAACTAGTCAACCAAAAATTTCTTGAAAACAATATCTCCTCAAATTCGCTACCGAAATACAGATTGAATTAAACGTACTTTTTATGGACTGAAACGATTTGTATTTAGTGTAAATCGCGAAGTTTGTGATTATCAGGCACAAAGGTTCATTTTCACCTTGTGATTTTATTCAGACCTACCAATCAACCAACCAAAAAAGGCATTTCAAGCTTGTTAACTCTAACTTGTCAATCAAAAAAATCTTGGAAAAAATGTCTTCTCAAATTCGCTACCGAAATATAGATTGAATTTACGTACTTTTTCATGGACTGAGATGATTTGTATTCAGTGCAAACCGTGAAATTTGTGGTTGTCAGGCACGAAGTCTCATCCCCATCTTGTGATTTTATTCAGGCCTTGTTCCTTGGGTAGTCTGGATTGGGTATAACTTTTGATTTGGTCTGAATAGGCACGGGATTTATTGCGGAGGAAAATAAAAGGAAAATCTTAAGTTGTTGAGGCTTTTTTGTTTTTTTTTTCTTTATTATTTTGATTATTTTGTGTATTTGAGTGCTTGTAGTGTTGTTTTGTCGCGGTTGCCAAGGTCAAGTAACGTCCAGCTTGGTCAATCTAGGATGGGTGACGGTTTCGGGCATTTTCATATTCGGGTGTCTTCGGAAGGTATGTTAGCGATCGCTAAGATTAAGCAGGACTCTGCTTAGTCCGCGATATTTCTTTGCGAATAGAAATAACAAACAAATTTTCATATTCAAAATAGCAGATAAGACAACCTTAAAAGGTCTTAATCTACGTGTCTATACCATTACGCCAGATCACTTACCGGGTAGCCAGAGAGTACAAAGTTCCTATAGGTTCTTTCCTTACAAACTTCTCTGGCTTCCTCCAATCTCATAATCCGACGTCTTAGTTACCATCTTATTCTATGTTTACGTATATGATGGAAAACATTTCGAAAATGATTAAATATAATTTTTTGATAGTAAATTTCAAACCAATTTTTCCAATTAGAAAAATTCATGCTGTTCGCGAGTTACGCCCAAATATTCATGATTACCAAACGATTGGCTCTCAAACAATACAGAAACAAATCAGAAATTTTATTGCCGAATTCGAGGGGAGGGCAGGTACCATCTGGCACAGAATGGGGCGAGAGTAGGCGCAACTGGAAGAGCAATTGAATTTTTTAAACCAACGATTTATATTCCTCGTAGCTTTCCCTTCCTTGCTCCATTTCGAATGGCGTATTCGCCATTCGAAACGGAGGAAAACTTGGAAGGTGGGCATGTTCGTTGTTTATAACTGAACTTGTATAAATTCCGTTTCAGAAGGCGCGTTAACACCTTGGTCCCGATTACCACTTACGGCTGGTTTCAATATTTGACTAAAGGATAGATTTGCCTACCACGATTTGAATTTTGACCTATCTTGTAAAGAAAATCTGTCATAATTCTGAAAATATATCCTTGAGTTGAATATTGAAACCGGCCATTAATGTATTAGACACACGTTAAGCCAAGTTGGAAGCTTTATAGGCAGCTTGATAAGTACAAAGGTGTGCTCACCTACCGGCTGACGCAGTTGCTGGCCGGGCATGGCTGTTTTGGACGATACCTGTGCCGGATCGGCCGTGAGCGTACGGAGGAGTGCCACCACTGTAGTGGGCCAGAAGATACGGCACTGCACACCCTATTGGTGTGTCCAGCGTGGGATGCGGAGCGGCAGCTAATGGCCGCTGAGATCGGAGAAGCGGCGCTCTCGCTGCCGGCTGTGATATCAGCCATGGTCGAGAGAGAGAGCGCCTGGGCGGCAACCGTCGCCTTTTGCGAGGCTGTGTTGACGGCAAAAGAAGAGGCTGAGCGGGAGCGGCAGGAGACCTCCTCCAATCCTGCTCGCAGAAGACGCGTCGGGCGAAGGCGTAGCGACCATGAACATAGGCCTGCGGGCGCCGGGCAAGGGCAATCGGTCACCCGAACAGTGACAGGCCCGTAACGGAATCGCGCGTCCTGCGAGCCCTCACGCAGAAGAGCACGGGATGTAGACGAAGTCTGTGCGAAACAGACCAGGCCCGCCCGCGCCGCAGATGTTATGCCACTGGCGATTCCTGCGGCAGGGCACTCGGGCAAAGGACCCCGGGGGGTTTTAGTGGGTGCGAGCCCCACATAACTGCCACATCAAAACTTGCCATGTGGCAGTATGCGCTAGGCATTTCCACCCGGGAATAAAAAAAAAGCTTGATAAGTACAAAGCAATCGCCCCCAATAATCAGCACTGAATCCGTATATGACCTTGTCTGTCGCCTCGATTTGTGAGAGAAGGCATTTGATCTACACTGTGACAGTACATGCTGACATTTTATTGTACTAGTTTCTGCCTGCGACTTCATCTGCGTTGACTTAAGACAGGAACATTTTTTCCGGGAGCAAAAGTAACTTTTGTGTTAATCCAGATAATGAACTACTGTGTGCCAAATTTCATTGAAATCCGTTAATCTGTTTACATTTACAATACCAGTTCCTGCCCGCGACTTTGTCCGCGGTGACTTTATACAGGAACCTAACATTTTTCCGGGATAAAAAGTATCCTATATGTTAATCTGGGTAACAAACTGTGTGTCAAATTTCATCGAAATCCATTCATTCAGCCATTTTTGCGTGATTGAGTAACAAACATCCAAACACCTAAATATACAAACTTTTACACACCGTCACGCCTTTTTTCCCAAGCGGGGGTGGCAGAGGTGTACTGAGTACACCCACGTAATAGGGGGCGAATCTTTTGCCATATACCGGGCACAATTCCAGACTCCGGACTCATACTGGGAATTTTTCGTTAGAAAAACTGCATTTGTCCGACCTAGGATTTGAACCCAGGACCTTGTGATCACAAAGTGATGCGCTTTGCCACCAAACTTTTACATTTATAATATTAGTAGGATATATATATATATATATATATATATATATATATATATATATATATATATATATATATATATATATATATATATATATATATATATATATATATATATAAATAGATAAACTTCTATTTGTAAGAGATGGAGTTACGCTATTGGTACTCTACAACGTGCCTATCTAGCAAGGGAACTGGCGTGATGTTGTAGATACAAGCTGATTGAATTAAACTATTCTAATAGTTATGCAAAGAAAGCTTCTAGAGTGTAGACCACGTATTGGCAAGCGCAGCCTGGGACGACCGCCTGCCAGATGGACCGACGATTGTGAAAATCACAGGAAGTCGTTGGATGCAGGTGACATCGGACCGGTTACGCTGGAATTGGGGATGGGATGGGCGATTGGGGAGGCCTATGTTTAGCAGTGGACAAGTATAGGCTAAGATGATGATAATGAATAGTTATGCAACGTTCTATCAGTGTCATACTTTGCACGCAATAGATTAGGGGAAAACTGAAAAATCAGACCTTAAATAAACGAAGTATTTCCCGTTCAATAGCCTATCTGAGCAGGTACAGAACTCATAAAGTAAAACCAATCGATTCTGCGAACATTTCCTATTTCTGTTGGGCGTTTGCCAAATATTTGCTTTCTGACACTATCTCAGCGAGTTTGTGTATGTAATGGCCTATTTTGGAAAATATTACGGAGCGGTATGGCGAATGCTGGTTTCTGTTTAGTTTCATTCCGGTTATAATTTGGATTCATCTCGATAAAAGTTTTACTGTTTTTACGGGTTTTTCGGTTCGGTAACACACATATAATCACGATTAAACTGCCAATGGTGATCTTCGGATATTCGGAAAGCATTCATACGAGCAGATATCGTCAAGAGTTTTCACCACACACCATGAGATTGGAGGAAGCCAGAGTCTGTAAGTAAAAAACCTGTTGGAACTCAGTACTCTCTGCCTACCCCGCAAGGGATGTGGCGTCATGACATAGACAGATAGATAAAAAATTAACAACGCCCGCCTATAAAAAGTGAACGCATAGTGCAGCTGGCGCTCACGGGGTTTTGGGTTCCAATCCTAGGGTCGCACAAAATGTTGTGGGATGGATTTTTCTATAAAAAAAGAGTCCAGAGTCCCAGTAATATTGTCCTGTATAATGACAATAAGCGTGGTCCATATTACAATAAACCTAAAACTGTCGGTGTCCTTTAAAGTCTACACAGCACAAATCTGCCACTTCCATTTCGACAATATTAACGTGACGGCGTTTATGTTATAAAAATATCAAAAATAAAATGAAATTAACAATTTCTAACTTACACGCGAATTGACGCGATAAAATGTAATTATAGGGATTGCCCTATTATTACATTTTATCGCGTCAATTACTTCTAACTAATTGTATAAACTCTACTATAATTGGCAGTTGAGAAAATACATCAATGATAAAGAAAATTAGCTCACAACGGTTTCAGAATATAAAGTAAAACCGACTCCAACTTACAATAATTTAGTCACGTTTTACGAAAAAATTACACGTACAGTCGATCACACTAAAAACGTTAGAATACTTTAAACATAACAGAAATTCACAAATTATACCTCACCCTTTCCTTGGCGCCGCAATTTTCACCTATACTCGCGCCACGTGTTATTTCTTCTGTAAATATTTGATTCCTCTTTCATTTTACACATGCGAAAGGTAAATTCGTTCAAACATTTTTGTTTAGTTTGTTTAAAACAAAGGAATCAAGAATTTTAAGGTTAATAAATTGTTTTTATTGAACGAAAGGGGGCTTTGGAACGAGATCTTGTACTTAATTAGTTCTTATTTGAGCCCGGTGGGTAAGGTCGGCCGTTTGAAAATGGAATGTATTTTGTAAATTGTTTTGAAATATACATAGGAATTCGAAATCGTTATGATAACAAAAACAATATAGGTCTAGTATTTTTCACATAGGATGGGTACTGACAGTTTTATTGGCAAACTAAATTAATATTTAATTCAATGGTATTAAGGCAGTGTTGGGAATTTTAATTGTAGGATCAATCAATTGAAATGACGTTTGCAATTAAAATTATTTCCCTGGCATACTCCGGATTAACAATGATTTTTGGGCATCAAATGCCTCAGGCCCTTCCGCGATCATGGGTGCTGTAGAGCACTAAAAACGTTGGGCACTTGACAACCATAAATAAGCCGCGATGAAATCCGAAATATTTTAATTGCAACTTAATTGTTTCACGATTAATTTTTGCCCAACTCTGTATTAAGGCATAAAACCATAAGTATAGAAACGGGTCATGTCTCTTATTGCTATTGAATAACTAAATATGCGTTTATGAAGAATGAATGTGCAGAATTTCCGAAATTAAGTATATAAACCTATATATCTTTAGACAAAAGACGTCTACTCAAAGATAAAGGCCTTCACCAAAGATTGCCAAGACGATCGACTTTGTGTTATCCGAACTCTCTACCTGTAACCCTTACTACGTCAGTGGTCCAACTTCTAGGGGCCTGACCAATTCACATTTACTAGTACGTGGTCGTCTCTTGAGAACCTTTCAAACCAGACGGACGTACGTCTCTACGAGCAATGTGCCTAAATCTTTAGATCTATGTATATATCATCACACTGAATCCCTTGCGGGATATGCAGAGAGTACAGACTTACAACAGGTTCTTTCCTTACAGACCTCTTTGGCTTCCTCCATGCTCATAGTTCGTCTCATATACGCTCGCCGGCTACAGTGACTCTTGACTTGCCCTTCAGATAAGACAGGGTCTATTTGGTAATGGCTAGTCTAGGTCTTCCCCGGTATCTGCATCCTTCCACTTAAGCATTGTATGTCGGTTATGGGTTTTTTCTTCCAAAATTATTTCTGTAAGCCCGAACCAACGGAGCACATACCCTTTCTCATCTTTCAGATGTTTAGATAACATGAAATAACACAACACTTTCTTTACAACGTAAAGACCTAATTACAGTACTACGGAAATAAGCTTGTCTTCACAAAGGACATTGTTCTGCGCCCATACATGATTTACCCCAGAACCAACAGCAATGAAAAAATACTTGTATGATTTCAAATCACCCATAAATTCTTAAATTATTTTTAAACGAACAAGCGGGGAACTCGCGTTATTGCACAAAAAGTGTTAGATTTTGAGGTTATAATTTAGTAGCAATTAATACATATGAGGTCATATTGTGTATTCAAAAATATACTCAGTGGATTTAAAGACTAATTATATTTTTATAGATATAGGTATCTAGGTTCCATAGTGTGTCGATAGGTCGACACACTATGGAACTATCTATATAAGTATTTAGTCTAACAAGACAAGCAATCTACGAGTAGGTAGTAAAAGGTATGCCTTCTACTTTTACAGAGTCAATTCGATATAACTTAGAATACTTCGGAATATTCGTTTTAGATTGCAAATTGTCCGTTAGATACGGATATTAATAAAATAGATAAATAATAATGGTATGGGTCAAATGTTTGTTGGTACTGGGGCAATTTTCGACTATGTCTTTGCGCAGCTATTATAATGTAATTACGAAAAACAGTAACCATTTTCCCAATTAAATCCCTAAAATCTATTTAAGGACTTGGAACATAAATCAGTCCACGAAGTATTACCAGAGTTATAAATTTAATATCCCTGGATGATGCAGAATTTAGGAATTGTGAATTATTCAGAGCTCTCCATAAAGATAAGATGTTATTAGCCTTGCGTTTGAAGTGTTTGAGGCAGCCACGTAGGGGTAAATGGCTGTTACGGGATTGTAGTAGGAATAATCCCGGACGTATATAAATAAAACTAGAGACCCTCCTCTCTTGCCCATAGGTAGCAACAACAGAAATCATAATAATAATACACTGGAAGTCAGCTTACTATAACCAAATAGACCGTGTCTTATCTGAAGGGCAAGTCAAAAGTGTCCGCTTGTGGAGGAGCCAGAAAGATCTGTAAGGAAAGAGCCTGTTGGAAATTTGTTCTCTTCTACTCCTCAAGGGATCTAGCATGTCGATAAAGATATAGAAGTCCACAAAAGCGCATTATGTTAATGAGTACTGTGTGAACCATTCTATGTAATGATCGAGTAATAGTCACTGGAGCACCATTAAATGATTATATCATAAAATTATGGTAACGCGCCGTGTAACGTGTTTAATTTATCACAGCGAATTAAAGCCCAAAACAGGGATCACAAAAACAAAACAGGAACAGAAGAATAACAAGAAAAAACTTTACAATTTTTTTAAAGACTCGTGAAATAGCGAGGAACTTTTTTCACAACATACTAACCACTCCCATTAAGAATAAATAAAATTGTCAAGGCGATAATTAAGTTGCCCAGGCAAAGAAATTGCCGAAACTACTGAAAATGAATTACTCTAAACTAGAAAAAATTTGCCCCAGATCAGTGCCTTGTTGGTCTAGTAGCGAATAATGCTGTTTCCGAGCATAAGGCCCTGGATTCACATCCTAGGTCGAGAAAATGTAGTTTTTCTATCGAAATATTCCCAGTATCAGTCCGTAGTCTGGAATTGTGCCTGGTATATGGAAATAGAATCGCCTCCTATTACATGAGACCTATCATCGTCGGCGAAAAGTGGGTGAACACAGTACACCTCTGCCACCCCTATAATAATAATAATATCGGCCTATACTGCCCAATGCTGAGCAAAGGCCTTCTCTTACAAATCGAGGTGAGACAAATTAGATCATACTCCACCAAGGCAGGTTTGTGGCGACCTGTTGTTGGAACTTATCAAGCCGCCTTTAAGGCTTCTAACTCGTGAAAATGCCACAAAGCGCCACCCATCTCAGGCTGACCGTGTCGACCACTGCTTAACCTTGGTGATCGCTACGAACACCGCAATTGCACAGCGCTACGACTGCCTCTGCCACCACTGCTTGAGGAATATAGGCATGTCGGTGTTTCTTATTTTTGTTTTAGATCTTCGAAAATGATAGACCCGAATGGCGACTTTGACAAATGTATTTATTAACAAACCATTTTTTCCAACTATTTTTTTTCCACATTTCTTTTCTTAGGATGTATTTTATTAGTCTCCTTCTCAATACCCTCTGTTCGAACAATTGTTTGACGTTGTTTTTGGAACATAAATAACATCGTAGGGGCTATTACTTAGATCCTTTCGAAGACAAAGTAAATATTTCTACGCGTGTAATTTCTGAGTTTGAGAACGTAATTTACTATGTGAAGGTTTGACACAATCGTGCCGATAGTTATATAACTTGAGAGATGATAGTCTAGTGGTTAGACCGTTAGACTGCAAAGTCAGAGGTCTGGGGTTCAAACCCAGGCACGCACCTCTGTCTTCTCGGAAGCATGTGCGTATTAAAAATTGAGTATCACTTGCTTTAAAGGTGAGTGCATGCCTAAGAGTTTCTCGAAGGTGTGTGAAGTTCGCCAACCCGCACTGGCCAGCGTGGTGGACTATGGCCTAAACCCTCTGTTTGAGAGGAGGCCCGTGCCCAACGGTTTCTTAACAGGGCTAATATTATTATATATTGTTATTATACCTAGTAAATTATATAATGTCCCATTGCTGGGTCAAGATCCTCATGATGATGATGTATGAGGTAAATACTTCATCGAGGTAAATGGGCACTCTACCACGAGGACCCAGTGCGCATTGGTAGAGGCAGGTTTAAGGCCACCTGCTGTTGAAACTTATCAAGCCGTCTATAAGACTTTCAAGAAGGGACAAATAGCTTATCGTGCCTTTCATAGCACGGAGACTGACGTCTCCGGGAAATAGAAATAACCGAACCCAATGCTGTTTAACTAACACCTCTTTCTATATTTTTAAATATATAACTTTCTATACCAATAGCGTACAGTACGTAACAGTATTTTGTCTTACAAAAACGTTTTTAACTTTTCAAACGTTTTTATAACAGTATTTTTGTCGTATAAATAAAAAAGAGTTTGTTATTTTCTATTTAATAGTGACAAGGAAGATTGTAATGTATTAAATCCACGCAAAAGCCTTAAAAGTACTCTGAAATATAAATCCAGCTAAAAAATCTAACAAAGAAAGGTTACAAGCTTGTTATTCTCCAACCAACAAAAATTTGATAAAAGTTTACAAAAATTCGCTACCAAAATACGATTTAATCATATGTAATTTTTGATGATCTGAAATAGTTGGTGTTCAGTGCGAACCGTGAAGTTTGTGTTTTTCAGCCACGAAGTTACATTTCCACCTTGAGATTTTATTCAAACCTATCAATCAACCTCAAGAAAGGCATTACAAGCTTGTTAACTCTAACTAGCCAACCTAAAAAATTTAAAAAAAATGTCTTCAAGCTTTTTAACTCTAACTAGGTAGTCAACAAAATAATTCTTGAAAAAAATGTCTTCTCAAATTCGCTACCGAAATACAGATTGAATTATACGTACTTTTTCATGAACTGAAATCATTTGTATTCAGAACAAACCGCGACGTTTATGTTTTTCAGCCATGGAGTTACATCCCCACCTCGTGATTTTATTCAGACCTACCGATCAACCTAGCAAGAAGGCATTACAAGCTTGTTAACTCTAACCAGCCAATGTAAATTTTTTTGGAAAATAATGTCTTCGACATTTACTTTAAGTAGTCAATCAAATTTTCTTTATAAAAATGTCTTCTCAAATTCGCTACCGAAATACATATAGAATTATACGTAATTTTTCGTGAAGTGAAGTCATTTGTAATCAGTACAAACCGCGAAATTTGTGTTTTTCAGCCACAAAGTTACATCCCCAGTTTGTGATTTTATTCAGACCTACCAATCAACCTACCAAAGAGGCATTATAAGCTTGTTAACTCTAACTAGTCAATCAAAAAATTCTAGAAAAAAATGTCTTCTCAAATTCGCTACCAAAATACAGATTGAATTATACGTACTTTTTATGGACTGAAATGATTTGTATTCAGTGTACATCGCAAAGTTTGTGAT
The DNA here is from genome assembly GCA_905147815.2 of Phalera bucephala. Taxonomy (NCBI): domain Eukaryota; kingdom Metazoa; phylum Arthropoda; class Insecta; order Lepidoptera; family Notodontidae; genus Phalera; species Phalera bucephala. The sequence continues at coordinate 34,209,965 of LR990614.1, read as the reverse complement.
TATCAGGCACGAAGCTTCATTTTTAAATTGTGATTGTATTCAGACCTACCAATCAACCCACTAAAAAGACATTACAAGCTTGTTAACTTTAATTAGTCAACCAAAAAAATCTTGAAAAAATGTCTTCTCAAATTCGCTACCGAAATACAGATTGAATTATACGTACGTTTTTATGGACTGAGGTGATTTGTATTCAGTGCGAACCGCGAAGTTTGTGGTTATTAGGCACGAAGTTTCATCCCCATCTTGTGATTTTATTCAGGTCTTGTTCCTTGGGTAGTCTGGATTGGGTAAAAGTATATCTTTTGATTTGGCCTAAAAAGTAATAGGCACGAGATTTTTTGCGGGAGAAAATAAAAGGAAAACGTTAGATTTTATTTTTTATTCAATTTTATAATGACAAATGTAGATATTTGATGGCTTGTAGCAATTTCGTGGTCACGTTCAACAAGGTTATCAACAAGCACCAAGATATCAAGCAGCGTACAGTTGAGTGACCATTTTGGACATTTTTATATTCAAGCGACTACGTGCTTCGGCTAGTGACCGCCAAGGTTAAGCAGAAATCTGCTGAGTCCGAGATAGGTGATAGTTTTTGGAATCTCCATGTTTGTATGGCTCTGTCCCTCGGAAGTCACGCTAACCCATTCTTTTCTATTGCCACTTTATAGGCACTGCTAAAGCAAAATATTTTTGTATGGATCGAAGAGTCACTTTTCATATACAAGGTGTTTCGTAAATAACGCAAGACCTCAGACACCCCGATTAGATAGTTGTTTCACAAGTTCAATATGAAAACCAAAGTTACAAATTTAAATATTTTTACACTCTTTTTATGCACTTTTATAAATAAAGCTTGTAACTTGAAATATGTTTCAGAAATGCATTTGAAATCTCCGTATTCCTTTGAATCAATAAAAAATTTAGTTTGTCATAGCGCACTAAAGGAGTAAAAGCATATTTGCAAATGAAAAAAAATATAAGAGACATTAAAAATAGTTAGAATCGATTCAGTCACCGATTTAGAACAAACTACTTTCAGGTCTTGCGTTAATTATGTTACACCTTGTATAAACGCGGGTACTACATAGTTACCTTGACTTAGTAGCAAATTTTGTAGGCCCATTTGTTAATCACAATCACAATTTTTTTTTTTCAAATTACATAACAAACAAATTTTCGTATTCAAATTATAAAATGGCAGGTGAGACAACCTTAAAAGGTCTTAATCTGTCTGTCTATAGCATCACGCCAGATCACTTACCGGGTATGCAGGAGTAAAAAGTTCCTACAGGTTCTTTCCTTACGAACTTCTCTAGCTTCCTCCAATCTCATAATTCAACGTCTTAATCACCATCTTATTCTACGTTTATGTATATGCTGAAAAATATTTCGAAATTGTTAAATATATTTTTGACTGTAAATTTCAATCCGATTTTTCCAATCAAAAATACATTCCGTTCGCGAGTTACGCCAAATATTCATGATTGGCTCTCAAACAATACAGAAACAAATCAGGAATTTTGTTGCCGAATTCGAGGGGAGGGCAGGTACCATCTGGCACAGAATCGAGAGTAGGCGCAACTGGAAGAGCAATTGAGTTTTTTAAATCAACGATTTATATGCCTCGTAGTTTTTGATTCCTTGTTCCGTTTCGAATGGCGTATTCAAGGACTTGGAAGGCGGGTATGTTCGTTGTTTATAGATTCTATATTTTATTTTATTTATTTAGGATCACCAACATGACATACAATAATAACATTCGAAAACTTCATTAAAAGATTATTTAAAATATTATTGTGTACAAAAAGAAAATGAACAAAAAATGAGAACAAAAAACAATAAAATATAGAATTTCTTGGGTTGCATGTAAATATATATATATATATATATATATATATATATATAGGTACATGTAATTTTTTAAACTAGACGCTAAGGTAAACAGGACGTGTGATACTTTTTAATCTTTTCTTTAAATTTTGCAAGACTGTTGGAAAAAATATCAACATCAATTGTTTTATGTAAACTATTATATTGCTTCGATAATCTATTGATTGGGGAGTACAACCCTAAATTGGTTTTTGAACTGTTTTTATGGAACGGAACAAATCGATTAGGTCTCGGTAAATTGCGAGGTATGTTAAACATACATTTAGACAGTAAATCAGCACAATCAATTTTAGCATTAATAACTTTGTACAGGAATACCATGTCCAATTGAATCCTACGGTCAGATAAAGAATGTAACTTGAAATATTTAAGGCGAGAAGAATAACTGGGAAGTTCTTTGATTAATTTACCACTGCACACAAGGTGCCACAGTAACCTTTTTTGAATACGTTCAATATTTATTTTGTAAATATCGTAATGTGGACTCCAAACGACACAAGCATATTCTGCAATACTTCTGAAATATATATATCATCACGCTAGATCCCTTGCGGGGTAGGCAGAGAGTATAGAGTTCCAACAGGTTCTTTCCTTACATACCTCTCTGGCTTCCCCCACTCTCATAGTTCGTCTCATACACGCTCGCCGGTTACGGAGACTCTTGACTTGACCTTCAGATAAGACTTGGTCTATTTGGTCATGGTAAGATAGTCTAGGTCTTCCCCGGTACCGACATTGTTTATAGATTATTTTTTATAAACTCTGTACTTCGGAAGGCGCGTTTAGTCGTTCGATCAGATTTTGCACTTAATGAAGTAAATAGGTGCTAAGCCAAGTTGGAAGCTGTATGATGGCTGGAAGCAGATGCCCCTAATAATTAGCACTGAATCCGCTTATGACCTTGTCTTCCTCTTCCTTGTCACCTCGATTTGTGAGGGAAGGTATTTGATCTACAGTGTCACAAGTAGATGCTAACTTATTATTGTACTAGTTTCTGCCTGCGACTTCATCCGCGTTGACTTTAGACAGGAACCTTTTTTCTGGGATAAAGAGTATCCTAAGTATTAATGCAGTTAATAAACCACCTGTGTGCCAAATTTAATCTAAATCCGTTTATTTGTTTTTGCGTGTTTGAGTAACAAACATACAAACTTTTACATTTATAATACTAGTTTGTGCCCGCGACTTCCTTTGCGTTGACTTTATACAAGAACCTAACATTTTTCCGGGATAAAAAGTATCCTATATGTTAAGCTGGGTAACAAACGGTGTGTCAAATTTCAGCGAAATCCATTAATTCAGCCATTTTTGCGTGCTTGAGTAACAAACATCCAAACATACAAACTTTTGCATTTATAATATTAGTAGGATAGGATCAGTACAATAAATTACTATTTGTAAGAGATGAAGTTACGTTATTAAGACTCTGAAACGTCTACCTTTCTAGCAAGAGAACTGGCGTGATGTTATAGATACAAGCTTATTGAATTTAATTATTCTGATAGGTATGCAATGTTCTACCAGATTCGTACTTTGCACACTTCTAAGGGATTAGGAGAAAAGGTATACTAAAAAACATACCTACAATACCGTTCAATAGCTTATCTGAGCAGGTACAGAACTCATAAAGTAAAACCAATCGATTCTACGAACATTTCCTATTTCTGTTGGGCGTTCGCCAAATATTGCTTTCTGACACTATCTCAGCGCGTTTGTACATGTAATGGTCCATTTTGGACAATATTACGGCGTGGTGTTGCGAAGGCGGGTTTCTGTTTAGTCTCATTTCGGTTATAATTTGGATTCATCTCGATAAAAGCTTTACTGTTTTTACGGGTTTTCGGTTTGAATGTGTTATATTTTTATTTATATCAGTAACATACATATAATAAGCATTATACCGTCAATGGTGATCACAGATATTCGAAAAGCATTCCTTACCTTTCTCATAAGATCAGATAGAATAGAATAGAATACACTTTATTGTACACCAACATAAGCAAGAACAACAAACAAAGAAAATAAAATATAAACATACAAATGGTAGCACAATTGGCGGCCTTATTACTAATAGCAATCTCGTCCAGGCAACCAACTAGATATCGTCAAGAGTTTCGGTTGGTATTTCATACTTTTGTTTTATTTAAAATTAACACCACACACTATGAAAGTGGAGGAAGCCAGAGAGGTCTGTAAGTAAAGAACCTGTTGGAACTCTGTACTCACTGCCTACCCTGCAAGTGATAAGGCGTGATGATATAAACAGATAGATAGAAAATTAACACCGCCCGCCTATAGATGGGAGGGTTATCCTATTCCCATCGTACCAGTGTTGCTGGCGCTTACGAAGTTTTGGGTTCCAATCCTAGGGATGGACAAAATGTTGTTGGGATGGGTTTTTCTATAAAAAAAACTAGTTAGAGTCCAGAGTCCCAGTAATATTGTCCGGTATAATATCAATAGGCGTGCTCCATATAAGAATCGACCTAACACTGTCGGTGACATTTAAGTGTACACAACACAAATCTGCCACTTTCATTTCGAGAATATGGGCGTGATGGTGATTATTTTTCATAAAAGTATCAAAAGTAAAATGAAATCAACAATTTCTAACTTACACGCGAATTGACGCGATAAAATGTAATTATAGGGATTGCCCTATTATTACATTTTATCGCGTCAATTATTTCTAATGGTGTAAGCTCTAATATAATTGGCAGTTGAAAAAATACATCGAAGAAAAAGAAAATTAGCTCACAACGGTTTCAGAATATAAAGTAAAAACGACTCTAACTTATAATAATTTGGTCAGATTTTATACTATATACATACTAAAAAAGTTAGAATACTTCAAAACATAAAAGAAATTCACAGATTATACCTCACCCTTTCCTTGGCGCCGCAATTTTCACCTATACCCGCGCCACGTGTAATTTCTTATGTAAATATTTGATTCCGTCTCGATCCCTCTTTCATTTTACACATGCGAAAGGTAAATTCGTTCAAACATTTCTGTTTAGTTTGCTTAAAACAAACGTCACGAGAATCGAGAATTTTAAGGTTAATAAATTGTTTTTATTGAACGGAAGGAGGCTTTGGAACGAGATCTTGTACTTGATTAGTTCTTATTAGAGCCCGGTGGGTAAAGTCGGCCGTTTAAAAATGGAATGTATTTTGTGAATTGTTTTGAAATATACATGGGAATTCAAAATCGTTATGATAAAAAACAATATAGGTCTAGTATTTTTCACATAGGATGGGTACTGACAGTTCTAATTGCCAAACGAAATTAATATTTAATTCAATGGTACGAGTATTAAGGCATAAAACCATAAGTATAGAAACGGGTCATGCCTCTTATTGCTATTGAATAAAGTATAATTTCGTGTGGCAATTAGAACTGGTATTACCCATCCTATGTGAAAAATATTATAGTTCTTATCAGAAGTAGTTTGGGTCTAAACCATGGCTATACGAATAAAATGTTGTGCATTTATATAAAAACTGACTACCTCGTTGGTCTAGTGGCGAATGTGCTTTGCGATCACGAGATCCTGTATTCAAATCCTAGGTCGGACAAATGTAGTTTTTCTATCGTAAAACTCCTAGAATCAGTCCGTAATCTGGAATCGTGCCCGGTATATGGCAATAGGCTCGCCCCCTATTACATGCGACCTAACATTGTCTGCCAAAAGTGGGTGCACACGGTACACTTCTGCTACCCCCGCTTGGTGTATATAGGGGTGACGGTGTTTATTTTACTTAATAACTTTAACAAAAGGACCTACTTACAGTACTACGGACATAAGCTTGTTTCCACAAATTTTTCACAGCTAGTTTAATATAATTACGAAAAGCAGTAACCAGTTTCACAAATTATTTCTTAAAACCTGTTTGAGGACTTGAAACATAAATCAGTCCACGAAGTATTACCAGAGTTATAAATTTAATATCCCTGGATGATGGGGGATTTAGAAATTGTGAATTATTCAGAGCTCTCCATAAAGATAAGATGTTATTAGCCTTGCGTTTGAAGTGTTTGAGGAAGCCACGTACGAGTAAATGTCCGTTACAAGATTGTGGGAAATAATCCCGGACGTATATAAATAAAACTGGAGACCCTCTTCTCTTGCCCATAGGTAGCAACAACATAAATCGTTATAAAAATACACTGGAGGTCATCTTACCATAACCAAATAGACCATTTCTTATCTGAAGGGCAAGTCAAAAGTCTCCGTAACGGCGTAACGTAAGGCGAGCGTGTATGAGACGAACTATGCTAGTGGAGGAGCCAGAAAGATCTGTAAGGAAAGAGGCTGTTGGAAATTTGTACTCTTTGCCTACCCCTCAAGGGATCAAGCGTGTCTATAAAGATATATAGAAGTCAAAAAAGCGCATTATGTGACTCATTCACATACTGTGTGAACCATTATATATAATAAACATCTATATTATATAATAAAACTGTAACCAAACCCAATCTGTTCATAAGATATTTTTTGAAATTGTTTATTGGGGTATATTTCCTTATCGATAAACGAAATCATTTTTTTTTGCATTTATTGTATGTCTGTCTGTCTGTCTCTTTGTGTTTCAATCACGCATAAATTACTGTACGGGTTTCAATGAAATTGGGTTTGGTAATAACTTATACCCTAACTTAAAATAATAAATACTTTTTAGCCCGGATACAAGAACCAATCCATAAAACTTTAATAGGTTTATTATTATTAGTCTCGAGCTGCAATGTTACGTTCAAATGTGTGTTTTTGCCTTCACATGAATTCCTCCATGAAATGATATTGGACTCAGGTTCCTCTCCTTACAAGAAACTCTTTAGTGGTTAAAAGTACTCACCTGAAATTGTGCACACACATTTGATTTTAACATTCAAACATGATTTCGTGCATGAACCGATGATGCATTCAGGATTGTCTCTTCTGAAGAGAACTCTTTAATAATACGAAGCTTTGTGTATTTATTTAATTAAGATTTCTAAACATGATTTTGATCAGAAACGTGTACTGTATATTCTTACGAGAAGACTGAAACTTAGTATGGAGGTGTCTTAGGTCTTGGAGTAATGCTATCTAGGAAAGACCTACCTACCTATGTCAAATTATAAATAAACGCGTGCACAGCCGCGGATAACTGCTAGGTTTTACTAAAATTGGTATTATGCAACATATGCTACCGCGGAAAGTGTTCCAAGAGATTTAATTATCTTAGGGTAGGATATACAATTACGGCGACTAAAATAAGAGTCCAATGATCACCCAGCGGCAAATTACCCAGGTTCCATGTCAATGCGAGTACCTCGTATTACATTGGAACCAAATCTTCGATTACGATGTGTACTGTACACATGTATACGAATGTAGGCGTGACACTATTTTGTTTTTATTTTATCTAAGATAAAATAAATGGGCTATTGAACAATCTGAATATAGCGTCTGGGCCCAAAAGGGTTGGCATAGATTACGAGAGAGTTATAACGGTCCGACCCAAAGTTTTAAGTTTCCAAAGACACAGCACAAGCCTTCAGTAGTTGAGAATCTGTATCGAATTCTCATTTTATAATGTTATATATACATGCTTCCATGCCAAGGGACTTTGAGCGCTATATCTTTGATGTAGGATGGTACATAATTTAGTATCCAATATTTAGTCAAAAAACTTGGTGCATTATGTAGGATAATATTAGATAAAACTATTTTTTTATTATTATAAATGTGAAAGTTTGTATATTTTGTTGTTTGGATGTTTGTTACTCAATCAACTAATATCATAAACTAGTTTCGGCCCGCGACTTCGGCCGCGGAATTTTAGTCAGGATCTTATCATTTTTCCAGGATAAAAAGTAATCTATGTGTTAATCCAGATACTAGGTTAACTACATGCGAGGCGAGGTAATCTGTTGAGGTGGATGGAATCATATCTACAAAAACGGCTGAGACCGTTGTGGGTGGATCTTGCTCCAACCTCGTGGAAATTACCTCTGGAAATTTCATTCAAATCCGTTCAGCCATTTTTCGTAATTGAGCAACAAACATCCAAACATCTCAACATACAAACTTTTACATTTATAATATTAGTTGGATGTGAAAGTTTGTTTATTTAGATGTTTGAATGTTTGGATATTTGTTACTTAATGACGCAAAAACGGCTGCATGGATTTAGATGAAATTTGCCACACAGATAGTTTATTACCAATAGGCTTTTTATTCCAGAAACATTTGAGGTTCCTGTCTAAAGTCAACGCGGACAAGTCGCGGACGTTTGGCAGAAACTAATATATTATAAAGTGACAGTTTGTGAGGATGTTTGTATGGATGTTTGTTACTCTTTCACACAAAAACTTCTGAACGAATATCGATAAAACTTTACAGTAATATAGCTTATACATCAGAATAACACATTGGATATAATTTTTGTTGTTATTGTTGTTTTAAAAAACGTAGCCCCACACTAGGATTTATTCCTGTGTCGTGGGTGCGTTTACAAACATGAAAATTCACATACTCAAATACCCAGACCGGAACAAATAATTGTGGATCACACAAAGATTTGTCCCGTGCGGGAATCGAACCCGCGACTATTCGACACAGTGGGCGGAGCAGCTCAAGATCTTAACCACTGCGCTAAATCGTCCGTCATAAAGATACATACGCAAACAAAGTCGCAGGCGACCGCTAGTATGGATATAAAGAATTTAAGCCAAGGTTATCTCAATACAACATTCTGGGATGAAAATATTTGCTGCCTGCCCGAATACAGAAAAAAAAAACAACTCCTTCGCGCCTATATTCCACAGAGGGGGTGGCAGAGGTGCACTGAGTACACCCACATTTCGCCGACGATGTTAGGTCCCATGTAATAGGGGGCGAACCTATTGCCATATACCGGGCACAATTCCAGACTCCGGAATCATACTGGGCATTTTTCGTTAGAAAAACTACATTTGTCCGACCTAGGATTTGAATTCAGGGCCTCGTGATCACAAAGCGATGCGCTTTTCCACCAGACCAACGAGGCAGTCTCCGAGGATTCAGAGTTTCTGGTATAAAAAGAGAAAGGCTTTGTAGTGTGCTATATAGCATAAAACTTTTACGACCACCTTTTGGTGCAAGTGTACCAGGGGATGCTTGCTTCTCCACCGAAAGCACCAAAAGTGTGTTCTAACGACATAAGAGAGGCACCGGTGCGTTCAGTAAGAAAATCCGGGAGCCTCTCCAAAATGTCAATGCCTGCCACGGGTTTCAATTGGTGGAAGCCGGACATAGCCCGTATGCTTTCGTCGACGGATGATTTAGCGCAGTGGTTAAGAGCTTAAGCAGAGCGGCTTAAGCTCTTAACCACTGCGCTAAATCGCCCACTGCGTCTAATAGTCGCGGGTTCGAGTCCCGCACGGGACAAATCTTTGTGTGATCCACAATTATTTGTTCCGGTCTGGGTATTTGTGTATGTGAGTTTTCATGTTTGTTAACGCACCCACGACGCAGGAATAAAGCCTAGTGTGAGGCTACGTTTAAAAAAAAACACGAATAGAAATATCTATGACTAAGTATGATTTTTGCCCACCTACCGAGGCTCATTTGGCCCAAATATATATAACAAAATCTTAAATAAGACAAGTTAATTTTAGCATAATTCGCCATTTCTAACGAGTTAAAAATTGTAGCGCAATAATATTTGCTTTAATTCAACATGTTGTTATTAATACAAGTTCCAAAACTTATGTAACCCGAATATTGTTGATACCGTATGTACGTGCTCTCAGAACATTGGAAGTTTGAATTAAGATAACTTTGAACATTCGCAAGCTAGTGACGTATAAGATAGGGAATTCCGTAACTTCTGTAAAACTGTTTCTTCAGTTTGGCCATGTTTAAATACTTACACTGTTACTTTAGTTATAGTGCGACTGGGATCTTTTGGTCCATAGATAACATTGACAGGGTTGGTGTGAAATAAGGATTGACATTTAGTAAAATTTTCCTTCTTCCAAGGAGATAGATTTCCATCGTCATAGAGACGTACATGTCCTTTCTCTACTTTACACTGTCTTTTTTAACCCGTGCACTCTTATGTATCCTAAGCAACGTTTCTCCTTTCTCGCTTCCACTCAGTCTCGTGACCTTCGCTCCTCTGATACACTTCGCCTTACAATTCCTTCCCATTACACAAGACGCGCTAAATACTTGGATATATTTAAGCGTGACATTAAAGGACATTTTCTTCAAATTTAATATTTAATACTTCTAGTTTCCTAGTTTCCCTCTCTAATTTCTGCTTCGCCCCTATTTCACTCGTTAAGTTTCTTAAATCTTATACTTATTCTGTCATTTATTTATATTACGTATAATAGGTAAATTTGGTTTTTTTATGAATATCCCTTGAATTGTTTATTATTATTATTTTTGTTAAAATTCTATTAGATTGTAGCTCTCTACCCATTTTTATTTTTATTGTAAGTATCTCTGTCCTCTACCTGAAGGTGCCTGAAAGAAATCGCTTTAAGCGATAAGGCCGCCTTACTGTACCTATGTCCAATGTACTTTTCTTCCTTTCTGAATTTTTTTTTGTATGCAATAAAGTATGTTTTATTGTATTGTATATTTATACAGATGTGTCCGCAGGGTCACTAATTAAAAAAAATCTTGGGTAAATTTCATAGCAAATGGCAACTCTACGACTGTCATGGAGTTACATTTCACACCGTTAGTTCCGATTCGAATTAATACTTAGTCAAGGCGTTTCTAAGTGTGATGTGGCTTTTGAATTTTTCTGAAATTATTTTATTATTATATTTTAAATACATTTAAAGGTTTGATGATTATATTAATTACCGGATTCCAAGACGGTGTCGCTCAAAGAAGTCTGCAGTCTGTGAACATGTCCTTGACCGCACCCGCAATAACATCAGATTTGATAGACCACAAATCCTCGTGAAAGAACACCGATTCCTACCAAGGATGGCTCGCGAGGCTATTGAAATTAAAAAAACATCCTAATTTCAATAGAGAAGATGGCTGGGTGCTTCCATCGTCTTGGGATCCGGTAATTAATATAATCAAATCCAAAACCAAGCATAACACTGCAAGACCTCAAGACACCGTGAGCTCATTCTGCGTAGATCGGACCAACCACAACAAAAATAATTAAGAAGTTTGAGGGTACCCTGGAATAACTATGCCTTTTGGACGTCTAACACCTTAGTCTCTCCTGTGACCATGGGTGCTGCAAAGCACTCGAAACGTCGGGAACTTAAAAATAAAAAATAAACCGCGATAAAATCCGAAAAATAGTTTTATTTCATGTGTAGTATTCGCGTAAATCTAAGAACTCATCTGTAATATAAATAATATCACCGCAATTAGCATCGATATTTAATAACTCTTTAGTAAGTGGTCTATTTCTTGATATCATGAAAGAAATCAAAGTGATACCATTCTGTAAAGCAGGAGGCACTTTTGATTCCTCAAATTTTAGGTCAATCTCTGTTTTACCTACTTTAAGTAAAATATTTGAAAAAATAATCTTAAAACAATTACTGGGCCACTTTACAAATAAAAATCTACTTAATAACAAGAAATTCGATTTAACAAAGAATTGCTCAACTATAGATGCAGAAGTAGAATTGTTAAAGAACATTTTTGATGCCTGGGAAGAGTCACAGGATGGTTTTCCTATATTTTATATTAAATTTAAGGAAATAAACATCCTATCTATCTATCTATCTATAACCTCACGCCAGATCCCTTGCGGGGTAGGCAGAGAGTACAGAGTTCCAACAAGTTCTTTCCTTACATACCTCTCTGGCTTCCTCGACTCTCATAGTTTGTCTCATACACGCTCGCCGGTTACGGAGACTCTTGACTTTTCCATCAGATAAGACTCGGTTTATTTGGTCGTGGTAAGATAGTCTAGGTCTTCCCCGGTACCTGCATCCTTCCACTTTCACATTGTATATCTGTTTTGTCATTCTTTCCTCTGGCATTCTTTCTATATGCCCGAACCAACGGAGCATGCCCTTTCTCATCTTTACACCGATACTATCTTTCATACCTACTCGCTGTCTTACTATGCTGTTGCTAATGCGGTCGGTCAGCTTCACTCCGCACATCTTCCGCAGAGCTCGCATTTCTACCGCATTTATCCTACTTTCATTCTCCTTCTTACATACCCAGCTCTTGCTATCATATAACAGCGTTGGGACAAGAACTTCGTTATGTATGGCCAGCTGCGCCTTATGGCTTAAGTGCCGGCTCCCGAGTAGCTTTCCCATCGCACCATTCACTCTGTTCCCTGCACTCACTCTTCTCTCTATGTCAGCGGTGTATTTCCCATCCTTACTGAAGGCGCATCCAAGATATACAAACTCATTCACTTGCTCCAGCAAATCGTTACCAACCACAATCCTTACATTCGTTCTGGTTTCTTCCCTTTCAAAAACCATAATCTTGGTTTTCTTCACATTCAAGTGTAAGCCATTGATCATGCAGTCGTCTTTCATAACTGTGACTAGTGTTTGCAGATCAGTGGCTGTTGGCGCTATTAAAACCACGTCATCTGCATAAAGTAGATGGTTTACCACTAGGTCACCCATTTGTACACCTTCATTCATCGCTTTCAGTCTTTGGAGACTTTTGTCCAGATATATTATAAACAGTCTAGCGGACAACACGCAACCCTGCTTGACGCCGATTTTAACGTCAAACCAGGGTGACCTGTTACCACCCACCCGTACGCATGCCTTGCAGTCCACATAAGTGGACTGGACGGCTCGCAACAGAGTGCCATCTATACCATACTCTGGCAAAATGTCCCAAAGTCTCTTTCGCACAACTCTGTCAAATGCCTTCTCCAGATCTACAAAACCGCAGAAAACCTTCCGGCCCACTGCCAGATGCTTCTCTACGATGTTGCGGAGTGAGAAGACTTGATCCGAACATCCTCTTCCAGACCTGAAACCCCCTTGTGCCTCGCACAACATTCCATCGGATTTCACGCGCATTCTCCGTTCAATAATTTTACCGTACACCTTGGCTGCCAAGCTGATCAAACTGATGGCTCTGTAATTGGCGCAGTCATATTGTGAACCCTTGCCTTTATACAAGGGTACTATGACTGCGCGGCGCCAATCTGTAGGGACTCTACCGGTCCTCCAGCAAAGGTTTGCAAGGGCCCGGAAAGCGTCCCGGATGCAAGTTCCACCATATTTGATCATCTCGGCAGATATCATGTCTACTCCCGCAGCTTTACCGTTTTTCATACTTCCTATCGCCCATTCAACTTCTTCCATAGTGATGTCCTCCGTTGATTCTGGTACCGCAATCTCGCCTTTAGGCACGTCTGCGGCATCAGCATCCGGGTCATCTCCATACATTTCTCCAAAATATTCACTCCACCGGTAAATAAACATCCTAACTGTTATATCCCCATTTTTATATATAAACTCTTCTTATATACGAGAAAGAATATCGATAAGTTTAAATATTGAGTGACATCCATACTGTAAATACTCGGAATAAAAAATAATCTTGCTGTACATATCACGCGTCTTTACAGAATCAGCAATTCGCTCACTGGCCAGTGTATACGTTTTTATAACAAACTTCCCCACGGTATTCTATATTTGCCAATTAAAAAATTTAAAACCATAATTGAGGCTAAATTATGTAAAAAAGCATATTACAAAATCTCGGATTACATAGAAGACCGCGTGGGATTGAAGTGGCATATTATTTAGTGTTGCTATTTATTTTTCTTTTGGAATTACATCAATGTTAAAGCGTAGCGTGTTGTGCTTGACGAGCTTGGAGCATCGCTGTTTTGTAGACGTAATCTGACCTGCTTGTGGGGACTGGTCCATCTGGAATCCTTTAGACACTCTTTATAAATAACATCATTAGTCTCATATCGCGGTCATAAGGCATCACACTGGAGCTAGATCGTAAACTATTTCATTGTAACCTAAACATTATATCCACACAAGATGATAAAAAAATAGAAAGTAAAAAAGAATTAAATAAAAAAGACAAGCCCGCTGAGTTCATTCGCCGGATCTTCTCAGTGGAGGCCGCGTTCCGATCTGGTGGTAGATTTGTAGTTAAATTGGATTAAAAAACATGTAAATTGACTATTTGAAAGCGCCCTCGCAGGGCTTATACAAAATAAATTTTGAGTTTGTGTGTGTAAAATAGCGTGTCTGTTTTTGTTTTACAGACGACACAAATGTGACTAATTGAGTAAATATTATAATTTAATAAACGACGACCAAATTACTACAAGACATTGAAAAATTAGACAGAGTCTGTTCCAATCCATCCTTAAAACTTTTTTCACTCAACATAAAAACGTCGATTTTTTGCTAACATTCATGCATTTTCATTTCGATTCTTCGGAAATACTGTCGTACAAAGTTTCAAAGTTTGATTGGAATAAACAATACTGTAACTGTACTACCGACGTGTTTATCAGAGGCTAAATACCTCGATAAAATATTAAATTATTTCAGTGAAGTAAACGCGTTTACTCGACACTACACTGGATACACGACGACACTACACACACCAAATTAAATGAGAGGTAACTGGCAATATCATCATCATCAGCCGAAAGACGTCCACTGCAGCACAAAGGCCTCCCCCAAAGATCGCCACAACGACCGGCCTTGTGCTTTACGCATCCAGTATTTACCTGCGATCTTCACTCCACGTCTTCTAGTACGAGGTCGCCACTCGAGAACCTTTCTGCCCCAACGGCCGTCAGTTCTACGAGCGATGCGCCCCGCCCACTGCCACTTAAGTTTGGCAATTCTGAGAGCTATATCGGTGACTTTGGTTCTCCTGCGGATCTCCTCATTTCTGATTCGATCTCGCAGAGAAACTCCGAGCATAGCTCTTTCCATTGCCCTTTGGGTGACCTTGAGCCTTCTTATGAGGCCCATCGTGAGTGAGCTGAATCCTTCTCCTTATCTCCGTATCCATATCCTCCTTATTCTGAGCCATTCTTGGTCAGATCTTACCTAAACACTGAACCACAGCTCGATCATCTGGCAATACACTTACTACAGAAGATATATTTAACAACCACATAATACCAAACAGAGTAGTATTTAACCTTACTAATTGCAACATTATTTGCAAATCAAATTGAGTATAGGAACGTGTATTTTGTAACAATGAAACCGCATGTCCATAGCAAATGTATTGGGCTCAGAGATTTGTATTTTAACCTCAGGCGAATTGGACCACAGAATGGATTTATGTAGGAAGTTTGCCAGTTATTGTACGAACATTAGGATGCTATGAGACCGTCGACATCAATCGACGTTATTACACAATTTCACGATAAAGGTGATTAGAGCAAAGGGCGGTTCATACACTAATAAATATAAAATATAAAAGACGAAATAATGGATGGCGCTTGAACTGCTCCGCCCACGGGGTTGAATAGTCGTTGGTTCGATTCCAGCACGGTACATATCCTTTTGTGACCCACAATTATTCGTTTCAGCCTGGGTATTTGTGTATGAAAATGTTCATGTTTGTAAACGCACCCACGATACAAGAATAAATGTAAGTAAAATTTTAAGAAAAATAATAATATTCCTTTGTACAAATTCAACATCTATTGTGCTTTAAATTTATTATCTCCTATTGATCACTGAAAATGAGCGGCAGTGAGCGGAGAAGAAATAAACTGGTAAATGCAAGAATGTAAACTTTATCAACCCGGACTGCTTAATTACATGTCTCCTTCCCTGCACACTTCCGCACAAGTGCTGAATGTAATTCTAAGGTACACTGCTTTTCTAAGTTGTTCTTTTTCTTCCTTTTAACGTGGCTTAAAATTTTAAAGATTCTGTGGTAACCGGAGAGCTTTTTTACAAGCTTTGTAAATTTTAGTTTTAGTTGCAACCCTATTTAGATAACACAAGGGCCTCATACATCAAAGGTCTAGAGTGTAATAAAGGACCCCCATTAGTAAAATTTACGGGGCCCACCTATCAAAGAGGTCCTTTACGGTCCGGTCCTTTTATCAAGCTACCGGGAATTCATGGCGTTACTATGAATAATTTAGCCGTTTCAGCTCAGTTATTGGTAAATTTATTTAGCAAGTTTTTCTGGACGAAATAATATAAACATAGAGGTGGCAGAGGTGTACTGAGTACACCCACTTCTCGTTGACGATGTTAGGTCCCATGTAATAGGAGGCGAGTCTATTGCCATATATCAAGCAAAATTCTAGACTATCTAAATATTTATCTCATAATATCTATCTATCTATATCATCACGCCAGTTCCCTTGCGGGGTAGGCAGAGAGTACAAAGTTCCACTACAGGTTCTTTCTTTACATACCTCTCTGTCTTTCTCCACTCTCATAGTTCGTCTCGTTATCTAATAATATATTAATATTATTTCGTCCAGAACTTCTATCTTATTCGACGGACGATTTAGCGCAGTGGTTAAGAGTTTATGCCGCTCCGCCCACTGTGTCTAGTAGTCGCGGGTTCGATTACCGCACGAGACAAATCTTTGTGTGACCCACAATCATTTGTTTCGGTCTGGGTATTTGTGTATGTGAGTTTTCATGTTTGTAAACGCACCCACGATACAGGCTTCTAAATCCCTTCCAAAGCCACTTATTATTTTATTTTTATTACTTGAAAAACTCTCTTTTTACTACGCTTCTTATATTACAGTAAAACATACTGGATATGGTCTGGGTGTTTGTGTATGTGAATATCACTTACTCCTTGAGGCGCCCTTGAGCTAGTTGCCCCCTTGCCCATCTGGCTCGAGCGTAGTGGTTGCACGCTCGCCCTCTTGTCCAGTAAAGCTGTAAAGGCTCCGCGACCAACAGCGTAGATCATTCACACACACACATACACACAAGTGAATATCATATTTGAAACGAACCCATGACTCAGAAATAATTTATAGTGTTGGGCTACACATTTTTGAAATGACTTTAAATAAATAGGGCTTTTTGTAACCAAATGAAACAGCCCTTTAAGTGTTTTTTTTTATTCGTTATTATTGCTTCTCTATGAGTGTCTTTATTTTTTATTTGAGTTTTTTAATCTGCGACAGGGGTGTGCCTTAAATTGTAGTGAATGACGCACCGCCTTCAAAACTATGTAACCGCATTCAAAACTATATTTGCAAGGTCTCTGGTGTGAAGATACATAGATTTTCCTCCTCTTTTCTGATTTTAATAAATTGTGTCAAAAGAACATTGTTCTGCGCCCATACATGATTTGCCCCAAAAACAACAGCAATGAAATAATACTTGTATGATTTGAAATCACGGATAAATTCTCTTAAGGCATTTATTTTAAACGGACAAGCGGGGAAATAGCAATATTGCACAGGTTTAGATTTTGAGGTTATAATTCAGTAGCCGTTAATAAATATGAGGTTATATTGTGTGTTGACCATAAATTTATAACCCTAAACAGATTGAGTATTGACAAAATATTGCTAAAGAAAATTAACACACAACATTAAATTTTCTATGATTTAAACAACTCTAGAAATCATGATGAGTGAGAGCAATAACCTGGAGCCCGGGGTCACGCTCGCACCCATTACGATGCAGTACGGTGACCATAAGGTAGAACTAATACGGACTATACCTATTTATGATTTGGTTTAAATACGCTGTAAACCATTTATTACAGAGTTCAAAACAAACAACGTTCTCAATTCGTCTATATATACAGGATGGATTAAGATGGGACAGTAAGGGCAGCTATCTCAACCATTGTAGATACAAAAAAGGCCCTAGGAGACTATCCTTAATTTTTGAGATACTTGGAGCTGAATTTACAGATTCTGAAAAAAATGTACAGTCAGTAAGAAAATGGGCTATTTAATCAAAAACTTTGACTACTACTCATTTAAGGTGTGGCATATGCATAGAAAGAAAGAATTACGGCAATAAACAGTGCCCGAGAATTATACGTTAATTATATGTCAACAGGTCCATAATCATACCAATGTTTGGTCACCCTACCTAGAAAGAGACGTAGGGCTCTCAGTGAATATCCTTGTCATCACGTTTTTTTTGCAGAGTGCGCAATCCATTGTAATATATCTATGGTGTTGACATTCAGTTAAGATATCGGTGACTTCGATATAAGTACTCACAATACTTTGAAATATTCGTTTTAGATTGCAAGTTGTCCGTTAGATACGGATATTTCCCATTATTTTAATAAAATAGATAAATAATGATGGCATTTCACGGCACGGTTCTGGGGCAATTTTTGACAATCTCCTTTACCATGGTCGTATAATATACGTTTCCTGTGTGTAGTTTAGCTTCACTATAAAGACATTATATTATAATAATGTACGCTATATTTGGGCTGGAATTTGAATACATTTCATTATAATAACAAACTAAAGTTAATACCACGGGAATTTGCGACGTTTATGCAAATTTTTGAATTATTGCTTCCGTGTGGGCTGCGGACTTCCTGATATCATATCTTCGTGATACCATCCGGAATTTTCACCGGTGTTCTGATATTTTGACTTGGTATTCATATTTCATGAAATAAAACTATTTATCGGATATTAATGCGGTTTATTTTTGATTTTCAAGATCCCTTTTATGAACTATCCAGATCCATTGGTCATGGGAGAGATCGATGTTAAATTTTCGTTATCAAAATTGGCCTCGTTGGTCTAGCAATTAGCATAGTGCTGGCGATCACGAGGTTTTTGGTTCGAATCTTAGGTTGGACAAAGTGGTTTTTTTTTGGTCTAAAATATCAGTGAGGAATCTGAAATCCTGTTTTACGAAACATGATTCCAGATTCAGATTCCGTATACTAGCAATAGGCTCGTTTTATTATAACATTATGATCTCACAATATCAGTGATATGTCATCGTTGAAAGAGGTGTACACAGCACGCCTCTGCAATCTCGATAAGGATAATAAGTAGGTACTGGGTTCTAATCCTAGGTCGGACAAATGTAGTTTTTCTAACGAAAAATTCCCAGTATGAGTCCAGAGTCTGGAATTGTACCCGGCATATGGCAATAGGCTCGCCCCCTATTACATGGGATCTAACATCGTCGGCGAAACGTGGATACACCTCTGCCACTCCCTCTGGGGAATATAGGCGTGACGATGTTTTTTTTTTATAACCTTATAGACCAAGATTCCAGACAGAACAGACCTATGTCATTTAATTTAAAATAAAATTAAAACCGTGACGCTTATATTCCCCAAGCGAGGGTCGTAAAGGCGTACTATGCACCCTCATTGCGATGCGATGAAGACGAGCCTATTTGATCACTATCGCTTCTGAGAAGAGACTGTCTCGTCCTCGCGCTCTGTGTTCCTTTTATACTTGTTTGAAAGTTCTAGAACGGACGCGAACCCTCCAAGTAAATCAATAGAAGTATGTCGAACAATAGCCGGCGCGCCCCACAAAGCGGTATTATTATTACATACCTACTCGTATTTGCGCGTGAAGAAATAGGTACTTGTATACCGCGACCGCGCGCCGGCGATAATTAAAGGGGTAGAACCTTCTAGACGTTTCGCCAGTTAATCGCGAATTCTAGATCTTTCTAGTCAGATCACCGGGGGACCCAAGGGTGTGTTATGCGTTTTAGAATAGACATTACCCGATAAAGTCTTTTCAAGATATCGGGGTATGTTCGGGTAGTAACAATAAAATCACGTAGATCTGGCTGGCGTAGGATCTTGGTCTATAAAGCTTTCGTAATTCCTTTGTTTATGATAAATCATGTTGTCTATTTTCATCAAGTTTCATTTTAAAACGTCACATCGCATTGCCTTCCTAATCCACTTAGTTATAAACCATCTTCAATATGAATATCATTATCCGAAATTCTATATTTCCCTAAAATTTACAATTCAATTTTATCAAACGCGAACAATTTCATATTTTACTCTGTTTAATATAAGATCTTATTTCCTTTATCAGGAAATTGGAACCTCTGAATGGTTCACAAATTGCGAAGCGATTCAATTGAGTGAAATAATGGTCTTTCGTGGTCAATTGGAAAACATTGGAATTTCGCCAATGTTGCGAACATAATGTATTATGTTGTATGTATGTAACCAAAACATTGTGTGCTACCAAAGTACGAATATGTTTGTAAACATTATTGGAAGCGCTCGTACTGCGGAATGGCAGTTATCTTAGCGATCGACAACGATCGACCATCACACCTATATTCCCCAAGTAGGGGTGGCAGAGGTGTACTGTGTACACCCTTTTTTCGCCGACGATTTTAGGTCCGGACGAGTCTTATCTGAAGGACAAGTCAAGAGTCTCCGTAACCGGTGAGCGTGTATGAGAGGAACTATGAGAGTGGAGGAAGCCAGAAAAATATGTAAGGAAAGAACCTGTTGGAACTCTGTGCTCTTTGCCTACTCCGCAAGGGATGCGGCGTGATGGTCCCATTGTATAATTAATTTTTGCCCGACCTAGGTTTTAAACTCAGGACCTCGTGACTGTAACGCGCATTAGACCCCACTAGATCATCATTTGTTACCATTTGTGGCAGATCCATCTTCGAGCGTCCCCGTGCTCGGAATGGTACGATAAACCATTCATCCCGACTTAATATAGTAATCAATAAGTTAAGTTGGATATCTTATAGGCGGCTTGATAAGTTCCAAAAGCAGGTGGAAATAAATCTACCGTCACCAACCCACACTCGGTTCGAATGGTGGAGTATTAACTAATGTCTCACCTCGATTGGTGCAGAAGTCAAACAGTACGGCCCCGATAGGCGCAGGAGTCGAACAGGCAGACAGGCAGTGGTTAAGGGCTTAACCCGATCAGCCCACTAGATCGAGTAGTCGCGGGTTCGATTCCCGCACGGGAAATATCTTTGCGTGACCCACAAATGTTTCGGCCTGGGTGTTTGTGTATGTGAATTGATTTATTTATTATTTATGAACTATTGGTACATAGGTGGACCTAAGCCTGAGGCATTTTCTACCAGTCTACCTTAGGGAATTTCGTGTTTGTAAACGCAACCGCGACGCAGGATTGTTCCTAGTGTAGGGCTACATTTAAAGCTATGTAAAAGTAATGGTACAGGTTAATTTACGTACTAAAGAATGCTTGTATACGTCGCTAATAAACGTGCGAACTACGGGCATGTGTGTTATAATAATTAACAGCGCGAATTAACAACAATTTTCCGCGGCTTTGCCTGAAGCAAAAAAATATTTGTCATTCTATATCTTCTAAAGAATAAACAGCGCGAGTGCCTGAAATAAGTTTCTACAGTTGTTAACGCTGATTGAAAACTGTAAAATGTACGGGAATGACTTTTTAAAACGAAATATCACGTGGTCAGAACAAGGCGCTATCGATTGTGGTATGAAAATAGACACAAAATGCTTGTAGCTTGATGAAGTCTATCGAACTTTTATAGGGTAACTTTCTCTTCGACTGCCTGAATAAAAAAAAAGTATTTTAAAATATTCGTACTGAGCATCCCTCGAAAGGTCTATTTTTAAAATGTTACATAAAATACGCCTAATTTTTTTAATGTTTTCTCAGGGCAAATATTCCATTAGTCCCTCCTCAGAGTACGTATACATGTCAGTGAAAGAATAATCAATTTGAAATTCTCTGGTTCACACAGTCACTAAAATATTTCTCCCATTGAAAGAAAAAAAAAGATGAGAAAGGGTATGCTCCGTTGGTTCGGGCATACAGATAGAATGTTAGAAGAAAGAATGACAAAACAGATATACTATGCGAAAGTGGAGGTATGTAAGTACCGGGGAAGACAGTTTTGGTCTTCCCCGGTACCTACATCCCTCCACTTTCGTCTTACCATGACCAATTAGACTGTGTCTTATCTGAAGGACAAGTCAAAAGGCTCCGTAACCGGCGAGCGTGTATGAGACGAACTATGAGAGTGCAGGAAGCCAGAGAGGTATGTAAGGAAAGAACCTGTTGGAACTCTATACTCTCTGCCTACAACGCAAGGGATCTGGCGTGATGATATATAGAATCTATAAACAACGAACATACCCACCTTCCAAGTTCTTGAATACGTCATTCGAAACGGAACAAGGAATCGAAAACTACCAGGAATATAAACAGTTAGTTTAAAAACATTTAATTGCTCCTACTCTTGCCCCGTTCTGTGCCAGATGGTACCTGCTCTCCCCTCGAATTCGGCAACAAAATTTCTAATTTGTTTCTGTATTGTTTGACAGCCAATCGTTTGGGAATCATGAACATTTGGGCGTAACTCGCGAACGGAATGTATTTTTTATTGGAAAAATCGGTTTGAAATTTACATTAAAAAAAATTAGGCAACAATTTCGAAATCGATGATATAGAGATAGAGAGAGAGAGAAAGAAAAAAAGTAATCAATGTAATTGAAACCAGGATTTTCCACTCTAAAACTCCATACAATAAGATATAATCGTATAATACGTTGTTGAGTTTCTTTCTAACAAAAAAAAATCACAAAGAACGAACCTAATCCAACCGATTTGTGGACGAAAATCTTTAATTCTAATTCCCTTTGTTACAGATAAAAATGTCCGTCTCCGAATTCAGAAGGAAGAAACTTCTTTATGTGTTCAACGTCTTTTTCGGTAAAGTATAATAAAAGGATATTTACTTGGGAGTTTGTGTAAAAGATATTTTATAGCCCCTGTTAAAACTTCCTTTCTTGTTACAGATGTCAATCAGAGCGGGACTATTGAGAGGAAAGACTTTGAATTGGCTATAGAGGTGGGTATCAAGACATTTTTCGAGTTTCGAAGAACGAGGGTAGTGGTCCGTGATGCGGATAGCAAATAAAGAAGCTTTATGCTTCAAACATATAGTTTTTAAAACTCTCCTCCTGTTTTATTCATAGGAGTAGGTGAACATAAAATACTCAAGGTTCACTGAGGTATTCTTATTGTAATAGGTGGTGAATCTATGACTATTCTTCGGGTATAATATTATTTTACAAAGACATAACTTCTACGCGACGGGTCTGCGAAGGTTAAGCAGCGTTCGGCTTCACCAGTTCAAGATGTTTTTTTTTGTATGATGGTATTTCTGTTTCTGTGCGTCTCTGAACTTCTTATGGCGCGAAAGGTCACTTTGGACCTGATCAGCAGTGATCATGATTATTGTCCCTCATTTTTCTTTTTAAATTATTTTGTTTGGATAATTATGAAATAAATTAATTTGATGAGATTACTTAAATAAACTGAATCCAAAAACATGTCATGTCAGCCCAGACATAGAAGTATAAGGATGTCTGTTAGAATGCCATACAGACTTGTCAAAGTATAATAACAACCCGCGGTCGCACACGCGGTTATTATGTATTATCTTTATAAATTATGTCCTATGTGTTATTCTGATATATAAGCTACATTACTGTAAAGTTTCATCAAAATTCGCTCAGTACTTTATGAGTAAAAGATTTACAAACGTCCATCTATCCTTACAAACTTTTACATTTATTAAATTAGTTAGGAAGTACGATTAATAGGTAACGTTCTAATTATCACTAGGAAGTTCAGCCAACAACAAATACTTCATACAATGATTAATGAGATCCCAATGGATTGATCGCACAATGTTGCCATTAATATTGCGTTAGAATTAATCAGTGCTGAATTAATATCGTTTTGTTCTGCTGATATTTTTTTAAAAAATACCTTCGTACCTATATTGGTGGAGTGGTTAGATCTCAAGGTGGATTTATGCTCTGGTGAAGGTCACAGGTAAAACCTGAAAGTGTACCAGCTAGTACTTTTGTAAATAATAATCTATCTATCTATCTATCTATCTATAACCTCACGCCAGATCCCTTGCGGGGTAGGCAGAGAGTACAGAGTTCCAACAGGTTCTTTCCTTACATACCTCTCTGGCTTCCTCGACTCTCATAGTTTGTCTCATACACGGTCGCCGGTTACGGAGACTCTTGACTTTTCCATCAGATAAGACTCGGTTTATTTGGTCGTGGTAAGATAGTCTAGGTCTTCCCCGGTACCTGCATCCTTCCACTTTCACATTGTATATCTGTTTTGTCATTCTTTCCTCTGGCATTCTTTCTATATGCCCGAACCAACGGAGCATGCCCTTTCTCATCTTTACACCGATACTATCTTTCATACCTACTCGCTGTCTTACTATGCTGTTGCTAATGCGGTCGGTCAGCTTCACTCCGCACATCTTCCGCAGAGCTCGCATTTCTACCGCATTTATCCTACTTTCATTCTCCTTCTTACATATCCAGCTCTCACTGCCACATAACATTTTAACAGTTAATAGGTAGCGAGAGCATATGAGAGAGGGTATGTATACCCAGCTCTCGCTACCTATTAACAGCGTTGGGACAAGAACTCCGTTATGTATGGCCAGCTGCGCCTTATGGCTTAAGTGCCGGCTCCCGAGTAGCTTTCCTATCGCACCATTCACTCTGTTCCCTGCACTCACTCTTCTCTCTATGTCAGCGGTGTATTTCCCATCCTTACTGAAGGCGCATCCAAGATATACAAACTCATTCACTTGCTCCAGCACATCGTTACCAACCACAATCCTTACAGTCGTTCTGGTTTCTTCCCTTTCAAAAAATAATAATAATAAATAATATTAGCCCTGTTAAGAAACTGTCCTACCGTTGGGCACGGGCCTCCTCTCAAACTGATAGGGCTTAGGCCATAGTCCACCACGCTGGCCCAGTGCGGGTTGGCGAACTTCAAATACCTTCGAGAAACTGTCAGGCATGCAGGTTTCTTCACGATGTTCTACTTTGCCGTTAAAGCAAGTGGTAGTTTATTTTTAATACGCACATTATTTCGAAAAGACGGAGGTGCGTGCTTAGGTTTAAAATAAAATTAAATAAACGCAGAAGATAGAGATTTTTGCCCAATCAGCTTGGCGATGACCACAAAAACATGACGATAACAAGAGCTGAATAACCTATCTATCCATATCATCACGTTAGATCCCTTACGGGGTAGGCAGAGAGTACAGAGATCCAATAGGTTCTTTTCTTACAGACCTCTCTGGCTTCCTCCACTCTCATAGTTCGTCCCATACACGCTCGCCGGTTACGGAGACTTGCCCTTCAGCTGAATAACAATGGTAATAATGTTTAATAGTCCTAGAAGAAGGAGAAGTCCGATGGAGTGTTGTGTGAGGCACAGGGAGGTTTCAGGTCTGGAAGAGGATGTTCGGATCAAGTTTTCTCCCTCCGCAACATCGTAGAAAAGCATCTGGCAGTAGGCCGGAAGGTTTTCTGCGGTTTTGTGGACCTGGAGAAGGCGTTTGATAGAGTCGTGCGAAAGAGACTTTGGGACATTTTGCCAGAGTATGGTATAAACGGCACCCTGTTGCGAGCCGTCCAGTCCACCTACGTGGACAGCAAGGCATGCGTACGGGTGGGTGGTAACATGTCACCTTGGTTTGACGTTAAAATCGGCGTCAAGCAGGGTTGCGTGTTGTCCGCTAGATTGTTTATAGTGTATCTGGATAAAAGTCTTCACAGACTGAATGCGATGACTGAAGGGGTAAAAATGGGTGATCTAGTGATAAACCACCTATTGTATGCAGATGACGCGGTTTTGATAGCGCCAACAGCCACTGAATTGCAAACACTAGTCACAGTTATGAGAGACGACTGCATGAACAATGGCTTACATTTGAATGTGAAGAAAACCAAAATTATGGTTTTTGAACGGGAAGAAACCAGAACGAATGCAAGGATTGTGGTTGGTAACGATGTGCTGGAGCAAGTGAATGAGTTTGTATATATTGGATGCGCCTTCAGTAAGGATGGGGAATACACCGCTGATATAGAGAGAAGAGTGAATACAGGTAATAGAGTGAATGGTGCGATGGGAAGGCTACTTGGGAGCCGGCAGTTAAGCCAAAAGGCGCAGCTGGCCATGCATAACGGAGTGCTTGTCCCAACGCTGTTAGATGGCAGTGAGAGTTGGGTATGTAAGAAGGAGAACGAAAACGGGATAAATGCGGTCAAAATTCGGTCTCTGCGGAAGATGTGCGGAGTCACGCTGACCGACCGTATTCGCAACAGCGTAGTAAGAAAGCGAGTAGGTATGAAGGATAGTATCGGTGTAAAGATGAGAAAGGGTATGCTCCGTTGGTTCGGGCATATAGAAAGAATGCCAGAAGAAAGAATGACAAAACAGATATAGAATGCGAAAGTGGAAGGATGTAGGTGCCGGGGAAGACCTAGACTATCTTACCATGACCAAATAGACCGTGTCTTAGCTGAAGGGCAAGTCAAGAGTCTCCGTAACCGGCGAGTGTGTATGAGACGAACTATGAGAGTGGAGGAAGCCAGAGAGGTATGTATGCAAAGAACCTGTTGGAACTCTGTACTCTCTGCCTACCCCGCGAGGGAGCTGGCGTGATGATATAGATAGATAGATAGTCCTTTAATTCAATGGCAAACGGCTTGGTCGAGTTGTTAAGCCGCTCCGCCTACTGGATCAAAAAGATGTGGGCGCAAATTCTGTACGACAAATCATTTAGTGAACCACAAACATTTGTCTCGGTGTAGGTGTTTTTATAAGTTAATTTCATGTTTGTAACCGCACACACCAGCATGAATAATCCCTAGAATGGGGCTAAGTTTCCTTTTTTAAATCTCAAAGCTATGACAATAAAAGTATGCAATTTCTTTGAGACTCAAACTAAGTATAGCTCGTGATAATAATAATGAGACGAACTATCAGAGTGGAGGAAGCCAGAGACAACCCCGAGCCTGTTGGAACACTACTCTTTGCCTACCTCGCAAAGGATCTGGCGTGATCTACGTCGGTGCGTCATTGACTTTCAAATAAAACTAGTTTTGTAAGTTAATCCAGCAGCCAGCCAGTAATATGTTCCGATGCAGGCTTAGGTACAAATCTGTATCGATTTTGTGCGATCCCCGAGATATTGCAACTCGATAGTGACATATTTCGTAGCAGAGCTTGGAAAATACTATTCTTGTGCACATGCACATACATAAATAAAGAGGAAAGAGCTATGGAAAGAGCTGTGCTCGGCGTTTCTCTAAGTGATCGAATCAGGAATGTAGGGTCGAAGAATAACCAAGGTCCGACATAGCCCATAGGATTAGCAAGCTGAAGTGGCATTGAGCGGGCCACACAGCACGAAGATCGGACGGGCGTTGGGGCAGAGAGATAGAGTGGAGATCACGTATTGGCAAGCGCAGCGTAGGACGGCCACCTGCCAGATGGGCCTACAATCTTGTGAAAATCGCAGGAAATCGTTGGACGCAGGTGGCATGGGACTGGTTACGCTGGAAAGCGATTGGAGAGGTCTATTTCCGAGATGATGATATTTCACATACAAATGTATGAGCTATTTAGCTTAGTAGAGTATTCTAAGGTATTAATTCCTAAGTCAATACTGCGGACCCTAAAGTGCCATTTTAAGAATCACTACGAAATTCGACTGCTTCATAGTTAAAATATATCTTATAAAAGTTTTTTGTTATAGAACATTGCCATTGGGCAATTTCTCATTTGTAATTGTTTTTGAAGTTCCATAAAATAAAAGGGCTTTTAACGGTTCTGTCCGAAAAATCTTAGCAACCGCTGTTCTAAGGATTACCTACCGAAGTGAGCTTTGGTGATAAACCTTTCGCCATCGTTAGAGCGTATTTAAAGTTTCGAAAATTTCTTAGTTTCGTGAAGGAAATTCCCTTACTACGTTCTCTTTTACCATGACCACATACGGTCAGATGTGGAGAGGGCAGCCCCTCCACAAGATGGATCGATGTTCTGGTGAAGTTCGCTTGCAAAAGTTCAATGCGTCCAACACAAAGCCTGTCGTTGTGGCCATCTTTGGAGGAGGATTTTGCTCTACAGTGGACGTCATGACGTCATTTGGCTGATGTAGACGAGGACCCCATATTACATTAGGATCGTAGATCTGATACCTCATTAAACGTGAACACTTCACCTACCCCTTTATTTTTAAATACAAAGCAATAACTTACTTAACTAGATTATGTTCCAAAGCATGTGTCCTAATCTACATTAATAACCTGCAAACTGGTAGCATTAATAACAGATTAACCAATATTTGGTTATCTTTAAAACATGAATTTTAAAGAAGAAAGTTGAAACAAAACTCATTACATAGGAAGATCACAAAGAAGTATTAAATAGTTTAGACAGGTAAAGGTGAAGTAGACGAAAAATAAAAAGAAGCTTAAGAGCAACTTAAGAGTGACTATTTATACCGCCAAATCAAATAGGCATGCTAAATTGGTTAGGTATTTGATTTAAATATTAATTTCCTTAGACCCTTTGAAAATGATCTAAATTTGTCATACATTATGACGAGGCATTTATGTTTGGTTGCTAGGTCATTAAACGAACGACACATTCTTGACCGGATTGTAGTATGAAGTGTTGTTCTTATAAATTTGGAATACTAAGATGTTTGGATTGCGGATCTTACATTGCGGATCTTTAGAAATAACAAGCATGAAAAGTGCTTATTATTGCGTTATTTAATGAAAAATTCGTCGCGCTTATAATCCCCAAGCTGGTTTGACAGGGCACTGAGTATACCTACCTACGTTTCACCAAGGATGTAAGGTTTCAAAGATGTTAGTTGTACATTCAAAATATTTTTTTTGTCCAGAAAATATGCCACCTGCGAGGATGGAAGCCGGGAGACCCCAAAAATACGGAGACACACGAGATCATGATCAAGATCTGGGACGGACTCCGGAAAAGGGCGGATTCTAACAAAGATGGACAGGTAAACTTAACCCTCTTTATTTATATTTTTATGTATCGTGCGGGAAAGTTCTCCAAAACATGCCCAATCCTCTTTGGGTAAAACTGATGTGGGGCCTTTTGCATTAAAATTTGTTCGGATTTTCCTATCACGCTGTAAAGATTTGACTGAGGGATTTGCGAACAAGGTCAAAGTTTCTTTAGAAAACTTTTGTGTTAGCAGTAAAGATGGGATTATTAGTATATATTATTAAACGAAGTACCCAAGCCGATTCTATCTGTCTATCTGAACGCGATAATCTCAATAACTACCGAACGGATTTTTATACGGTTTTCACGAATGGACCGATTGATTCAAGAGGAAGGTTTATGTGTATAATTTACCCGTGCGAAGCCGGGGCGGGTCGCTAGTAACAAAATAATTGTAATGTATAAAAACTGGGCAGTATCTCCCGTGACCATGAGTACCTACTGTAAAGCACTTAAAAGATGGGGACTTTAAAACCAAAACTAGAAAAGAAAGAACACATATTTATTAATCTAGAAAAATAAACACCTATGTCAAACAAACAATGACGCGCATCTTGAAAACGCCAGGTCAAGTGGGGATGTTTGTTGTTTTCATAGATAATAAATTCTTTTGTCTCTGGAGTTGTTTAATCAGTATCGCAGTACACATGAACCAGAATTAATGCACTCTAACTTTTGCTATAAAAACTTTACTTGAGGTATCTCTAGTACGTAGAACATACATAATAATATAATAAGTCCGCAGGGCAGCTTGTGGTGACCGTTGGTGAGTAACGACACCACGGACCCGAGTGCTTCAGAGAGTCGGTCAGGGCCCCCAATTCGGCGTGTCTTCGTCGGTCGAGTGGAAACCGAAGGGTGCCCGCAGGACTCTCGGCTCTGGCTAGCCTTAATTAGCCGTCCAGAGAGGAGCCGTGAGAGCTATATCGACGTAGAAAGATAATGCGTTCCTACGTCGATGTACTCCAGGGGTGGAAGTGTTAAAGGGCATAACGCCGCGAGTAACTTCGGAGAAAGCGCAGCACACCTCTCTACACCCCTGAGCCACTCACACCGGTATTGCCCTCAGTTGTCCTAGGACGACCGTTTGAGGGCCCATCTAGTAATCGGCGAGTCACCGCCGGCCACGGGTAATTAGGTATCACTAATTATGGCTGGTGTCCGACCCCTTTGAAATAGTCCAGTTTTTGCCCATCAAACCTCATTTACATAGCCCTTGTTTTCTTTCCATAATTTACAATAGTCCTTGCACCTGCCGGGGTCAGTTCACTGGTTATGTTGCTTCATTTTCAAGTAAGTGATCTCAGCAGGTGGCTTACATAGCATTAACTTCTCGTTAAGGGCCTCTACGTGTTAGACCCATGTCCCCATGCAAGCCTTTCAAAGGTTTTAATTGATTTTAATTTTAATTTAATTTAATTTTTAATTAATTTAATTTTTTTTAAAAACGTAGCTCCACACTAGGATTTATTCCTGTGTCGTGGGTGCGTTTACAAACATGAAAATTCACAAACAAATACCCAGACCGGAACAAATAATTGTGGATCACACAAAGATTTGTCCCGTGCGAGAATCGAACCCGCGACTATTCGACACAGTGGGCGGAGCAGCTCAAGCTCTTAACCACTGCGCTAAATCGTCCGTCGATGGGTCCGGGTAAAGTCCGTAAATCTCAGCGAGATATTATAATAATAATAATATTAGCCCTGTTAAGAAACTGTCCCACCGTTGGGCACGGGCCTCCTCTCAAACTGAGAGGGTTTAGGCCATAGTACACCACGCTGGCCCAGTGCGAGTTGGCGAACTTCACACACCTTTGAGAAACTCTCTGGCATGCAGGTTTCCTCACGATGTTTTCCTTCACCTTTAAAGCAAGTGATAATTGATTTTTAATACGCACATGCTTTCGAAAAGACAGAGGTGCGTAGCTGGGTTTGAACCCGAGACCTCTGACTTTGCATTCGAACGGTCTAACCACTAGGATATCACTGCTCATACATACTAAATTAATAAACCGCGATAAAATCCGAAAAATAGTTTTTAATCCATTTAATATTCACGTAAATCAATACTAAATTATGTTGTTTATACCACACACAAGAAATATTCTCTAAATAACTACCTACTACATGTAAACGTAAAACAAATAAAGTTAAAGCGCTTAACAAAAAATAAACTTACATCACATATCGTAATCACTTTCTGCTCCGTTCCTTTACTAAATTGAATTTTCCACGCGAATGTTTTTAATCAAGAATATCAACCGCACAAAAGCGCGATATCTGGCAGCCGTAATAGCATACAGCTTCAAATGTCAAGTTATTTTCTTTTAGCACAGATTAAATGATGAAATTAATTATTACGGGGTCGCTTATGTATCAGGTATCAGTTTTCTTGTCAGTATAATCAAGGGATGGTCCGAAGACGGTCAGGGATGTGATAAATGCGGCTTATTGTATTAAAATTATATTTTTAATAATACTACACTCTTATTTACTTATTTTTATAACATAATTTATTTCACCAAGGTAAAAGAGCATATACTGCACCATGCAGACCCAGTGTAAGAGTAGAATAGGTTACAATATTTATTTATCTTTCATCATCCAAACTAAAATACTCGTAATAAGTAAATTTTATCGGTAATAGTAAGTACCACCCTATATTTTTTCAAGTTTGCCGTTCCATTGTTTATCCCTAAACCCTTAAAAAGAAAAACAAAAATTCTTGCTACTCATTATAAATTTACAAGCCACTAAGCAACGGTAACAACCCATAAAGCCTGAAATGTCAAATCGTTTCGTTTGCCCGCGCTTAATTACGCATATGAATTTTTATTTTTATCATTCTCGTAATAAATTGGCAATGGCGCCGGATGCCTTTTATTAGAATTTTTTGCTGAGTAATTCGTTTATTGTTCATGCGTTCCGCCCTCAGTTCTTTATTAACCATAAGCTATTGAAAGCTTAGTAGCGCGCTTTTGATCCACATTTGCCATACACCATTTTATTTCAGCTTTGAGAACCAATATTGATGGTGGTTTTATAGAAGTTTAAAAAAAAGTGTCTATGAATTTCAAATTGTAATCGATTAAATTATTTCTTCAGAAATTACGAATTTTAACGATTTACGAATTTGCGAATTTTAATCGGTAGTTTAAAAAAATATCAACAAAAAGGACTGATTTTGTCGACTATGCCTAGACTTACATAGTTGTAAAATGGTAAATACTACTACAACACCATCACTCGTCAGTTCCCTTGCGGGGTAGGCAGATAGGATAGAGTTCCAACACGTTCTTACCTTACCTACCTAGCTTTCTCACTAAATACTTATTTGACCGATTTACTCTTATTAGGAACATCAGATAAAATATACAAAAAATAAACATGTAAATCTATGCTCTAATAATCTCAGAGACCGCCATTTTGGAAACGATTTCAGAGCTCCCAGTTATTATATCAGTTAATCTCTGTTTGAATAAGGATGAAATAGTCTGGGCGCCACATGTTTACGACGTCTTTGTTCGAGTTATTACTGTGTGGTGTTCTTATGTACTACAGTTATGATACCTTAAGACATTGTTATCCTATGATTCAGCAGTACAGCTTAAGGACGCTGAATTTATAAACATTTTAAGAGAGATCTTGTTGAGTTTTCTTTGTAAACTGATTCGTGTCATGTTTAAGCATGGCTATTAATACAATTTAATTAAAAATATGCACTTTGAAAATGGAGTAAATTGTTGAAAAGAGGAGCATTTTCTCATCTAATACTATCTCTACCAGGCATGCAGTATTTATTTATTGATCTTTATTGTACAAAAGAAATACAAATTTGTTAGAATATATTTACACAGATGATGTACAAAAGCGAACTGAACTCAATTTGAGTTATCTACCAAGTAACTTTCGAGTGTAGAAAGAATATTTTTGTAGAAGTGAGGGCAATTACACAACAATCTTAGAATTACATAATACTATGTACATTATACTAATACTACATACTAATAAAAATATATAATTAAATAACATAAATACATGTAGTACATGCTTATTGAAATATATTTATAATGTACCATGAACAATTTAAAAATGAAATCTTATTACCACAGACAAATATATTGTGCTTTATGTGGTGGATAAGTGAAATTTCATCGTAACCGACTAGCGTGTATAAGACGAATCATGAGAATCCATGAGGCAAGACAGGTCTGTAGATAAAAAACCTGTTGGAACATTGTACTCTCTATCTCACAAGGGATGCAACAGCTTAAATACCTACTTAGTACAAAATATATCGATACAAAATTCTTAGGTATTTTCCCCAGGCGGCAGGCATTTAGTGAATTGGCTTTCATCAATTTTTCATTCTTTACTTCCTCAGCTACTCCTAAGAAATCATGATGATTGTTAAAAGAAGTTATACCATAACTTCACTGATTACCAGAGTTGAGCAAAAAATAATTGTGAATACATTAAATTGCAATTAAAAAATTTCGGATTTTATCGTGGTTTATTTTTGGTTTTTAAGCTTCCGATGTTTCGAGTGCCCCACAGTACCCATGTTCATGGAAGGAGCTGAGGAGTTTGACGTCCAAAAATCATTGGTAGTTCAAAGCAAAGTCCCAAAGATAACCACCTACATTTTTTTTCCCATGCCCCACAACAAAATGTATACGGACAGAGTAACCGTGAAGTCTTCTCCACAAACATTCCGAAGTGGTGGTAGAGTATTTGTATGACTCATAAACACTGAAATGGATTAAACGAATAAAAAATATTCCGATTCTGATTTTAAGGTACTCCGGAATGGAGTACCGCAGGGGATTAATTTAATTGCAAGTAGATTTTCAATTTATTTTTTTTGCCGCCTGGTTCCCACCCATCTGTTCAGGTCGCCACACAAAATCACCTTTTCATTCGCATCAGCCAGATCCAGAACTTCCCTGACATTATCCCAAAACTTCTCAAGGTCCGGGGGTGTCGACGAGCTTACAGGAGCGTAGGCTCCAACCAAAAACACTCTAGTGACACCCAGTTTCAAGCG
Source organism: Phalera bucephala (assembly GCA_905147815.2). Classification (NCBI taxonomy): domain Eukaryota; kingdom Metazoa; phylum Arthropoda; class Insecta; order Lepidoptera; family Notodontidae; genus Phalera; species Phalera bucephala. Next base: position 34,176,224 of record LR990614.1, on the reverse strand, counting down.
GACCCAGAGAAGTCTCGCATCATGCAGGCCATAATCTCTCACTCCGGAGGCCAGGCGACGGGACAACAAGATACCCACCCCCATGCTGGCACGAGCGCTCTGTGGCACTCCAGACCACAGAGCCATCATGCCGTCAGGGAAATCACAGGCTTCACTGCCCCTTCGCTTAGTCTCTGTTACACACAGAGCATCCAGGCATCTCTCTTTCATTACATCAATCACCTCATGCATCTTATCTTCCATACCACCTCTTACATTCCAGGTGCCTATTCGGCACTCTGCACCCCACGACTCGCCAGTTCGGGCCCGGCGTGATGGGTGGCTGCCCCCATCGCCGCTTCTGCCTATGTTCGTACCGACGGGGGCGGGCCGGTACGCGTCGCCTCGGGGGGACGTCCTAGCCCGCACTGCGGTACTTGCTCGGTCCAAGATTGCAGCCGTAGCGGCTGGCAGGGGTCGCGACGAGCACGCTCTTGGACAGACCCCTCAAAATATCCTACAAAATAATTATTGAATAATGCCTAACACTGCTGATTATCTCATTTCCTCCACCAGGTCTCCGTCGAAGAATGGGTCTCCATGTGGAACGATTACGCCGCAAATCCGTCGGCTGCATTAAAATGGCAGCAGCTCTATTCCCAGTTCATGTTCCAACTGGAAGATGCCAGTGCTGATGGCACCATCGACAGCGATGAGTTCACCACCGTTTGCTCGTCCTACGGCATCGACCCTCAGGAGTGCAAGGTCGCTTTCACTAAGATGGCGAAGGTGAGAAATTTCCATGATACTTTTTCGATTTTTTTGTTCCATTATTTTGATCCATGTTACTTGAATCATTATGGGACTCGGCGAACCATATCCCAAACGTCCAAGGCAATTGATTGGTTGTTAAGATGTACAAAATATTATAATGGTCTTAATGTGTATGTGTTAAAATATCTAAGTATCACTATGTGTTTACACCAAATCGAATAGAATAGCGCCTTTCTTTTTCTATATAATAAATTCTTAGGATAGGCAGTTTGTCATCAACATCATCAAATTCTCAAATAAAGATTCCCTGCCTCGACTCGACTCGACTGCCTCGTTGGTCTAATGGCAAAGCGCATCGCTTGGTGATCGCGAGGTCCTGGGTTCAAATCCTAGGTCGGACAAATGAAGTTGTTCTAACGAAAAAACTTCCCAGTATGAGTCCGGAGTCTGGAATTGTGCCCGGTATATGTCGATAGGCTCGCCCCCTATTACATGGGACCTAACATCGTCGGCGAAACGTGGGTGTACTCAGTACGCCTCTGTTACCCACGCTTGGGGAATATAGGCGTGACGGTGTTATTGTTATTAAGATTCCCTAATACGTATGCTACTGATAGCGATTATTTTAGCAAATTATGGGCATTTTCAGTATTTGTGGTACTATTATTATGGTCGGGATAAAGACAGGACAATATTTGGTTTGGTTATGTACCTAGGTTTTTTTTTTTAATCTTAGCCCCACACTAGGATTTATTCCTGTGTCGTGGGTGCGTTTACAAACATGAAAATTCACATACACAAATACCCAGACCGAAACAAATAATTGTGGGTTGCACAAAGATTTGTCCCGTGCGGGAATCGAACCCGCGACTATTAGACACAGTGGGCGGAGCGGTTTAAGCTCTTAACCAATGCGCTAAATCGTCCGTTTACGGACCACTTCAATTTTTATCTACGTATGAGACCAATCTTTACGTGACCTTCAATTATTGGTTTTGGTCTAGGTGTTTGTGCATGAAAGTTCATGTTTGGCAACGCATTTGTGATACAGAAATATTGTCGGGGGTGAGGTAACTTTTTATAACTCAACCGTAAAGACATGTATCGACTATGTTCTTACTTAACTCCATTACAGTTGTAATAAGAATTTCATTCGAGCTTTTTTTATGGTAGAGACACTTTACACTTTCCTACTAGCAATAATACTAAAATACTCCAAGTACTTCATCCAGATTACAAGATAAAATAAATCTGTCTATCTATCTATCTATAGCATCACGCCAGATCCCTTACGGGGTAGGCAGAGAGTATATAGTTCCAACAGGTTCTTTCCTTACATACCTCTCTGGCTTCCTCCACTCTCATAGTGCGTCTCATACACGCGCGCCGGTTACGGAGACTCTTGACTTGTCTTTCCGATAAGACTCGGTCTAGTTGGTCATGGTAAGATAGTCTAGGTCTTCTCCGGTACCTACGTCCTTCCACTTTTGCATTGTATATCTATGTCATTCTTTCTTCTGACATTATTTCTATATGCCCGAAGCAACGGAACGTATCCTTTCTCATCTTTACACCGATACTATCTTTCATACCTACGCTGTTGCGAATACGGTCGGTCAGCTTCACTCCGCACATCTTCCGCAGAGCTCGCATTTCCACTGCATGTATCCTACTTTCATTCTCCTTCTTACATACCCAGGTCTCGCTGCCATATAACAGCATTGGGACAAGGACTCCGTTATGTATATGGCCAGCTGCACTTTTTGACTTAAGTGCCGGCTCCCAAGTAGCTTTCCCATCGCACCATTCACTCTGTTCTCTGCACTCACACTTCTTTCTAGGTCATCGGCGTATTTTCCATCCTTTTTGAAGGCGCATCCAAGATATACGAACTCATTCACTTGCTCCAGCACATCGTTACAAACCACAATCCTCAAAAAAAACAAAATAAATCAAAATGAAATGAAATGAAATATTCGTCCTTACCAAGATAAAGGCTTGAATAACAAATTGCGTAATCCAGAGAAACTTCCAAAATAAGACTTGTACAATTTAATCGACTACCGCCGTCAGAACAAAGGAAGCCGAAAGCGATTTTGGGCCTTACCATAAATTTGAAGGACTAGGCTTTCTTAGCTAGTCTTAATTAGGAAATCGTACGATTATTCTCCTTATAACGAGGGTCACTTTTGACTTTAAAATCCCGTCGAAAGCGAGCTGAGATTGCGTAATGGCAATTCCGTGCAGAAATTGTAAATTTAACAGACGATTATTGTATGTCATAAACGTTGGCCTAAAACTTTCCTCTTTTTGAAAAAAATAGGCAATTTGTAACCAGAAAGTAAATTAAATGCTGGAAAGAAAACAATACTAACTTGGCTAGCTACTAGTAACTTTAGATTTTCAATTGTGAACAAAGAGGTAAAGTTAGCTTTAGGATTGCTTATTCGATATTCATTATGATTCTTAAGTATACAGAGGTTAAGGAAGATTCGTGGTGACTTAAAATGTAGTGGTATGTTTCAGTATCGCCCTGCTACGTAGCGCTCCTATTTTCAATTCAGATGCAGAAAATATTTCAGCGTAGAACATCAAGCTCTATAGATGCACACTTTCTTTCGGCTTAGTCGACAAAATATCATAGTTCTGTCAATTAACATAAAATAATCATCTTAAACTTTGTATCAGTATACCCATAAACTGTGTGAAAATTTGCATAATGATTTTTGAAATTAGCCTGTTATATAAAACAAACGCGGTGGCCACTATAATTTGTATAAATACTATAAACAGAGCTGTAAAGGCCTCGCGGCCAACAGCGTACATCACTCACACACACGGATGAAAAAAAAAACACGGAATAAAAAAAAAAGTTGCTTTTGTTTTATTTGTTTAAAATAATGTTTAATTTATTATAATAATTTTTGAAAAACAGTTTCGTATCTCATAATAAAAAAATGCAAATCATAATCATTTATATTTAGAGAAACATCTTTAAGCCCA